>JAFEMH010000057.1:0-600000 GCA_022495995.1 Adenophora triphylla var. japonica | reverse complement strand
TGTACCTTACTTCTGAGACCTTGGAAATGCTCTCACGGTAGTTGACTTGGGGTGCACCAACGTTTGCTTCAACCTAACAGGCAAGGAAATTCAAGAGGTGATAATTCAGATATTCATCTGTCCCATGATATTGGTTACTAAAATTGAATGTGCGAGAATTAAGGAAAAAATAAGTGCTGGGAACATAAAAAGTAAAGTAGGAGAGAAAAACTGAGGTAGGAAGATTTTTGTTATGAGTGTAGCAAGTGGGTCTCATTTGGGATAGTAACATTTGTTATGTGATATGAAGATTTTTGTTGCAAGTATAGCAAGTGGGTCTCATTTGGGATAGTAACATTTGTTATGAGACGCTCAAAAGGAAAATAAGTAACCAATATTATGGGACGGAGGGAGTATGTGCTAAGGAGTACTATTTTATGGAAACACACGTAACCGACCTATCAACATTTTGAACCATATATTTTAGTTAAGCTTAAGTTTCAATCACTTGTGTATTTTTTTAGCAGTTTTGACCATTTTACTTTAGATACACACTCACTATCACCAAAAGTAGGGATATTTAGTGCATATTTTTAGCAATTTTAATCATCCTACAAGTTTTTTTGGGGGCTAATGAGTGTATATCTATAGTGCAATAGTTAAAACTAAAACTGCTAAAAAATATTATTAGTAAAAAAACATGAAAATGCAGAATGCTAACCTTGAATTCCCTTTTGAGACGATCAACAATAATTTCAAGATGCAATTCTCCCATCCCTTCAATGACTGTTTGGTTGCTCTCTTTATCAATCGAGAAATGGAAAGACGGATCTTCTTGAGCAAGTTTGACTAATCCAGCTGACATTTTATCAATATCTGCTTTAGTTTTGGGCTCGATAGCAACCTTAATTACAGGATCTGGGAAGTCCATCCTTTCAAGTACAACTGGACGGTCAGGATCGCATAAAGTTTCTCCTGTAATCGTATCTTTAAGCCCAGCAAGAGCAACAATATCACCAGCAACAGCAACCTTGACATCTTCTCTACTATTTGCGTGCATTTCAAGAAGTCTGCCAATTCTTTCCTTCTTTCCCTTGTTGGAATTCAGTACATATGATCCCGCTGCAAGCTTTCCTGCGTATACCCTTACGAATGTAAGGGACCCCACAAAAGAGTCGTTCATAATCTTGAAAGCGAGCCCGGAAAAGGGTTCGTCATCGCTTGCAGATCTCTCGATGACGAGCTCGGGATTCTCGGGGTCCGTTCCTTTCATAGGTGGCAAGTCAGAGGGGGAAGGTAAATAGTCAACAACGGCATCAAGTAAAGGTTGAACACCCTTGTTCTTGAAAGCCGAGCCACATAAAACCGGTACAAAACTGCCTCCAATAGTTCCTTTTCTAATCAGTTTTTTAATTGTTTCCTCATCAGGCTCGACTCCTTCAAGATAGGCCTCCATGACTTCATCGTCCATTTCCACTACAATCTCAAGCATTTGTGACCGATAATCTGCAGCTAAATCTTGAAGATCAGCAGGAATATCTTCGTAAGAAAAGTTGGCTCCTAATTCCTCACCGGACCATATTATTGCTTTCATTTTCAAAATATCAATAACTCCTTCAAATCTATCTTCCGCTCCAATAGGAATTTGAAGCACTAATGGTTTAGCACCCAAGTTTGAGATGATCATATCCCTTGTTCTGAAAAAGTTTGCCCCAAGACGGTCCATTTTATTGACAAAACAAATTCTTGGCACCCCATATTTATCAGCCTGTCGCCACACTGTTTCCGACTGAGGTTCAACACCAGCAACACTGTCGAATAAACATATTGCACCATCCAAAACCCTGAGGGCCCGCTCCACCTCGAGAGTGAAGTCAACATGGCCAGGGGTATCAATAATGTTTATTCGATGTTTGTTCCAAAATGTTGTTGTTGCTGCAGATGTTATGGTGATTCCCCTCTCTTGCTCTTGCTCCATCCAGTCCATTGTGGCCGTACCCTCATGCACTTCACCGATTTTGTAGTTTCTACCGGTATAGAAAAGGATACGTTCTGTTGTAGTAGTCTTCCCCGCGTCAATGTGGGCCATGATTCCTATGTTCCGATAGTCTTCTAGTGGAATCGTGCGGTCTGGAAAAAGGGGAAATAACGATATGTCAGCATTAACCAAAATCAAAAAGTCTCATGAACAGAACATAAAAACTCTTGATCTGAAGTGATATGAACTTTTTTTTGAAATAAAAGTGATAATCCCTCCGTCCCAAAAAATCATAAACATTCTTGCTATTCACTTTCAAACTTTAGTTTTGCACAAATATAATGAACTATGAAAAAATTAAGTTTTTTGAAGGAAAAGTTTCAAAACGTTATTCATTTCAGGACAAAATAGGTCATTCAGTTTGGGACAAAGGTTAAGAATTAAAGATACCAAAACTAGTAATGGGACTCATGGAGCCATTAGTTAGAATTCAAAATAACATGCTTACAGTATTAGATGGATTTATGTCAAAGATTAAGCATAATTCTCCTGCATAAACTTGGCTTGCACTTGTTGAACATACATAACAACACATGCAATAGAAAGCGCTTGCAGCCATAAACTGTTTGCCAGAGGACCACTCGGAATCTGTCCCAAAATAAATGATCAAAAACATTTCAGCTCTTGATAAAGAACAAATTTGATTTTTTTTTGGGTCATTCATTTTGGGACAGGAAGTAAGTAATAACTTGATATGAATATCATAACTACGATCTTCTTTTCCTCGCTATTCCTGAATCGTTTTAGTTATAAGTAAATCCTATGAGTGACATTTAAAGCCACCAAATTCCTAATTTCCGAGACAAAATCATGGGTAATACCATCACATTTTCATAATACATTACCTTTTCCAAATAAACATCCTTTTTTTCAATCAATTAACAAAAAGATCAGTGATCAACCCAAATTATCTAACTAATCAAAATTTCATGTTTCTTACGCCCTTTGTCCTTAAATGTCCAAATTCAAGAAATAAAATGAATGTCATTTTTACTAAACACACACTTTGTCCCAAAATGAATGTATTTTTACTAAAAAAAATTCTTTATTCATTTTATAATAGTAAAGTTAAATTTTTAGAAAGTGGATAATAAGAATATTTATACATATATGCCATTAATATTTGCCATTAAAATGTATAAAAAGCACACATTTCTGAAGTCCCTTAAAATAAAATTTGGATATTCATTTATTTAGGGACAAAGGGATAACAATTAAGAAATAACCACACACAATTAGCATTCAATCAGTCGCATTACCCATCAAATAATTACTTAAATAAACACAAAATTCATGTAATAAACAATCTATAAGCACAGACACAGACCTTCACCAGCCATAGCGACGACGGATAAACTCCTGTTCTTCTGGGGTCCTGGGTGTAAATTTGAAAACTTTGAAGGGCTAGACCGAAGACGAAGACTTCCCAAGAATTCAGAAACAGCAGAACAGCCTGAGCTGCCGGAGCTCCGGCTATGTCTTTGACGGTGGGCATTAGAAGCGAGGACTTGGCACCGGTGAGGGGATAGACGGAAGGGCTTTCTTGAAGAAGACCCACCATTGTTGTTGAAGCTTCGAATTGAAGAGGAAGAGGTTGTCCTCATCAATGTTTCTGCCGCCATTTTTTCTGGGTGAATTTCTCTGCAACTACACACAGTTGTTTGTTAGCTTGAAGTTGAAGAGATAACGAAAAGGAAACATTTTGTAATGATTTATTTTAGAGTCGATTGGGGGATTATTTTTCTGTGGTGTATACTTACAAATGTTTTCAAAATTCCATCTTGGCCCTTGACAATTATAGATGACAATCATGATAATTCCGTCTCACCCGAAAAAGATACAAAATTTGCTAGTCATGTATGTACGTTAAGAAAAGTGTATATTATTAAAGTAAGTGTTATGAATATAAAAAGTAAATTAGTAAAAAGGAATTGAGGTAAATAATAGTTGAACGGGATATTCTGTGATGGGCCGAGCCCAATACTTTGCTACGAGCCCAGAGGTCCAGCGGGCCCATCAAAAGACCGACCACGAAGGAACAGATCAAAGCCTTGGGCCATAGCCCGTCCAACATTGGTTGGCAGTCGTCGCCACTGAGCGACCAAGCCCATCCAAGCGACGAGCTATCGTACCATTAAGGGAAGGGTTAACTTCTAGCCCGTCGATATACCAAGAAGAGATCGTCGATGGTGAGCTAAGCTCATCTAACGACGAGCCTTCCCTCGGCGCGAACTGAAGACTCTCGTCCAAGAGCGAGCATCGTCACCGAACGATTAACTCTCTCGTCGAGTCACCCCTCGAAGAGACGACCTAACTGGACGGACGGCTCAGTCGTCTCTCCTATTAAGCTTCCTCAACAAGCTTGGTTAATTAGCTAATTTGAGATAATGTCGGACTCTTCTGAGTGCGCTTATTACATGTGCAATCATGCAATCAGTAATAATACTACAAAAAGTACCTTGGAGTTGACTTTCCTTATAAGGCAAGTTGCTTATCAATGTCGAAGGCTGCAGTGTCCTTACATAGACGGATCAATCCCGGCGTGACACGCGTACACCCAAGACAGAGCCGATCTAACGGTTGGAGACCACCCAATCCAACGGCTATGGTGAAAACCCTAACATCACTATTCCTACTATAAATAAGTGAGTAACAGCATGGACACAGGTAATGCTTTATTACATATTCACGTATCCCACACTCATACCATATTATCTACACCACTTTTCCAGTTCATCATCTTACTCTCACGGGAGGGCTTAGGAAGACCCCGGCGCGGTTTCACCCTTGTTTCTTGGCTTGTGCAGATCCAAAGCTAGCTCAGCTCATTCTTTGGACACAAAGAGCCGAGCCCACACGTTTTCTGCGCGATCAGATTGGTTCCATTGCTGGAAATCGTGTTAGTGATCTCCAGTAGAAGGAATACAGCCAGAAGAGTTTGAAAAATGGTGTCAGATGGCCATACGGCCAGCAAGTCTACGGCAGATGAGGGCGTACCACCTCAGCAAGAAAATCCTAGGCCACCCTCACCACCTAGGAACCCTAACTTAAGGGTTACCAGTCGCGGGGATGGTTGACGATACGAGCCTTCAGACGGCCGGGAGAAGAGAGAAAAGGCACCTGGCCGAGGCTGGCCCAGAGGAGACCTCCACTGGAAAGGAGGCCTGAGACAACGACAAGATATGCAGGAGGTCCCTCTAACCCTAATCTCGACAGAGCGGCTTTCCTCGTCGAAAGAGCCAACGCCCTCAAGGAGTTTTTGCAAATCCAAGACGAGCTCATTCGTATGGCCGCTCCTCAAGCTCCCCAGGCATCCCACCAAACAATCTCGTCAGGAAGGAGGAGAAGAAACCGAGAGAGAGAATGCCGAGTCGTCGCGAAGGGACCGCCATGAGAATGAGCGTGTTGTACCACGGCTTGACCTGGGGACCACATTAATGAGAGACGGAGCCAAGGAGCACCGTCACAAAGAACGACGAGTTGGGGGAAGCAGAGCCTCGTAGAGCTCTAGCCGTCGATAATCTGAAGCAAATCGAGAATCAAATTGTCCGTGGTCGTCCATGAGACTCCGTCATCAAGAAATGAACGAGCGCAGAGCGAAAGAGAGAGAACTCGTACCCCGCTCGTCATGAACGAGAGATGTCAAGATCTTATAGGCCGTCTCCCCTTCCTAGCTACAGGGAGCGATCCATCTCACGACGACCCGCCCCACCGAGAGGCAACGGTCTAACTGCGTTACCCGGGGCCCCGTCAAGATAGGATTCCCCAAGCCGGCCCAACGGGAGGAGTGGATATGAGAGAGTTCTTGGTGAGGCGCAGTGGAGGAAGCGACGAACAAAAGAAAGAAAACGGACGGCGGCGACTACGATGACGATGGCGGCACTATGAATCCTCTTGCACCTTGGATGTTGGAAACAGGACCCCCCGAGAACCGGGCTTTAAGCTACCAGAACTTAAACCATATGACGGTTCTACCAGTGCCATCGACCACATGCAACACCTTGAGGCACAGATGTACGCAGTAGCAAAAGCTTCAGGCCACGACGACATCATGTGCAAGGCTCTTACGAGCAGAGGTCGACGGCTACGAGGTGGTTTAGAAGCTTGCCCAAAGGGAGTATCGAATCATGGAAGCAAATGAGAAAGAAGTTTTTAGGAAGGTTTGCTACGGCGGGAGAGCGTCGTAAGACTGTCAACGACCTTAGCAATATATCCCAAGGAGCCACTGAAAGCTCGATGAGCTACTTCAAAAGATTCAAGAAACTGGTAGATCGATTGATGAAGACCTAAGACAGGGAAATCATAAATTGCTTCAGGCACGGTGTCATTTCCCCCACTCTAGACTACGAGCTTCAAGTCCACCCGGCCAAGTCCCGCAAAGACCTCTATGCCAAGGCGTACGCCGTCGCCGAGGCTGAAGAAAGAAAGTTGCAAAGAGAGGGAAAGGCCGTCGACGAGGTTGAAGCGACAAAATCCAAGAAGGATAAGGTTGGAGAAAAAGGAAAAAACAAAGTGAAAGCAGAAAAAGTCCCGGAGTCGTACACTCCGCTTACCGTGTCTAGAGCAGAAATTTTGAGCAACGTTGATTTTGGCCCGGCGCCAAAGATGAATCCCAACGGGAAGGGAAAGAAAAACATGAACAAGTATTGCGAATATCACAGGGACAAAGGACATGATACCGAGGAATGTTTCAGCTTGAAAAAGATTATTCAAAGATGGATCGACGATGGACGACTTGGAGAATATGTAAGGAAGGATCGTCAGGCGGCCAACACCCGAGCTGCTAACGACGACCCCACGAGAGGAATCCAAGGATGGTGTTAGTAATCTCTGAGGAGACGAGCAAGAATCAGATTAAGAGTGCCATCTACCATCTGAAGAAGGCCCCACATGTCCCCCAAAAATCAGAAACCCTAAGCGACGTGATAAGTTTCTTTCCCTACGAGCTTCCAGCCAATCCATTAGCTCGTCAACAAACTCTAGTCATACCTGGCTTCATCGATAACTGCGAATCAAGGAGAATTTTGATAGACACGGGAGCGGCCAAGGACATCTTGTTTTACAACGTCTACCAGAGAATAGGTCTGCACGATGGCCAGTCTGAAGTCCTTACTTAGGTCGTCTAGAAGGATTCACCAATCACTTAGGGTAGATGCGAAAGACCAGATCGATCTTCCAGTCGACATTGGGGAACACCCATTGAGAACAATCAAAACGGTAACTTTTATTGTGATCGACGTCGTCAGTGACTACCATGCTATCCTTGGCCAACCCGGTCAAGCCGCTTTGGGAATCGTCGCCTCAGTGCCCCATCAGCGAGTTAAATTTCCTTCCCGTGCCGGAGTAGGATGTGTGTTGGGGACGGCCCCAGATTTTCCTAGAGCACGTACTGAAGGCAAAACGGACCATTGAAATCGACGATCCAGATCACATCGTGAAGCTCTCTAAAACTGTCAAGCAAACGACGACCTCGTACGCCGGCATCTCGACAATCAAGTGTATAGACGACCCCGAGGTTTTTGTGGAAGTATTCATGGACGACCAAGCTGCAAAGCCACAACTTTTGGTCGCCCAGGAATCGGGGGCCGAGCTGGATAAATTGATTGACGACAAAGTACCAGATCTGACACCCGAGGCAAGAAGAAAAACTAAAGAGATCGTCATTGAGTCTATGGACTTTAGGGACGACGCCCCTGAAATGAAGCCTGCAGACGAACTAGTAGAACTGATCATCAACCCAGATTATCCCGACCAGAAAATAAAACTGGGGTCTCAGTTACGCACTGAGGAGAGGGAAGAGATAATCTCCCTACTCAAACAAAACCTCGATGTTTTTGCTTGGAAGGTGGAAGATATGAAGGGGATTAGAGAGGACGTGGCAGTTCATAGGCTTGGAGTGAACCCCACCATGAAATTCAACGAGCAAAGATGTCGTGTTTTTTCAACTGAAAAAGAGATTGCTATAAAGCAAGAGATTGAGAAGTTCTTTGAGTTTGGAATTATTGTGAGTATTTGGGTTCACAACTTGGTTAGCCAATGTGGTTCTTGTGAAAAAGCCAAATGGGAAGTGGAGATTGTGTGTCGACTTTACCGATCTAAACCTGGCATGCCCCAAGGACAGTTACCCTTTGCCCAGAATTGACAAGCTCGTCGATTTTGTGGCCGGTCACACTACTTTGAGCTTTCTTGATGCTTATTACGGCTATCACCAAATCAAGATGGTGAAGAAGACATTAGAAGACGGCCTTTCGGGCGCGAGGGGAACTTATTGTTATACGAATATGCCTTTTGGGCTTAAAAACGCCGGGGCCACTTACCAAAGGATGATAAACAAGGTATTCAAAGACCAGATCGGCGACAACTTAGAGGCGTATGTTGATGACATGGTCGTCAAAAGTAGAAAGAGAAAGCATGTCGATGACCTACAGCAAACTTTCTCCAACCTCCGAGCAAATGATATGGTCCTCAACCCAGCTAAATGGGTCTTTGGTGTTGCGGCGGGGAAAGTTTCTAGGATTCATGCTCTCTCAGCGGGGAATCGAAGCCAATCCTGAAAAAATTAAGGCTTTGATAGACATGGCCGAACCTACGAGCATCAAGGAGGTTCAGCGCTTAAATGGTCGAGTAGCAGCCTTAGGTCGTTTTATTGCCAAGTCTGCTGAGAGGTCACTTCCATTTTTTAAAGCTCTCCGAGGGGCAAAGGACTTCAAATGGACGGATGAATGTTCTCAGTCGTTTAAACAGCTGAAAGAGTATCTTGGCTCCCCACCACTCCTACAAAGCCCCGTAGCGGGGGAAGACCTTTACGTTTATCTCTCGGCGAGTGACAAGGCCGTCGCCGCCGTATTGGTCAGGGAGGAAGGTGGAACACAGAGGCCAGTCTACTATGTCAGCAAGGCTCTATCGGATGTGGAAACTCGTTATTTTAACGCGGAGAAGATCGCTTACGCTCTCGTAATTACAGCACGAAAGCTACGAGCATACTTCTCTGCTCACCCCATCGTCGTTTATACGGATGCCCCGCTGCGCAAGATCTTGCACCGTCCTGAAAGCTCTGGTCGTCTACTCATTGGAGTATTGAGGCGGCGAGTTTGATATCGAGTATAGGACGAGAAAGACCCTACGAGGCACAATCTTTAGCGAGACTTCTGGTTGAAACATCGTTCAATGTTGCGACGACCAAAGACGACCTCGAGAAAAATGACAAGGGCAAGGAAGTCAACGACAAACCGGAGGAGTTGGTTTTGCTGTAGGTTCTTTGGAAGATTTATTCGAGCGGGTCGGCTACTAGAAATACGAGCGGGGCGGGGATCGTTCTTGTCGAGCCGAAAGTGGAGCGAGTTTTGAAGAAGTATTGAGGTTCAAGTTTCAAGCATCTAACAATCAGGCGGAGTACGAAGCGCTCATAGCAGCCATCGAATACGCCAAGTGTTTTGGAGCTACCAAAATCGCAGCATTTTGTGATTCCCAGTTGATAGTGAACCAAGTGCGTGGAGAATATCGGGTCGTCGATTCCACCTGCGAAGTACCATTCGTTGGTCGGAGAGTTGATCCGGGGTTAGAATTTTGGGCCATACGAGAGGATAGCTCGAGAAAACAACGAACACGCCGACCTGCTCTCCAAGCTAGCTACGGACCAACTCCCGAGAGGAGGAGCACGGCCATCACCTAGCCTACTTGGAACAACCGGCCTACGATCGAGTAAAGGTCATGTGCAACGTCGACGGTCCAAGATCTTTGGATAGACAGTGAAAGTTTTCATTGAACGGGATGAGTTGCCGACGGACGAGGTTTTGGCAAGGCAAATCAAGAGAAAGTCCCAGTTTACGGTCGTAGAGGGAGAGCTTTACCGACGATCCATCACCAGACCATTATTGAAGTGCGTCCACCCTGACAAGGTCGTTCAGTTATTGTTCGAGGTACACCAAGGAGAATGCGGGGGACACCCTGGGGCCCGCACATTGGGCGATAAGATCATTACCATGGGATACTACTTGGCCCCGCCTCAGTGAGGACGCCAAAGCGGTTTGTGAAAAAGTGTGATACACCGCGGCGTTTCGCCGACCTCCCAAGCTACCAACCACCGAGCAAACCTGTCATGGCCGCTTGGCCGTTTGATATGTGGGGTGTTGACACGATTGGGCCTTTTCCACCGACGAGGGAGGAGTCAAATACGTAAGCGTGGCAGTTGACTATTTTTCGAAGTGGGTGGAGGCCAAGGCCTTAAACAAAATCATTGAAAACAATGCCCTAAGCTTCATCCATGATTCGATATGGGGTCGCTTCGGAATCCCAAGGGTGATCGTTTGAGACAATGGCTGCGGTTTTCAAGAAAATTCGAGCAAGAGTTGAACAGGATGGGGTCAAACACTCCAAGTCATCAGTTGCCTATCCCCAAGGCAACGGGCAAGCTGAAGCGGCGAACAAGCTCGTCTTATCCGCTTTGTGTAAAAATCTGGAAGGAAGAGATACAAGATGGTTGGACGGACTACCCTCAGCTCTTTGGGCTGTCCGCACAACCACCCGGGGGCCCACGGGAGAAACCCCATTTGCTTTGGCCTACGGCTCAGAGGCCATGGCTCCCGCCGAGCTTCAGTTGCCAACAGGCCAGGAGTTGCTCTCTACGACGTTGAAAAAAACATCCATAACCGGCAAGTTGACCTGGACCTCGTAGACGAGCGGAGATTGGACGCCCAATTAAGGATGGAGAATTACAAAAAGAAAACCAAAGCTTACCACGACAAGAAGGTGAAGAAAAGATTCTTTAAGGTCGGCGATCATGTTCTTAGAAAGATCGAAGCGACGGGACTCAAAGCCCGTCAAAACAAGCTCTCTCCCAACTGGGAAGGACCATACATCGTCACCCAGCGTGGTCGAGAGAAGGAACCTACCGCCTAGCTAAGCCAAACGGTGAACATCTTAAGCATCCATGGCATGCCAATCACCTTATGAAGTACTACTTTTGAGAGCGTCGTAAATGCGTCAGCTAACATCCAGCGCCCTCAGGGCATCCTATCTGTGGTTCTTAGTTAAAACTTTTGTTGCAATTTTGTGTTATGGAAGTCTGTATTGTGAAAGTTGTAAGGGATAATCTATAAATCCCAGAAGTCTTATAAAATGAGAATTGTCAATATACGATCGTCGACGAGGTTATCAATGGAAACCCATCATTTCTTTCAAACTCGTCCATTACAAAATCAAACTTAGAACAGATGAAGCCTGACTTCGACCCTCACAACCACTTCGATCAAGTATAAAGATCAGTCAAAGCAAAGACTTTGACACTAACACTCACTTTAGCCAAGTATAAAGGTTAGACGAAGCCAGACTTCGTTGAACGCTATAACGGAATATGACGACTCGTCCACGGAATCTTGCCTACGAGCAAGAAGCTATGGACCTTCGTACAGTTCCTACAAGCCTTTGAGAAGTTGAGAAAACACAAGGGCAAACAAGCGTCGGCCACGTTAGGACGACCTAAGTACTGGTCGTCACTAACGACGACTATTCGCACTTGTCCTCAAACTTACTCGTTCAAAACAAGTTATCACATGCTATCTACGTTAACACGGATTAACTAACAGAACACAAAGGCATTGAATAACTTAAACATAAAGCAAATATTGTACGTGCGACCCCCTCTAAACAATGAGGAAACAGGCCGACTATATTACAAAAAATAAAAATTGTTTGGAGACAATGTTTGGAGCCACAACCAAATCAAACTAAACATTGTTTAAGAACATTACAATTTTTTCAATGAGATAAACTGCGAGCACCGCCGTGCGAAGGAGGCTGCATCGGGGTCGGGGCCGTCTTGATGAAGTATTTGTAATATGCGTCGAAGTTACCCGGGACGACGGCAGGGATAGGCCACTCATCTTTTCCGGCTTTGGCGTCGTCCTCCCTTATGATAAGGAAATCATTGTCAGTATAGGGGACGAGGGGATGGACCGAGCGTGCTTCGTCGTCGTGAGCTGCCTCCGTGCAAAGGTCGGCCAACTTCGGACGGAGAGAAGATCTTTCATTGCGGGGTCCAGCGAAGCCGCTGGCCATGTGTTTAGCCCCATCTTTGAAGAACCCACTAGCATGCTTGGTGACCGATTGAAGGCACTCGGCACTCTTCTTGAAGTCGTCGACGGCATCAAGCTGGCAGGCCGGCTCGGCATCACGGCTCGCCTTCATAGCTTCGATCGAGCGCGCCACGAAACTTGTTCTCACTGGCGAAGACCGTCCGAGAACACCTTCGAGTCGGCCTCGGCTTTGGCTTTCCCTTCCTTCAAGGCATCTATCTCCTTCGAAGGTTATCCTTTTCATTAACCAAGAGCTCGTGGGCAAGAGTGAGCTCGCCGACATTGGTCTCCGCCTCCTTCAACTTTTGCTCGGTAGTTCCCTTATCACCAACGGCCTTCATCGATTGCTCGTTGCCCGGCTTCGGCATCAAGACATTCCCTATAGCCCGACGTCATTGCGTCCATCATCGACGATAGGCTGCAGGTTAAATTATTAGCACAAGTATAAAAGACGGAGAAAAACATAAATTTTAATTCGAAGTACCTCGATGCGAATTAGCCCTAGACGGGCATGGAAGGTTTCAGGGGTAAGATTGGCCTCCTTCATCCGACGGGTCAACTCAACATCCCGTCCACGCCTTGTCAGAGCCGTCCCCAGCAAAAGCGCATTGCCATTTCTCTGCAAATAAGGGATCCCAGTTATATGAGAGGCTCTGGCAATGGAGGTCGCCATCTCTTTGGCCTTGGTCTTAGACAAGACCGCTGAAGACGAGCCTGGAGCGTCGGTCTGGGGAGAGGGATGATCTGACGAGCTAGGAGGATCGATGAGATGACCTTTTCTCTTTTTGGAGGCACGAGCGTCGACCTCACGAAGTTCGGGGTTTGAATCTGTGCTCTCCACTTCAATACGCTCGGCCTCGTCAGCAATGGCCATTTGAGCTCCAACAGCTTCCATACTTGAATCAATCTCCATCCCAGCCGCTCTCTCAGGCGCATCAACAGCGGATTGACGACCTCCAGTGTTAAGCCCTTCAACGACGGGCTCCCTCTCGATCATTGGGATGGCACCAGCAGGGTCTTTGGGGAGTTGCTCATTCCTCGTCGTCTGTTTCTCCTGACGATCAAGTATGGCACGGGTCGCAGCCCTCTCCTTCTTCTTGGTGCCCCTGTCACTCGCTCGGATGGCCCCGTCCATGATCCTTTCTTCAATTTTATCCACGTCGTCTTGGGTAAGAACTGCATAACGACCAAGTAAAAGAGGTTAGTTTTTACTCACGACGAGACAAGAGAATATCAAAATTGAAAAGATAGCGAGTCCAACCCCCATTCATTTCAAGGTTTTCACAACTTTCTTCAAGACGACCAGTTCGTGCCGTCGCACAATTCACACAATTATCCTTAAAAGTAAACCCTTGATGAACAATCCAGTCGGGATAGCGAGCATCGAGCTTTATCTTCACCAAAGGTTCAGGCCCTATGGACGGCTTAGACATCATGCCAGCTCGGATGTATCTCCATTGTGAGGCCTCTATGTCTTTGTACGAGACCCATCCAAGATCTAACAGCTTGTCAATCTTTCCCTTCAGCTCGTCGGCCCACGGAGCTTGAAAGATATGCCTATCACTGACTGGTTTGTGACCCTCTGGAAAAGGAAACTGCCATCCCACTCGGCTTTCCACCAATATCAAGTGGTTCTCCCATCCATACACCTTATTTGGGATGTCCAAGAAAAAATTCCGTGCGTTCCTGATCGAAGACACACTCACCGTCGTCTTCCCTTTTGAAGTATTCCGAGTCGTCCGGTAGTAGCGACGGAATACTTTGTTGCATGGCTCGTAGCCAAGGAATCTGCAGACGACGGCAAAGCCACACAAAATTCTGATGGTATTGGCGCTAAGTTCCATGGGCACACAGGCTGAGTCCTCCAAGAATTCATTAATGAAAGGGTCTAGAGGCAACCTCAGGCCAAATTCAAATTGTTTGTAGAAGAAGGCCACCTTCTCCTTGCTAGTTAAAAGGGCCTGGCGACGGGGCTCATACTCCGAAAAGATGAGATGCTCCAACTTATAGGTCGAAGCTTGGACTCTGTACGACTCTCGCAGAGCGTCGATCATTTGTTTCCCAACATCAGGTTTCCTGAGCTCGATCTTGGGTATAGCCCACTTCCCTCCTGCCCCACCTCCAAATTCACTATCAGTTGATCCCACTCGTACAAATGTATGATAGGTTTTAGCTGCCTGGTTGCCCCTTGCACTTGTGCTCGGCTCGTTGGCTTCTGGGGCCGGACGACTAGAACGCCCGTCGTGATCCATGTCTACAAAACAAGGAGATAAAAGAGGGGAATCAGTCCTAACATCTGTAGGCGACGACCTACCTAGGGGCGACCTAGATTCCCCTACGACCAAAACCCTAAGTGAATCACGACGGAACAAAGAGTAGTGGGTCCTAATATGGGTAGGCAGATCGTTCATTGACCGGAAGGGAGTTACCCTTGGGTCACCGTCCTCAAAATCCCCTAGAATCTCTCCCTCTGGGAACCCCAAGGGCTCGTCTTCAAAGTTGAACTTCACCAAGATTGAAGAACACTCAGACAGAGGAATCTCTCTCCAAACCCCCCTGGCACCTTTGTATACTCTTTGATTTATCCCAAAACCAAACTTAACACCTCTCTCAAAGCTGACTGTTCTGGGTCCCATAACTCTAAGTTCCAAAGCCCCAAAGAAAAATCCAGAAAGCGAAGAATAGATGAAGAAATTACCTGTTTCTGGGTTCGGAGATGGTTTTTCCGATGAGTTCGCCGGTGGTAAATCGAAGAAGTTCCTAATCCAAGCTGCCGGATTATCTAACGGTGGTGAAGCCAGGACAGTCAATGTCGCCGGAAAGCGTTTGCACGGTTGCCGGAATCCCTTTTTACTACTTGCCGGAAATCGCCCTTTGCTGATTTGCTCTCACTGATCAAAGGTGTGGAAAGTTCGAAATGAAGGAGGGAGGAGGTTTTTATATGTGAAGAAGATGGAGGGTTTATACTTGGGAACCCAAACGGCGGAATGATGAGGGGCATTAAATACCCTCTGCAACTTTCGAGGCGAATGTCCCCTCAAAGGACACGTGTCAACCAAGGAAGAAATCCCAACCATCCACGTCATCAATACTGACGTCACCATATTTCAAAATTCAAACTGACGGTCGTACGGATTGCCTTGGAGGGAAAATGACAACTCCTGGCCCGTCAAGACGACCATGAGTTGGGGGCCACTGAACGGGATATTCTGTGATGGGCCGAGCCCAATACTTTGCTACGAGCCCAGAGGCCCAGCGGGCCCATCAAAAGACCGACCACGAAGGAACAGATCAAAGCCTTGGGCCATAGCCCGTCCAACATTGGTTGGCAGTCGTCGCCACTGAGCGACCAAGCCCATCCAAGCGACGAGCTATCGTACCATTAAGGGAAGGGTTAACTTCTAGCCCGTCGATATACCAAGAAGAGATCGTCGATGGTGAGCTAAGCTCATCTAACGACGAGCCTTCCTCGGCGAACCGACTCGTCCCAAGAGTGAGCATCGTCATTTGAACGATTAACTCTCTCTCTCGTCGAGTCACCCCTCGAAGAGACGACCCAACCGGACGGACACCTCAGTGTCGTCTCTCCTATTAAGCTTCCTCAACAAGCTTGGTTAATTAGCTAATTTGAGATAATGTCAGACCTGCTACAGTGCCTTGTTACATGTGCAATCATGCAATCAGTAATAACTACAAAAGGTACGTAGGTTGACTTTCCCTTATAAGGCAAGTTGCTTATCAATGTCAGAAGCTGCAGTGTCCTTACATAGACGGACCAATCCCAGCGTGACACGTGTACACCTAGAAGACAGAGCTGATCTAACGGTTGGAGACCACCCAATCCAACGGCTCTGGTGAAAACCCTAACATCACTATTCCTACTATAAATAAGTGAGTAACAGCATGGACACAGGTAATGCTTTATTACATATTCACGTATCCCACACTCATACCATATTATCTACACCACTTTTCCAGTCCATCATCTTACTCTCACGCCGGAGGGGCTTGCCGGAAGACCCCCGACGCAGTTTCACCCTTGTTTCTTGTGCTGTGCAGATCCAAAGCTAGATCACGGATTACTCTCACGCCGGAGGGGCTTACCATATTATCGTGATTTGATCGAGTCGCCTTAGGAAGACTGTCCTAAGAGAAAATATTTCCCCCAATTGGTGCAACTCAGGTACAGGCAAATTTCTCCGAGGATAAAACGATCACGGATTACGTACCATAAATCAGCACACAGGTAGGTAATCACCGGCGGTCCTATCTCAGTCGCCTTGAATCTCACGATCAAATCTCTATGAACGGGGAGTAATCAACAATGAAAGAAACTAGAGAATATGGTTTTCTCTTTAATCTCTCATAGGCAAAAACGGCTGAAGGAAGTTATTATTTATACATGTGGTAAATTATAGGTTTTAAAGTCTTAATTTGACCTAAAGACCCGCTGCAATTCGGCCCAGGAGAAGACCAACCCGTCACATGCGCGGCCGCCCTTGAGACTTGCGCGACCGCGCTAACGGCCAAGAACAAATGGCGAGGTCTTGGCATTCGCGGCCACCCACGTAGCCTAAGCGCGGCCGCCCTCCTTGGCGATAACTCCGACGGATTTTCCTCCTTGGCCAAATTCAGTCCACACCCACGACACTCCAAGGTCATAGATCTATGGACTTCATACCACATGAATCAAATATTCCAACAATCCCCCACAAGTTCATAGAAATATGACGTGCATGCATTGTCCATTGTAATGCTTTCAATAATGGTACCTTCCGGCTTGAACCACTACCTATGTTATCCAACGCAAACCTCCACAGGACCGGATGAACGGGTGTCTTGAATCCGATGCCTTTGGATGTAGAGGCCTGGCTTGGTAACAAACACGACAAAAGCTATGATAGGCCCTCTATCAAACAGTTGACGCTTATAAGCCATACGTCCCGATCCTCTATCATGAGTGCTTTCAAGGAATAACCCGAATTCCTCTAATTGCGGCCAACAATAACACTCACTTAGCTGGGCATCTCAGAAGATGTACTGTTAACATCTTGTCTAAAAGACTTGATCCCATTCAAAGTTCCAAACTTTTACTTTATTAGCAGCAACGAGCACCTCTAGGCTATTCAGGGGATAGACTCAGACATGTAACATGTCAATCTATTATTAAGTGCTCCGACTCACCCCACAGCTTGTTATTACCACATTGAATCTCCTTTGTGGGATCTCCACTCAGTAGATTGGGTTGCATTGCGTATGAATCGAGACGGGGTTCGCACCCATCCCCAACCTAGATTTTTGAACTAGAGCAAATTCTAGCCCTTTGGTTAAAGGATCAGCTGTGTTATCCTTGGTACCAACATAATCAACAGCTATCACCTTCCGAGACACACGATCCCTTATAGATTTTAATCTAATTTGGATGTGTCTCCTGGTTTTACAGTTGTACTTGACACTTTTCGGTTTCTCAATTGTGGCAGTGTTGTCACAATGTACGAGATAACAGCATGGGCTTATCGACCATAGGCAACTCGTACATAAGTCCTCGAAGCCATTCAACTTCCAATCCAAGAGTGTCAAGGGCAACTAATTCGGCCTCAAATGTAGACCTAGACAACAGAGTTTGTTTGGTCGACCTCCAAGCGACCGCAGCTCCGCCTAAGGTGAAAACATACCCGTACGCCCATAACTCCCGGAGTTAAAGGCAATCCAGCTTGCATCACTATATCCTTCAAGAACAGAAGGGTATCTACCGTAATGCAGCCCAAGGGAAATCGTTCCCTTCAAATACTTGAGAACTCTATCAAGAGCTTCCCAATGTGCTTTATTTGGACATTGAGTATATCTAGCCAACCTAGTAACCGAGTAGGATATATCCGGTCTAGTACAATTGGCAAGATACATCAAACTTCCAATAATTTGAGAATATCTCAACTGAGCCATCGGTACTCCACTTTCATTCTTAGTAAGTGCAGCTGAATGATCATATGGAGTCTTAGCTACTTTGCAATTCTTATAACCAAATTTCTCAATTACACCTTCGGTATAATGAGATTGCGATATGGTTATGCCACTAGTTGAACGAGTCAACTTAAGGCCAAGAATCACACTAGCTACTCCCATATCCTTCATCTCAAACTTACTTTTCAAGAATTCCTTAGTAGTATTAATTATCCTTATATCCGTTCCAAACAACAGAATATCATCGACATACAGACATAAGACAATACTACTATCACCAATATTTTTGCTATAAACACACTTATCAAACTCATTAGTAACGAAGCCAAACGATGAGACAATTTTATCAAATTTCTCATGCCACTGCTTAGGGGCTTGTTTGAGTCCATACAAGGACTTAACAAGTTTACAAACCTTTCTCTCATTGCTAGAGGCCTCAAAACCTTCAGGTTGATCCATATAAATTTCTTCCTCTAGATCGCCATGCAAGAAAGCGGTCTTAACATCCATCTGATGGATAGGAAGATCATATACCGAGGCCAATGCTATAAGTATTCGGATTGTAGTCATTCTAGCAACTGGCGAATAGGTATCGAAATAGTCTATTCCTTCCATTTGCTTGAATCCCTTAGCCACTAACCTAGCCTTAAACTTGTCAACGGTTCCATCCGGTTTCAGTTTCCTTTTGAAGACCCACTTACATCCTATCGTGCTACAACCAGGAGGAGATCACCAATTCCCATGTCCCATTAGAGACAATAGAATCCATCTCACTCTTAACAAAGATCCTTCCACTGTTTGGCATCAGAAGTGGTCATAGCAGCTTTGAAGGTTAGAGGATCACCCTCGACATTGTAAGTGATAAAATCACTTCCAAAGTCCTTGGTGGTCCTTGCCCGTTTGCTCCTTCTTGGTTCAATCTCATCGTCAGAATGAGTTGCACTGGAATCAACCCCCACATTTGTCGGCTCCTCTACTTGAGCGAGAATGGAATTAGTGGTTGGGTTAGATTCCTTAGGAAGTCCGTCCTTCATAGGAAACACATCTTCAAAAGAATGTTGCATCACGTAACTCAACTATAGAGTTCACATCTATGCCGTAAATTTCGATTTGATAATCGAAATCTCAATGCATAGCTTGTTTGAGAATAACCTATAAAGATAGCATCAACAGCTTTTAGGTTCAAGCTTTTTCCTTTTGTGTGCGGGTACAAGTACCTTTGCAAGGCACCCCCACACTTTTAAGTGTTTCGACTTGCCTCGTCGACCACTCCAAAGTTCAAACGGACTTTCCTTTCTATGTTTAGGAGGGACTCTATTCGAATATGGCAAGCCGTATTCAAAGCCTCTCCCCACATATATTTCGGCAGTCCGTAACTTATGAGTAAACCGTTAATCATATCGGTAAGGGTTCTATTCTTACGTTCAAAGAATACCATTAGATTGAGGGTGTAGGGAGGAGTCTCTTCATGTACTATTCGTTTTCTTGGCAATAATACATTAAGGGGTTAGACTCATATTCACCTCCCGTATCGACCTTAACCGTTTAAGTTTCTTGCCGGTTTGTGTTTACACGCTTCATTCTTAAATATAATGAATTTATCTAATGCTTCATCCTTAGAATTAAGCAGATAGACATAACAGTATTTACTAGCATCATCAATAAAGGTGAGAAAGTATTTCTTTTTGTCTTTGGTCAACACGCCATTAAATTCACAAATATCAATATGAACTAAATCTAGAATTTCAGAATTTCTCACAACCGACTTAAACGGTCCATTTGTAGATTTAGCTTCAACACATACATGACATTTAGAATTCTTATCAATAGCATGTTTAGGAATAATATCTAAATTCATCATTCTTTTCACAGAATCATAATTGATATGTCCTAAACGACCATGCCAAACATTTGAAGATTCAATGAAATAAGAAACAGGATAATCAATAGAACTAAAATTATTGTGCGAACAAACATCAGTTTCAACTCTAATTTTAAATAAACCATCCGAGGAATAACCTTTCCCCACAAAACTACCAGAATCCATAATTATGACCTTATTACATTTAAACGAAATCTCAAATCCTTCCCTAACTAAACTAGAACCACTGATAACGTTGCGACGAATATCAGGAATGTGATACACTCGATGCAAGGTAAGAATGCGCCCATTAGGACACTTCTGTGTCCACGCGTCCGCCCCAAGCACCTTTGCAAAGACTAGAGTTCTCCATCGTCACCGATCTACCACGCTCAGCCGGTAAGACACAAATAGCAATTTATCAAGCACAAACGTGCACATTTGCCCCGTGTGTCAACTAGCCACTCGTTGGGTTCATAGACGTAAAGATTTCAGATAAGAGGTTACATACTTTGTAACGTTGCAGGTCGAGAGCGTCAACTCCAGGTGCGTAGTCGATCATCATAATCCTTCGGACCCAACACCATGTTGACAACAGGATGGTCATCGCCAGAGCCTTGTGGTCCTTTTCCTTTCTTGGACGGGCGAGTCCCTAGAAAAGTGTCCACCTTCTCCACAATTCCAAATAGCCTTTTTGCTTTTGGCTTCCTAAAGTTATTTTTCTTAACTTTAAGCTTATCATGGTTTTCTTTATCCTTAGAGTGAGTTTTCACACATTTTCCTTTAAACTTGCTTTTACCAGTCACCATATTAGCGGCGGCCTCCACAGTACGCTAGGTTGGTTACCATTATGCACCTCCCGAATCGCAATTGCATTCATCGGCTCATTGAGTGTCAAGCTTCCAAGACGATGCTTGAGGGTCATACCGAATTCCCCCAAGATCGAGGAAACTTCTCAATAATAGCCATGACAGCGAACTTATCAGGGAAGTCCCATGTCGGCATCTCGAGCGATTGCAAAATGATTTGGAGTTCGTGCACTTGGTCGATAACCGACTTTCCCTCACTCATGCGATAATTCAGGAACTTACCCACTTGGTACTTTTCCACACCGGAGTCATCGGTGCTGTACTTAGTGGAAAGCGACTCCCACAAAGGACGCAAAGAAATGAGAGGAGCAGAGCACTAGACATCAAAGAGTGCATTCGACAAAGCCGACGTAATGCATCCTCGAACAACATCGTCTGCTTCCTTCCACTCGTTTAACAGCAGCCTACACTAGCGATATCATCGGCTTTCAGAGCGGGACATTTGGATGACAGCATACCAGACATGCCCTTAATTGATAGCCAGATCTTCATGCGTTCCGACCAACGCTTAAAGTTCTTGCCACCGAACTTTTTCGGAAGATCTGAGGTGTCAACTAGGGACTTAAAGGGAGAGCTAGAGGAACTACCAGACATGATCAAATAAAACTATTTTCTCTTAGACTGTTGGAAATTAATTTATAGCACCACAGATTAAACAAATAATTTAATCAACAGTAGGGAATTTATTGATCAAGTCAAGAACATACCAATAAGCCAATAGCAAAACCGACAACAAGGAAACAGGATCAGGAAAACACAACAGAAACAAGTAAACAATCGATTAGAAAACTTATCGTGATTTGATCGAGTCGCCTTAGGAAGACTGTCCTAAGAGAAAATATTGCCCCCAATTGGTGCAACTCAGGTACAGGCAAATTTCTCCGAGGATAAAACGATCACGGATTACGTACCACAAATCAGCACACAGGTAGGTAATCACCGGCGGTCCTATCTCAGTCGCCTTGAATCTCACGATCAAATCTCTATGAACGGGGAGTAATCAACAATGAAAGAAACTAGAGAATAGGGTTTTCTCTTTAATCTCTCGTAGGCAAAAAAGGCTGAAGGAAGTTATTATTTATACATGTGGTAAATTATAGGTTTTAAAGTCTTAATTTGACCTAAAGACCCGCTGCAATTCGGCCCAGGAGAAGACCAACCCGTCACATGCGTGGCGCCCTTGAGACTTTGCGCGGATGACTGCGGCCGCGCGGCCCGATAACAAATGGCGAGGTCTTGGCATTCAAGCGCGGCCGCCGGGCCTAAGTGCGGCCGCCCTCCTCGACAAGAACTCCGACGGATTTTCCTCCTTGGCCAAATTACCCACACCCACGACACTCCAAGGTCATAGATCTATGGACTTCATACCACATGAATCAAATATTACAACAGAATCATCATATAAACTGATTAATGAGGAGCTGAGAAAACAATGAAAATGTAACACTCAAAACAACAAGAACAATAACGAACTAACCGAGGCCTCAATCTCGAAATCTCTCCGAGCTTCGGTGTCAAGGAAATACTCAACCACTTCTACCAGAAGTGTCTGGAATCACCCGAGACTGTGAACAAAACGCCCAGAATTCGAGTAAACTCACTAGATATAACAACTCGAGTATAATTTTTTTGATAAGAATTACCTCACGCAATGATCGAATACGCTCTTTCTCTTCTTTAACTTGCTTCACAAATTCTTCCCGAGCATCAGCATCTTGCTCTAACCGTCTCTGGAACTCGCGCTTCTCGCGATGTGGCCAGTCTTTGGTGGGCCAACTATCCCTTCTGGATCCTTCCTTCACATAATAATGACTGAAAGTGATTAAATTGTCTGCAACGATAATTCAACGGCAAACCTTAATGTATATAAACAGTTATCGGCACAAAATAAGCACCTAACTATTGTAAATTTTACAACAAGTAAACTATTGGATGAAAATGAAACTATTGAATCAGTGATCAACGAAAAGTAATTAAATTGTCTGAACGCAAACTTAATTTGCATCAATTTTGGTAATAATCGAGGAATGATTTACCATGAGTAGGTCAATATCAGGTAAATTAACAATACGTGATGTAACACAAGTAGGAAAGGAAGACTTTCGAGGCCAGTTTCTGGAGTGTGGGAGCGCTGGCTCCCAAAGGGAGGGAGCACTGGCTCCCAATTGAGCAAAACCAATAAGGGAGCGCCGGCTCCCAATAGGGGGGAGCGGCCGCTCCCATGGTGCAGAGGACAAGACGAATTTCAAGTTGCCTTATTTACATTTTTTGTTCCTTTTTCTATTAGGATTTTCTATATTTTCTTTTTATGTTTCCTTGGGGATTTAGGAGAGTTTCTATATTTTCTTTTTATGTTTCCTTGGGGATTTAGGAGAGTTTCTATATTTTCTTTTTATGTTTCCTTAGGGATTTAGGAGAGTATGAGTTATAAATACTCCCCTCTAGTTTTAGTTTTAGGTAGTCTTGATATTATTATTTTCTTTGGTTTTCGAATTAGTAATAAAACTTCGTGTTTTATCGAAAGAATTCGTTCTTGAGTTCTTAGGAATTCCTTTAATTCCTGCAGAGGTTTTAATCATTATTGATTAATTCCTATATCATTCCGCTGCGTTTACATCAGTTGGTATCAGAAATCGGACGATCCTAGGGTTCTCCGACGAGAAGATGACCAATTCCGGTGGAGCCAACGGAGACACGCAAGCCACTCTTGCAGCAATCCTTGAGCGCATAGCAAACCAAGATCGTGAATATCGGGAGCGTGCAGAGCGACAAGAAGCCCTCCAAAGAGAACAACACACCCAATTATTAGCGGCCTTGGCGGGATTGCGAGTAGATGGTGACGGTGTCAACCCTAACAATCAACATGGTCCTCATGGGGAACACCTCCGCCATGATGGTCCGATTGGACGGGAGAATAGAGCTAACGGTGGGCGCGAGGACAGGGGAGCTCCTCCGGAAGTACATAGACCCAAGATTAGGGTCGATATTCCCTATTTTTCGGGTGAGTTATCAATTGAAGAATTTTTGGATTGGCTTAGAGAGGTCGATAAGTTTTTCGAATTGATGATGGTTGAAGATGATAGAAAAGTTCCCTATGTAGCCTACAAACTACGTGGTGGTGCTTCCGCATGGTGGGACCAATTGATTCGCCATAGGGCATATTCAAATCAACCCCCAATTGTGGAATGGAGAGACATGAAGAGGGAATTACGAAATCGATTTTTGCCTTTCGATTATGAGCAGGAATTATACTCCAAATTATTGGCATGTCGACAAGGTAATCGAACGGTGGAAGAATATGTGTATGAGTTCCAAGCCACAACCGCACGAGTGGGTATGTATGAGACGGAATTCCAACTTATTTCACGATTCACCAATGGCCTGCGGATGAATATAAAGAATCAAGTGGAACTGTTTACTTCACTTTCGGTCAATGATGTGATTATTAGAGCTAAAAAGGTTGAGAAGCAATTGGCATCCTCATATCGTCCGCCTTCGACGTTCAAGAAATTCGGTGAGTCTTCTTCTCATAGTGGCAAGGCACAAACTCCGGGGGCTGATTTGAACAATGAAAGTGAGAAAGCAAAAGCTGGTGGATCCAAGGAGGTTATTGAAAAACAACCACTACTGGTGCGAACAAACCCGGTCCGTCGCAACACCAATATGGGGCATAATAGTGGTCAACCCGCACATAATCCTTACGCAAAGAATTATGGAGATAAATGTTTCAGGTGTGGGAAGCCGGGGCACATATCTAGTAATTGTACGGGTGGAAAAAGTGTTCATATGGTGGAGCGTGACGATCTTGGTTGGGAGGATAATGAAGAAGAGTGTGAAGATGTGTATGTCGATCCCAATCTTGACGATGATGAAGAGAACCATGAATCCTTGGTAGTTCGCAAGCTTATGTTAACCACACCTTTGGTAGATGAGCACCCTCAAAGGCATAATATTTTTCGCACCAAAGGCAAGGTAGAGGATGTGGCCGCTATCTTTATCAGGACGGTGGTAGTAGTGAGAATTTGGTGTCACGTGGTCTTGTGAATAAACTAAAGCTTCAAGTGCAGCAACACCCGACGCCCTATTCGGTTGGTTGGATTAGCAACATCGGCAATATCAAGGTACATGAACAATGCTCTATTTCTTTTAATTTGGGTAGTTATAAGGATGTAGTCGTATGTGATATTGTTGATATGAATGCCTGTGATGTATTGTTGGGTCGCCCATGGCAATTTGACCTTGGGGTGATGTATGATGGTAAGGAGAATAGCATTCACTTTAAGAAAGATGGAAAACGTTTCCATGTTCATGCCTTACAGGATGTTATTTCCCTAGCCCAAAGAAACCCAAGGCACTTGTTTCTCTTTCGTACATCCCAGGAGTTCTATCATGATTTGTCAAAGGCTCCTTATGTTCTTGCGGTGATACGTCAAGGTGTTGGAGGAGATGTGTGTTTGGTGCCAAAGTGTTTGGATTCTTTGTTGGAAGAATTTCGTGATGTCATGCCCGATGAGTTACCTCCCGGTTTACCCCCTTTGCGCAACATACAACATAATATTGACTTGGTTCCGGGCGCTTTTTTGCCTAACCTTGCTCATTATAGAATGAGCCCGGCGGAACATGATATCTTGAAGGAGCAGGTGGAGGACTTGTTGAGGAAGGGGTATATTCAAGAGAGTATGAGTCCTTGCACAGCTCCGGCATTGCTTGTTCCTAAGAAGGATGGTACATGGAGGATGTGTATTGATAGTAGGGCCATCAACAAAATCACCGTTAAATATCGTTTTCCTATTCCTCGCTTGGATGATATGTTGGACATGCTTCGTGGGTCCAAGATCTTTTCCAAAATAGATTTGAAGAGTGGTTATCATCAAGTGCGTGTTCGACAAGGCGATGAGTGGAAGACCGCATTCAAAACAAAGGAAGGGTTGTATGAGTGGTTGGTGATGCCTTTTGGGCTATCTAATGCTCCAAGTACTTTCATGAGATTAATGAATCAAGTGTTGAAGCCTTTTAATGGGAAATTTCTGGTTGTATACTTTGATGACATCTTGGTCTATAGCAAATCGGAAGAGGAGCATCTTGGGCATTTACGAGAAGTGTTACAAGTTTTGAGGGAAAACGAGTTATATGTGAACCTCAAAAAGTGTAATTTCATGCTCGATAAATTGCTTTTCTTGGGATACGTGGTTTCTTCGAAAGGGATTCAAGTTGACGAAGACAAGGTACGTGCTATTCGTGATTGGCCTTTGCCTACAACGGTTAGTGAGGTACGAAGCTTTCATGGTCTTGCTACTTTTTATCGTCGTTTCATTAAAAATTTTAGCACTATTATGGCTCCTATAACCGAATGTATGAAGAAAGGAAAGTTTGATTGGGGTGATGAAGCAACCGCTAGTTTTGCTCTAATTAAAGAAAAGTTAACTAGTGCTCCTTTGCTAGTTTTACCCGACTTTTCTAAACCTTTTGAGTTGGAAACGGATGCTAGTGTGGTTGGTATTGGGGCTGTTTTGCTTCAAGGGAAGAAACCGGTGGCTTTTATGAGCCAAAAGTTGGATGAGTCAAAAAGGAAGTGGACTACTTATGAGCTGGAATTTTACGCGGTAGTGAATGTGCGCTCGCCCGAAAAAATAAAAATAAGGAGTCGCCACGCCGTTTTAAGAGGAAACATTGAAAACCTTTTGTTTAGAGAAAATGGGTTCGGGGGTCAAGTTACGTGTTGGGAAGAACCGAGAGTTCACCCAACACGCCTCGTCCGCAGACGAGTCTTTCAATGTTCAACATTCAAATTATCCAAGTGTGTGTGCAAAGTGTATGTGACAAGAATATGTATGAAATGCGTAAATGTGCTTTGTTTTATTGCTCAAAAGAAAGGATTACATCTTGTGAACCAATCAAGGGAGGCCACATCCCATGTTACGTAGAGGAGGAACAGACATAATTGGAAAGAGGTCTCTGCAGACAGTCATGTATGTCGCATGACACATCGCACCAGCCGACTACATATGTCGCGTGACACAGATCACATGGAGACGAATGTGTCGCGTGACACAAATGGGCCACCCGTAAGACTTACGTAATGAACATAAAATCAATGTAAAGCCACACTGCATCTAAAGGATTAACCGAATTATGAACGAAATACGGAAATAACACCAAATCGATCCGTGGAGTGTGGATATGGGTAGATCCACACCCCCTCGGGGCTCAAAGCAACAATACAATTCAAATCACATCATGAATATTCAATTAAGCCAAGCACATCGAATTTAAACAGAGAGATGGTAGTTGCCTCCCGATAATTGAAGCGGATAGAGCTCAATTACTGGTGGAAGGGGGAAATTGCAATTAAGCAAGTGAATAAGAGAGAGAGAGGGAGGCGGAGGAATCGTTACCCTTGTAGTCCACCACCAACACACCAAGTTAGGTGTATTAGCCTTCTATTCAGCCTTCGAACGTGGAGTTGAGCACAGATGTGGTACTTGGCTTCGCATCCTCGCCTGGTAAGGGTCAGATGAAGGCAATTGGGTAGTGTAGGTAGTAGAGAGGTTGAATTGGAAGGGAATTGGGGTAGGTTTAGATGTAAGGAGGAGAGAGATTAGTTTCTGGTGTGAATTTGGCAGAGTGACTTTAGGGTGTCGAAAAAGGATCTATTTCAATGAGGGGGAGGGTCTTATTTATAGGCTGCAGTTGGCTGCCTTAGTATGTCGCACGATCTTACGCGTCCACTTTCCATGCCTCAAGTTGTCGCGTGACACAAGGTGGCTCAATCGCTTGGCGCCAAAACCAGCTTCTGGAACATTCCGGAAAATACCCAAAAGGTCCAACAGTTTTATTCCCAAGGGGTCCTTTGGCATGAATGATGTACCAAAAGGTACTTCCTTGGAAACTCATGGAACGTTTTCTAAGTCTCGGATAGGCCGAGAATTTACCCAAACGCCCCTTAATGCAGTTTTATTATGTTAAAATGCATCGAAAAGGTTGCGAATTGATTGGCGTACTTTACAGAGTCTTCCTCTAAGAACGTCACTTTTGGAAAAGTGGGGTTGTCGATAAAATAAAACCCAATCTCAATGAGCGGTCAAGTTAAGGTGAAGGGCTAGAAGGGTGAGAAGGGGAAAATTATGGCTGGACCTTTCTGAGAAAGGATTCCTACGTATCCCTTTAAGAAGGGAATCAAGCCAAATCGTAGTTCGGAATTACCAATACTGACTACAAGCAAGAAAGGGGTAGAGATGTGTCTTCATACCTTGGCCAGGCTTACCCGCGACTTCCGTTGTGCTCCGCTCGAGAGGCTTTTCTTGGGTTTGGCCTCGCTTGAGAGGCTTTTCTTCTTGGTGGCTCCGCCAGAGAGGCTTTTCTTCTTCAAAGCGTGCTCCGCTAGAGAGGCTTTTCTTCTTTGTGGGCTCCACTAGAGAGGCTTTTCTTTTGGTTGGGCTCCACTAGAGAGGCTTTTCTTCTTTGTGGGCTCCGCTAGAGAGGCTTTTTCCTTTGTGTGCTCCACTAGAGAGGCTTTTCTTCTTGGTGGGCTCCGCTAGAGAGACTCTTCTGGGTTTGGCTCTGCTTGAGAGGCTTTTCTTGGTTTGGCTCTGCTTGAGAGGCTTTTCCTTGGTTTGGCTCGCTCGAGAGGCTTTTCCTCGTTTGGCTCGCTTGAGAGGCTTTTCTCGCTTTGTGTGCTCCGCCAGGAGAGGCTTTTCTTCTTTGTGTGCCCGCTAGAGAGGCTTTTTTCTTCATGAGCTCCGCTAGAGAGGCTTTTCTTCTTTCAGTGCTCCGCTAGAGAGGCTTTTCTTCTTTGTGTGCTCCGCTAGAGAGGCTTTTCTTCTTTGTGTGCTCCGCTAGAGAGGCTTTTCTGGGTTTGGCTCTGCTTGAGAGGCTTTTCTTGGTGGGCTCCGCTAGAGAGGCTTTTCTGGGTTTGGCTCTGCTTGAGAGGCTTTTCTTGGTTTGGCTCTGCTAGAGAGGCTTTTCTTGGTTTGGCTCTGCTAGAGAGGCTTTTTCCTTGGTTTGGCTCTGCTTGAGAGGCTTTTTCTGGGTTTGGCTCTGCTTGAGAGTCTTTTCTTGGTTTGGCTCTGCTTGAGAGGCTTTTCTTGGTTTGGCTCTGCTAGAGAGGCTTTTCTTGGTTTCTGGTATTGTCGAGCTCTTCTTGGGGCTGTCACAGATACGCATGCTTTTTTTTGTTTTGTTCTTTCTTCTCCAGTTTGAAAATATTGTGAGAACTATGGTGTCTCGAACCATTTTTGAAAAATATTGTGAGAACTATGGTGTCTCGAACCACTTTTGAAAATGTTGTGAGATCTATGGTGTCTCGAACCAATTTTGAAAATGTTGTGAGAACTATGGTGTCTCGAACCAATTTTGAAACGACATGAGATCTATGGCGTCTCGGACCGATTTTAAAAATAACGCGATATGATGACTTGACGCTTGAAAGAAATATGTGTTCATACCTGTGCTGTGCTCACCTGTAGCTGCCGGAGGGACTGGTGCTACCATTGATGTTGGTGATGGAGGGTTGTAGCTATCGGAGGGACTCATGCTATCATTGATTCTGCTGGGGATAGGTGTAGTTGTCGAGGGATTCACGCTACTGCTTTCCTGCTCTTTTGTTGTTCTTTTAACAGTTTTGTTGCTGGACTATTCTTGCTGATTGTTTGTCTTTTCTTTTATGCCCTGAGCTTTTCTTGGGAAGCTGGGGATTTTGCTCTTTCTCGCTTGGTTCGATAAGCCGGGGACTCTGCATTCCTGGGGAGTTGGCTTCTTTCTTTTCTCGGCTCGCCTTGAGGTATCGTGAGCATTATTGCCTGGATTCTGTAGCAGCTGGGGCTCTTTTCTCTTCTTTCTTTGACAAGCACTGCTTGGGGGCTAAGGCACCAGTGGCTCTTCTCTTGGCAATCATTGTTTGAAGATCGCTGGGGCTCTTTCATATGATGCTGGTGAGATCAGATGGCTGGACCTTTGGAGAAAGGTTTCCTATGTATCCCTTAAAAGGGGATCAAGCCAATTCATAGTTCTGGGCCTTTTGCCACCTGCGGGATTTGAAATCTCTGTCCAAGATTGTGATTCGAGGGGCAGTCCTCACGATCACATTACAATCACCTGATTATTGTACCCTGCGGGGGGAAAACACAACGCTCTAGGCACCTAGCATTTTATTTAACCTCTTGCTTATGCATTATTAGTCTTTGGTTTCACAAGTCCATCTCAGCTGGGAGAATAGTGGAAGTAGGGATGATTTTTTTTTTTTTTTTTTTTTTTTTGCACCTGGCCAAAGGTGAGTAGATGTATCCGTACTGGCTGCTCTATGAGGGATCGTGTATAGGACGAAAGGTGTTTATAATGAGGTGGACCCTCTCCCGGGTGGGTGGAAAAATGATATGGTGCGGCTAGGCAAGCTCTGGGGACGCTCCCGAGAGTATAGATTGCAGCAGGTCCATTGCTAGTGAGGACAAAGTGTATCGCGCGTCTGAGACAGCAAGCAGTAGAGGGAGTGCAGAGAATAATCCCGGCTCGGCGAAGCCCCAGTTGACATTATAAAGCAAACCCGAGGGGAATCTGGTAAGGAGAGCCGGAGGGATATCTTAACCAAAAGCCCCAAACAGGCAAATCCATGCAGCTTCATCGCAGGCAGAGTCATCTTGTGGCCACAGAGGCAATTCAGCATTTCAAACCGCAGTCAATCAGTCGCTGGACAAGACTCGGAAGTGTATGTGTGCAGGGACGCATCCTTCGAAGGTGGGGAATGAATCCCGAGTTCTGTGTATGACACTCTCGCTTTGGGTTTGACTCTTTTGAGAGAGTATAAGCATCACAAGGTGTGGAGAAGTGTATGGAAGCCCCTGCTGACCAAAACGGTGTTTAGCTCTATCTTCCTATGATATAGCAATAGAAGACTTTTCGAGACACTTGAAAACTTGTCTTATTCGTGATGATCACAAAGCTGCTTAAAACCCTTTATTGATGTTCGGGTTATTCAACCGCCAACGCTGATATGGACAAATATTTTCATCAATCCTGAGGAGAAAGCCCACTGATATCGAGAATCGGAAGGATAGACAGTGTATGGGCATGGTCCTTGAAGAGACCGGATTTTCTGAGATTTGTTTGTGATTTCGACCGAACCAGTTAAGGTTGCCTACGTTCCCCTCCATAGGAGGAGCTCAGGTCGCCGTAGTTCGGGTTATCCCGAATGAAAAGAATGAACGTTGAAATTCGAGGATGTGAGGACTTTTGAGGATTTTGAGAATTGAAAGAATATGTCCTCTTAGAGTGTCACTAAGAGACACAGATGTGAAGCCCCAGTGGGACGTCCACGACAAGTGTTTTTGAAGGAGAAATGAAATATGCTCACATACAATGTCGAATGAACGGACGGAATTTGCACAATCTTCGCTTGATAATCTTTTGAGCCGGGATGGACTTGGCACCGCTTTAAGCAATAATTTGTTTTAAGATCTCGACGATATTGGAATGCCACTGCTATCCGGTAGGATCTGCGACTGGGCTACGGGATTTCGATCGGTCTTCGGGTGATTCAGGATATCATGACCTCTTAAAACGAGAGGTCGGCTAGGCTTTTTGCTGACTGATCCTCTAAAAATGAGAGGTTGGCTCTTGGGTATGTGTTTGGGATTTCTATGGCGAGGGAAATCTGTGATTGCCTCTTTGCTGCCTCTAAGAATGAGAGGTCGATCTTTTGGCTTTTGGTCAAGGTCAAAGGTAAGGGTAATGGTAATGTCCTCTAAAATCGAGAGGACGGCTTGAATTGGTTGAGGTAGTGGTGAGGGACATCCATGATGTCTCTTTATTCACTCTGAGACTCCTCTTTGAGTAGTGACCGAATCTTTTGACTTTCGCTTCTGAGAGAATCGCTGGGGACTAGGCTCTCTTTCTTTTCTTCTTTTTTTTGTATATATATTTTTTTTTGTATTTTTGCCTCTCTCTCTTTTCTTTTTTTTTCTTGAGAGAGAATTTCAGCTAGTCCCCAGGCTGGATCATTGCATTCGTCGTTCTTGAGCTTGGAGACGGGTCACTCTTATTTTGAATCACGGGAGCCTCAAGGATAGTCCCTCTTCTTCGGGTGATGGCTAAATGGGTTTCAAAATGTGCCGATCTTGAAATGAAAGGGTATCTGTTTAGGTGAGGGTAAGGTAAAGGTTTTCCTAGGGGTGAGAGGTTTCAACCGCAGTCCCTACCGGATGATCCGAACGAGATTGAGTCTTCATTGCTGGCTTAAGCTTACTTCGCGGAAGATCCGTGCAAATTCATCGAACGAGATTATGAAAGAAGTGTGAGCATATGGGACGCAAGATGGGGATATCAGTCGATTTTCTCGCTCCGATCAAATTAAAACATTAGCCATTTCAAAGCGTTGGTCGGTGAACAGCACAAGTGATCATTTGGAATAAGACCATTTCAATTAAGTGTAACGCAGGTGTACTAGTAATGTCTCGAGTCTAGCAAGAAGAGAAACAAAGATTTTTATCACAGCAAAGCAAAATTGGTCCAACTTGGACTCGACAGACTCATGTCCGACAGTGGACATTCTAGACCTTACGAGGACTGATTGACTTCTTCAACATTGAGCATCGTTGCCATCGGTGCGGTGAGGACCCTTTTTCAATCTTTATGTCCTTCACAAATCACCCTCCTTAGCTTTAACAATCTGAGTAAACAAACGGGCCTCCCGCTCGCGAGGAAGAATATCTTCAAGTGTAGCTCGCAACTCCTTGATGGACACTCCTTTTGCACTCTGCTGCTGACCCATGGGATATGAGCTTCCAGATTTGTGGGCCATAGTCTTCTCTGCACCGAGCATTTTGGATTCCGCATCAGATGGACGACTGCTCGGGCACTTGAGCTGCTTCCGCCTCGGAAATATGGACCAATGAGCGCCGGGAATGAGAGCGCACACCCAACTTGCCGTAGCCCTTGTAAAGTTAAAGAGGTGAGAGTATAAGGCGGAGGATATAGAATCTTGAGATGATACGGGAGAGGGAAGAACGGGAAAGGAGACGGACTCGTGCAACACTTTATTAATCTTCAAGTAGAAATCGATGTCTTTTAAGTCCTATGAACGGTTGGAAAAGGCTAACCCTTTATTTCACGCAATCTAGATCTCAGGGGAACCCTAGGACACATCATCCAAAAATACACCAAATGTATTGTTTCAAAATTAGTAATAGGCGACAGTACCTAAACAAAACCGAAGCATTTATGGGACGGACGAGCAGCCCCAATTTCTGGAGAAATTTGGGCAGCATAACGGGTATTCCTGAAGAAATTCAAGAAAAAATCCGGCATGACCTCTCGTCGGTGCACGTTGACAAAGCGACATGATCTCTCGTTAGAACATGCCGTGGGAACGACATGTCCTCTCGTGAAACCATGTTGCATTGGCAACATGCCCACACGTGCTAGGGTTTGGGGGAGGTACGAAAGTCTATTAAGAATTTTGAGACAACTCATTTTAGTGTATTTGAAAATGTCATGTCAAAACCAACCGTTTGGGTGAGGTTTAAATGTGTGGTGCCACCTATAATGCACTAGGGGAATGGGTTTGACATTAGGCGCTCAAGCGTAGGCGAATTTTATGGCCGTCCGCGATGCCGTCAATCGCACCCGAGGGTTCTAGATCTACGTGAAGTAGTGTGCAGGATGGCTATGTTCCTTTATTTTGCGAAAAAAGATTTTTTTTTTTTTTTTAATTTATTTTTTTTTGTTTTTATGAAAAGGGGTGATAAAGAAAAAATAACACACACACGCCCCACAGAGTATAACAATCAAATGATCAAAATATAATTATGGGGGACTGCCCCACATCACAGCTGAACTGGAACTCACAACCTGCAGAGTGGCCACTTCTGTCGCGTGACACAGGACAACCAAAACACATTGTGTCGCGTGACAGAAGAAGTCCCATGGCCAGAATCTGAACAAGAGTCAAAACAGCCCCAGCCTCCAAGCACCAAAGCAATATCTCAAGCCCCAGCATCAGCAACACAATCAACAAGGATGGGACACAAAGGGGGAGAGGAATAAAGCAAAGCACGTAAAATGCATTTAAACACATAATATGTCACACAACAAAGCACACACAAGTGAATAGAATGAATGTTGAACAATCACGAAAGTCTGACCCACTTTTTGAAAAACAAGTTTCATATCCCCAGCGGAGTCGCCACTGAATGTGCGCTCGCCCGAAAAAATAAAAATAAGGAGTCGCCACGCCGTTTTAAGAGGAAACATTGAAGACCTTTTGTTTAGAGAAAATGGGTTCGGGGGTCAAGTTACGTGTTGGGAAGAACCGAGAGTTCACCCAACACGCCTCGTCCGCAGACGAGTCTTTCAATGTTCAACATTCAAATTATCCAAGTGTGTGTGCAAAGTGTATGTGACAAGAATATGTATGAAATGCGTAAATGTGCTTTGTTTTATTGCTCAAAAGAAAGGATTACATCTTGTGAACCAATCAAGGGAGGCCACATCCCATGTTACAGAGAGGAGGAACAGACATAATTGGAAAGAGGTCTCTGCATAGACAGTCATGTATGTCGCATGACACATCGCACTGCTGACCACATATGTCGCGTGACACAGATCACATTGAGACGAATGTGTCGCATGACACAAATGGGCCACCCGCAGAAGACTTACATGTAATGAACATAAAATCACCGTAAAGCCACACAGATCTAAAGGATTAACTGAATTATGAACGAAATACGGAAATAACACCAAATCGACCCAGGGAGTGTGGATATGGGTAGATCCACACCCCCTTGGGGGCTCAAAGCAACAATACAATTCAAATCACATCATGAATATTCAATTAAGCCAAGCACATCGAATTTAAACAGAGAGATGGCAGTTGCCTCCTGATAATTGAAGCGGATAGAGCTCAATTACCAGGTGGAAGGGGGAAATTGCAATTAAGCAAGTGAATAAGAGAGAGAGGGAGGTGGAGGAATCGTTACCCTTGTAGTCCACCACCAACACACCAAGTTAGGTGTATTAGCCTTCTATTCAGCTTCTGAACGTGGAGTTGAGCACAGATGTGGTACTTGGCTTCAGATCCTCAGTTGGTAAGGGTTGTATGAAGGCAATTGGGTAGTGTAGGTAGTAGAGAGGTTGAATTGGAAGGGAATTGGGGTAGGTTTAGATGTAAGGAGGAGAGAGATTGGTTTCTGGTGTGAATTTGGCAGAGTGACTTTAGGGTGTCGAAAAAGGATCTATTTCAATGAGGGAGAGGGTCTTATTTATAGGCTGCAGTTGGCTGCCTTAGTATGTCGCACGACCTTACGCGTCCACTTTCCATGCCTCAAGCTGTCGCGTGACACAAGGTGGCTCAACCGCTTTTGGCGCCAAAAACCAGTTTTCTGGAACATTCCGGGAAAATACCCAAAACGTCCAACAGGTTTTATTCCCAAGGGGTCCTTTGGCATGAATGATGTACCAAAAGGTACTTCCTTCGCGGGAAACTCATGGAACGTTTCCGGAAGTCTCGGGATAGGCCGGGAATTTACCAAAACGCCCCTTAATGCAGTTTTATTATGTTAAAATGCATCGAAAAGGTTGCGAATTGGATTGGCGTACTTACAGGTAGTTCAAGCAATCAAGCATTGGGAACAATATTTGCTGCATAGAGAGTTTGTTCTTCACACCGATCATGAAGCGCTAAAGTATATAAATGGTAAGAATCCTCTTAATAGGATGCATGCTCGTTGGGTTGCATATTTACAGCAATTTACTTTTGTTATCAAGCACAAAAGTGGGCAACAAAATAAGGTTGCGGATGCATTGAGTAGACGAGCTACTTTGTTGGTCACTATGACTAATATTGTGGTGGGATTCGAGTGTTTGAAAGACTTGTATGAGCATGATGATGATTTTGCGGAGGAATGGGCTAAGTGTCAAGGTGGTAATATTGTGGGGCTTTTCTTGCTCCAAGAGGGGTATCTATTTTACAAAGATAAACTGTGCATTCCGTGTGGCTCGGTCCGTGAGAGTCTTATTATTGAAATTCATAAGAATGGACACTATGGGCGGGATAAGACAATGGAGTTGGTTGCACGAAAGTATTATTGGCCTCACCTTCGTCGAGATGTTCATCGGGTTGTTCAGAAATGTATGGTTTGCCAAGTGAACAAGGGAACGTCACAAAACACGGGGTTGTATACTCCTTTGCCTATTCCGGAGGGTCCTTGGATTGATATTTCTATGGATTTTGTGCTTGGCTTACCAAGGACTCAAAGGTCTTGTGATTCAGTTTTTGTGGTAGTAGATCGTTTTTCTAAGATGGCTCACTTCATTCCTTGTCGTAAGTGTTCGGTCGAAACCTAACGGTTTATTTTATATCCGCAAGCGCACGGGCTATTGTAATATAGCGGGTACAAGTACGAGTCGATCCCACAGAGACAGGGTTTACTTAAGGGATATTTTTGTCTTTAGAAAATATAGAAAAGATTGGGGGTAGATAAAATTTGTTTTAGAATAATAGAGAGATCATAAACAGAAAATACTTTAATTGAAATCTTATAAAACGAAGCATTCTCGGGATTGGAAATCATACACATATTCTTATTCATCAAATTGTCATTGTCTTAGAAATAAAAGGTTTTCATAAAAAGCAAGGATGGTATGTTAAGCCTACGCTATTTCGGGCTAAGACAATAGCGTTTCAGATTCTTCACTAATTATGTCCTAACCTGCTTGAGAAATCCGTTTATGTTTGCTCCCCGCCCTGTCACAAACGGGCATTCCGGCTTATCTCTAGCTGACCATAATTAGTAAGAATCCATTAAGGACGGAAGTCAACATACTTTCCATTAAAGGAGCATCCCTAGGCCATCAACTACTCGTGATCAATGAACCTAGTTTCTTTATATGGTTCCGTCAATCGAGATTCTCCGCTAGGTACTTCTCTCAATCGATCAATCATACAAATTGGATATCGCCAAAATGTAAGGCATTTAGAGAATAATATAAAGAGATTGTTTTAGATGAAGAAAGAAGACAAGACTAAATATTTTTAAATGATGAATAAGCATGCTTTTGGGTTTCCAACCCCAAGAATATGGGGGATTACTCACAAGCCATAAATAAACAGAAAAGTATAAATAGAGATTGAGTAAGAAAGACTTATGATTGCCGAGAATAATGCTTCACTTTTATTGCTTTTCCTCCAAAGTGATTCCAAGAACAAATAATGACTTTGATCTTCAAACTCCTTTGGAAAATTGTTGTTATAAATCTTTGTATCTTTTATCTCTCTAATATCAGTAATTTCTCTCTAAGAATTCGTATCCTAAGACTGATTACAAGGGTCCTATTTATAAATGGGAGGAGACTCTTCAATTGGGTGCCATCAAAAGGTGCCTTTACATCTCAGCCACGATCACGATTTGCACGGCCGTGTCAAGGATTTTGCACGGCCGTGTCCTCTTTGGCGCCAGTTTTGAATTTGAATCTTGGAGACTTGCACGCCCGCACCTAAAACAGCTGCACGGCCGCTCCTGGTTTGGCACGGCCAGGTCACTTCAGTGCTCGGCCACTCCATGGGCCAAGATGGCCGGCCATGGCCTATGATGCACGGCCGCTCCAGGTTTTGCTGCACGGCCGCTCCGAATGGTTTTCAGCTTGGAGTGCTTATTTTGCTTGGTGTTCCTCCATTCTTTCGGACCAATTAGCCCAAGTATCCTTTAGTCATAAAATGACCCTAAAACCTGTCTAGAAATGTATAAAATATACCAAAAACGTAAAATCTAATAAAACAGCAAAAGTAAGTAAAAATACTAAAAACTAAATAAAAAGTGATGATTTATTTGTGTAAAAGTATATAAAACTAGGATAATTGACTATATAATAGTCACTTATCAAACTCCCCCACACTTAAGCCTTTGCTTGTCCCCAAGCAAACTTAGAATGAAATACGGAGAAGGAGAAAAATACGATTGATCCCTCAGAAATAAAGTAGCAAGCCCTTAAATGCCTTGTAGATAATGCCTTTATCTATCTAATCATATTTTGAATACCTTTAAAAATTTATTTTAGGAAGAAATATTTTAGGGGTATTTTTAAAGAGATAAAATGCAAGACAATAACCTAATATAGCATATATAGAATTTTGACCAAGTAAAGCATGCTAGAAGGAAGAATCTTTAGTTTTATTTCTTGGTAGAAAAAGCTTATCACTTTTTAGAGTGATTTTTTTTTAGAAAAGATGAATTTTATTTCTTTAAGACGTACAAGAGAAGGTATAAACATTTATTCATAATTTAGAAGTTCCGAAGAATTGGATTACATTCTTGAATCACAAGGGTGAAGAATGGATGATGGCAGTGGAAAAATCTCGTCAAAGTCAAACAAATTTATCTTATTTTTGTACGTGTTATATTTTTGCAAAAGACCTAAGTTATTTTTGATCCTTTCAAGTAGGAGACATTGTGGTCGCGAGCCCCATGTTCCTAATACTTAGATCAAGAATACTTTTGGATATTATTTCCGTTTTGGCAAGGAAGCATCGTCGCAGGGAACGCCGTGCCCCGAGTTACTTAGGAGATAATATGCTTCTTTTTGCTTTTAAGGCTTGGTGACAATTGTCACTCTTTTTAGCAATAAGATAGAAGTGTTTTACTTTGACTTGATTTGAAAAAATGGAAGGATGGAAATTATGAAAGGGTGTGATTCAAGGGATGCAAACAAAAAGGTGCTTCTAAAAAGGGAATAAATATCTAATAAAGATAAAAAATGTACAATCTTAAAGGAATATATTCAAAGTTTGCATAAATGACCAAGCATAAAAGAATTCCTTCTAATCAAATGCATTTTTCTTGATGAGATTCTATATTGTGCTATACCAACTTATGAGGCTTTCAATTATTTCCTAAAAAGATCCCTTATACTTTTCCTTTTTATAGATTTCTAAGTGTATAGAAAATATGAGAGGAAAGATAAAGGCATTTATACTAGGGCAAATGGCAAGCATAATGATAATGATTTTTGATCATCATAGGAATTTTTTTTTTTATACTATTATACATGCATAAAAGAAAAAACGCAACTAATTTAAAAAGAAAAAATTACACTAGAAAGCAGGTAAATTTAGTCTAAAAAGCGAAAGAAAATAATATAAAGATAGATTTACCCCCCCCCCACACTTGAAATGAACATTGTCCTCAATGTTTCAAAGACAAAGAGTAAAAAGATAAGCATGTGGTGGTAAACAAAATTATGATAAATAGTAATATAATCCATCGGTTTACTATTCCGATGATGCTTGTTTAAGGTCATAAGCTCGACCCCTTTCTATCAGTGACAATGGACGGTGAGTGGTATTGTAATGGTCTCTTATCCTTAACAACTCGCCATTCCTTCCCCTTTGGCGTGATTGAGCTCTTAAGATTTATGCAAACGCGACATCCCGGTTTGCTTTTCTTCTTGGGTCCCCTACCTTTTGATTTTTGAACCTTATTATGCTTTTTAGGGTGCACATTTTTTTCACCATTATGATCTAAGGGCTTTTTAATTAATATTTTTGAGTCCTTGGATTGCGAGTTTTCACTCTTTTTGTTATCATTCTTAGGAGGGTCAACTTCATGGCACGATTTCTTGAGATTTAAGTCTTTAAATTCGACTTTCTTATTTCCAATGTTTAAAGAAAGAGTGCCATTCTTTACATCTATTATTGCACCAGCGGTGGCAAGAAAAGGTCTCCCTAGAATGATTGGAATTTGGTGATCTTCCTCCATCTCAAGAACTACAAAGTCAATCGGGATGATCAATTTCCCAATTTGACAAGGGACGTCTTCCATAATACCCATCGGGTATTTAATGGAGCGATCTGCTAGTTGGAGAGAAATAGTGGTGGGTTTCATTTCCCCCACACCTAGTTTCTTACCTACTGAAAGCGGAATGAGGCTCACACTTGCCCCAAGATCTAACAAAGCATTATCAACATTGTATTTACCTATTTTGCAAGGAATAGAGAAAGTGCCGGGATCTTTTAATTTAGGAGGAAGTTCTCTTTGTAAAATGGCACTTACTTCTTCTGTTAAAGCTTACGCTTCATGCTCCTCAAGTTTTCTTTTATTTGCAAGAATATCCTTTAAGAACTTAGCATAAGAGGGCATTTGTTGAAGGGCATCGGTAAAAGGTATGTTGATATAAATAGATTTTAAGACTTCTAAAATTTTTGCAAATTGTTTGTCAAGTTTGGCTCTTACCAACCTTTGGGGGTATGGAATTGGAGGGTCAAAATTTCTAGAAATCTTAGGGGATTCTGTCCCATTTTCAATATCTTCATTAGTCTCAACCATCGGTGAGGTCGGACTAACGTTCTCCTTATTTGGTTTGATATTTTCCTTAGGAAGGGGATCTACAATTTCTTTTCCACTCCTAGTTTCTACCGCACTAACATGCTCATCGGGCCTTTGCGATTGACAGGGAAAACTCCCTTGTGGTCTATGCGAGGTACCGGCTTGTTGAGCTTGTTGATTTTCAAGCATTCTATTGTGGGCGGCTAAATTATCAAACCTAGCATTCAACGACTTTATGGATTCCCTTAACTCATTATTGGTCTTTTCTTGCTCATTCTTACTTTCAATCATAAAATCCATAATAAGATTCAATTTAGACTTAGGGGGAGGGAAAGCACTAGAATTGCCATTGAAATTCTTTTGTGTGAATCCCGGTGGTTGTGTAGAAGATTGCGAGTTTAAAATATTGTTATTCTTATAGGAAAAATTTGGGTGATTTCTCCACTCGGGATTGTATGTGTTTGAATACATACCACCCTTTTCCCCATAAGAATTAACAAAGTTTACTTGATCACTAGAAGTAGTGTCAAGCAATTCACAACATTCTGTACTATGTGAGTTTGACCCACATAGTTCACAAACAACATTAATGTTGGCCACGGGATTTACATTAAAGTTTTCAAACTTTTTAAGAAGCATATCAACTTTAGAAGATAAGGTAGTAATGACATCAATATTATACTTACGGAATCCCTGCGGTTGTTCCTTCTCATTGAACCATTGATAGTGATTCAGGGCTATGCTTTCTATCAAGTCGTATGCTTCATCCACCGTCTTATTCATTAGTGCACCTCTGCGGCGGCATCAATTGTCTCCCTTGTTCTATATGTGAGACCATTGTAGAAAGTGTGCACAATTAACCACTTTTCAAGCCCGTGGTGAGGGCACGTCCTTAGGAGATCTTTGAATCGCTCCCAAGCGTCATACAGTGATTCGCTTCCTGTTTGGCTAAAATTTGTAATCTTCGTCCGAATTTGAGCAGTCTTGCTCGGAGGGAAGAAACATCCAAGGAATGCTGCTTCAATTTGGTCCCAAGTTGTAAAAGAGTTGGGTGGGACTGAAATTAACCACTGTTTCGCCTTATCCTTAAGAGAGAAAGGAAAAAGGCGCATCCGAATCGCTTCCGGGGTAACATTCTGAATACGTGTGGTATCACAATATTCAAGGAATGTTTGGATGTGGAGATGAGGATCTTCGAAAGCGGTGCCGCTATATTGGTTATTCATAACCATAAGCAAAAGTCGCGGCTTTATCTCAAAGTGTGCCGCTCCGGCATTCGGCACAACAATAGGGGATCTAGTTCCCGGGGTACTTGGATTAACAAAGTCCCGTAGGGTCCTAGCGGGTGTCTGCTGTTCTCCCTCCATGTGTTTCTTCAAAGTTTCTCTAAATCTTCTTAATCTTTCATGAAAGCTTCTTTCGGGTTCCGGATAAAGTTGTCAACGAATGTCCGAGACCGTTTCATAAACTATAAGAAAAACACTTGAAGAAAAATTAAACGCAACAGATTATAGGACGAGAAAGCAAAATAGTAAAAATAAAATAAAAACTAAAAATTATGTAGTAAAGACAAAAATAAAAAGTAAACCGTTGTCCCCGGCAACGGCGCCAAAAACTTGTTCGGTCGAAACCTAACGGTTTATTTTATATCCGCAAGCGCACGGGCTATTGTAATATAGCGGGTGCAAGTACGAGTCGATCCCACAGAGACAGGGTTTACTTAAGGGATATTTTTGTCTTTAAAAAATATAGAAAAGATTGGGGGTAGATAAAAATTGTTTTAGAATAATAGAGAGAGCATAAACAGAAAATACTTTAATTGAAATCTTATAAAACGAAGCATTCTCGGGATTGGAAATCATACACATATTCTTATTCATCAAATTGTCATTGTCTTAGAAATAAAAGGTTTTCATAAAAAGCAAGGATGGTATGTTAAGCCTACGCTATTTCGGGCTAAGACAATAGCGTTTGTATTCTTCACTAATTATGTCCTAACCGCTTTGAGAAATCCGTTTATGTTTGCCCCCGCCCTGTCACAAACGGGCATTCCGGCTTATCTCTAGCTGACCATAATTAGTAAGAATCCATTAAGGACGGAAGTCAACATACTTTCCATTAAAGGAACATCCCTAGGCCATTGAACTACTCTCGTGATCAATGAACCTAGTTTCTTTATATGGTTTCGTCAATCGAGATTCTCCGCTAGGTACTTCTCTCAATTGACTGAATCATATAAATTGGATATCGCCAAAATGTAAGGCATTTAGAGAATAATATAAAGAGATTGTTTTAGATGAAGAAAGAAGACAAGACTAAATATTTTTAAATGATGAATAAGCATGCTTTTGGGTTTCCAACCCCAAGAATATGGGGGATTACTCACAAGCCATAAATAAACAGAAAAGTATAAATAGAGATTGAGTAAGAAAGACTTATGATTGCTGAGAATAATGCTTCACTTCTATTGCTTTTCCTCCAAAGTGATTCCAAGAACAAATAATGACTTTGATCTTCAAACTCCTTTGGAAAATTGTTGTTATAAATCTTTGTATCTTTTATCTCTCTAATATCAGTAATTTCTCTCTAAGAATTCGTATCCTAAGACTGATTACAAGGGTCCTATTTATAAATGGGAGGAGACTCTTCAATTGGGTGCCATCAAAAGGTGCCTTTACATCTGCAGTCACGATTTGCACGGCCGTGTCAAGGATTTTGCACGGCCGTGTCCTCTTTGGCGCCAGTTTTGAATTTGAATCTTGGAGACTTGCACGGCCGCTCCTAAAACAGCTGCACGGCCGCTCCTGGTTTGGCACGGCCAGGTCACTTCAGTGCTCGGCCACTCCATGGGCCAAGATGGCCGGCCATGGCCTATGATGCACGGCCGCTCCTGGTTTTGCTGCACGGCCGCTCCGAATGATTTTCAGCTTGGAGTGCTTATTTTGCTTGGTGTTCCTCCATCCTTTCGGACCAATTAGCCCAAGTATCCTTTAGTCATAAAATGACCCTAAAACCTGTCTAGAAATGTATAAAATATACCAAAAACGTAAAATCTAATAAAATAGCAAAAGTAAGTAAAAATACTAAAAACTAAATAAAAAGTGATGATTTATTTGTGTAAAAGTATATAAAAACTAGGATAATTGACTATATAATAGTCACTTATCAGTAAGACTCATGATGCGGCTCACATTGCGGGTTTGTTCTTTAAGGAAGTAGTTCGCCTTCATGGGATTCCTAAGTCTATTACCTCGGATCGTGATACAAAGTTCCTTAGTCACTTTTGGCGTACTTTGTGGCACATATTCGAGACGGGACTGAATTTTAGTAGTTCTTTTCACCCTCAAACAGATGGGCAAACGGAGGTGGTTAATAGGACGTTGGGTTCTATGATTCGGTGTTTGTGTGGAAAGTTTCCAAAGAAATGGGATCTTGCTTTGTCTATGGCGGAGTTTGCGTTTAACAACATGGTGAATCGCACTACAAAGAAGACTCCGTTCGAGGTGGTGTATCAAAGACCTCCGACACACACACTTGCGTTGGTTCCTTTGCCACAAATTCCGGGCTATAGTATTGCGGCGGAGCATTTGGCGGAAATGGTGGAGGAGGTACAAAGTGAAGTTAAGAAGAACATAGAAGAGGCAAATGCTAGATACAAAGCTCACGCGGACAAAAAGCGTCGTGTGAAGACATTCGATGTTGGGGATTTGGTGATGGTGCATTTGCGAAAAGAACGTGTTCCACAAGGTACTTATCATAAGCTTCATCCCAAGCGCATTGGACCTTGCAAGATTGTGAAGAAAATCAACGATAATGCGTATATTATGGATTTACCGGATGGTTGGAATATGTCCCCTACGTTTAATGTCTCTGATTTGGTTGAATATCATCCGTATGAGCCTCTTTATGTTGATACGGATTCGGGGACGAATCCTTTTAAAGTAGGGGCGCATGATGTAATACAAGTATGAAAGGAAGACTTTCGAGGCCAGTTTCTGGAGTGTGGGAGCGCTGGCTCCCAAGGGGAGGGAGCACTGGCTCCCAATTGAGCAAAACCGCATGAGGCTGCTGGAATAAGGGAGCGCCGGCTCCCAATAGGGGGGAGCGGCCGCTCCCATGGTGCAGAGGACAAGACGAATTTCAAGTTGCCTTATTTACATTTTTTGTTCCTTTTTCTATTAGGATTTTCTATATTTTCTTTTTATGTTTCCTTGGGGATTTAGGAGAGTTTCTATATTTTCTTTTTATGTTTCCTTGGGGATTTAGGAGAGTTTCTATATTTTCTTTTTATGTTTCCTTAGGGATTTAGGAGAGTATGAGTTATAAATACTCCCCTCTAGTTTTAGTTTTAGGTAGTCTTGATATTATTATTTTCTTTGGTTTTCGAATTAGTAATAAAACTTCGTGTTTTATCGAAAGAATTCGTTCTTGAGTTCTTAGGAATTCCTTTAATTCCTGCAGAGGTTTTAATCATTATTGATTAATTCCTATATCATTCCGCTGCGTTTACATCAATACGTCTTGGTCAAGCTCAATTTTATTTACTTGTTGGGGAGAAAAGAGAGAGAGAGAATTATACCCATGCTACGGAGCAGCGAATTTTGGTTCGCAAATTTCGTGGCTGGACGAATGAATTGCTAGACGAGTTGAACTTGCGGCAGTGGCGGTGGTTATTGCTGCGGCGAAGCCGAAGCTAAGACCGGTGGCCATTAACGGCGGAGATGGAGCTTTTGATCTTATCTGTTTGAACGCGGGCACAAAATGAAAACTAACAAAGCCGTTAATAAATGTGGAGGCTTGGATTTGACGGGCTTTCAACTTCATTTTGTTAATGGGCTATAAATTTGGCCCAGTTCAGATGCTAAGAGTGAATGGCCTTCAGCACTAAGTTTTAATAGGGATTGCAATTTTATCGAACCCGATACGAAACGAAACGAAGCCGATACGATCCGAAAAATTTGGATATAGTTCCAATTTTTATGACCCGACCGGGTATGAATCGGGTTCTGTACCACTATTGATCCGACCCGAGACCCGACCCGACCTGATCCCAAATAACCTATGTATATAACTAAAAATTAGGATTTTGTAGATATATTAGGCGCCTCTCTTTTTCTCTCTCTCCGCTCGTCTCTCTCTCTCTCTCCCCTCGTCTCTCTCTCCCCTCGTGTCTCTCTCTCCGCTCGTCTCTCATCAGCAGTAGGCTCTACTATGTTGTGGGTATGTTTTGAATAAGAAATAGTGAAAAAGAGTAGAGAAAAAATTTGGTAGTTCGTGGTTGTTTGAAGGAGGCAAGAAGAGACTTAATTGGTGGCAATTGGCTCCGAATTTTGTATAAAATGAGTCGATTTTTCTATCATTTTATTTCTGATTTGAATTAGAAGTATTTCATGGCTATTGAATGATTATTTAGGGTTTAAAGAGATAGATTGGTTTGGAATTTGATAACAATTTGATTACATAAACTGCTGAGCTTAAAAAAAAAAAGTGAAATCTTCGAATCGGATCGGGGCTCGAATCAGACACCTTCGGATCGGGGCGGGTTCTGTAAAGGGTTTGTGCTGTTTAAATCAAATTCGAATCAGAACTGATACGATACGCACCCAACCCAACCCGTTACCATCCCTATCCCTATGTCTTACTGATGTGATCATGGAAAAAGAGATTTAGGTCTAGCCAAATTACATGAAGCCCAATGCGACAGTTGTGGATTAAAGGTCATGATAATAGTTCCAAGATAGCGTAAGGGCAATTGGCGATTTCTTTAAGTGTATTGGCGGAAAATCAGGTCCGGCGAAAAGCCCACTAAAGCCCGTCGTCAAATGAAATGACATGACCATAAGGCAGGAGTCTCACTTGAAGATGTTCATATCAGCGACAACCAAGGGTTGTCGCCTTATCCTGGTTGTCGCCCACAACCAACATATGTATTAATAGTGATATTCAGAAGATGCTTAGGATGTCACATCTGGACCCACAAAATCTGTTAAATGATGAAGAATCTGTCAGAGAAAGAGGGAGGCGCCTCCACTATTTTTTGGGGTACCCATGCATACCTAATGGATGATCGTCACATGTTCAAGAGAATGTGACTTGCACATGACCTAAAGGAGTATATAAACAACATGAAAAAATGAGATTTGGTAAGCTCTAAGTACATTTTTGCAGTCATTTTCTACCAGTTTCCATTGATACTCTCTATGTTTACAAGATCTTGCACTGACTCTCACGCCGGAGGGGTAATGTTGGAGACGACCCCGACCTAATTTACGTGTGTTGTATGCGCAGGAGACGAACAGAGAAGCAACCGAAGTATCCGTCGTTAAATCACCCGTTTCTGGCCCGTGCAACCCTTTTTTATGGGATAGCAGCACTTACACATGATGATGGCCAAACGGATAGTCCGGTCCGGCCCGGCGCCCACGGGCAAACGGACAAACGGGTTTATCCGGCCCGTCCGTGAGGAGAAACGGGCTTAAGCCCGGCCCGGCCCGTCCGTTTTCAAGTATCTAGGCCCGCCCGTATAGCCCGGATCCGAGGATCCACGGACCAAACGAATTTTACCCTTTTTTTTTTTTAATCTGAAAATGCTAATTAAAAAAATCTAAAAATGCTTGAATTTTTTTTTTAAAAATACAAAATTCTTTAGAATTAAACAAAGTATTTTATAAAAAATAACAACTTAGTCCCAATAATGTTAATTATATTTTCTAAGAGGTATAATTATAAACTTTTATTAACTTAAGTAAATAAAAGTTTATAATTATAAATTTTTTTAATATAAATTTTTATTTACTTAAGTAAATAAAAATTTATAATTATACCTATTAGAAAATATAATTAATATTATTGGGACAAGTTGTTTTTTTTTTAATGCACATTTTTTTTTTAATAAATGAAGTATACCTCTTAGAAAATAATTTAGTAAAAATAATGTACATTTATTTTTTAATAAATTACGGACATTTTACAAAAAAAAAAAAAGGGGGCCAAACGGATTTTGGGTCAAACGGGCTTGGAAGCCCGGCCCGTCGACAATATTTACATAAAAGCCTCTACCGTGGAATTGACGGGCCGGACCACGGGTGACGGGCCGAACCACGGGCCACGGGCCTAACGGGCCACGGACCAAAAAAAGACCACGGGCTAAAGGCCATTTTGGCCATCATCACTTACACATCTGCGATTCATTGTAAGCCCATATGTAAATTCTTGTGGGATTAGTATATGTACTAGAAGGGAATATGAATATGAAGCCGAAAACTTTAAAGGTGAAAGACTTGCTAAAAAAAAATAACCTCTTGAGAGTTGAGACCTTAAATAAACATAATGAACAATTCAAATTAAGGAAATTATTGGAACAAGATTTGAAGTTATGTTTGGATTTTCATTTTTGGTTTCTATTTTTTGTGAACGGAAGGATTAGGGGTGTGATTTGGAACAATTTACAACCGAATCGCTACTAGTATACCTGTCAAATGAGCGGGTTGAGGAGGGTATGGGTCGGATAATGACGGGTTAACGAGTTGAGGCGGGTAAACTCATTACAACTTATTTAACTTACGGGTTAAACTAGTTGGATAATTAACGAGTAAGGTAAGCGGGTTAGCGGATTGCCTCATTAATTTTATTTTTATGGGTGATCACTTTTATGATTTCGACACATTTTGGTCACATGTTAAATGGGTCGGGTACGGATACGAGTCGACCCCCGAACTTAACGGGTTAAGGGGGTCGAATCGTTAGAATTGGCTATGTTAGCGAGTTAAGTCGGGTCGGGTAATTAACGAGTCGAGCATAGCGGATAAACGGGTAACGAGTCAAAATTGACATGCCTAACCACTAGTCATCGGTTTTGGAAAATTCAAAACTAAACATAATCGAACTATGAAAAAATTCAAATCGAATCAAACTACTATGGTTTGACTCAGTTTGATTCAAACCGTGATTCAATTATATAGTTTAAACCATGGTTAACACTGGGGTTCAAATCACGATCCAGACTGCGTCCAAACCATGGGTTAATCCGCAATCCAGATCATGGTTTATAATACGGTTCAAACAACAAAACAAATTGCAACTCATAATCAGATTTGTTTCAAATTTTTCGTGATCGCGGAGGAATAGAGAAATATGCGAGTGTTGAAGAGGAAAGTCAGAGAAAAAGAGAGATCAGAGTAAAAGAGAGGCCAAAGAAATAAAACACACTATAAAATGTCGACCGTGTATAGAATTTGGTTAGTTATGCGTCATAGTGAAAATTTCAAATAATGAAATTAATATTGAATATATACAAAACGGGATTAAGATTAGTAAGTGAAATGTAGGTTTTTTATTGATATATCAGTAAATATTAATTAATTTACAAATAAATAGTTAATATGTGGAGTTAAGTATCTATTTCCTCACCAACCTATAGTTACTTTTTCGTTTTCATTTTTAATGTTTTTTTTTCGTTTTCCCCATTAACATCGTTTTATTATGTTGATTTCGTCCTTACGTCAGTTAACCATCCATTTGACCGTTAAAAATTGACATGTGGCATGACAAGTCATTAAAATAATGAGTTGGCATTAAAATTTTATAAAATAGGATGAGTTGAAAGTATTAAAGGGTTAAAGTATATACTCCCTCCGTCCCGCTACAATCTGCACACTTTCCTCATTGGGCGTTTCATTACAAACTTCACACTTTCTAAAATGGCAAAGAATCTTTACTATTCCACCCACTAATTCTCTCTCCTATTTTACTTTTATACTCACAACACCAATCAAATCACTATTTCCTATCCCACTTTCTCTCTCCAACCTCACTCTTCATACTCACAACACTTACTCCACTAACTTTTTTCTTAATTTGCGTGCAAACAGTAATTGTGAACTTTGTAGCTGGACGAAGGGAGTAGTTTTAAACTATAAACCTCTTAAAATAACTTTTTAATATATTTTAAAAATTTCTCCATAGTTTTTTTTTATTTATCAAGTCCATATTTTTATCTCTCCACCACCACCCCATCTCCACCCACTACCTCCTATTGCTCCGATGATACTTCCCTATCTGTTGCCGCCCTTAAATCCCTCTCCACCCTCGCCTTCCTCAACTGCCCCATCAACCCCATTCACTTACCTTCCACCCTCACCTCCAAGGAGAAATCAACGGCAAACGACGACATTAAAGGTCACCTGAGAGTCAGAACATTGCCGGCGACCGACGATGATGGAACTGGCCGGAGGTAGTCGGGATCTTGCCGGTGTAGGTCTGGCGACCAAATCAACGGCAAATGACGACCTTAAAGGTCACCTGAGAGTCGTCGAAAGCTAAAGAGGCGGTAATGACTGCCGGATTTGACAGAGGCGATTGGTGGTGCTTCTGAATTCCGATGACGCTGATTCTGGTGGCTACGACTTTGTTTTGGAGAGGCGCATCCGGATCTGGTGATTGTTTGTCTCGACGGAGCTTCACCGGCGACGTTAAATGTCACAGGAGTGGACAGATGCAGATCTGGTTTGCTGCCTTTACCCCCTGCCTTTTTTTAACTGATTTCTCCTTCTCCCCCTTTTTCTTGCTGTGAAAAGCTTGATTTGTGATTGTGAATATCGCTTGCGTGATGGACATGACAACCGGAATCAAGTTGTTGAGTGTGTGTTTTTCGGTGGGTAATTATGAATACCTCCCCAGCGGAGTCGCCGGAATGTAGGTCACCAGAGAAAAAAGGGGATGGAGGGGTTGGGGTGTGTATGTCTGTGTTTTCTTAGAGAGAGAGAAAAAAACGAGATAAAATGAATTTGAGTAGAGGGAGTTAGGATTTATATAGGTGGCAATTTCGTCATTTATAAATTTCATTAAAGATGAGGTTTTAAAATGTGTAAAGGTATTATTTATATTTTTTGATCTAAAGTTATATTATGTACACTTCAACCAATTAATACTTGCACCTCAGCCTATTTTATAAAATTTTAATGACAACTCAGTATTTTAATGACTTGGTATGTCACATGTCAATTTTTAACAGTCAAATAAATGGTCAAATGACGGAAGGAAGAAATCAACATAAAAAAACGAGGTTAACTGGGAAAACGAAAAAAAAAATACATTTAGCACGAAAATGAAAAAGTGACTATAGGTTAGGGACGAAATAGTTACTTAACTCGTTGATTTGGTTCGGTCTGCGAGGGTAAGATAACAAACCAAACTAAATCATGTGGTTTGTCAATTTTAAGACTGAACCAAACCGTTCTTGATTGAAAACCGAACCAAAACACATAATTTGATTCGATTTAATATTAAACCGCGGTTTAAACTGAATCTATTATAAAAATGATATAAGGTCAGATGGACTTGGAATGTACAGTAGTCCACCTGCATTGCATCTTGTTCATTTATTTCGATTTTGATGATTCACTATCTAACGCAGCAAGATGTGCACTGTTTACTACCATCAAACGCAAATATTGAAAAACTCATCTAAAGTTGTTATGGCTATCAGCTGCCACCATTCTTCTAAGACTGGAGCCATTGGTGACCTTGGAGGGAGGGTCACCACTAACGACAAACACCAAAAAAAAATTAAAAAAATAGAAAGTCATGGTAAAAGAACAACCTGGGCGGCTGGCCAACTTGAGAGTTGGGTTAGGTTGTTTGGTTTCATTTTGACACATGTATTTATATAGATATATTTTTAAAACTAATATATTTTATATAATTATATAAAATAATAAAATAAAAAATATATCAAAATTCATAATTTTTATTATCTATAAATAGAGCCTAATTTTTTACAAACAATCTACAACTCTCTTTTTCTCTACATATTTTCCATCACACTTCTATTTCTTCATTTTAAGTGATGAATCCAAATCACCCCAACTATTCTCAGGGTTCCAAAAAAATTTCAAACTTTGGATCTTACTTCCACACACAAAAATTTTCAAACTCAGAAGGTGAACAAAATTCTCAATATTATCAAAGTTCTCAAATTTCTCCAAACCTCATTCAAAATCCTACCTCTGAAGAACCTCTCACCAGAGAAAATGTCTCTCGCAATTTGTTTGGGAATGTTCAACACCCAAACCAAAATCAGAAAGGAGCAAAGAATGTAAGTTGGTCTGTGAAAGAAGATGTAGCTCTTATGTCAGCTTATATCTTTGTTAACGAAGATAGTGTATGCGAAAAAAATCAAAAGAAGATTGCGATGTGGTCACGTGTGCACAAATTGTATCACGAAACTCAAGTAGAAAATTCAAACGAGCTCAACCCAAGAAATATCGAATCACTAAAATGAAAATGTAGGCAAGTGGGTTGCTGCTCTGGAAGAAGCAAATCGTAGGAAAAGAAGTGGAATGAGCCAGAAAGATGTTGAAATGGAAGCTCATACAATTTATGAAGCGGGTGGCGGAAAATTTCAAGACTTTATTGTTTACAATGATGTTATGAGTAACATCCAAGGTGGGCTGTAATGTCTCATCATGATGCAAGACGGTCTCGTCTTGAAGATGATGTGAACGATGATCAAGAAAGTGGTGGCAGCACGAAAAGATCAAGGACTTCTGAAGATGATGTGAACGATGATCTAAAAGCTCCAACTGCTGAAGGTTCAACTATTTCTCGTCCAACTGGAAGAGATAAGTCAAAAAAGAAATCAAAAGGTAAGGCACACAATCTGAATCTGAAGTGGCTGCAGAACTTCGTGCATTGAGACTCACCAAATCCTATGAATATTCATTAATTGCTGAGAAACTCGAATTGGAGCGCCAAAAGCTACAAATGAATTCCTTGAAGATGGAAAAAAGAATGTTGAACACATTACTAGCGAAAGATAATCTATCTCCAGAAGACGAAGAGATGAAACGCCGACTAATTGTCCTTGTATTTGGGCAAACTTGAATTAATGTTTAAATTGCCATTGTGTTTAGGCAAACTTAAATTATGTGTGATGTGTGAGATGTGTTTTCCTCAAATAAATTATGTGTGATGTGTGAGATGTGTTTTCCTCAAATTAAATTAATGTAGTCGTGAGATGTTTATGTCATTGTCTTTCTTTCTGCAAATACTATTCATTTATTGAAACTATCACATGCAACTATTATCATTTTCAAACATTGGATCCGTAATGATCTCAATCACATGTCATTGTCATTGTCTCTGCAAACACTGCACACACACATGCAAACATAAAGACATCACATGCATTGGATTCATTTTATCACATGCATTGTCTTTCTCTCTGCAAATACTATTCATTTTTTGAAAATATCACATGTCATTGTCTTTCTCTCACACACACACATGCAAACAGAAAAACATCACATGAATTGGATTCTTTCTATCACATGCATTGTCTTTCTCTCTGTAAATACTATTCATTTTTTGAAAATATCACATGTCATTGTCTTTCTCTCTTTCTCTCTGCACACACACATGCAAACAGAAAAACATCACGTGCATTGGATTCTTTCTCTCTGCAAACAATGCACACACACCAAGAAAAGATAACTGCAAACATACATATGTCTCAAAAATGCAAAATAAACTCACTCAAAATCCTCAATATTTGTCCATAGTATTACTTCTGTTTACCATATTTTACAATTTCACTTCAGAAAATGTCTGCCAACTCTCACTCTTTAGTAGAATCAGACTCAAGTTCTGATGTTTTTGATTCCAACACTCTTGATGAATGGGAAGAACGAGTTCATGAACAAAATCATCAAATTGATAGCATCATCGAGGATATGCTACTAAACAATCCTAATTTGATTGTAGGAGCTCAAAATTCTACAGTCAAAAGAAGGTTTATTGATAGGGAACGCGAGATTGGTGAGGAACGTTTGATGAAAGACTATTTTGTCTGTAATCCAACGTATTCTCCGGAGCTCTTCCGACGTAGATTTCGCATGCAGAAATCGCTTTTTCTTCGTATAATGGATGCTATTACTATCAACGATACATATTTTCAAGAGGGAAATGATTGCACAGGTAGAAAATATCTTTCACCATTGCAAAAATGTACTGGAGCCATGAGGGTGTTGGCTTATGGGATATCAGTAGATGTTGTTGGTGAATACTTACGAATGAGTGCAACGGTAACGAGAGATGCTATCATCCATTTTGTAGAAGGTGTCATTTCTTGCTTTGGTGACACATACCTTAGACGACCTAATAAACAAGATTTGGAAATACTACTCTATGTTGGGGAACAACGTGGTTTTCCTGGCATGATTGGTAGCATTGATTGCATGCATTGGGAATGGAAAAACTGTCCTACTGCTTGGGCTGGGCAATATGCAGGGAGAAGTGGAAAGCCAACAATCATTTTGGAAGCTGTTGCATCATATGATTTATGGATATGGCATGCATTCTTTGGAACACCAGGCTCATGCAATGATATTAATGTTCTCCATCGATCTCCAGTTTTTAGTGATATTTTAGAAGGTCGAACACCAAAGGTCAGTTACATCGTGAATGGTCGTCAAAATAATAGGGCATATTATCTCACTTATGGCATCTATCCTTCTTGGGCTGCATTTGTCAAGTCAATTAGAAGTCCTATGATTCTAAAGCATAAGTTGTTCGCTCAACGCCAAGAGGCTGCTAGAAAAGATGTAGAGCGAGCCTTTGGAGTTCTACAAGCTCGCTTCGCATTTATTCGACGACCATGTCTTGTTTGGGACAAGGATTTGATGGGAAAAATTATGATGGCTTGTATCATCATGCATAATATGATTGTAGAGGATGAACGAGACACATACCTAAACTATTATGATCCCACATAATTTTTGATGGATGTACCTGTTGGACATTGGTAGGCTTCTTAAGAACTTTAACAGAAATCTTATCAGAAAATGTAACGGAGATTGGAGAATAAGAGACAAGTCGAGTCTTGTATTAAATACAATCTCCGTAAGAAGTTATTGCCCCGCACAGGTGCTTACGGTTTAAATGGCAATCTTCTAGTAAGATAAAACGACTTTACTATTAGTTATAAGGAGCACTCCAATATAACTAATCTAACGAACAAAAGATTGTTTAGAACTTTGGACTTGAAAGGAAGAATGCAACAATATGCCAATGATTTGGGTATGTTAATCTGTCTTACTAGAGGGTAGGAATGCTCAAATGACTGTATGTATGCATTGAAATTCGGAGGGGAAGTATATAAAGAGAGTTAAGGGGTTTGTGTCTTTTCCCTTGAAAGGACACAACTTTCTGTTTGAATTGGCACCTGTTCAGGATCTGCTCGGCCGAGTCAAGGGACTCGCTCGACCGAGCACCAAGCTGCACGGCCGAGTCAATAGACTCGCACGGCCGTGTTGATCAAACTGCTCGGCCGAGCAGACATGTGCCTCGCCCGAGCAAACTTGTCCAGAGACTTTGGCCAATTTCTGTGCTCTGCTCGGCCGAGTCAAGGACTCTGCTCGGCCGAGCACTTCAAAACACCCTTTAACTAACTTTCGTTAAGTTACAAAACTTTGTCATTAATTTCGCATTCACCCGGAAATGGTTTTTGAGACATTAAATAAGTTATATAATCTACAACAAATGTAGATTACCATTTGTAACTAGTTTCGTTAACAAATAACGAACTTTCGTTAGAAACCTAGGTCAACGTTAAGTCAAACTTAACTTTCCGTTACCCATTTCCAACAATCCCCCACATGAATGACAATTAATGCATGAATGCAATTTCGTCCAAAGTTCCGGCGAACTATTATTACATCGGGATAGATAGCTTGTGGCCTTGAATCCTCCCTAGTGAAATATTATCGGATATACTAGCCATTTGGTAGCGAGTCGCTTTGAACCAGTGACTGTAGGATGTATACCAAGACAATAATACTCACATAATAACAGCTCTAACAATTGTTGTTCTCACGTTTTGTCCATTTTGGCCCTGGACCGTATCTCATTCATAAGCGTTCATTTATTGGCGGCCTAATTACCTCTCGGTTATATAGGTGATTCTCACTATAAGGAGTATCATGCACTACTCCACCCGTAGGTATAGAAATCATTAAAAGTTTTCTCAACTTATCCTTACCACTGCTGCATGTGCTTGTACTTGGATGTTCTGGGAATGAGTATTCAATATCTCCAGGTTAATAAACCGAGTTGTTGTTTCCAAGTAACTCTACTAGAACTTATAACTTGGTTGTCTCATTGAACCAAGGTCATGGGATCTCCATTTCTCAAGGTTGAGTGTCCGCTATAAGTCCTTTTGTTGTGGGTTTTAAACCCATTCCCCTTAACAGTTTATACAGTTGATCTCGATTTATACCTTTGGTAAACGGATCCGCTAAGTTATCACATGACTTCACATAATCAATAGTGATAACGCCATTCTTGATCAACTGTCTAATGGTATTGTGTCTACGACGAATATGTCTAGACTTACCATTGTACATACTATTCTGTGCCCTTCCTATAGCTCATTGACTATCACAATGTATCATAACAGCAGGCACAGGTTTACTCCAACAAGGAATATCCTCCAGGAAGTTCTTTAGCCATTCTGCTTCTTCCCCAGCTTTATCCAAAGCTATAAACTCAGATTCCATCGTGGATCTGGCTATACATGTTTGTTTGGAGGATTTCCATGACACTGCTCCTCCACCTATTGTGAATACATATCCACTCGTGGATTTAGAGTCTTTCGTGTCCGATATCCATTGGCATCACAAGGTATCCTTCTAATATCGCTGGATATTTCTTGTAAAGTATCCCATGGTTTAATGTATACTTTAAATATCTTAGTACTCTCATTAGTGCTTTCCAATGATCGCATACTAGGATTGCTTGTGAACCTACTTAGTTTGCTCACTGAGTATGCAATGTCTGGACGTGTACAATTCGTTAGGTACATCAGACTACCAATTATTCTTGCATATTCCAGTTGAGAAACTGGTTCCCCTTTGTTCTTGGCTAAATGTAGAGCCAAGTCTACCGGTGTCTTAGCCGGAGGGTCATCAAAGACATTGAATTTCCGAAGAACATTCTCTAGGTAATGGGATTGTGAAAGAACTAATCCTTCAGATGTTCTAGAGATCTTTATCCCTAGTATTACATCAGCTAATTCCATGTCTTTCATGTCAAAGTTCTTCTTTAACATGCCTTTGGTATTCATGATCAAATCATGACTACTTCCCATTATGAGCATATCATCTACGTAAAGACAAACTATTACAAATGATTCAGATGTTCCTTTGATGTAGACACATTTGTCACATTCATTAATCTTGAATCCATTTGATAACATAGTACGGTCAAACTTTTCATGCCATTGTTTAGGTGCTTGTTTCAGTCCATACAAAGACTTTACGAGTTTACACACCTTTCTTTCTTTACCGGGAACAACAAACCCTTCGGGTTGTTCCATGTAAATTTCTTCATCTAACTCTCCATTTAGGAAAGCAGTCTTCACATCCATTTGATGTATCTCAAGATTATGCACTGCTGCAATAGCTATGAGAATCCGAATAGACGTGATCCTTGTGACAGGGGAGTATGCATCGAAGAAATCATATCCCTCTTTCTGTCTAAAGCCTTTGGCAACTAGCCTAGCTTTGTACTTTTCGATTGATCCATCTGCCTTATACTTTCGTTTAAGGATCCATTTGCAACCTAATGGTTTGAAACCTGGAAGGAGATCAACTAATTCCCAAGTATTGTTGAGCATTATGGATTCTATTTCACTGTTAATAGCCTCTTTCCAGAACGAACTATCCGAACCGGATAACGCTTCTTTAACAGTTGCTGGTTCGTTTTCTAACATGTAAGATAGAAAATCAGGACCAAAAGTCTTTTCCACTCTTGCCCTTTTGCTACGTCTCGGTTCTTCATCTTCTATTTGAGAAGGACCGGTTGTAGACTCATGTGTTCTCTTATTAGAACCTATATCTTTCCTGTCCTTAGCCGGAAAGATGTTTTCAAAGAATACCGCATTCCTTGATTCTATAGTAGTTCCTACATGCATATCAGGAATGTCTGATTTGTGCACTATAAAACGATAGGCACTACTATTATTGACATATTCAATAAAAACACAGTCAATGGTCTTTGGACCAATCTTGACTTGTTTAGGCTTAGGTACTTCAACCTTGGCCAAACACCCCCACACTTTAAGGTATTTAAAACATGGCCTACGATTATGCCACAATTCATAGGGTGTTTTATCAATACCTTTCTTGGGTATTTTATTAAGAACATAATTAGAAGTGAGTATTGCTTCCCCCCACAAGTTGTCGGGTAAGCCTGAACTTATCAAAAACGCGTTCATCATCTCTTTGAGAGTACAGTTTTTGCGTTCAGCAACTCCATTAGATTGAGGGGTATATGGAGCCGTTGTTTGATGAATTATGCCGGATTCCCAACATAGTCCTTCAAACGGTGCTTCATATTCTCCACCTCTATCGCTTCTAATTTTCTTAATCTTCAAGTTAAGTTGATTCTCAACTTCTTTCTTATAAGTCTCAAAAGCCCCTAAGGCTTCATCCTTACTTCTTAAGAGATAAACATAACAAAATTTTGTGCAATTATCTATAAAAGTAATGAAGTACTTTTTACCTCCTCGAGTTTGCACAAGTTTTAAATCACATATGTCGGTGTGAATTAACTCGAGAGGAGTTGTGTTTCTTTGTATTGCATTAAATGGCGACTTCGTCATTTTTGCCTCAACACAAACTTCGCACCTATTAGTCGAGTCGGATTTAGTCATTTGGATTAAATCTTGTCTCGCTAATTTCTTAATGGTGTCGAGGATTACATGTCCTAATCTATCATGCCATAAATTAGAACTTTCCGACAAGTAAACATAAGAAACACAATTTTTATTCATCGCACCTTGGCGGATTACAGTCATTACATTCATCTTGAAAAGGCCCTACTCGAGGTAACCCTTTCCAAGAAATAAACCATTCTTGGTTAGTACAAATTTTTCGGATTCAAATACTAGTCTAAAATCGGCCTTACTAAGCAAAGCGTCGGACACTAAATTTTTGCGGATGTCTGGAACATGCAGCACATCCAACAAGGTTACTTTTTTTCCGGAAGTCATCTTCAATATCACGTTTCCAATGCCTTGAACATCGAAGGTCGCAGAATTTCCCATGTAGAGATTTCTTCCGGAGATGGGAGTATAGGAGGAGAAACTCTCCTTGTTACCACAAATATGGCGGGTAGCACCGGTATCTATTCACCAAGCTTTTGAATTCTCCTCTAAATTTGCAACGTTGGCCTCAAAGATCATCGCTGCAAAGTCTAAGTCCATGTGATCAACATTATTAGCCTCTTTCTTCGGAAGACGACAGTCCTTTGCTAAGTGGCCCGGTTTGCCACAATTATAGCACGACCCCTTGAACTTCTTAGAGCCCTTCTTCTTCCCTTTCTTAGCATTCCGGCGGTTTCGAATGCTTTCTCTTTGTGCCACTTGTGCTAGCCTCGGCGAGATTGACCTTAGCCTCCATCTTGCCCTTAGCAACCTTGGCCTCGTTGATTCTATTGTTCTCTTCTATTTGAAGACGAACAACAATGTCTTCCAAGGACATCTCCTTGCGTTTATGCTTGAGATAGTTCTTGAAATCCTTCCACGAAGGCGGCAACTTTTCAATGATAGAGGCCACCTTGAATGGATCATTCATGATCATCCCCTCGGCATCAAGCCCATACTGCTACCAAACGAGCCCATAATTGTGATATCCCCATCCCATAATGAAAAAAATGTGAAAATTTAGTGTGATATATAAAATGTTCATACACTACTAATAATTACTCCCTTCGTCCCGGCCCAAATGTCTCAAAATGGGTTCGGCACGGAAATTAAGGAATAAATATATATAATGTAAAAAGTGTATAGGGAAATAAATGTTGTGAGTATGAAAGTGATGTAGGAAAGAGAAAGTGGGGTAGGGAATAATTAGTGGATATTTATTGTGAGTATGACAAGTGGGTCCCACAAATAAAAAAGTAATAAAAAACTTTCCTTTTTTGAGTTGAAACATTTTAAATGGGACACCCAAAAAGGAAAGTTGAGACATTTGGGCCGGGACGGAAGGAGTATCAAATTATTCATTGTACTTTTGAAAGCCTGTGATGAGTTGTGGTTGATACAATTAAGTAGGTGATTTATGGGTAAGTGTGTAATATCTACGTAGCGTATCGAGATTAAGGTTCGGATCGTTACAATAACATATAATATTATAGATTCAAGAAGCGTGTCCTACCTGCCTTTTGCGACACACTTTACACTTTAAAGACTTGGGGTCTTCTCTCAATCTCAAGTTTTTTTTTGTAGTATCCCAAATTAAAAATCATCCATGTGAAAAAGCTATGCGAGATGACTTGACCAAAAACGACTCGTTGATTTGCAATCAAATGTTCTTTATTTGACAAAGACAAGTGTTGTTTCAATCATACAAGACAAAGGCATAAAAGTAAAGGTAAAGGTAAAAGCAAAGTCGTTTTTCTCCTTTCCCCTATAATTAATGTTTTCCATTTGGGGCTGCTAACAAATTAATACAAATAATATTAATGCAATATGGTGTGATGATGTCAAAATCGTTAAATCAGTTCAAATTCAAGTGATCGTTTGTTCCGGCGATTGCTAGACCTGAAAATAAGAGAAAATACGTAAACTAAGTCGGGGCTTGACCGGCAAAGGCCCTCCGACGTGAGAATAAGTTCACGGTTTTGATATGAGAAACTAAATTGACAGAATTTTCGTATGTAAAAAGTAACGTACCAAATAATGTGCTATATGGCTTGTATTTATAGGGATGGATTGATAGAATCCATGCTGAATTGAACTTGTAAAGAGATAAGATATAATCCTCAGAGGATTATATCTGTTAAGGAATCCTTATTTGATATGTATTATAGGAGGTGGTTACAATTATGTCAAGATTATAACTATTGAATCCTTGTTGAAATAGGATTGTTGTAACTGCTCGCCGGATAGCCAAGGAACATAAATTTCTTATCTCGGCATTTGGATGTAAGCCGAGATGCACGATTTTGCTTCCTCGTCAGTTGATGATCTGCCGACATGTGGATATGACGAGACACATGATTTTGTCTCCTCGTCATATGATGAAATGCCGAGGTGTTAACTTTTCTCTCCTCGTCATTCATGACCTCTCGGAGCATGATGAGCCGAGGAGGAAATAGTGGTATAAAGAGCCCGTTGACAATGTTAAGGCCGAGGAATATACCCCTCGGGATACGAGGAAGGTATCCTCGACACTCATAATTGGGGCATTTATACTTGTATGTTGGGCCTAGATTAGCCTTGTTGATGACGATATACGAGACCGAGGAAGTCCATGGTTGCTTCTCGTAACTTATACATGGATTATGTTTATAGCCCAATTCATTTGGGTCTGACCCGGATAAGCCCATGTTCGTATCTCGGTTTATACTGTTCAGTGGTCCCCGACTTTCTAGCTCGGCCTAGGACGAGGAGAAAGTCATCTCGTCCTCGGCTTACGAAATACGAACATGTTTGCCACGCGTCAGAGACGCTTCAATTTGGGCGTCGCTTCACTATCCGCCGGTTATTGCCATGATGATGAGATGTGGGCCCCCATACCTGACACGTCTTGGAAATTGTTGTTGGCATTAAATGCTTGGGGCGCCATACCCGGTGGCCCATTTTCCTTTTGGGTTTAATCCGTTTTGGGAGAGTATAAAAACTAAAACCCCATTCATTTTATAATCTTTCCGTATCTGAGGTATTTGAGAGCATATAGCAAGGTTTGAGAGTTGAACCCTCCGGCGAATTTCTTGAACCGTTCGAACCAAGTTTCCGGTGAAGATTTGCTTTTTCCGGTGAAGTTGTTTCAGTGTCCGATTCCGAGCGCTTTCCAACCAACAGGTATACGTTTCTTCCTTTTTATGCTTTGCGTACTTGATTTCCCCATGCTTAGGGTTTTGGTAGGGTTTTGGGTTTCAAGACTGCCATTGTTAAGCTTGTTGAAGCTTCTTTTCTGGAAAATTTTGATTCTCTTTGAATTTTGGATGAATTTCTTTGAATCTTGTATGAATTCCCCCATTGATCCTTGATTTCCCCTTAGAAAATGGCTCGTTCTTGGGACCATTCCCCCCGATTTCGTTATGGGTACCACACAGGCAATCTGAGGGTTTACCGGAGAGAGAGAGGACCATGGTTGTTGGTGACCTTGGCGGAGATAGGAGAAATGTTGAGGAAATATGGCCGTACAAGAATGTTCATCAAATATCCAGACAATACGAGGATAGACCGAGTCGATTCCTCGTCCCGTAGCATAGTCTTGCTTGAGGGAAGATCTGAGATCGTCGAGCACGTCAATTTGTTCTACCCATCCTCGGATCACATAGTTCGTGAGCGTCTGAGTGGTAAGACTCCCTCCTCGGCCCATCTATAATGACGAGGAGGGGTGTCCCTCTTCCCCGTCTTAAGATCAGCCATGGACGAGGTTACTAACTTTGACTCCTCGTCTTTTTGCAGATATGACGGGAAGAGGGGGAGAAACCTCCTCGTCAACAAAAATAGTTGATGCCTTTGTTGAGGGTTCCCAAGTTGAAGGCAAGAGAGGCCAAGGAAGAGGAGGTCGAGGGGGAGGACGAGACCGAGATAGGCCACCAAAAGCCGGGGACCCCATGCTGGAACAACTGTATACGAAGTACGGGGTGGATAGGAATGAATTCCGCTAACTTATGTTGGCAAACCCACCTTTGCGACGGATGCCGAGGAAGATAGATTCTACTACAATGACAACTACGTCCATTTTTATTTCAAGCAATTCCAGCAGGGATTTCGTCTCCCTTTAGACCCCTTTACCAACGAGTTCTTGGGTGATGTGAGGGCTGTCCCGGCCATGCTGGGAGCTAACGGGACCAGGGCCCTTGTCAGTTTCATTGTTTTATGCCGCAGTTTAGGGTTTGAGCCTACCCAAGCCGCTTTTCGTCATTTCTTATCTGTTGGGTATATCAAGGGTTCTAGGCTCCTCGTCCTTAGGAGTGAATCCAAGAAGCCAAAGATAATCCTCCCCATGTCCAGCAAGGTTGGAGGCTAGGACAACCATGTCATTAGAGTAGAGAGCCGAAGAGGCTGGGAGTTCCCCTCTCCTGCTGATGTGCCAACTTCGTCGGGTCCAGTGCAGAAGTATGGATGGACCAAGGACCTGATCAAGCGCCTTGAAGAATTTGCCGAGGTCGGGCTCCTCGACTGGGCTGCCTTGGAGGCCAGTGATCATTACTATATCTAGGCAGGCCTGATGCCGGGACAGAAGGACGGGGTGGTCCCCCTCGTCGATGTTAAGAGAGGGAGACGTTTCAATGACTGGAGAGTTCATCCAGGTTTGGTCTTTCATGAAGATTGTGCGAGGTGCAAGCTCGTTCCCGTGGATCAGTGCTTGAGAGAGACTGATGTCGTAGGATGTAATCGTTTTTTCCTCGTCTGTGATACTTGTGCTCTTGTTGTTTGTTTTAACTTATCTTGCAAGTGACAATCTCTTCCTTGTATTTGCAGATTTAACACCCGAGCAGGAGGCCGAGCTTGAAATGGAGCAGCTGAGTGCAGTTGAGCTGATCAACAGGAAGAGGAGGCAGGCCAAGCAATCGACCTTGACGGATAGGAAGAATGAGGCTAACCGCAGTAACCTCCTATTGAGTGCCAAGGGAGATCAACCTCTCCCCGTCAAATTGCACGGTAATGTAAAAGCCGAGGAGGGGGCCTCCGAAGGCCATGATAATCCATCAACTGTAGAGGGGCATAGACCCCATGTTGATGTTACTGATGTAGAGACTAAGCCTCCATCAGTCGAGGAGACCGATCTCGTTCACCGTAAATCGGGCCAGAAGAGGCCCCAAGGTACGACTGCCGAGGAGCCCCGAGCCAAACGGGCTACCGTGGAGCCTTCCAATCCCCAAGCTCCTCCTGTCCTCACCATCCAAACTATTAAAAACCATGATGATACCGAGGAGCTTGCCCGACATATGGTGGCAAATGTCCCACGTTTGAGGGGCATCCTTCTGCAGAACATGAAGGGCCCTCTACTGAGATTGGGTCGAGCTCCGTTCAAAGGGCCTTGGATGAGGAGGAATATGAGTAGCTTGTCCGAGACAAGCCGAGCAAGGAGAACTTGCTATGTCGTAAGGGACTCCTCATAGCCGAGGTAACAATCTCGTATCCTTAGTTTCGTTGACCTCGTAACTTTATACATGACAATATCTGACATCGATTTATCTTGCAGTTCGCTACTATCACAGCATCTGAGAAAGTCTTATCCCAGAACACGGATAAGCCAGCTGGAAGCTAGGCCGCCCTAAGAAGGGGCGAGGGGCCGAGAAGGCATCTTTGGTCGGGCTACTGAAAGCCAAGGATGCCGAGTTGGAGGCTGCTCAGGCTAAGGTGGAAGCCGAGCTGAAGAGAGCCGAGGAAGCCCGTGTTCAAGCCCGGGATGCCCGCGTGAAAGCCGAGGAACATCTCCGGCAGAAGGATGCTGAGCTGGCTGAGGAGAGGAGGCTCAAAGCCGAGGTCCAAGTGAGGGCCGAGGAAGCTAAGGCCAAATGTCGAGGTCTGGAAGCCACCCTTCCTGCAAGGGAAGAGGAGGCTATTTTTCGCTTTAAGGACAGCCAGGCTTTCCAAGATGCCGTGGATGCGAAGACGGCCACGATGTTCGAGGACGGCTACCTATACCTGGCTCGTCGTTTGTTGGCTGATTCCTCCCTTGGCTTGGACGTGAATAAGATTGCTCGGCTGATCAGCCAGGATCAGTTCGACGAGGAAGCTAGGGCCTTTTACCATCTTGTCCCCTACTCCGAATATAATTTGGGTATTATTGCCAGGGAAGATGCCCGGGCTGGCCGAGAGGCTTGGGCGCCCCCGTCTGTTGACCCTGGCAATCTCCAAGCCTTGGTGGAGGCTATCCAAGACGAGGAGATGGAAGCCGAGCAGACTATCCCGCCGGCCACTGATGCCGCCACCGAGGAGTTTCTGGAGAAGCCCTTCGATGATGAACAGACTTAGGATTTTTTCTTTTTCTTTTGCGTTGTAATAGCGTTAGGACTTTGTAATTTTCTCTTGAATATTAATGGAAAGGTCCTTTTGTTTCAATTCATGTTGTGTTGCTTTGATGAATTGTTTGTATGCTTGTTTGTTGGTTATGTACAAGTACAAGACTTGTTGTTGGGAGGAAGTCGAGGAAGGTCCCTCGTCCCCCGGTTATGAAGTGAGTTGTTAGGCCGAGGTGGAGTCCCTCGGTCCCGACTACATTTTAAGTTGTATAAGCCGAGGAAGGGGCTCCTCGGCTTTGACTGTTGGGTCTTTTCTTCTTTTTCGTCTCCTTATGCCAGGGAAGATGACCCGTGCACAGGTTTCAGACGTGATGCCTGTTAGTCGTAGTGACAAGGTGTGCTTCCTTGTCTTGACGTGAGGCAAGTCAATAGGCCGAGGAGACGTCCTCGGTCTTGACTGTTTGAACCTTGTAATCCTTGAATCGAGGCGGACCCTCGTCAGGATGTAAGGTAAGCCAGCATGTCGAGGGAGGATCCTCGTGTTAGCTGTTAGGAGCCTATAGTCATTGAGTCGAGGTGGACCCTCGTCAAGACGTAAAGCACATGCTTTGAAGAGTCGGGGATAAGATCCTCGTCTTCTGGTGCTTGTGTCAGGAGTTGATAGTTGCCTTGCATGTCGGAAGAAGTTGCTTTCATAAACTAAAACGTGATTACATCGAACTGCAATCCTATCAAACTAAGAAGTAAAAGACTGAAAACGGGAAACTAATCTATTACAAAATGAACTAGACTAACGATAATATTTTCGAAGATTGTCGGAATGCCATGGATGCTTGAGCTCCTTCCCTTCCTTAGTCTTCAATTTGTAGGTCCCTTCTCGAATGACTTGAGTGATGATATAGGGACCTTCCCAATTTGGGGAGAGCTTGTTTTGCTCTGCCTTCCGACCGATTGCTTCAATTTTTCTAAGTACCCAATCGCCCACTTGTAATACTCTTCTGATGACTCTCTTGTCATGATATGTCTTGGTCCTTTGCTTGTAGTTTACCATCCTCATCTGCTAAGGTTCTGGCCCCCGGGTGTCCGCCGCAAACACCTTCATGTACTTCTGCCAAGAGGTTCTCAATTTCCTTAGGATAGACACACCTTAGCAGGGGCTTGGTGAAAGATCTTCGGTAGAGGACTCCGCTCATCACAACGAACCTTGGGGACCTCTTCTTGATGAGTTTAGCTTGTGCTTCGTCTTTCGGGAGTTGGCCCTTCTCGATGTAGTCAATGTAATCATCAATCCAACATCTCTCCTCTCCATCTAGGAACATGATTTGTAATCTTTCATACGCACGTTCCTCAGCAAAAACTACGTATGGATTGGTCTTAGACTTAGACATATCCATAGTCGCTAGTTTAGATAGAACGTCTGCGATTTGGTTGTCTTCCCTGCCAATTTGTTTGAGTTCGAAAAATTCCATCTTCTTTGTCATGTCTAGGACTAGATCTCTATATTTGGTAAGGGTGGGGTCTTGGGTGTTATACTCTCCTTTTACTTGTTTGACAACTAGTTGGGAGTCACAGAATGCCGCCACCTTGGTTGCTCCGTAGAAGGAAGCCAACTCAATACCAAATATTAGAGCTTCGTATTCAGCTTGATTGTTTGAGGCAGGGAATTTGAATCAGATGATGTCTTGCATGGTGTACTCTCCTTCTGGACTTTCTAGTACAACTCCTGCTCCGCTTCTTTCCTTTGTAGCCTACCCGTCCGTGTACAAGATCCAACAGTTGGATGGGAGTTCGATGGGAGACTCTTCCTCTTCTGCAGTGTTTTGCTTACGGGAAGTGGGAAGGTGTTCACCCATGAAGGCGGTCTCAACCATGAAGTCAACCAAGGGCTGTGCCAGGAGGGTCTTCCTTGGTTGGTAAGTGATATCAAACTCAGTGAGAGCGATAGACCAATTTAGGAGACGTCCGGAGCTGTCCAACTTGTGCAGGATCTTCTTCAATGGTTCATTGGTGTATACAGTGATAGGATGCGCAGAAAAGTAGGCACGTAGTTTCCTTGAGGCAATAACTAGTGCGTACGCTATATTTTACACGTTGAAATATCTTCTTTTCACGTCAGATAATGCCTTAGAGACATAGTAGATGGGCTTCTGCGTTCCTTCTTCATTCCGAACTAGAACAGCTGCGACTGCATGATCAGTGGCGGCTAGGAATACATATAGCATTGATGGATGTGTATTTACCCATCCAAATGATACACTTTTAGGCTTTCTTTGCGTTTGATTCCCGAGTTTTATGTATATTTGATATGGTTTGTTAGTGTTTTGATAGTTCAGGGACTAAACTGAAAATATGGAATTTTTGGAAGAAATTGATTTATAAAAATTCGTGGGTTAAAGTTAAAAATAAAATTTCAAAGAGCGAAGTGCAAAAGAATTTTCTATAGTGGCCAAAGTGCGGTTGCAATATAGTGAGACGAACCGAGTATATATTGATACAAATCAAGGCATTGCATTGCACAAGGATGGCCGGCCAAATAAGGCCATGACCGAGGAAAGGCTAGGCCAGTTGGGCCAAATGGGGCCAAAGCAGCTTGAGGCCAAGAAGGAAGGAGTGGCCGGCCAAACTTTCTGGGAACAAGAGCGGACGCGTCAGGCAACAAGGGCGGCCGCGCTAGGGAGATCAAAGGCTCGGCCAACTTACTGTCAACTTGCGCGAACGCGCCAGGCCACTTGAGCGGCCGCGCTCAAGCCGCTTCCAGCATCAGTTTACGTATCAACTCAAGGGCATTCTAGTCTTTTCCAAGCTTGGTCGATTGTTTTGCCCTATTTTCTTATATAAACTAAGCAGCAGCCATATTATATAGAGATATTCATATTATCAGTTTTTATATCATATAGATTATTGGAGTTTTATTTTCTTTTCTTGGAACACAATTGAAGAGAAGAATTATTCATCAATTTCAGGTTTTATTATTTGTAAATTATGAGTAGCTAAATTTCTTAGATTTGTAGATTGGTCGAACCTTTACCGAATTTCTATGCATTAATATTTTAATTCTTTCTATTTGATTCCTTATAGTTCATCGATAGATTTTAATTTCTTATTCTTGGATTCGAGACGTATGTTAAGATACGAACTCATCTTTGAATAATTGGGTATTTATCGAGCCATTAATTTGGGCGATTTATACATTGACCAATATTGATTGAATAATTTGGTCTGTGCCGTAATAGAATCGGATCAACATTAGGTTCTTGTATTCTTTCATGCTTAATGTATTCTTGGCATATTGTGGAACCGTAATAGAATTCACAATATTAAAAGAGTATTTGGGATTGTAATCCGGCCACCTAACCGTGTCGATCCTAGCAAAAGTGAATGAACCCTAGAAGTTGAGTTGATGTTTTATAAGTGAAATTTTGCATAGAATGATGGTGAAGTGAAATCCAATTTACGAATTCCTGCTCATAATCTGTTTTCTCGTTTAGTTAGTTTTTGTTATTTATTTTATTCTCTTAGTTCTAAATCAAATCTATAAAATTTGGTTACAAAATTCACTGCTTTCACTTTATTTGTTTACCAACGAGTCTCTGTGGATTCGACCCCTGCATTTGCATACTGCTACACCGGTAGTGAGTACACTTGCTCGATTTTTATTACAAGAGGGAGTTTTGTGAGGACCCCGACCCGGAACCTACACGTGTCCCAAGCTGGAGCATCCTCAAACTAACCCAATTTTTCCTAATCTTTTAAAACTTTTATTTAACTTTCAAAATTAAATACAATTATTATAACCATTTAAAAATAAATCTACACCTTTTCACAATGGAGAAATAATTGACTAACTTAGAAAATAAGAAACGGTTTTAATTACAAAAAGGCCTCGGTTATAACATAAAACAAAGATTTATAAATACAATTCCATAAATGAATTATACCAATGTACACTTTCTATACCAACCTAATCATACCCCGACAATTCCCACAATATAACTTCCAAACTCCTCACTGCCCTTACTTGGGCCGGTCCACCTCGTCTCGGAATCTAAAAACAAGAAAGGGAGAGGGGTGAGAATAAATCTCGGCAAGCTATTATGAATGCAAAGAAGATGCCAAACAAGATGCAATACATCAAAAGACATATCCACATAATCAGAGAGGCTTTCGCCGCCAACCGTCCCATACCGGTTGGAAACAACGACCAGCTCATCATGAATATATCACAACACATAAGTACGATAAAGTAACACTCAGAAGGATACTGAGCCAAGGTTTTAACTCCAAAAGGATATACACATCCGAGCAGCAGCAACATTTGATGAAGCGGTTCCGGAACCATAAACAATAACAGTACCATAGGGATTCTGACACACGGTCATATCCCCAGTGAAACTAGACCATCTACCTCAAAAAGAGATGCTAGCCCACTAATCCCACACAAGGGGGACAACTGGGTTACCAATGTATGAATTATAATGAACTTGGCTCGGTGCCATTATAATTCCATAACATTGCCCAACAAACAAATACCAGCTGGATTTTCATAACTAAGCACAGTAATAACATACTTGCTTAACCAAACATTGTATGATCCAAAGTAGGGATACATACCACAATAGCATATCATGAAGATAGCAATACTATAACAAGTATTCAACATCTTAGCACAACGGCTATAAATCTCTGAACCACATGTACAGTTTAGGAATTCCAAAGTAGGGAATCCTACAACAATATAATATCATAACGATAGAAATACTATAACAAATATTCAACATCTTAGCACAACGGCTATAAATCTCTGAACCACATGTACAGTTTAGGAATTCCAAAGTAGGGAATCCTACAACAATATAATATCATAAAGATAGAAATACTATGACAAGTATTCAACATATTAGCACAACGGCTATAAATCTCTGAACCAATCCCAAAACAATTTAGGAATTCCAAAGTAGGGCATCCCAGCATTTATATCGAAATATATCACTGAGTCCAAACAAGACTGTCGAACAATTCCCGAGTCGTAATTAAAGTGCTTCCTTAGTTCCATTTAAACCCAACTTAAGGTGCCCTTAAATGATACAATTGCTCTAAGTATAACTTAGGTTAAAAGGATTAATTTCATATTCCGGGAAGGTTAGGTTCCAAACTTTATATTGGTTAAGGATCATGCTAGAAGGTTACTAGTGAAATTTCAGCGAAACAGGGAACTGAACCATTTTCTGCCAACATGGGCGATCGTTTCTAACCACTTGGGCGACCGCCCAAGTGGACCTTAATGCCAAAGTGATTTACTGCCGTGTTGGGCGGCCGCCTGCCCCTATGGGCGACCGCCCAAGCCTTCCTCCAGCCCAATTTAAGAGTTTTACCCATTTTGAACCTAGTCTTCCCTTCCTTATACCATGCCTACCACAAGAACACCAAAGGAAACCTTAGCTTTACCAAGTCTCACTCCAAACAAGTAAACCCAAACCCAAGTAACCTTAGATTGATTATTACTACAAATTCCACCCATTTCAACCCTTTAGATTGTCTTCCTTGAACCCTAACTTCAACTAGTTTCATTTTTCAATCATCCAACTTCCATTTAAGGTTTCCAAGGCATGAAATCAATATCACAAGAACAAGAACAACATTTAAAGAACTTATGAACAAGTAGGAGAAGGAAATCATAACAACTCACCTTAGGGTTTTATAATGGAAGGTGATCTTTCTAACTTGATGGATTCCCCTAGATGATCCCACTTCAAAAACACTCTTGAACTTGAAAATGGTGGAGAAATGGCTTGGCTTCAAGAAAATGGGTTGAGAGCTTCCATGGAGTTTTTCTATGTCTTGCTAGGAGAAGTATGGAGTAAAAGAAAATGAAGGAGGGAGAAGGAAGTAAGAGTGAGGGGTTAAAGGGGGGTTGAGTGGAGGATGAATGGGGAGGGGAACACTTGGCAAGGATTTGGAATGAAGAGGGAATTGGCCCCCCTCTTCTAAATCTAGAGGCTTTCACCACTTTTTAAAAATAAAATAAATCCTTATCCAATTAATTCATCCTACCCAAATAACCTCCTTGTACTATTTATCATATTTCCATTTTTATTATTTCCCCAAGTTTCTTTATTTAATACTCAATAATTTCTCAAAAGATTCTAAATTTACTTCTCATCCAATTTATCTTAAATTAAGAATCTAAAGACAAAATTGAACACATAAAGCTATCATAATCATTAAAAGCATATAATAAGATATTTAAATTTAGTGCCTAGGGTTGGGGTCGTCACACTCACTCCCCCTTAAAGAAAATTCGTCCCGAATTTGACTGTCACTTGCCTAATTGATCAACCCGCCTCGGTTACATGTATACCTTAGACTCCAATTCTCAAATAGTCTCTTCAATGTGTGATTCTTCCCCAAGATTCTAATTTCATTAATAAAATGATATTACAACTTAGTGTTCCAAGAATACCTTACAATATCACTAACCCGAATTTTTACGACCTCAATAACAATATAAATAATGAGAGTATTACAACCTATGCCACCAAATACATTACAATATTGCATTTAAAACTTTAAATACTCTATAAGCTGCCCCAAGTCAGTCTATAAGTCAAATCACCAATCTTTTCTAAAGCTTCAAATGGATTAACGAACTTTGGCGCCAATTTACCTTAGGCCTTGTCTCTCCAAACTCACCTTAACAAATTAGAGATCGATATTTTCTTCTCAAACTATGCCTCATACAGTTTTATCTTAATGTTAGCATGATAACTACCATTATACGCACTCAACCACTGGTAACCATACGTACTATCGACTACTAACATCCATTGTTCATGCTCGTAGCATATCCTCAATAATAATTAATGATTCCACAATTTTTCACAAAGTTAAACTCAATAGCATTCCTACATTCCAAGGATCTTCCAAAATGAATGACTATCCAATCCATTTCACACTATGGGGTTTTATACAACCAAACTATCTCCTAACATATACAAGGACTCGATCAATGAATCTCATCATTATAAATATATAAAATAAGTAGAAAATACCATCAACTTCCTATAAACAAAACGACCTACTCCTTTTCTTTCAAAGTAACCAAATCACAAAATTCATCGTGATAATACTCTCAAGTTCAATCTAGAACTCTAAATATTTTAATAGGCCTTCTAACGTCAATATTCCATTTTCACCCTTATGACCAAACCCCTTATGTCTTGACTCGCTTGAAACGAGTTATTTCAATTATCTCATCCTCATTTCTCATGATACAAACATTAAATAATTGCCTATGAAATAATAAATGAAAACAGGCTAATAAGACCCTGATTCCCATAAATGGAATACTAGTCGACTATATATCACAATTCAATGTTCTAATTATGCCCAGGTCCAGTGACAGATCAATATTCAATCAAATGGTTGGCCGCCCACAACGGAGCCGATCCAACTCCAAAACAAAAACCGAGTCTACTGCGACCTCCACATTAATAACCCCACAATTTATCAATTCATTTCTCGGATCAAAAACTTTAATATATTTAATCAATATAGGGAAACTAGGTTGCCTTTTTACTTGCTTTTGTACGAACTATACCTTTAAAATAACATGACTTTCTAAAATTTACAACATCTTTCAAAATTCCAAGGATAGATAAAATGAGATCAAATGAGACTCGAATGGTTTATTTATTTAAAACTGTCCCATACCAGTTTTAATTAACTAAACCACTCACACTTTTAAGAAATTTTCAAAAGATTGATAAGCTACCAAAAATAACTCGAGTGATTTAATTATCTACAACCGTCCCATACCAGTTGTAGATAGTTAAATTACTCACAGATTTTAATGTACACAAAAACGGTTCACTGACCTTATTAAATCAATTATCCCCGAAGGGTACAAATGCTCACACCGAAGTTCAACACACACTTTCAATTGTTAAAACACAATTAAACAATACCAACATAATATTCTTGTTTGACCTCTATTTATAGTATAGCCACCACTTATAATATTTATACTTAGTTAATTTCTCTATAAGAAAACACAATCTTGCCATACTATTACTGTTTCCGATAAATAACACTAAACAATCATTAAGCTTATAAACTAGGTAAATCATCCTCAATTCAATAATTCCTCAAGTTGTATATTCAACACTTTTACTTAATTTGAGTCATCTATTCCCTACCTTTAATATTGGTATTGTACTTAGTAACAACGTATTGCAACATCTAGTTCCCAATTAAATACCATAATTTTCTAAATAAGAAAATATAATTAGAACTCACATAGATCAATCATTCACAAATATCGATTAAACATTACGGTATAATCTAACTTACCTCCCTATAACCCTCAACAACTCAAAATCCGTATAGCGTCAATATCTTTCGAGCATCACACCAATCCCTTATATGAGTCACGCAACTAAGTCAACCTATACGATGTAATCATCCTAAAGTATCTTGTCTTCCAATAAGATTTATCCTCATTTTATTTTCTCAACTAATGATAATCATCTCTCAAAACAAACCATATGCATGTTTTACCAATTCCTGAAGTTGATCCTTTAAGTCACCAATAATCGTATCTATTATACTTCTTTGCATTTTCCCTATTTACCTCTCCATCACTAATACACAATCCAAAAATCAAAACGGTCATACTACATATATAAATGTTGTCTTAAGTATATCCTTTAAGCAAATTTTCACCGTAATTGTAACACTCCGAAAAATTTAACTAATAACCATTGAGTATCCTACTAGTTTCTAAAATCACCATACAAATCGTCAACAAGTGCTAACGAATACCTATTCTTCACAGTTACCTATTTAAGATCTCTATAACCTTATAAATAACCACCAAGTATCATCCTTTCTAATTATAGTAACAATTTACCCTTATGGAGATTCACTAAGCTCATTATCTTCTTTATCAAATACTTTCCCAAGATGAATCATCAAGTCCATCATCCCAATTATTGTCCTCTATCTAGGAATTCGAATGCCAAAATAATACCTTATAGCAATTCAAAATCTCAATATCCTGGTATGATACCTGATGAAAACCCATTTTGAAACTCACATAGAAAACACCACTTAATCAACTAATAGCACATAAGGCAAAGATATATTGGTTCTATAAGATCTCGTACTCGCGATATTTTATAACCCATATAATCCCACTTAGACTATCACTTTCAATACTAGTCCCATATATCTAGTCTCCACACGAGACACCAATGTATAAATACTCACGCAAGTACACGACCATAAATCACTCTTAATTAGGCCATACTTTCGACAATTACGCTTATGTGACATAATATCAATTAATAATTTACCCGACTCAATTACACACGGAGGTAAATCAAACGTAGATAAGGAGACTCGCTTCTTGCGACACCCTCCTCAAACACAACAACTACTCAAATAATTCAGGTTAACATAACGATGATTCACGGATAGGTAACATCGACCAAATCCACCGGCAATACATGCCCACTTAATCACAATTACCAAGATAATTAAGGATGATTCGAGGTACGACCCCATCGGAGTAGAACCTCCAACACATAAGGCAACTCTTAGGCCAATTATGCCAATAAGGATGAAATGTAATGCCACATGAGAGCAAATGAACGAGAATTTATACAAGTATGAAACCTAACTCCTGAGACAGTAAAATACCTCAAATAATGATGGAAAATCTATCTTTCCATAACTCACCTTTCCTTGATTCCTTGATTGGTCAATATCATTTTCTATCATTGAACAAATTCCCGCATTAAACTCTCGACGTAAGTTATCGCACACTCTCACTCGCCTAGACTCTACCCGAGAACTCTAATCGAGCTCGATACCAACCGTGAGGATCCCGACCCGGAACCTACACGTGTCCCAAGCTGGAGCATCCTCAAACTAACCCAATTTTTCCTAATCTTTTAAAACTTTTATTTAACTTTCAAAATTAAATACAATTATTATAACCATTTAAAAATAAATCTACACCTTTTCACAATGGAGAAATAATTGACTAACTTAGAAAATAAGAAACGGTTTTAATTACAAAAAGGCCTCGGTTATAACATAAAACAAAGATTTATAAATACAATTCCATAAATGAATTATACCAATGTACACTTTCTATACCAACCTAATCATACCCCGACAATTCCCACAATATAACTTCCAAACTCCTCACCGCCCTTACTTGGCCGGTCCACTGTCTCGAGAATCTAAAAACAAAAGGGAGAGGGGTGAGAATAAATCTCAACAAGCTATTATGAATGCGGCAAGATGCCAAACAAGATGCAATACATCAAAAGACATATCCACATAATCAGAGAGGCTCGCCGCCAACCGTCCCATACCGGTTGGAAACAACGACTGACTCATCATGAATATATCACAACACATAAGTACGATAAAGTAACACTCGAAGGATACTCGAGCCAAGGTTTTAACTCCAAAAGGATATACACATCCGAGCAAAGCAACATTTGATGAAGCGGTTCCGGAACCATAAACAATAACAGTACCATAGGGATTCGACACACAGTCATATCCCCGGTGAAACTAGACCATCTACCTCAAAAGAGATGCTAGCCCACTAATCCCACACAAGGGGGACAACTGGGTTACCAATGTATGAATTATAATGAACTTGGATCGGTGCCATTATAATTCCATAACATTGCCCAACAAACAAATACCAGCTGGATTTTCATAACTAAGCACAGTAATAACATACTTGCTTAACCAAACATTGTATGATCCAAAGTAGGGATACATACCACAATAGCATATCATGAAGATAGCAATACTATAACAAGTATTCAACATCTTAGCACAACGGCTATAAATCTACGAACCATGTATGCAGTTTAGGAATTCCAAAGTAGGGAATCCTACAACAATATAATATCATAACGATAGAAATACTATAACAAGTATTCAACATCTTAGCACAACGGCTATAAATCTCTGAACCACATGTACAGTTTAGGAATTCCAAAGTAGGGAATCCTACAACAATATAATATCATAAAGATAGAAATACTATGACAAGTATTCAACATATTAGCACAACGGCTATAAATCTCTGAACCAATCCCAAAACAATTTAGGAATTCCAAAGTAGGGCATCCCAGCATTTATATCGAAATATATCACTGAGTCCAAACAAGACTGTCGAACAATTCCCGAGTCGTAATTAAAGTGCTTCCTTAGTTCCATTTAAACCCAACTTAAGGTGCCCTTAAATGATACAATTGCTCTAAGTATAACTTAGGTTAAAAGGATTAATTTCATATTCCGGGAAGGTTAGGTTCCAAACTTTATATTGGTTAAGGATCATGCTAGAAGGTTACTAGTGAAATTTCAGCGAAACAGGGAACTGAACCATTTTCTGCCAACATGGGCGACCGCTTCTAACCACTTCGGGCGACCGCCCAAGTGGACCTTAATGCCAAAGTGATTTCTGCCGTGTTGGGCGGCCGCCCAAGCCCCCATGGGCGACCGCCCAAGCCTTCCTCCAGCCCAATTTAAGAGTTTTACCCATTTTGAACCTAGTCTTCCCTTCCTTATACCATGCCTACCACAAGAACACCAAAGGAAACCTTAGCTTTACCAAGTCTCACTCCAAACAAGTAAACCCAAACCCAAGTAACCTTAGATTGATTATTACTACAAATTCCACCCATTTCAACCCTTTAGATTGTCTTCCTTGAACCCTAACTTCAACTAGTTTCATTTTTCAATCATCCAACTTCCATTTAAGGTTTCCAAGGCATGAAATCAATATCACAAGAACAAGAACAACATTTAAAGAACTTATGAACAAGTAGGAGAAGGAAATCATAACAACTCACCTTAGGGTTTTATAATGGAAGGTGATCTTTCTAACTTGATGGATTCCCCTAGATGATCCCACTTCAAAAACACTCTTGAACTTGAAAATGGTGGAGAAATGGCTTGGCTTCAAGAAAATGGGTTGAGAGCTTCCATGGAGTTTTTCTATGTCTTGCTAGGAGAAGTATGGAGTAAAAGAAAATGAAGGAGGGAGAAGGAAATAAGAGTGAGGGGTTAAAGGGGGGTAGAGTGGAGGATGAATGGGGAGGGGAACACTTGGCAAGGATTTGGAATGAAGAGGGAATTGGCCCCCCTCTTCTAAATCTAGAGGCTTTCACCACTTTTTAAAAATAAAATAAATCCTTATCCAATTAATTCATCCTACCCAAATAACCTCCTTGTACTATTTATCATATTTCCATTTTTATTATTTCCCAAGTTTCTTTATTTAATACTCAATAATTTCTCAAAAGATTCTAAATTTACTTCTCATCCAATTTATCTTAAATTAAGAATCTAAAGACAAAATTGAACACATAAAGCTATCATAATCATTAAAAGCATATAATAAGATATTTAAATTTAGTGCCTAGGGTTGGGGTCGTCACACTCACTCCCCCTTAAAGAAAATTCGTCCCGAATTTGATCGTCACTTGCCTAATTGATCAACCCGCCTCGGTTACATGTATACCTTAGACTCCAATTCTCAAATAGTCTCTTCAATGTGTGATTCTTCCCCAAGATTCTAATTTCATTAATAAAATGATATTACAACTTAGTGTTCCAAGAATACCTTACAATATCACTAACCCGAATTTTTACGACCTCAATAACAATATAAATAATGAGAGTATTACAACCTATGCCACCAAATACATTACAATATTGCATTTAAAACTTTAAATACTCTATAAGCTGCCCCAAGTCAGTCTATAAGTCAAATCACCAATCTTTTCTAAAGCTTCAAATGGATTAACGAACTTTGGCGCCAATTTACCTTAGGCCTTGTCTCTCCAAACTCACCTTAACAAATTAGAGATCGATATTTTCTTCTCAAACTATGCCTCATACAGTTTTATCTTAATGTTAGCATGATAACTACCATTATACGCACTCAACCACTGGTAACCATACGTACTATCGACTACTAACATCCATTGTTCATGCCCGTAGCATATCCTCAATAATAATTAATGATTCCACAATTTTTCACAAAGTTAAACTCAATAGCATTCCTACATTCCAGTAGGATCTTCCAAAATGAATGACTATCCAATCCATTTCACACTATGGGGTTTTATACAACCAAACTATCTCCTAACATATACAAGGACTCGATCAATGAATCTCATCATTATAAATATATAAAATAAGTAGAAAATACCATCAACTTCCTATAAACAAAACGACCTACTCCTTTTCTTTCAAAGTAACCAAATCACAAAATTCATCGTGATAATACTCTCAAGTTCAATCTAGAACTCTAAATATTTTAATAGGCCTTCTAACGTCAATATTCCATTTTCACCCTTATGACCAAACCCCTTATGTCTTGACTTGCTTGAAACGAGTTATTTCAATTATCTCATCCTCATTTCTCATGATACAAACATTAAATAGCCTATGAAATAATAAATGAAAACATGCTAATAAGACCCTGATTCCCATAAACGGAATACTAGTCGACTATATATCACAATTCAATGCTCTAATTATGCCCAGGTCCAGTGACAGATCAATATTCAATCAAATGGTTGGCCGCCCACAACGGAGCCGATCCAACTCCAAAACAAAAACCGAGTCTACTGCGACCTCCACATTAATAACCCCACAATTTATCAATTCATTTCTCGTATCAAAAACTTTAATATATTTAATCAATATAGGGAAACTAGGTTGCCTTTTTACTTGCTTTTGTACGAACTATACCTTTAAAATAACATGACTTTCTAAAATTTACAACATCTTTCAAAATTCCAAGGATAGATAAAATGAGATCAAATGAGACTCGAATGGTTTATTTATTTAAAACTGTCCCATACCAGTTTTAATTAACTAAACCACTCACACTTTTAAGAAATTTTCAAAAGATTGATAAGCTACCCAAATAACTCGAGTGATTTAATTATCTACAACCGTCCCATACCGGTTGTAGATAATTAAATTACTCACGTATTTTAATGTACACAAAAACGGTTCACTGACCTTATTAAATCAATTATCCCCGAAGGGTACAAATGCTCACACCGAAGTTCAACACACACTTTCAATTGTTAAAACACAATTAAACAATACCAACATAATATTCTTGTTTGACCTCTATTTATAGTATAGCCACCACTTATAATATTTATACTTAGTTAATTTCTCTATAAGAAAACACAATCTTGCCATACTATTACTGTTTCCGATAAATAACACTAAACAATCATTAAGCTTATAAACTAGGTAAATCATCCTCAATTCAATAATTCCTCAAGTTGTATATTCAACACTTTTACTTAATTTGAGTCATCTATTCCCTACCTTTAATATTGATATTGTACTTAGTAACAACGTATTGCAACATCTAGTTCCCAATTAAATACCATAATTTTCTAAATAAGAAAATATAATTAGAACTCACATAGATCAATCATTCACAAATATCGATTAAACATTACGGTATAATCTAACTTACCTCCCTATAACCCTCAACAACTCAAAATCCGTATAGCGTCAATATCTTTCGAGCATCACACCAATCCCTTATATGAGTCACGCAACTAAGTCAACCTATACGGTGTAATCATCCTAAAGTATTTTGTCTTCCAATAAGATTTATCCTCATTTTATTTTCTCAACTAATGATAATCATCTCTCAAAACAAACCATATGCATGTTTTACCAATTCCTGAAGTTGATCCTTTAAGTCACCAATAACTGTATCTATTATACTTCTTTGCATTTTCCCTATTTACCTCTCCATCACTAATACACAATCCACAAATCAAAACGGTCATACTATATATATAAATGTTGTCTTAAGTATATCCTTTAAGCAAATTTTCACTGTAATTGTAACACTCCGAAAAATTTAACTAATAACCATTGAGTATCCTACTAGTTTCTAAAATCAGTCATACAAATCGTCAACAAGTGCTAACGAATACCTATTCTTCACAGTTACCTATTTAAGATCTCTATAACCTTATAAATAACCACCAAGTATCATCCTTTCTAATTATAGTAACAATTTACCCTTATGGAGATTCACTAAGCTCATTATCTTCTTTATCAAATACTTTCCCAAGATGAATCATCAAGTCCATCATCCCAATTATTGTCCTCTATCTAGGAATTCGAATGCCAAAATAATACCTTATAGCAATTCAAAATCTCAATATCCTGGTATGATACCTGATGAAAACCCATTTTGAAACTCACATAGAAAACACCACTTAATCAACTAATAGCACATAAGGCAAAGATATATTGGTTCTATAAGATCTCGTACTCGCGATATTTTATAACCCATATAATCCCACTTAGACTATCACTTTCAATACTAGTCCCATATATCTAGTCTCCACACGAGACACCAATGTATAAATACTCACGCAAGTACACGACCATAAATCACTCTTAATTAGGCCATACTTTCGACAATTACGCTTATGTGACATAATATCAATTAATAATTTACCCGACTCAATTACACACGGAGGTAAATCAAACGTAGATAAGGAGACTCGCTTCTTGCGACAGTCCTCCTCAAACACAACAACTACTCAAATAATTCAGGTTAACATAACGATGATTCACGGATAGGTAACATCGACCAAATCCACCGGCAATACATGCCCACTTAATCACAATTACCAAGATAATTAAGGATGATTCGAGGTACGACCCCATCGGAGTAGAACCTCCAACACATAAGGCAACTCTTAGGCCAATTATGCCAATAAGGATGAAATGTAATGCCACATGAGAGCAAATGAACGAGAATTTATACAAGTATGAAACCTAACTCCTGAGACAGGTAAAATACCTCAAATAATGATGGAAAATCTATCTTTCCATAACTCACCTTTCCTTGATTCCTTGATTGGTCAATATCATTTTCTATCATTGAACAAATTCCTGCATTAAACTCTCGACGTAAGTTATCGCACACTCTCACTCAGCTAGACTCTACCCGAGAACTCTAACCGAGCTCTGATACCAACTGTGAGGACCCCGACCCGGAACCTACACGTGTCCCAAGCTGGAGCATCCTCAAACTAACCCAATTTTTCCTAATCTTTTAAAACTTTTATTTAACTTTCAAAATTAAATACAATTATTATAACCATTTAAAAATAAATCTACACCTTTTCACAATGGAGAAATAATTGACTAACTTAGAAAATAAGAAACGGTTTTAATTACAAAAAGGCCTCGGTTATAACATAAAACAAAGATTTATAAATACAATTCCATAAATGAATTATACCAATGTACACTTTCTATACCAACCTAATCATACCCCGACAATTCCCACAATATAACTTCCAAACTCCTCACCGCCCTTACTTGGCTGGTCCACTGTCTCGAGAATCTAAAACAAGAAGGGAGAGGGGTGAGAATAAATCTCAAAGCAAGCTATTATGAATGCAGCAAGATGCCAAACAAGATGCAATACATCAAAAGACATATCCACATAATCGAGAGAGGCTTCCACGCCAACCGTCCCATACCGGTTGGAAACAACGACCACTCTCATCATGAATATATCACAACACATAAGTACGATAAAGTAACACTTAGAAGGATACTGAGCCAAGGTTTTAACTCCAAAAGGATATACACATCCGAGCAAAGAAGAACATTTGATGAAGCGGTTCCGAACCATAAACAATAACAGTAGCATAGGGATTCTGACACACGGTCATATCCCCAGTGAAACTAGAACAGCTACCTCAAAAAGAGATGCTAGCCCACTAATCCCACACAAGGGTGACAACTGGGTTACCAATGTATGAATTATAATGAACTTGGCTCGGTGCCATTATAATTCCATAACATTGCCCAACAAACAAATACCAATTTGGATTTTCATAACTAAGCACGGTAATAACATACTTGCTTAACCAAACATTGTATGATCCAAAGTAGGGATACATACCACAATAGCATATCATGAAGATAGCAATACTATAACAAGTATTCAACATCTTAGCACAACGGCTATAAATCTCGAACCACATGCATACGTTTAGGAATTCCAAAGTAGGGAATCCTACAACAATATAATATCATAACGATAGAAATACTATAACAAATATTCAACATCTTAGCACAACGGCTATAAATCTCTGAACCACATGTACAGTTTAGGAATTCCAAAGTAGGGAATCCTACAACAATATAATATCATAAAGATAGAAATACTATGACAAGTATTCAACATATTAGCACAACGGCTTATAAATCTGAACCAATCCCAAAACAATTTAGGAATTCCAAAGTAGGGCATCCCAGCATTTATATCGAAATATATCACTGAGTCCAAACAAGACTGTCGAACAATTCCCGAGTCGTAATTAAAGTGCTTCCTTAGTTCCATTTAAACCCAACTTAAGGTGCCCTTAAATGATACAATTGCTCTAAGTATAACTTAGGTTAAAAGGATTAATTTCATATTCCGGGAAGGTTAGGTTCCAAACTTTATATTGGTTAAGGATCATGCTAGAAGGTTACTAGTGAAATTTCAAATAAACAGGAACCGAACCATTTTCTCGCCAACACGGGCGACCGCTTCTAACCACTTGGGCGACCGCCCAAGTGGACCTTAATGCCAAAGTGATTTCTGCCGTGTTGGGCGGCCGCCCAAGCCCCCATGGGCGACCGCCCAAGCCTTCCTCCAGCCCAATTTAAGAGTTTTACCCATTTTGAACCTAGTCTTTCCTTCCTTATACCATGCCTACCACAAGAACACCAAAGGAAACCTTAGCTTTACCAAGTCTCACTCCAAACAAGTAAACCCAAACCCAAGTAACCTTAGATTGATTATTACTACAAATTCCACCCATTTCAACCCTTTAGATTGTCTTCCTTGAACCCTAACTTCAACTAGTTTCATTTTTCAATCATCCAACTTCCATTTAAGGTTTCCAAGGCATGAAATCAATATCACAAGAACAAGAACAACATTTAAAGAACTTATGAACAAGTAGGAGAAGGAAATCATAACAACTCACCTTAGGGTTTTATAATGGAAGGTGATCTTTCTAACTTGATGGATTCCCCTAGATGATCCCACTTCAAAAACACTCTTGAACTTGAAAATGGTGGAGGAATGGCTTGGCTTCAAGAAAATGGGTTGAGAGCTTCCATGGAGTTTTTCTATGTCTTGCTAGGAGAAGTATGGAGTAAAAGAAAATGAAGGAGGGAGAAGGAAGTAAGAGTGAGGGGTTAAAGGGGGGTAGAGTGGAGGATGAATGGGGAGGGGAACACTTGGCAAGGATTTGGAATGAAGAGGGAATTGGCCCCCCTCTTCTAAATCTAGAGGCTTTCACCACTTTTTAAAAATAAAATAAATCCTTATCCAATTAATTCATCCTACCCAAATAACCTCCTTGTACTATTTATCATATTTCTATTTTTATTATTTCCCCAAGTTTCTTTATTTAATACTCAATAATTTCTCAAAAGATTCTAAATTTACTTCTCATCCAATTTATCTTAAATTAAGAATCTAAAGACAAAATTGAACACATAAAGCTATCATAATCATTAAAAGCATATAATAAGATATTTAAATTTAGTGCCTAGGGTTGGGGTCGTCACAAGTTTTTCTCCATCAAGTTTTTGGCGCCGTTGCCGGGGACTTGTTGCAAGTAAACAAGTAGGTTAGGTAGTGAATGCAAGGTCGTCGTTCTTTGAAGCCTACATTGGTGCCATTGGACGATAACATAAATAGACTTGAGGAAGCATTTGAGGGTGATCCCCTCTTTAATCCCCTCTTTTCAGATTCGGACATCGAATCAGAACCCTTCACCACCGAGGTAGAGGAAGAGAAAGCCGAGATGGCAAGCATTCACCTAAGACAAACAATGAATGATTTCCTTAGACCTCGGGTAGACACATCTACCTCTTGCATAGTCCGTCCGATGCAAAAAAATCTAGAGGTCAAAGGACAATACTTTGCCATGTTGCCAAGCTTTCACGGATTGCCTGGTGAGGATGCACTTACGTTCCTTTAAAGAATATATTATTGTTGTTGCTCAATTTTTGTTAAGACAGGAGTGACCGAGGAGCAAATTAGATCAAGTGCTTTCCTTACACTCTTAAGGGAGTGGCTAAAACATGGTTGATGATGCTTGCACCGAGCAGCATTAGTACTTGGGGAGAATTACAAGATGTGTTCCTTAAAAGATATTACCCACATCATCTTTTGGCTGGTTTTAGACAGAAATTGATGACATTTTCCCAAGATGTGGGGGAGCCCTTTCATGAGGCATGGGAAAGATTTAATACAATGTTAATGCAATGTCCCCAACACAATTTCACACTACCCTCACTGAACCAAGCCTTTTATGATGGCTTGAATGACAATGGTCAATCAATGGTTGACAATGCTGCTGGAGGCTCAATAGGAGCCAAGACCCCGGATGAGACTAAAGCATTATACGAGATGTTGAGTGCTAACTCTCAACAAAAGAGTTCGAGGGGTAAAACAAGGGGGGTACTTGAATTGAATGCTAGTGATAATATTTCAAAGCAGATTGCACTTTTAAATAATAAATTGGATAAATTGACTGCTTGTGGCACTTCTGCTGGTGCCAATGTTATTACTGATTATTGTACAAATTGTGGTTTATCATCTCATGTGACTAATATGTGTCCAAGTGCAGCAAATTTCTTGTATAATCCTGAACAGGCACATGCGTTCAATGGGTATGTACCAACACCACCACCCCAAGGCAACCCATACGGTAACTACAATCCATGGGGTGGCCATCATAATCAGCAAGTGAAACCTCTTCATGTGCCACCACCTGGACAACATGATAAAGAGCCTTGGGAGCTGGCAGTTCAGCAGTTAAGGATGGAGATGCAAAGAAAGCAAATGTAAATACGTAAGCCGCATTTGAAAAGGTGGGCACACAAGTAGAGCAACTTGTGAAGGTTGCCCAAGAGTTGATGAAAGAGAAAAACCCACCTGAGCAAGCAAAGTCAATCACAACAGCGTGGGATGAAAGTGAGGAAATTGAGGAGGTATTTCTATCTTCTCTTGATAATATTGATTGTTTTGATAATAATGATGATGTTAATGAGAATGAAAAAGTTAATCATGTTCAAAAAGACCCCGGATGTTTTACTATCCCAATTTCGTTAGGGGGTCAAAATTTTAAAGGTTTGTTGGATCTTGGGGCAAGTGTCAATGTGATGCCCTTTCATGTTTTTAGAAGTTTGGGGGTATGTGAGTTGAAACCACCCATGAGAGACTTGCAATTGGCGGATCTCTCAATCAAAAGACCTTTAGGGGTCATTGAAGGGGTGTTGGTTAAAATTGATAAAATTATTATCCCCATTGACTTTTATGTGATGTGTATGGAGGGATCAAGTGAGGAACAACTGAGAACTCCCATTCTGCTTGGGAGGCCATTTATGTTTGACACTAAGGCCACCATTGATGTGTGTCAAGGAGTGGTGTCTTTGAGAGGCATGGGGGAAGAATGCAAGTTTGATATGTTTAATAATGACAAGAACATTCCCCTTAATGATAGTTTTGTAGGAGCCCTGACTGATTTACCAATGGTCATATATGATGTGAAGGGAGGTGAGAAAAGTGGGGATAATGCGGACGTTTGTTCCGTGGCTAGTAACACTAAAGCCGACCAATACTCTAGGAGTAACGGGTCGTATCACTCCCCACACGACTTCCATAAAGAGTCGATTTCATCACATTTACCACAAGGGCCTTCAAAATTGAGAGTTAGTGAGGAGAGTTATAGTGATTTATCTGATTCTATATTTTTAAATATTTTTGTGCATGATAACTCTCTTGATCTTGGTTGTGAGAATGGTGTTCTGCAGGTTGCAGAAAAGGTTGAGTTTGGGGGTGAAAACCCCAATAAAAAGAAAAGAAAGAGGGGTAAGCACAAGCGTAAAGTTTCAAAAATAAATATGGCTTTACCCCTACTTGTTGACAAGGGAGAACTGATTTGGAAAGAGAAGGGTGTTTGTGTCCGTGAGGAAAGGAGATGGTCCAAAGGCCGCAAAGCTAAGGCTAAGTAAGATTGGGACCATAGTCGGGCTAACGACTTTAACCAAATGCGCTGCTTGGGAGGCAACCCAATGAGGTATGTTTTATTTTTATGTAATTACTGTTTAGTCGTGTCATATCTTCCGTTGAGCCCAAGACACGCTTTTGTTCTCTTTGCTATGAGGACATAGCATGTTTTGAGTTTGGGGGTGGGCAACTCACCGAGTTTGTGGGTTTATAGGGGAGTGTATATAGTGTCACCCTCTAAAAAAATAGAAAAATTTTAAAAAAAAAATTTGTTCGTTTCATAGTTGGGATGTTGGCCAAAGTCTGTGATGATTAGAGTATGCTTTAATTTGAAAATCACATGTGTTATTATTAGTGTGGTGATTGGGATTGCATTGAAACATTTAAATTATGATTGCACCACCTCTCACTTCCGTATCATATTCTTGGTCATTGTCATCAACTTAGGTGCCTTTTATGGGATCACTTTGTGTATTCTCGGGGTCCCTAGAACATGTTTGCATGATTGTCAATAACACGTCAATAGGTTACTTGATATATATGGCTATTTTTTGAATCCCTTTTTGTGAGCCTTAAACTTTCTAGTCACTTATATAAAATTTTCCGCTAGAACCCCGTTTGAGCTTGAAAAAGAATGGAATCTCTCACAAAGTGGGAGGTTATTTTAGACCACCATTCGCCTTCATTTGTACCCTCATTATCCCACCATTTTAACTTATACACTATTTTCCCACCTTTTCAAGAAAGTGAAACTAGGGAAAGAATGGGGATATTTTGGGGAATGTTTTGAAAATCAAAGGGTTGAGTGGAAAGTGGTCACAAAAATAAAGAAGTGGGTCATGTTATGTAATGAAAAGAGGGGCTTGAAAAAATATTGAATGCACATTCTTCGTGATGTAATTGTGCAAAGCAAAATAAAAAAAAAAATCGAGCCCTCTCTAATATCAAAAGTGGAATTATATTTCAAGGTAACCAAAGGAAGTAGTGGAATGTGCCCAACCCCATGTTGATGTATGAAAAAGTTTTAGTTTGTGGGTTGGCACATTGGGAAGTAATAAGGATGAGTGGAGGTATTATCATCAAAGTGAGGAGGTATTGTTACAAGAAGACTTTCTAGTTTCACTTTCTTATCTTCGTATGTCCCTACCTTCATTTGTAACCATGAACCTAGCCCTGCGATCTTTCGCAACTTAACTTTAGGCCATATTATTCTTTCAATATCGATAACCGGGTTGACAATTGTGTAAATATGCATATGAGTGTCCTTTTTGGGTTGTACTATTTATGGCATATTGATTTAGAGCATCACTTAGTGAATCCATAAACAATCTTAGGTTGTTGGCAGTGACCTCCCATAATTCATTCATCATTTATGCCGCGGTGGAAAATTGTGAGTTTTATGCTTCAATGTGATTGTAATCCCATTACTGTGGTGGCACTTGTTGATTATGTGTGTTGGTAAGAATCTGAGACTTGTATGGCCAATGACTCATCTGTGATAGAACATCCGAAAAATAATTATTTTGTTTTAATATTTTATTAGTAGTAGTTAGAGTAGCTTTATTTTGCTTCTTTTAGTTTTTGTTTTACTCGGGACGAGCAAAAGGTTAGTTTGTGGGTGTTTGATGGATGTGTATTTACCCATCCAAATGATGCACTTTTAGGCTTTCTTTGCGTTTGATTTCCGAGTTTTATGTATATTTGATATGGTTTGTTAGTGTTTTGATAGTTCAGGGACTAAACTGGAAATACGGAAATTTGGGATGAATTTGATTTATAAAAATTCGTGAGTTAAAGTTAAAAATAAAATCTCAAAGAGCGAAGTGCAAAAGAAGTCATTATAGTGGTCAAAGTGCGGTTGCAAAATCGCGAGACGAACCGAGTATATATTGATACAAATCAAGGCATTGCATTGCACAAGGATGGCCGGCCAAATAAGGCCATGGCCGAGGAAAGGCTAGGCCAGTTGGACCAAATGGGGCCAAAGCAGCTTGAGGCCAAGAAGGAAGGAGTGGCCGGCCAAACTTTCTGGGAACAAGAGCGGACGCGTCAGGCAACAAGGGCGGCCGCGCTAGGGAGATCAAAGGCTCGACCAACTTACTGTCAACTTGCGCGGACGCGCCAGGCCACTTGAGCGGCCGCGCTCAAGCCACTTCCAGCATCAGTTTACGTATCAACTCAAGGGCATTCTAGTCTTTTCCAAGCTTGGTCGATTGTTTTGCCCTATTTTCTTATATAAACTAAGCAGCAGCCATATTATATAGAGATATTCATATTATCAGTTTTTATATCATATAGATTATTGGAGTTTTATTTTCTTTTCTTGGAACACAATTGAAGAGAAGAATTATTCATCAATTTCAGGTTTTATTATTTGTAAATTATGAGTAGCTAAATTTCTTAGATTTGTAGATTGGTTGAACCTTTACCGAATTTCTATGCATTAATATTTTAATTCTTTCTATTTGATTCCTTCTAGTTAATCGATAGATTTTAATTTCTTGTTCTTGGATTCGAGACGTATGTTAAGATACGAACTCATCTTTGAATAATTGGGTATTTATCGAGCCATTAATTTGGGCGATTTATACATTGACCAATATTGATTGAATAATTTGGTCTGTGCCGTAATAGAATCGGATCAACATTAGGTTCTTGTATTCTTTCATGCTTAATGTATTCTTGGCATATTGTGGAACCGTAATAGAATTCACAATATTAAAAGATTATTTGGGATTGTAATCCGGCCACCTAACCGTGGCGATCCTAGCAAAAGTGAATGAACCCTAGAAGTTGAGTTGATGTTTTATAAGTGAAATTTTGCATAGAATGATGGTGAAGTGAAATTCAATTTACGAATCCCTGCTCATAATCTGTTTTCTCGTTTAGTTAGTTTTTGTTATTTATTTTATGCTCTTAGTTCTAAATCAAATCTATAAAATTTGGTTACAAAATTCACTGCTTTCACTTTATTTGTTTACCAACGAGTCTCTGTGGATTCGACCCCTGCATTTGCATACTGCTACACCGGTAGTGAGTACACTTGCTCGGTTTTTATTACAAGAGGGAGTTTTCCTCCATCAAGCATCTCACTGATAATCAGACTGCTAAGCAAGGGAGGGGAACCCAAGTACTCCTTCAACCGGAGGAATGCTTCGGAGCATTCGAGAGTCCAGGAGAAGCTCTTGGTACCCTTCAAAACTTTGAAGAAAGGCAATGATTTTTTGGCAGATTTGGCTATGAATCTTCCCAGTGCCGCTATTCTTCCGTTTAACCTTTGAACCTCCTTGATGTTGGTAGGTTTCTTCATGTCAATTAGTGCCTTGATTTTTTCGGGGTTTGCTTCAATTCCCCTTTGCGATACCATGAAGCCCAAGAACTTTCCAACTGTCACCCCAAATACATACTTACTTGGGTTTAGATTCATGTTGTTGGCTCAGAGGTTGTTTACTGTCTCTTCTAAGTCAGGGGTGTGACTGCCCTCCTTGGTCTTAATGACCATATCATCGATGTAGGCCTCCATGTTCCGGCCTATCTGTGCGCCAAATACTTGATTCACCATTCGTTGGTACGTGGCACCCGCATTCTTGAGCCCAAAAGGCATCATAACATAGCAATAATTTCCCCCAGGTGTTTGGAAGGCCGTCTTCTCTATGTCCTCTTCCGCGATTTTAATCTGATGATAGCCTGAATAGGCGTCTAGGAAACTGAGTGTTTGGTGTCCAGCGATGGAGTCAACCAACTTATCGATTCTGGGGAGAGGATAACTATCTTTGGAGCAGGCTTTGTTGAGATCGGTGAAATCGATACACATTCGCCACTTCCCATTTTGCTTCTTTACCATAAGCACATTGGCCAACCAAACGGGGTACTTTACTTCACGAATAATCCCGACGCTAAGTAACTTTTGCACCTCTTCCTTTATAGCTTCCTCCTTGTCTCTTGCAAAATTTCTCCTTATCTGTGAGATAGTTTTCGCCAATTGATCAACTTCCAAGCGGTGGAGTGCCACTTCCTCATTGATCCCCCTCATGTCTTCGACTCTCCAAGCAAAGACGTCGAGACTGTTTTTTAAGAGGGAGATGATTTCTTCTTTCTCTTCTGTAGATAGCTGGCCCCCGAGTTTAATTTTTTGTTCAGGATAGTTAGGATTGATGACTACCTCTTTCAGTTCATCTACGGGCTCCATTTCAGGACCGTCTCGAAATTCCAGGGATTCAATGATGATTTCTCTAATTCTCCTACCCTCATTGTTATTTACGTTGAGGCATTTCTCTTCCATTAGTTCATCAACGTCGAGTGGATCGACCGTCCTCAAGTCCTGGTTGGCCCCCGAGTTCTGGTCGTTGACGAGAATGGGATTTTCCTCAGAGACGGATGGAACTATGCTTTGGTCAGCTGCAATTTCTAGGACCATAGGCTCTTCATCTAGGACCTCACGGATGTAGCTCACCCTAGAGCTGGTATGGGTAGTTTTCAGAGATTTAGAGATCTTGATATTGTCCTCCGGGGTGTCTATCTCCACGCTTTTAGATTTCTTCCGGCTCTGCACAACATGCTCCAAGAAGTCCTTGGCGGTCGCCCTCACGCATTCAATCCCAGAACGAGTAGGAAATTTGACCCGTTGGTGAGGAAGGGAGGCGACCAACCCAAGTTTTGCTTGACTTGGAATGCACAGAATAGCGTGGTAATCACTTGTTAAATCCATGACTACGGAATTGACAGTAGCCGTGGATCGGAAGGGATGTTCGCCAATTTCAAGTTCTAGCTCGACAGTTCCCTTAGCACCAACTTTATGGTTGGTGAAGCCTTCCAACCTTCCATGATAGGGCTCCAGCATGGTGTCCTTTAAGCCCATCTGTTGGAAGGCATAGTAGTACAGGATGTCACGGGAGGCCCCCGTGTCAACAAGCAATCTTTCCGATTCCACATTATCAATTCGACCATTTATCACCAGGGGTTGTTCACGGGCAGCACGGCTCCCTGCCAATTCGTTAGGAGAAAAGCTAATAACCTCTTCCGCTTTATGAACCCAAGCAGGGACGTGGTACACCTTGCTTAGTTCATGGATTTGGTTTCTTAGTTGTCTCGTGGAGGCTGTCTCTTCTCGGATTACATGCAGCTTAGCCCTAGGAGGCCTTTATTCTCCCTCTTCGCTTTTATCATCATCTTCACTTTCCTCTTTCTTCCGTTTTCGCTTGCCATCTTTTTTCATGACATAGCGGTCTAGCTTTCCCTCGTCAACCCACCTTTGGATCATTTTCTTAAGGGCGTAACAGCCTTCAGTGTTGTGACCATGGTCCTTGTGGAAATCACAGAATTTGAAAGTGTCACGAGGGAATTTTTGTTTGTTGCTCAATGGACGGGGTGGGGGAAGATTCACTAGCTGCATGATCTCTGTGATGGGTTTGGTAAGAGGGGTGAATACTTCAGGCTTCTCAGTGCTTCTTATTCTATTCTTCCCCCTTGGATTCTTTACCATTCCCATTGTCATTGTGGCGAGTGCTAGCCGCTTCTGGTTCCGCCTTGTCAGATTCCCTTTTCTTGCTTTTATACTCAGCCATAGTAATGGCATAAGCCACGTTGTACAAATCAGCCTTGGACTTAGGTTCTCGGGCGGAGAGTTCATAGATGAGGGGGCCGGATCTCAATCCGGAATTGAAACAAACAATAACCTCCCTGTCAGTGAGGCTTTCCTCCACTTGTTCTGCCATTTTATGGAATCGATTGTAGTAACTTCCTAGTCGACAAAGTCAACTCAGAAAGTTGGAGGCACTGAACGAATTTAAAAGTGCCGGGCTATGTCTATCATAGGAAGCCCAATTATTCAGGCGTTATTACAGCAGCGTCATCAAGTAGACCGACCCAATTTTTATAAGGCACATAGCCCAATAGTAAAGATCAGTCGATCAAGCTCATTGTCCGACCATCATTGGTTCCGACCCGGCTAGTCGTGTGTTCACTGTTTCAGGTCAAATAAAGCCTGAGAATCAACCTAATTGCTGAACGTAAGCTGATCAACACGTTTCTTGCATCATCATATAATATTATAGATTCAAGAAGGGTGTATTTGCTACACACTATAAAGACTTGGGGTCTTCTCTCAATCTCAAGTTTTTTTGTAGTATCCCAAATTAAAAATCATCCATGTGAAAAGGCTATGCGAGATGACTTGACCAAAAACGACTCGTTGACTTGCAATCAAATGTTGCCAAAGACGAGTGTTGTTTCAATCATACACGGCTGCTAAAAAATTAAGAACTTTTGGAATTTTATCTAAGTAATCTTTGTGTTAAAATTTACTACTTCAATTGTCAAAAAAATAAATGTTCATTTTAAAAAAAAAAATTGTATCAAAATAAATGATCTTATTTTTGTAGGAGATATTAAATCATTTATCATGAAACAACAAATTTATAATTAATACAAATAATATTAATGCAATATGGTGAAATCACAATGGATTTTTATGTACTTATGCTAAAAATGGCTTAAATCTCATTTTTTTTATTTTTTCTTAAATTCAAAATTGGATAGTCGTTATGGGACGGAGAGAATGTTATTTATTTTTCACTCCCAAAACATAAATATGCACAAATTTGTTTTTTAAGAATGTAATTTACTTGGATTGAATCATGATATTGCATTGAATTATTTCTCTTCAAGAAATGTATTCTTCTTCTTGTGTGGGGGTAGCTAAGATAATAAGTTATAAAATAATTGCTATTCTGAAAATATCTAAATACCAAAATATATATATAAAAAATGAGTAACTTTTGTGAAAAATTAGTTTTTTTCAAAATGTTATAAAAAACTAGTTTTCAAAACAGTTCATCACTCTTATTAATTAGACTTAGTGCTTTAAAACTAGTTTTTTGTTTATGTTATGAAAAAACTAATTTTTTGCAAGATTTTGGCAAAAAAAAAATATAAATATATGTATTTTATTCGTCTAAATAAAATATTATTTTAGGGAATTTTGACTCATAAATTTCTTTTAACAAGTTACTCATTAAATTTTAATAAGTTCTTATACATTAATATATTATACTGGATGCAATATGCAGTAATTAAAAATTATGATACATCATCATAAATACCGTCACCTACCACTTCACGGCCGGCCACCACTGCCAACCACCACCCGCTGTTATCGGAAATCGGTCGCCGTCTGCCACCATACATTCATTATTATATTAAGCTATTTAGTATTATACAATGTCATGTGATACAGTATATTTTATAATCATACAACATGAATAATACAACATAGGAAAAAAATTATGGGTCACTATGATATATTTTTAGAACTTATGTGACATTTTTCCTGCTTTTAGCAAAAATAGTTATCGCAGTTAACTTGTCAAATCTCGTAATAAGAATTACTCCCTCCGTCCCATTAGTAAAAGGAAAATTACTGTAGACGCGTAGAATAAGGAAAAAAATAATGATATAAATGTTGTGAGTGTAAAAGTAAAATAGGAGAGAGAATGAGTGGAGGGAATAGTGAATTATAATGGTGTTGTGAGTATTAAAATAATGTAGGAAAGAGAATGAGTGGAGGAAATAGTAAAGATTCCTTTTCATTTTAGGAAGTTTGTGATCAAAAAGGAAAATTTGTGGCTTGTAATGGGACGATCAAAAAGGAAAATTTGTGGCTTGTAATGGGACGGAGGGAGTATGCTTTATTTATTTATAAACTGTTTATACCATAATAATTTTATACTGAAATTTATTTCCTTTATTCTGTTAGGAATCACACATATTTTCTTTTTGAATGACCTATTATTAGAAACTACACTTATCCAAAATAATTTTTTTATAATATTTCTTTATTTAGTATTTAGTGGAATCACTTGTCATACTTAACATTAATTTATTTACTATTTTCAATTTCACTTTTTTTTCTTATTTTATTTTACAAACTCCAACAACTAATAAACTATCTCAGAGTTTCATCATTTTTAGAAAATGTAATCATTATTACCATTAAAAAAATATATTAAATGAGATCAATTCCATTATTTACCTTCCTGTATATCCGCTTATTGTATACCACAGATATGATTGTAATCATTTATTTATTTGTTACTATCTTGTACCAAGAATAGCTAGGCCTTAGCTTGTATATATACTTTCACATATCAATAATATTTATCATTTTCTCCAGTCATTCTTCCTCTCTATATGGTATCAGAGCATCGTATTCATTTTGCATGGCTTGACGCCAGACTGGGCTTTTTAAGGCTTGAGCTACTGTAGTGGGTTCAGAAATATCAGGAGGGAGAGAGATATGGAGGTTCATTTTGGTGAGAGGTTTGTGGATATTGTTTTGTAGTCGAGTGAGATGACGGGAGGGAGGTGGAGGGGGTGGAGGGATTGTCGAGGGGGAAGGAGAGGGCAGAGTAGGAGAGGGTGGGTCCGGAGATGATGGTGTTGGACTGGGAGGAGAGGCAGTAGTAGGGTGATTTTCGGTTGAAGTGGGAGGCGGTGAAGAGGTACTAGAAAGAATGGGTAAATGGAGTTGGCACCATTCATCTGGAGATTCGGGTGAAGTAGGGGGAGAGATATTGGCAAAAGGAAAAGTATGTTCAATAAACTTGACATGTCTTGGTGTATAAATTTTGTTGGAGGAAGGTTCGAGGCAGTAATATGCACTTTGGGTGGAGGAGTAACCAACAAACACACAAGGAGTGGAACGAGGGTCGAGTTTATTGTTGGTGTACGGACGGAGCCACGGGTAACAAAGACAACCAAAGCTTTTGAGTTTTAGATAATTGGGTTGGCGATTGTGTAGTTTGAGAAAGGGTGATTGAAGATCAAGTGTAGGGGTAGGCATGCGGTTTATGAGGTAGGAGGCTGTGGCAAAAGCAAGAGGCCAGTGAGTACTAGGCATGGAAGAGTGAGTTAAAAGAGAGAGACCTGTCTCAACGATATGTCTGTGACGGCGTTCAGAGTACCCATTGTGCTCGGGAGTATGAGGGGTAGATGTGAGATGAGATATTCCATGAGAGGCAAGAGTGGGACGGAGACCAATATATTCTCCGCCATTGTCACTAAAGATGGTGATGATGGAACGTTGGAAGTATTTTTCGACTAGTAATTTGAAGCGAGAGAAGATAGTGGTTGCATCATTTTTATGTTTAAGTGGATAGAACCAAATGTACTTGGAATAATGGTCAACAAATATAATGTAGAATTTGAAACAATCATAAGAAGAAATAGGAGAAGTCCATACATCACTATAAAGCACATCAAGTGGACCATGAGATTGAATAGAATTGGCATAAAATGGTAATTTGTGACTCTTAATACAATCACAAGAGTTGCAATTAAATGAAGAAGATTAAGGAATTTGTAATTTAAACTGAAAGCGAACATGATTCAAAATAGAAGACGACGGATGACCTAATCTATGGTGCCAAGTTGAAGTGGTGGATAAGCCGACGGAATGAATGGCAGGAGATGGAGATTGCCACTCGTAGATGCCAGTTTTACTAGGACCTTGGAGAAGTGTGATCCCCGAGCAAAGATCCTTCACAACATAAGAAGATGGTAAGAATGTGATAGAAGCATTGTTATCACTACATAATTTAGATATAGAAATAATGTTGCGAGAAATTGAAGGAACATGCAGAATATTTTTGAGATGAAAAGTAGATGAGGAAGAAGAGAGGGAAGTAGAACCAGTGTTGGAGATGGAGAGTCCAGAACCATCACCAATTAAGAGTTCCTCGGTACCATCATAGGGAGCATGTAAGGCGAGGTTGTTGAGATCATTTGTAGCGTGGTGAGTGGCACCACTGTCCAACAGCCACGATTTCTGAGAGGGTGCAACAGCAGTGGCAGTATAGGCTTGTGGGTTGTGGTTAGAAAATCTGTTGTGGTTTGGGCGAGGCAATGGATTAGGGTTAGGGGATGGAGGGGTAATATGAGGAAATTGAGTCCGGAATACAGGGCATTGGGTAAGGTAATGTCCTTGATTACGACACCATTGGCAACGGCATTTGAAAACAGGATTTTGGCGAGGGTAGGAAGAAGGCGGAGCAGTTGTTGGGGTAGGGAGAAGGCCAGTGGTGGAGGAGCGATTTGAGGAGTTGCGAGACTGTGGTTTTGCCGCGTAATTGACAGTAGCAGGAAAAGGGGCAATGGTTTTGGATTTGTTTTTAAGTGAAAGCTCACGGTTGATAAGCTTTTCATGCAATTCATCAAACGTGATGGGAGTATCACGGCTATGGACAGCATTGATTACACTGTCAAAGTCGAAATCATTCAGTTGATCTAGAACACGATTAACAATGTCATCGGCATCAAGAGGGCGACCAAGCGAGGCAAGTTGGTCAATGCAATTCTTAAGTTCTTGCATATATTCAGAAATAGAATGAGGACCCTTTGTAATGCTACGAAGGTGATCCTTGATCTGTTTGATGTGACCTTTGGAGGGGTTTGCGTAGGTTTTAGCAAGGGTTTGCCAGGCGGAAAGAGTGGTGGAGCATTGGTAGATGAGAGGGACGATAGGGGTAGAAAGGGTACCAACAAGTGCTCCGAGAAGGAGCTTATCTTGGCGGAACCAGGTTATGTAGGCTGGATTTGAGGTTGTGGTGGTGGTCTGAGATTGGGCCGCATGAGCATCGACGCACCCTAGGCAGGAGTGACAGGGATAGCATTGGTAGTGGTGGTAACAGAGATGTCCTTGGGAGGGGCGAGATGAGTTCCATCAATGAACTTGTATAGGTCATGGCCTATTAGGGTTGCCTCGATCTGGGTTTTCCATGAAATATAGTTGGTTGGGGTGAGTTTGAGGATGTGAGTGAGAGAGATGATGATTAGGGGCTTAGAAGGTTCAGTTGAATTTTCAAGGAGGGAGTAGTCAGAGGATGCCATGGATGCCGAGAGAAATAAGAAGGAGAAAAAAAATTGGATCGAAAGCTCTGATACCATATAGAGAGGAAGAATGACTGGAGAAGATGATAAATATTATTGATATGTTAAAGTATATATACAAGCTAAGGCATAGCTATTCTTGGTACAAGATAGTAACAAATAAATAAATGATTACACAAATGATTACAATCATATCTGTGGTATACAATAAGCGGATATACAGGAAGGTAAATAATGGAATTGATTTCTATTGAGATTTATTGTAAATGTTTCGAACCAAATTTCTTCCTGATGGTTGTGTTGATCGCCATAAGGCACGCCTCGTAGCCAAAGGCTTTCATCAACGTCCCGGTCTTGATTACTCTGAAACATTCAGTCCGGTTGTCAAACTTACTACTGCGCGTACTATTCTCTCTCTTGCCACAGTAAATGGTTGGTCTCTCCGTCAAGTTGACATAAACAATGCCTTTCTCCAAGAGTCTCTTTCTGAAGATGTCTTCATGGCTCAACCTCCCGGTTTCATTGATCCTTCCCACCCAACTCATGTCTGCAAACTCCATCAAGCACTATATGGTTTATACAAGCCCCTCGTGCTTGGTATAATGAACTCAAGCACTGTCTTCTCAGTCTTAGTCTTGGGTTCGTTAATTGTGTCTCTGATTCATCCTTATTCATTCTCCGTCACAATGGTGACTCTATCTTTCTTTTGGTTTATGTGGATGATATAATTATTACTGGCAACAACTCTACTCTTGTAAATACCTTTATCTCCACCTTCTCTTCTCGCTTCTCACTCAAACCCGTCCCTACTCCTCTGGCTACACATCCGCCCCTTACTTCTACCTCGGGATCTGCTCTCTCTAATCCCACTGAGTACCGCGCTCTTGTAGGGAGCCTCCAATATCTCTCCCTCACTCGCTTTGATATTTCATTTGTTGTAAACAAGTTATCTCAATTCATGCACAAACCCACTGTTGAGCATTGGTCTGCTCTGAAGCGTGTGCTTCGTTATCTTTCTGGCACTCAGTACCTTGGTCTTCTGCTTCGCCATGACTCTCCCCTCCCTTTTCATGCATTCACCGATGCCGACTGGGCTGGTGACAAAGATGACTACATCTCTACCACAGGATATGTTGTTTACCTTGGCAAAAATCTCATCTCTTGGAGCTCTCGTAAACAACGGACACTTGCTCGCTCATCCACCGAAGCCAAGTATCGTGCAGTTGTTGCTACAACTGCGGAAGTCTTATGGGTTATGAATCTTCTTCGTGAACTTGGCTGTCTTCCCTCCTCTCCTCCGGTCATCTACACGGATAATATGGGAGCTTCCTACGTCGCTGCTAACCCAAAGTTCCATCCGCGGATGAAACACCTTGGACTGGACTATCATTTCGTTCGGGAATATGTTCAACAACAAACTCTGCGTGTATCCTACATCTCTGGAAAAGACCAACTTGCTGATGGATTAACCAAGCCACTTGCTCGTGCTCGTTTTCAAGAACTTATGTCCAAGATCGGTCTCTCGTCCCGATCGTCCGTCTTGCGGGGACGTGATAACAATAAATCTCAATAGAAATCAATTCCATTATTTACCATCCTGTATATCCGCTTATTGTATACCACATATATGATTGTAATCATTTGTGTAATCATTTATTTATTTGTTACTATCTTGTATCAAGAATAGCTAGGCCTCAGCTTGTATATATACTTTCACATATCAATAATATTTATCATCTTCTCCGGTCATTATTCCTCTCTATAAAATATACTCCTATTAGTTGTATAATCTCTTATCAATTATTTAACTCATCAAGTATAAATACAGTTTTCATGATAAAATTGATATTTTAATAATTTTAATCCAAAGTGACATTTATTTTAGACCAATTTTTGAATATTAAAACAATAGCTATATATTTTGGACCCAAAAAATGTATTACAACATTTTTTTTTAATCTCAATTCTCAAATTAAATTGTATAGTTTTTAGCGGGAGGGGAGTGTCCCCAAGTGGCACATTGATAAAGTCAAGGCTTACTTTTCGGTGACGGCTAGGATTAGAATTCTCTACTAGCCTTCGGATAAGAAAATCATTAAAAAAAATGGGAGGAGGACTGGAGGAGTATTTTTTCTTAGAAATATAGAATTTGTTTTAAAATAAAAATAAGTACAATTTTTATTAAAAAATAAAAATTTTGTTTTTTAATGACAGGGGACCAGGTAAAGGCCAGCCAAACATTTCAAATGTCGGACTCTTTGTCTGGCAACCTTTTCCATTAATAATTTGTTTTTTTTTTTTTTTTTTTATACCTGCTCTCAATTTTGTCGACTAATTTCAACCACTGGATATCGGCGCAAGATCTTTGGTGGAGGTAAGTTGCGGGATGTGCTATATGCAATGCGGTGGCCAGCACTTATACTCAGTAGTCCCCAAGGAGCCCTCCTATGCGGCATTTACATCACTCTTACATCACCAATCGTCGCCCACCTGCCTCGCCAGACAATTACATCACTCTTACAACACCAATTGGCTGCTCCAGCTGCTCCTGCCAAGATTCGAACTCCCCACACTGAGGATACAAGCCCAGCAATGCTGCTTTCTTAACTGCACGAATGTGCCCCGGAAGGCTCCAAAGAATCCTGAACCAAGGTAGGAATTAAATCACAGAAACTCCCCTTGAGAAAAATCGAACCGATGACCTTTCCTTCGGAGGCCACCAACATACCATTGGGCCATTAATAATTTGTTGTCAATATGGTTTTCGGATACAGTTTCTAGTTGTTTGGTTTCTATTACTTCCTTAGTCCCACTTTAAGTAAAGTGTCCATTTCCTTTTTGATACGTTCATTTCAAAGTGTTCATTTCATAAATAGAAATATGTAAATAGTATTTCGAGCATTTATATCATCATAATCTATAGTATAAATCACACCATGTCACCTCATCCCATGAACAGTATAATAAATAGTTTCAAATGCCAAATATCCCATTTTCCCCTCACTAAGTTGTTCCTTTCCCATTTTGCCCTTTAAAAAAAAAAATTAAAAAAAAAACACGTGTCCTTGGACACGGACTTTTACTAGTGTTTATATATATATAAAAAAAAAATCATTCATTATATCCTTATAATGTTAACATATTTACAAAAAAATTATTCATTAACTTACTATTCCTCCCACTTATTCTCTCTCCTATTAAATGTTTTTTAATTTTTACATTCTTTCTCCTCTAATCTTCTATCCACTTTCAATTCTTTATTCATTTTTTTAAAAAAATTCTTAAAAATTGTAAAATTATACCATGGACACTTTCATTGGAACGGAGAGAGTACTAGTTTGACATGGTCTCTGATGTGAACCAGTCTTTTGAGAATAGTTGAATGTCTGCTAAGTGTCTCAAGAGTGTGAAAGAAAGAAAAATGCATGAAAACCAAACAAGATTTGGAATGTGGAACAATCAATTGTCAAGATCAAACTTGGTACTAATGGATGGAGGTTCTTGATTTGAGGGTGTGGCAACAAAATATTTCAAATAATAACGTGTAAATAAATCAACACAAAAATCATATATAATATAAACAACAAAACTATTTAGAGCCTCCAGAAAAGGCCACGTCAAAGGCCACGTCAGCAATTCAATTTTCAACTCATTTTTATTCCAGATTTTAGTTAAAAAAAAATATAGGATAAACTTTAACTAATAATATTACAAATTAACTAATGGTTACCTAAATTTAAGCACAATTTTTGAATAATTCAAACTCTTTAGGTGATAATTGTGGAGATATAATTATTAGTAATTTTCAAAATTTAAAATAATTAGTAATTTTTGAAATTAAAAATAGATACCAGATTAAATTTCAATTTAACCATAAATTTCAATTTAAAATAATTAGTAATTTTCGAAATTTAAAAGACATGCCAGAATAAATTTCAATTTAACCATAAATTTCTTATACAGTTTCTAGAAATCAATAGAAATTTAAAATTTAAAATAATTAGTAATTTTCAAAAATTTAAAATAATTTGTAATTTTCGAAATTTAAAAGAGATGCCAGAATAAATTACAATTTAACCATAAATTTCGTATACAGTTTCTAGAAATCAATAGAAAATCGAATTATTTGAAAATAAAAAGTATTATTCATTTATCTTCTATCTAAAATTCAAACTTGGATGGATAAGTGATGATTTTAAATTCATCTATCTTAAAAACTGATAAGAGATAATTTGAAATGTATTATCTATATAATACATAGCCAGTGCTTTCTCCAATCATTCAGAGTGCAGTAACATCACTGCAGATGATAATGAAGATTCTCATCGCATCAGTGATACGCACGTGGTTCCCGAATTGGAACCTGAGCTTCCTTTTGTACAATCAACTCCATATGCAAGGTGATAAAAGCAATTTAAATGTGTTATTCTTAGATTATTGGTGCCAGTGAAAACTTGGTTCTAATTTCCCAATTCATATTTTTTGGCCATCCAACTTTATGAAATTATGACCTTGAGATAAAGTGGGAAAATATAGTCAATTATGTGCCTACTAAAGAGTATGAGTAAGTGGTCATTATAAATTGTTGTTGTTTTCAGATTGCAATTCTCACTGACTAGATGGAAGAACATACCATGCTTTTCTTACCCATAATCTTATATGAATTTGTTTCTTATTGATGAGTTAGGGCCTTCTTAAATTGACTGCTGACTTATACTCTTTCTTAAAGTTTGGAGAACTTCGATATATTTTATCCCGATTGATTAAAATCAAAGTTTTAGGCCTCTTTACAATGTGCATAGTTTGCTGTCATGTCGAAAGATTATTATTCTATGCTAGCTACGATTTTCCTAATTTACATTTACGAATCACGTACTTGCGGCTTCCGTGCGACCCAGGCATATTCATCATCTACGAACCGGTTGCTTCAGCTCTACGCCGAATTGGAAAACCAGGGTGTCAATTTACCAGAGAGGTGGTTCTAATACCTATATGATTGTTTTGTTGTCAATACGATTAATATTATTGTAAATCATGCCCAGATGAACATTCATCTAACAAAGTAATTTCTAAGAGTACATTTCTTGGGCAATGACCTTTGTTAACTTCTACAAATCACCACCGGAGATAAAAGCTAAAAAAAGTGATCATTATAACCAGTGGCGAAACCAGGATTTTTTGGAAAGGGGGTCAAGGTTGTTTTGGGGATAACTATTCTAATTGAGATATTAAATTTAGTATACAAGGGGGTCAAAATATTAATTTAGTGCTAAATTTTCTCAAAATTAAGGGGGTCAAAATGTATATCTATTATCTTTGGTAGTAAAAAATCATTTTCTAAAAATTTAAAAGTGTTGAAATTGACACATTCCAAAATTGAAGGGGGTTGACCCCCATGGGATACACCTAGCCTCGCCAACTATTATGAGTTGGATCTCAAATACTTCTTCTTCTAGGTGGCATATCTATTTTTGAATTATTTGTTGGCTTCTTTTGTTGCAGACGAGCATGACATAGTGGTGTTTATGCAGACTTAATGAAGATGAACTACATAGATTTCATACTGCAGCAAATGGGGATTTTTCTTGCTTGGTGTCGTCTGTTAAGAAGACAATTCGTTGGAGGGAGACTTACAGAATTCTTTCTGGACAAGAACTTGAGATGTGGTCAAATATAGTTTTTTGGCATGGATTTGACGTAGAGAACCGACCCTGTCTTTTTGTCCGACTTGGTTGAGCTTGCATTATTGTAATATTATTAGTTAAAGGTAATTTGCAATTTAAAATAAAAATTCCCTCTTAATTAGAAGTTGATTGATTTAATCAGTTTTGAAATTTTGAAAACTAATGGTTACCTAAATTTAAGCACAATTTTTGAATAATTCAAACTCTTTAGGTGATAATTGTGGAGATATAATTATTAGTAATTTTCGAAATTTAAAATAATTAGTAATTTTTGAAATTAAAAATAGATACCAGATTAAATTTCAATTTAACCATAAATTTCAATTTATAATAATTAGTAATTTTCGAAATTTAAAAGACATGTCAGAATAAATTTCAATTTAACCATAAATTTCTTATACAGTTTCTAGAAATCAATAGAAATTCAAAATTTAAAATAATTAGTAATTTTCGAAAATTTAAAATAATTTGTAATTTTCGAAATTTAAAAGAGATGCCAGAATAAATTACAATTTAACCATAAATTTCGTATACAATTTCCAGAAATCAATAGAAAATCGAATCATATCATATCATATATAATATATATAGCAAAACTATTTAGAGGGTCCAAAAAAGGCCACGTCAAAGGCCACGTCAGCAATTCAATTTCCAACTCAAATTAAAAGCAAAATAATGCTACAATAAACTCAGTCACATAAATCAATTTGATTATCCAATTTCCACTTTGCACATCAGAAAAATAAATGGATGTTGCATGCTAACTTTTGTTTATATACTCCCAAATTAATCACAACATATTTTCTCAACATAAGTTGCATAGCTCATATCTCATCAACGCGGCATTAGCTATTCAAGTTTTTGTAAGTAAATTAGAGAAAAAAAAAGTCTATTTTCTTTCCTTTATATTCAAAAATACCCCATTGGATGGGATGATGATACAATATTTAGGCAACAAAGAAAAGGAAAATCATGAGGAATACAATCAATACAAAGAATATCTTTCCTTTATTTTTCTTTTCTTTTTTTCTTTTTTTGTTATTTTATTTTTATTTATTTTTAGACTGTTGTTAAATTATTAACATTATCTAATTATATGTTCATTAATATTTGAGTTTTTTTTAGATTATACAAATGTATAGAGCATTTATGAAAAGAAAAATGCATCTTACTGATGTGGACAACGATTCCATTAATTTATCGCAACGATCTTCTCAACGATTACCATTGGCGGATATTTCTAATGGTAATTTTATTATTTACTTTATTATTATTTTAGCATATCCATTAATATCATGTGTATAAAATTAAATTATAAGAATGCATGATTTTATATTTATTTTTTTACTATCATTTTAAATGAATTTATTTTTATTTTTAGTGGACTTATCATCGGGTAGTCATTTGATTTCACCGATTAATCATCAAAGTTGTATTACGGCTCAAGGTAATATGTTATTGAATTTTGTCAATTTTGAAGTATTTTCATTATAAAGACAAATTCTAAAAAAAAAATTTGTTTATATATATATATATATATATATATACATATATATACATATATATATACATACATATATACATATATATATATACATATATATACATATATATATATATATATACATATATATATATATATATAATGTTATTTTTTTATATAAATTTGTTAATTAATTTAGATCTAAGATAATAATACTTGATATACAGGTATTGGTGTGAACCATACAAATGAAAATCTTACTCCTAATTCAAGTCACGACCGTGAATCTATATGTATGATTTTCTTTGTTAATTTACAATATTTGCACATCAGAAAAATAAATGGATGTTGCATGCTAACTTTTGTTTATATACTCCCAAATTAATCACAACATATTTTCTCAACATAAGTTGCATAGCTCATATCTCATCAACGCGGCATTAGCTATTCAAGTTTTTGTAAGTAAATTAGAGAAAAAAAAAGTCTATTTTCTTTCCTTTATATTCAAAAATACCCCATTGGATGGGATGATGATACAATATTTAGGCAACAAAGGAAAATCATGAGGAATACAATCAATACAGAGAATATCTTTCCTTTATTTTTCTTTTCTTTTTTTCTTTTTTTGTTATTTTATTTTTATTTATTTTTAGACTGTTGTTAAATTATTAACATTATCTAAATATATGTTCATTAATATTTGAGTTTTTTTTAGATTATACAAATGTATAGAGCATATATGAAAAGAAAAATGCATCTTACTGATGTGGACAACGATTCCATTAATTTATCGCAATGATCTTCTCAACGATTACCATTGGCGGATATTTCTAATGGTAATTTTATTATTTACTTTATTATTATTTTAGCATATCCATTAATATCATGTGTATAAAATTAAATTATAAGAATGCATGATTTTATATTTATTTTTTTACTATTATTTTAAATGAATTTATTTTTATTTTTAGTGGACTTATCATCGGGTAGTCATTTGATTTCACCGAGTAATCATCAAAGTTGTATTACGGCTCAAGGTAATATGTTATTGAATTTTGTCAATTTTGAAGTATTTTCATTATAAAGACAAATTCTAAAAAAAATTTGTTTATATATATATATATATATATATATATATAATGTTATTTTTTATATATAAATTTGTTAATTAATTTAGATCTAAGATAATAATACTTGATATACAGGTATTGGTGTGAACCATACAAATGAAAATCTTATTCCTAATTCAAGTCACGACCGTGGATCTATATGTATGATTTTCTTTGTTAATTTACAATATTTTTCCTATTTTATTTTTATTTTTAATTTCTTAATAATCTTTTATTAAAGAATAATTATTTTTCTTATTCAGCTAAATTTACGAGCATAGCATCAAGTGTACATAACACTTTCCACAGCACGCTCCTTGAGCAAAAAAAAATTGGACGACCGAGAAAAACTATTTATTCTTCTTTGGATTCTATCACGACAAATTTGTTAAAAGACGCTGGGAAAAGAAAAATCGGGAGACCAAGAAAGGTAGCTGCTTCTATTTTGGAATCTTCAAAGATAAATTTGGATGTTGATAGATTCAGTCCTATATCTGATAAGTTATATGTTTGATTTATTAGTCAACTATATATTTTAAAGAGCTAAAATAAATATATTAATCGTTCTCAACATTCTTTTGACATTGTAGGAACAGATAATGTAACAGTAGCAAATAATACAACATTATTATCTCCTACTGTGAATTTAGGTAATGATATTTTTTAATGGTTCAACATTTGATATTTTTAAATAAAACTATTTATTATTACAAATTATTATTCAATATTTTATGATAAAATATTTCATTAATACTAAGTCATATATTCCATTTTTATACAGAATCCGCGTTAATAAACAATTCTCGCATGAATGTGACAACAAGTGAGTCGTTAATAAATCAGAAGGAAAAATCCAAGAAAGCGCGCGTCGGTAGAAAGGAAAAAGATTCGGACGAACAATATAATACAGGTGTTTATTATTATTTTTTTTTCTCAAGTATATATTATATTATTATTTTCTCTGTATAGCTAATGAATTACTAACATAATTTAAATATTTATCAATATATTGTAGTTTATGGGGATATAGGCGATCCGGAGTACGAATGTGCGAAATGTGGTGCGATGTTCTGGTATGATGAAAGGTTAAAAAGTACGCAAGTATCAACACAGCCTAAATTTTCATTATGCTGCATGAATGGAAAAGTTCGGATTGACCCATTAGTGCAGCCACCTAAGTTATTGAGTGATCTCTTAGAAAACAAGCATGAAAAGAGTAAAAATTATAAAGACAATATTCGAGCGTACAATTCTATGTTCGCATTCACTTCAATGACCGGTGCAGTTGACCATGGCATAAACAATGGTCGTGGTCCTTATTCGTTTAAATTGAAAGGAAAGAATGATCATATGATAGGTTCTTTATTGCCTAATGACGGCCATCCCCCCCCGTTTCTCTCAGCTTTATATCTATGACACGGATAATGAAGTTAAAAATAGAATTAATGCTTTCGGAGTACGTTTTTATTTAATTATTCGAGAATTATAATTTATATTACATATATTGTATGACTATCTTCTATTTATATGTCTGATTCTTTCACACAAGCAGGAAAGATAAAGATAAGCCTTCTCCATTCGATGAGTCATTTGTTGCTGATTTGAAAAATATGATAGATGTGCATAACCCTTATGCACAGACGTACGTAATGGCGAGCACATATTGGAATGAAGAAAGATATTAAATTGAGGCTTATAGGAAAGCGGGGTAGAGATGGAAAACCGTTTAATATGCCGACAGCCTCAGAGGTCGCTGCTATAATTGAAGGTGATATTGATGATTCGGGTGATGTCAGGGTCATTGTTATTGAAAAGCAGAATGGGGATCTGAAACATATTCATGAATATGATAAGTCTTACCTTCCTCTACATTATCCTCTGTTATTTGTATACGGTGAAGTTGGATATTTCACAGACATTCCGAGAAATAAACCTCCCGGGGCAAAGAGATCAAGTTTGTCAATAAAAGAGTTTTTATCTTTTCGACTTCAGGAGAGAATAAGAGAAGGATCACAGCTTATGAGAAGCGGTCGGTTGCTACAGCAATTTATGGTTGATGCATATGTTATGATGGATACACAGAGGCTTCAATTGATACGTTATAATCAGCCTACTCTTCGGATGGAAACTTATAAAAATCTGTCGGATGCATCGGTAAGGGGAGATACCTGGCGAAGCATGTCAGGAGACGAGTTATATTGCATCCACTTATACCGGCGGGCAGCGGTGGATGACTCAAAATTACCAGGATTCTCTCGCTATATGTAAATGGACCGGGTATCCGTCACTTTTCATAACATTTACGTGTAATCCTAAATGGCCGGAGATTACGAGATTCTGTAAAAAATATGGCAATAGGCATGAGGATAGGCCTGATGTATTAAACAGGGTATTTAGAATGAAGCTTAATCAGATGATTGCAGATTTCAAGGAAGGCCAAGTATTTGGCACCCCAAAAGCAAGTAAGTAAATCTTTAAATATTATTTGTTTTCCTCTTATTGTTTTGTCGTTTATATTTTTTTATTAGCATGTTCCTCTTATTTTGTTAATTGATTCATGCAGTTATATACACGGTGGAGTTTCAGAAGAGGGGCCTTCCGCATGCTCATATTTTTCTCTTTCTTAACCGCCAGGATCAGGGTCGTAATCTTGAAGATATTGACAAGTGGATTATTGCTGAGATTCCTGACAAGGAGAAATATCCTAGATTATACGAGGCAGTTGCTGAATATATGTTGCATGGACCATGTGGTGCTGCTAATCCTAAATCTCCGTGTATGGATCACAACAGGTGCTCAAAGAAATTCCCTAAATCATTCAATGATCGCACTCGTGTAGACGAGAATGGGTATAATGTATATAGGCGAAGAGACATGGGTTTCATAATTAATAAGGGTGGAGTTGCTCTCGACAATCATTCAGTTGTCCCATTCAATCCATATCTTTTGCTAAAGTACGAAGCTCACATAAATGTCGAGTACTGCAATCAGAGCAAGGCAATCAAGTATTTGTTCAAGTATATAAACAAGGGAACCGACAGGATATGTCTTGCAATCGAAAACGATGAGGTGAAAAGGCAAATTGATTGTCGATATGTCTCTGCGTGTGAAGCTATGTGGAGGATTTTCGGATTCGACATACATTATCGGACCCCTCCTGTTGAGCGCTTGGCTTTTCACTTGGAGGGTGATCATATTATCCCCTTCAAGGACCGAGACTTTCTTCCTGATGTTTTAGATAAAGGGACAGTTAAAGAATCTCAATTTATGAAGTGGATGGAGTATAACAGTATTCATTCAGAGGCTCGAAAATATAAATACTGTGAATTTCCTCATCATTTCGTATGGGATAGAACTAAACGTGAATGGCGTCCGAGGAAAGATAAACGTTTTGCAGTGGGGCGTATTTATCATGTTCCAATGAATTGCGGAGAATTGTATTACCTCAGGATAATGTTGAATCATGTAGCGGGTCCCATGGAATTCAAAGATTTGAGAACTGTAAATCGCGTAGTTCATCCCGATTTCAAATCTGCATGTTACGCTCTGGGATTATTAGATGATGACAAGGAATATGTTGATGGAATTATAGAAGCGAGTCATTGGAGGTTGCCCGATAGTCTGAGAAGACTATTTTCTATGTCGCTACTATCTAATAGTATGTCGAATCCGGGAGAGGTATGGGAGAAGACTTGGCACTTATTATCTGATGATATAGAGTACAAGTATCGAAGGATGCATGATAATCCGGGTATTCCGTTCCATGTTTACATATTTGTTTTACAATAAATATCAATTATGATTTTATTTCTACTCTACAGTTATACAATATGATTCTATATATTTATCTATATTAATATATTTATTTTGTTTTTTATAATTTCGGAGTTTGAAATTAATTAATGAACAGTTCGAGAATCTTGCTTTGGCGGAAATTGAGAAGTTCTTGATCGAGAATTGCAGCAGCCTCAATAAATTTAAAGACATGCCTAAACCGGTGGGCAATGTGATTGGTGATGCGATAAATAAGCTCATTACGGATGAGACATCTTATGACATTGATGAGATGAAAGCCGAGCACTTCGATTACATCCTCGGTTAACAATGAGCAAAAAAGTGTTTATGATAAGATTATGTCGACTGTTGATCGAGGAAACGGTGGTGTGTTTTTCCTCTATGGTTATGGTGGTACGGGAAAGACCTTCTTATGGAAAACACTGTGTTATGCATTAAGGAGCTGGAGAGATATTGTTCTTCCTGTTGCTTCCAGTGGCATAGCTTCATTGCTCCTTCCGAAAGGTAGGACCGCGCATTCTAGGTTCAGTATCCCGATACAGGTAAACGAGAGCTCAACTTGCAGTAAACTAAAGTCGGGTACGGATGAGGCAGCACTTCTACAGAAAACCAAACTAATTATATGGGGCGAAGCTCCAATGACTCATAAACATTGTTTTGAGAATGGTTTTTCTTTGGTTGCCTCCGAGCTATTATTCGTACACCCGAGGGGAGATATTCCAATAAACCATTTGGTGGTTTAGTTATTGTATTCGGTGGTGACTTGCATGATTTTACTGTTTTCCTAAAGGGAGTAGGCATGATATTGTGCATGCTGCACTCTGTTCATCCAAAATATGGAATGAATGTGAGGTTCTCAGATTGACGCATAATATGAGATTGCAGGTAATTCGTAAATAGCCTTTATTCATCTACTTAAATATTTTTATTTCAATTTAAGTAATTTATATATATTTAACTTAATGTAGGGTGATTCTACTTCTCATAATTTCGAAGAGATAAGAGATTTCGCTCGGTGGCTCTTGAGTGTCGGAGATGGGATTGCCGGTGGAGATAATGATGGGGAAATTGACATTAACCTTCCTGATGATATATTGATTCGAGAGGCTTCAGATCCTATTGCAAAAATAGTCGAATCTATATATCCTGACTTATTGCAAAATAAGGATGTTGAAGGATTCTTTCAGACTAGAGTTGTGCTTGCTCCAACAAATGAGATTGTCGATAACATAAATGATTATGTCATGTCACTCTTTCCGGGAGACGAAGTTGAATATATGAGTTCTGATGCCATTTGTGAGGATGAGGATGATGAAAATGGTGTTTGAAGATATATACTCACTGAATTTCTAAACACTATCAAGTGTTACTGGATTGGCAAATCACATTATTAAATTTGAAGGTTGGGTGCATAGTAATGCTTTTGAGAAATCTTGATCAAGCCGCCGAATTGTGTAACGGCACACTGAATGATTGTCACTCAATTAGGTAAATACAATAATTTTTTATTTTTATATACATATAATTTAATACTTAATTTTGTTACATATATGTAGGTAAGCACATAGTCGAAGCCAAGATGCTTTCGGGAAAGAATGCTTTGGCATGAAGGTGCTTATTCCTAGAATGATAATGTCTCCGTCGATGTGACAAAATTTCCGGTTAGATTCCAAAGAAGGCAATTTCCACTTGCCGTTTCTTTTGCTATGACCATCAACAAGATTCAGGGACAATCTCTTTCCCATGTATGACTATATCTTTCACAAATGCTTTTCGATCACGGACAACTTTATGTAGCATTTTCCAGAGTAACCAGCAAGAGAGGACTTAAAGTTATTATTTGTGATTCAGATGCTTAAACATATGACAAGACGCTGAATGTAGTCTACTAGGAAGTTTTCGACAGACTCTGAGAATTTATGTCGCACAATTTGTGGTTAAACAAAAGTATTGCAATTTCTTATTATTTTCTTTGTTTTTATTTTGTTTTTCTTTAAATATATAGGAGATGGAAGAGATTATGTTGACACTTAGGCACACACTATTAAACTCACGCTATTGTAACCATATCTCTTCATCTTTCAAAGTTGTAACACTAAAATCTTAATAATATTTTTTGGTTAGGCAGGGACCTAACCTCCCGTGGTTTTTTGCTGGCAAGATAGTTGTCTCAAGGGCTTTCCACGTTACATCATGCGTCAACATCATTTTTCTCTATTAATTATACTCCTAATATCCGCTACATTGATTATCAATTTCGATTTATATTGTTACTTAAAAATTAATTAAAACACATAAATAATTATTTAGTTAATAAAAAAAAAAATATTTACCGTCGGGTACCGACGGGTTACTGACTAGTGATAATCAATGAAGAAAATTCTTGAATCAAAGAATCCTATGGAATAGGATATTCAAACAAGCCTAAAAACGGTTTCTAGTGCTTTAACCCTCGAAATGCAAGAATACAATCCGTATAAAATTAATATTATCAAAAGTTGTGTTCCATCAAACCTTAGCAAGCTAATTATACTCTAAAGAAAATTATAAAATACTTAGAAAATACTTGAAAAATAAATACCAAAAATATCTCTACTTAAAGTCTTAAAACCGGCAAAGCATAATTAAAACGTAAAGGTCTAAAATTTCGTCAAATCCCGAAAAGAGGCGTGTATTAGAACATGGATTAATTAATACTCCCCTTTGTCCCAATATTTAATTCATTATTTTGGCATCGGCACATAAATTAAGGGTGGAGAAAATGTTGTGAGTGTAATAGTAAAATAGGAGAGAGAATGAGTGGAGGAAATAGTAAATTTGAAAAATATTGTGAGTGTAATAGTAAAATAGGAGAGAGAATGAGTGGAGAAAATACTAAAGATTCTTTGCCAAAAAAAAAAGGTGAAGTTTTAAATGGGACACCCAAAATGGTAAAAGGTGAAGTTATTAATGGGACGGAGAGAGTATGTGTTATTTAATTCTATGTGTTATAATCATTTAATAAAGTTAAAGTATAGATTAAATATGTAGAATTTCATTAGGTGTAAGTACCATTAAATGATGGACATAATGGTAACTTCACACCACCATCTTTATGAAAGGGTGGGGGCAATCAACCTACTAAGGTACCGTACTTTCACTTTTTTTTCAAATAAGGTAACGTACAAACTAGTTACTTATTTAGGTATCGTACTTTCAAAATTAATTTCAAATAAGGTATTGGATCAAATTTTTAACTAACGTCGTTAAAAAATCTAACGGACTTGTCAACCTCGTTTAGGGGTGGGGTGGGGGGTTGGTATGGGTGGGTGGGTGGGGAGTGGGGCGGGTAGGGGAGGTGGGTGGGGGTAGGGCGGGGTGGGTGGGGGGTGGGTGAGGGGGTGGGGGTAGGGGGTGGGGGGTGGGGGTGGGTGGGGCGGGGGTGGGTGGGGGTAGGGCGGGGTGGGGTGGGGGAGGTGGGTGGGGGTGGGGTTGGTAGGGGTGGGTGAGTCGGCGGGGTGGGCGGGATGGGTAGGGGGTGGGTGGGGGGTGGATGGGGTGGGGGGTGGGGTGGGGGTTGGCGGGGTTGGGTGGGGGGTTGGGTGGGATTGGGTGGGGCGGGGTGGGTGGGGGGGTGGGGCGGGGTGGGTGGGGGGTGGGGTGGGTGGGGGGTGGGTGGGGGGTAGGGTGGGGTGGGGTGGATGGGGGGTGGGGGGGAGCGGGGCGGGGCAGGGTGGGTGGGGGGCAGGGTGGGTGGGGGGTGGGGTAGGGGGTGGGTGGGTGGGTGGTAGTAACGAGGTTGACAAGTCCGTTAGATTTTTTAACGACGTTAGTTAAAAATTTGGTGGGATACCTTATTTGAAATTACTTTTGAAAGTACGATACCTAAGTTAGTAACTAATTAGTACGTTACCTTATTTGAAAATGGACCTTAAATACGATATCTTCCTTGGTAATTATTCCATAAATGAAGTGCCCCTTCTCTTATTATATAAAGGCTATCCATCAGCCATTAGAGACACTTATTACATTCACAAAATTCAGTCATAAACTTCTCTTCATTCATTAAGAAGATTAAAGTGTGGGCACTATCATTTAGAAGAACTTCATTCCCTACCTTTTTTTATTCTCTATTTACGAACATCAAGATGGATTCAACAGGTACGCTTCCGCCTTCATCTTCTTCACTTACTTAATCTAGACTTGAGTGCTTTGGGGTTATTGGAAGAGAAATGTTCCAACAATTGGTATCAGAGCCTCTCAAGTTCTGAATTAAGTTTGAATTCATTAGTATATGTTTGCTTTACTTTGATTCTTAATCCTGTTGATATCATTATGTTATGATGTTATTTGAATGCTCTAATTCGTTGCTAGGGTGTTAGTATTCATTACTTAATTAAAATTCTGAAATGGACTGACGCTTTACTCGAAAGGACTGTGAATATTACAAGATTATCCCATTGACACAACAAAGCGTTTTATGTCGCACAATCGTGTTGAATCTACTTGTGTATTCATGTCTTGGTTAAGCGTTAATTTTTGCTTGCCATTCATCTTTTGTGTGAAGAAAAATTTTCTGTGAAAAGGACCTTGCTCGGCCAATTATGAACAGGTGCCTTTGGAAAAAGCTGTGAATAGTGACTGCACGGCCGTGCAAGTTATAACGCACGGCCATGCAAACACTGTTCACATATTTTCAAAGATTTTCAATTTGGTTCGGTCGTGCACTAATGAACTGGTGCAACTCTAATTCATTTCTAGAGTATTGTGTTAAATTCTAATTATAAAATTTTGGTTTCACTCAAAAGGCTTTCAATACTTAATGTAAGATTATCCCATTTCACTACAAGAAAACAGGGCAACTGAAACGGAATTTTGCAACCGAATTGAAATCAGTTTCAGAACAGGACAACTGAAACAGAATTTTGCAACCGAATTGAAATCAGTTTCTGAGTAAAAAGTTCTCATTGAAGATTGACGTGCACAATTAATATTGCAACTCATATTGCAACGAAAAGCCATTTTGTCGCTTCATATTTCGGGGTTGCAACGGATTTTGAAACAGCTGCACTTCTGTTTCAATTTTCTGTTTCAATTTCAGTTGCAATTAATAATATAAAATTTATATATTTTGAACTTAAAAAATTTGGCCGCAAAAATTTTGGAGGGAGGAAACCCGCCTAATTTTGCGAGGGATTTTGAAACAGAAAATTTTCGGTTTCAAATTATCCATTAAATTTCGGTTGCAATTAATCCTAAATTATTTTTATTTAATTAAATTGTATAAATAAATACAAAACGGCAACGTTTGTACGGTGTATTTCACCGCATTACTTTTGCGACCAAATTCCATACCCATTTAAACCGCAAAGCAAAGGCGCAAACACGCCGCTCTTTTCCCCCTCTCTTCTTGCCCTCGCTCTCACTCTCTCTCTCCACTACTGCGACGTGGTGCCGGCGTCTCCTTTCCGGTGGAATTCGTGGCCGGCGTCTTAGGCATCTCCTTTCCTCTCCGCCGAATTGAACAAGGTACTGATTCTAACCTTTTTCTGATTCTCTCTCTAGGTAAGGTTCAATGAATGTTGATCTCTTGCTATTGAATTTGTTGAATTTCGATTCCTAGGTATTCAATTTAGTTGAATACCTATATATGAAACCAAAATCAGCAATTAAATCTACTAATACCGATTTGTGTTTTTTCTTCTTGGTTACTGGTACTTCCAATAATTAGCACTCTGTTTTTTTCTTCACCACGGTAAGGCAAAATCGCCAGCCTTCGCCTTGAAGTCCTCTGATTCAGCAATCTCTTCAGGCGCTGCAGATGCCATCAAGTTCACATCTGCACTTTTTTTGTTCCTCAATACCTGGAGTTTCCAATTTGAGCTTGAATGAAATCTATTGTTGCTGAAAATATTGTTGTTTTTCTCTTATACCAAATCTAATACGACACTCGTTTATGAGATTTTGTTGGGTAACTTGTGGGTTTTATGAGATTTTGTTGGGTAACTTGTGGGTTGAATAGGTAGTAGGAATTGGAGAGAAGGGATTTCAGGTCTAGTTTCATATAGTTTTCCACGAAGATGCTGCTAAAAGAATCCAGCTTTGACCCCATTCCTGAATCTGTTCCTCAAAAAAAATAAAATATAAAAAATTCCTTTGAGATTTTTGCAGCCTGCTGGTTATTAACCTAAATCCATGATACTTCTGGAATTGACCGACCATCAACTCTTCATCTGTTAGAAATCACCATAGAGTGACAGGGTAACTGTTGTTTGATTGCACATACTCCCTCTGTCCCACTACAAACTACACACTTTCCTCATTGGGCGTCCCATTACAAACTACACACTTCCTAAAATGGAAATGTTTTATTACTTTTATATTAATGGGATCCTCATGTCATACTCACAAGTCACAACAACAATTCAATTATAATTTCTACCATACTTTCTCTCTCCTACCTATCTCACTTTTCATGCTCACAACACCACTCCACTACACTTTTTCTTAATTCTAGTGCAAATAGTAAATGTGAAGGTTGTAGTGGGACGGAGGGAGTATAGTATATTATTAAGCTTGTTGCACTTCGCCATTCAATTATGTTTCTAATGAGCTCCTGTAACTGCTTATATTGACATCTTCCCCATCAAATTTCTTGTCATGCCTTTTTCCTTGCAAGTATATTTAAGGGATGTGATCACGTGAGAATATTTTCTCTTTTCTTCATACAGGTCTTAGAGTATCATTTGTGAGGGAAATACTTACCTTGGAAAACATTAACCGAGGTCCCCCTCGTCTCCGGAGTTGTGAGGTAGGAACAGCTTATTCTTCACTATTCTTTTTAACCGCTTTAGTTGTTTGCATAATGACGTAATTCAAAGTATTGGCTCGGTGAAATTCTGGACTTTCGGTTGAATATTTTCTTTCTGTATGATATCAGTGACCGAGTTCAATGTATCCATAACTAGGGTCCTTTGCGACTTTATAACTCTGCCGACTTTACCGAGCTTGAAACAATTTCCAATTTGTTTTAATTCCATAATTCTAAATGCAGAAAGGGATGTCTAACGATAGGGGTTGGATGTATCGTCGACTTGAGGACGGCGGCTTGGGTATTAGACTTGAGTTCATAGAGGGGGTACGACAGTTTATTGGTTTTGCACTCGACCATCCTGAATGTATGCGGAGACAAAATACGGTGTCCTTGTTGCATTTGTATGAATAGAAAATTTCAAACTCAAGAGAGGCTTAAAACACACTTGTATAAAAAAGGATTCAAGCCTAATTACACAATCTGGGTTTCGCAAGGAGAGAATGATCCTTCAATCTCTAGACAACAATCAACATCAAGTCAACAACCTATGCCTCCGAATAATGAGCCGGTCCTTGTTGAGGAGCAATCAAATCCTTATATTGATATGGTTATGGATATGGCAGGCCCTGGTTTTGATTGGGAGGAACAATTACCAAATGCAGATGCAAAAAAGTTTTTCGACCTTCTTGAAGCAGGGCGTGAGAAATTATATGAGGGATGTAAAACTTACACGAAGTTGTCTGCCGCTGCTCAACTCCTAACTCATAAGTCAGAGGCCAACATGAGTGAGAATGCCTTTGATAATTTCATGTCCACTTTTGGTCGAATGTTGCCGGAAGGTGCAAATATTCCCAAAACATTCTATGAGGCTAAGAAGATTGTTGCTAAGCTTGGGCTTTGTTTACAAAAGATAGATGCATGTCCTAATGATTGTATGTTGTACTACAAGTCAACGGTAGGTTTAACAGAATGTTCAGAATGTGGTCACCCGCGGTATAAACCAATGAGAAGGGGCAGTAGGAAGCATAAAAACATACCTTTTAAGGTGTTGCGTTACCTACCGCTTGCCCCTCGACTCCAAAGGCTTTTTATGTCAACAACAACTGCAAAGCATATGCGGTGGCACAAGGAGTGTCCTCGTGAAAGAGGTGTGCTTTCTCATCCATCAGATGGTGAGGCATGGAAGCATTTTGATCGTACTTACCCAGATTTTTCCTTCGATGCTAGAAATGTCAGGCTTTGCGCCTCAGCCGATGGTTTTGATCCCTTTAGTAACTCAACTAAGCCTTATTCTTGTTGGCCAGTGATTGTTACTCCTTATAATTTACCGCCATGGATGGCTATGAAGCAGGAGTACTTGTTCTTAACGTTACTAATTCCTGGTCCTAAGAGCCCTGGGAAGAACATTGATGTGTATTTACGTCCATTGATAGATGAGTTGATTGAGTTGTGGCAAGATGGAATTGATACTTATGATGTGTCAAAGAAAGAAAATTTCAAAATGAAAGCAGCACTTATGTGGACCGTTAACGACTTTCCTGCCTACGGGATGTTATCTGGTTGGAGCACACATGGGAAGCTGTCTTGTCCTTACTGCATGAGCAATAGTAAGTCATTCACACTCGAGTGTGGTGGAAAACCATCCTTTTTCGATTGTCATCGTCAGTTTTTGCCAACAAATCATCCTTATAGAAAAAATAAAAATAACTTCATGGCTGGTAGAGTTGAGCGTGGGTTGCCTCCACCACGCTTGAGTGGAAGTGACATGTGGGATGAAGTATCAAGATTACCAAACATTAGGTTTGGCAAAACTGCAGCGAAAGAAAAGATTCCGGGCTTTGGGCAACATCATAACTGGGTGAGACGGAGTATATTTTGGGATTTGCCTTATTGGAAGACCAATTTAATACGTCATAATTTAGATGTGATGCATATTGAGAAAAATGTTTTTGATAATGTTTTCAATACAATTATGGATGTCAAAGGTAAAACTAAGGATAATGATAAAGCTCGTGTTGATCTTAAAAAGTATTGTAAGCGTCCAGAGCTAGAAGTAAGAGAGGTGAATGGAAAGCCCATGAAGCCAAAAGCGAGCTACACACTCACAAAAGAACAACAAAAGTTGGTTTTAGAATGGATCAAACAACTTAGGTTTCCAGATGGCTATGCATCAAACCTGAGTAGGTGTGTTAGTGTGGAAGAATGCAAGATTTATGGCATGAAAAGCCATGACTGTCATGTGTTCCTTGAGAGGTTGATACCTATTGCCTTTAAGAACCTTTTACCTGAGCCTGTATGGCGTGCGTTGACTGAGCTAAGCCAATTTTTCAGAGACATATGCTCCAGTATTTTACGCGAGGAGCATTTGAAGAAGTTGGAGGAAAATATCATAGTCACTTTGTGCATATTATAAAAGATATTTCCTCCCGCTTTCTTTGATTCCATGGAACACTTACCGATACATTTGTCTTACGAGGCAAGAGTTGGTGGTCCAGTCAATTATCGTTGGATGTATCCTTTCGAGAGGTACCATTTTTGTGTTGTCATTTTCTATTAATTTGATATAAATAATTATGAAACTTGAATTTATAGATGGTATTATTTGTACATAATAGGTTTATGAACCGCCTGAAGAAAAAAGTTAAGAATAAGTCACGTGTTGAGGGTTCAATATGTGAGGCATATTTGATAGAAGAAACTTCTATCTTTTGCTCTCACTATTTTGAGGTTGGTGTTGGTTCGAAGTCGACTAGGGTTGAGCGGAATGATGATGGTGGTGAAGTTGAAGTCAACGGTCGATTATCAGTCTTCACTCATCCTGGAAGGCCATTTGGGCATATTGGTACTAAATATTTGTCGGACAACGAGCTAGCAGCCGCGTCCCTTTACGTTCTATTGAACTGTGAAGAGATCGAACCCTTTATCTTGTAAGTATAAATTTAAAATATGAAGTTGTTTCATTTCTTCGATTAAAATATTAAAGATATACATGATTATCAACAAGTAACCTTCCGATAGGGAATATGAAAATGAAGTGAGAGATGTGATGCCAAATATTGATTCAGCGGGGCTGTCGAGTATGCTGGAGAAGGAGTTTAGTAGTTAGTTTGCTAATTACGTAAGATGCCTTTACAATTATTCCAAATATTATTCTAATTCAATTACGTCATTTACTTGTATATTTATATTCTCTTTATATTCATCATTTTTAGGTAAAAAATCCACCTAGACCTGTAGCTGAAAATATCAAGTTTATAGCTCGAGGCCCAAAACTTCGTGCGCACTTGTATAATGGCTATTATGTGAATGGGTATAAATTTCATACAAAAAATTATGGGATCGGAAAAAGCACAATGAACAGCGGTGTTTGCATCAGAGGCAGTTGTTATAATGATGTTGGAAGAGACTATTATGGAATGCTAGATGAAATTGTGGAGTTAGAATATGAGAGTGAAAATAACAAGGGTGATACACTAGTACTTTTCAAGTGCGAGTGGTATGATTATGTTAAGGGTATTAAGGTGCATCCAAGATACAACATCGTTGATCTCAATCCTAAATCAAGGCTTGGCACAGATGACCCTTTCGTACTCGCATCGCAGGCTGAGCAAGTGTACTACCTAGATTATCCTGGTTGCAATGAGAGAGATAGAATCAAATGGTGGGCCGTGTGTAAAACCAAAGCAAGATGCACAATTAATGTTCCCTACGCAGATGTGTCCGATAGAGTTGAGGCAGAAGTAGATGATTTTTTTCAAGAGGTTGAGATGTCAATCCCACCTGTTGTTGAAGTAGATAATGAGCTTGACAATAATGCTATTCTTGTAGCTGAAGGTGGTCAAATGGATGAGGTTGATTCAGATTTGCTACGACCTACTAACCAAATTGAAATTGAAGAGGAAGATTCTAGTCAAGAAAATGAATCAGAAGAGGAAGTTCATGAAGTTGTGTCTGAATTAAATGCATCAGATGGTGAAGAAGATGAAACTAATTCAGAGAACACTAGTAGTGAAGAATGATTTTTTTATATGATGACAGTGTTTTGTGATTTTTAAATAGATGTTATCTTTTGTAGTCTCATTGAATTATTAGCTTTTAAATATATGTTTGTGTTATTTAATGATGCTATTTGGACATATTTACTTCACTTTTCTGTAATTTATTCTCAAAGTAGCTGTGAATTATAATTCTTGTTTGCTTGCTTGCAGTTGGCCTTGTAGCAGCTTTATCGGCAAGCATCTTGACCCACTCTCTTCAACCAGCGCTTTTATATCTGGTATTGCTTGCGTTGCCTACATTGATGCTTTTCTCTTACTGCATTTATTTTAACAATTCTGCAGCTAATTGTTTTGAGTTGCATGCCATAGGAGTAAAATAATTTTTCTGTCATAATTGTGTTGTGAGTTCTGAGTTGTGATTAATCTGTTCTGAAAAGCTATTATTTTTCATGTTTAAATCTTGATGGGGGGTGGGGGGAGGGTGTAAATTAGGGGTTTAGCTCTTATTTCTCCAGCTGCAACCTTTTGTCTCTCTTTTGGTACTACTGTGATGAATTATGTGTGTGTGTGTGGGGGTGGTGTTAATAGACAATGTAAGTGGTCATTCATTTTGAAAAGACCAACTTTCAAGAAAACCTTGGACTTCTATGGCAGCAAACCATATATTTTTCTTGAACAGAAGAAAGTATCTGGGGAATTGCAGAGCAGCGTGGCTCATTTAATTGACATCTTGCACAACAAGCAAAATAATTATTTTTTGTCTTAGATTTGAGCATCTTCACGAGCAATGTTAGGATTCTTTTAATTGTCATCAATTAGTGTTTATTTTTGCAATCTTTTTCTACTACAAGAAGAAGGGTGTTGTTGCATAGGCAGAGAACCCTAAGGAAGTGACACCTGAAGTCCAACTTTGGGAATGTGGGGGTTTCAACTATTTTTTTGTGTTTTTCTGATAATTTCTAGAGGTCAAGGAACTAATTACGGAAGAACAGGAATATGTTGTCACTGGCTTTTGCATCAGTGGTTATTTGACCGTTTACCTGTTGTGATGATTCAATTGAAGGATATCAAAGTGCTGTAAAATTTATTCATTTTTTTTGTTGCATCTGATTTTTTTTACTAGAATCCTCAAACATTGTAAGTGTTAATTGTTCCCTATGCTTTAGTTCTTGTCTTGTTTTCAATGTAGCACACTTTCTCCTCCTTCTAGAATATGATGGTACTCTTCACACATTTTTTGACTTCAAATGTGACTCGTGTGTTCATTTTATCCAGCATTCGATTTCCTTAGACCTAATAATCTGTTGGCTCAGTTCTGTTGTTTAGGTCCCCTTGGCATCTATGTAGGTTGTTAGACTTCTTCCAGTTGATCTGTCTTCTACCTTACTTACAAAAATGCTCTTTGTACGGGACAATGATTAAAGATTCTGATTTTCCTTTAAAAGCGTGAATAGTTATGATGTTCTGTTTTTGGGTGCGAACTTCCTTTTGTATTTCATCATCCTCCTTGTCGTTTTGAGTCTTTATGTCCTGATATAAATACATGATTTTTTTTACCCAAATGATATGCTTGGTTGCATTGATCTGTTATTTTTTTGGATATATATATATAGTACTATGCCAAGGGTTAGAGGCAAAGGCACCAGATGGGAATCTTCCAGAAATGAACCTAGTAGAGTTCGTGTTACACGTCAGCACCTTGTAGATGAGCCTATCGATGAACCTCTAAGTGATCAGCCTGGAGGTGGAAATATCTCTTCCTCACAAGAGCTTGACGAGAATACGGCAGATGGAAGCACTCCTTTTACAGAAGGTGGTAGCGAGCCCGGACATGATTCAGAGTCCACAGTCAATAAGAGAAGTCGTGGTGAGAATAGAGCTCCGCGAGCACCTGATAATGCTGATCAGAGGATACCAGTTATTATTCACCGGAACACGTAAGTTAATATTTGTTTACTTTCATTTTTTTACCAATTGCTCTGTGTTCATGAACAGTGGTGTTGATTTGGTTTACTTTCATTTTATATTTTGGTCCGATGCGCATCATAAACTAATCTGTTGCATTATTGGGTGTAACCCCGCTAAATGTCAATGTCTTGTAGCATCTCAATTAATAGATTAGCTATTCATATCTCTTTTCTTAGAGTACAGACTTTCCCCATCACTTTTCTGTACTAAATTGTGTACTACTCACTCCGTCCCTAAATGAATGTCGAAAAAAGTTTCAAATTGGCTCTTGATCAAGAGCAAATTCGATTTTTTTTCAACGCTCCTTTGGGGACAGAGGGAATACTAATGATACTATAGTCCTGCATTGTTAGAGATGAAGTTCACAGAACCTCAACAACAGAGATAGCGGATCCATAATTTCCAATACAAATGCACCTTGAGAAATGGATAGATTAGAAATACACTACAGTTCATGTATCAGTTTGAAAAATAATTTGGAAATACACAATTCATGTACAGTTATTATATTTTTGAAGTAAATGCATTTTTATAGAGCTAGATTGCCTCCTTCAGCAGTCTTTCTGTAAGAGCCTTTGGCATTTTCATTTTCGGTTATAAGAAGGTGGGCACTGATACTTGTAAAGGGCTTTTGCAGAATTGGGGTTCTTAAGTAAAGCTCTACATTGGAAATTAACTGTTAGAGTTTTCAAGCACAGTTTGTTTTGACATTCTGACTGCACTTTGCTTAAAAGTATTTCACTAGGACCTTACATCAACAAAGAAAAAGTTTGAGTGGAAACCTTAGCAAATTTAGTAATGTTAATGGGTAACTTTGGGGTGGGGTGGGAGTGGGAGTGGGGGTAGGAGAAACAGAATTAACGAAATGACATTCATTTAGCGAAGGATGGAGAATATAATTAGGGTATCTTGCCTCTTTTCGAAAGATACCGCCAAAAACAACCTGTTAAAATACGAGAAGGTGCGAAGTTAAAAACAGGGAACGACATACATAAATCATACCAAAGTCAATAGCCCCTACTCGTACACATGCCTTGGTAACTTCGAAGCAAAGGTTGCAATTGAAATTATCATGAATTCGAAGATTCGACAGCCTCTGCAACCAGAAAACTTCTATTATCACTACCCAGTTCACCAGATTTGAAAACACTAACCTAATCATTAAGCTACAAAAAGCACATATACTTAGGAAGTCACAGTCAAAAAGCTGTAGGTTTATAACTAACAAATCTGCGGACATGCTGCAAAATATCAAAAAGAAGCTTAATGTCTTCGCGATTTTCACACTTGTTGATGAGCGACCACATCCAGGCATTTGGAGGCGCAGTCCTTTGTTCAACCACAGATTTGTGCATTCTATCGTAAACTTCCTTAACGTCGACTGTAGTTCAAGCAAAAGAGACCCCGAATCATATAATGGAAAGCTTCAACCAATATACAAAATAAGACGTGCAGATCTCGTTTATGATAGCTGATTAGTTGGTTGATATGAAAAAATTGTTTCCCTGCTCTTTCTGTTTGTGGTGAGTGTGTGACTGGATTGGCTCCCAAGGACAGCTGAAGTTGTCTGCCTTCCAATTGCTTGGTTGAATTTGGGAGGTGGTAATAAGGAGTACTGGCACTTAATTGTTAACATATTTTATAGTTGGAGTCTTAGACAATCTGCTAACATATCCTTAACTGTTGTACCCTTGCATTTTTCACAGCGAAATGGGCTTCATTTTAACTCTAGGACAAATTTGTTGCTATCATGTTCCTGCTGCAGAAAAAGCTTTATTGTTTTTGAAAGTTGTATTCTTATTTATATCGTAATAAAAGTATATTGGGTTAACTGTTTGAGCTGGTATAATTTTCTTTCAGCTTGGTAGTTCCGGAGCAGGACGATGGTATCAAGTTTCCTTGTGTTGCTAAAGGAATAACAAATGCAATTCAAGGAAAATTCGTTGTCGGTGAGGATGGTCCCACATGGAAGAAAGTACCCGAGGGGATGAAAGATTACTATTTCAAGGAGTGGAATGTAATATCTCCATATTCAATCCAATTAATTACCTAATTTATATATGCTTAATATAATATATGTTTTTAACTTCCTAATTGCAGAGCCATTACAAGTGCATTGAAACTTATCCGGAAAGACTAGTTCGAAAAATTTGGAATACGATGGCTTGTGAACAGTACAAACGGATGTGTCATAGGGGACGACAACAATTCCCCCGTAATGGGCACCCATCTTGGTGCACGCAACATGACTGGAATCGGCATTTGCTATTTTATGCAAATGACGAGGCTAGGAAGAAGTGTGAACAAGCAAGAAATAATCGTAAGTCAGACCGCAATGGTTTGGGATTAACTAAACATTCAGGGGGTTCAAAGAGTTTTGCCTCACATGAGCTTGCGTTGGTAAGAGTTTATCTATTGTTTATATAGTCTGTCATTACAGATTAAGAAGATAAAGAGTAAATTATTATTCTTTGTCTTTATTACAGATAAAGAAGAATCCGGACAAAGTCATCACAGAAGATGACGTTTTTCTTAGAACCCACAAGAGAAAGCAAGGCAGTGGCGAGTTTGTGGATGCTAAGTCCAAAAAAATCTTTGTGAGTTTAATCTAAATGTTTTATTAATTTTATTAGACTCTTTTTATTATTTATAAAATGCAAATAGAAAAGTTACTTATAATATTTTTTATTTATTTACATTTTAGGAGGATTATACTGCTCGAAAGAAAGGTGAGGGTTTTGATTCCACAACTTGGGTGGATGTAGCTGGTGGCGTTGTAAAGAATCGTTTGTACGGCTTTGGTAAGTTGGTTCCTGCATCGAAGATCTTGAGAAGCAACACGATTTCGTCATCTACATGTTCAAATGGAGATTTCACACAAACACAAGAGTTTGAAGATAAGTTGAACGAAAGAGTTGAGAAAATGAGGGATGAAGTCACGGCAAAATTAGAATCCACATATGAGGCTAAATTTGAGGAAATGAAAAATGATTTTCAGTTGCAATTTCAAGAGATGCTCAAATCGAGGACTTAGAGACTTCAAGCATACGTAGTTTAACAGCACGATAGTTTAGTATGATAATTTGGGAATTTATTTTGAATGTTATGTTTGAAGCTTTGTTGACTTTATTTGTTTGATTTAAGAGATTTAGGTTAAATTTTCAATCAGGTACAATTGAGAAATATTTATAATATTAGTAATATTTTATTTTTAGAAAATAATTTTCTGCAACATAATTTTTCGTTGCAAATTAGGTTGCATACTTGAAACAGAATAATCAGTTGCAATTAGAAACAGAAATAAATCGGTTGCAAATTTTAGAAACAGAAATAACATATTTGAAACAGAATAATCAGTTGCAATTAGAAACAGAAATAAATCGGTTGCAAATTTTAGAAACAGAAATAACATATTTGAAACAGAACAATCAGTTGCAATTAGAAACAGAAATAAATTGGTTGCAAATTTTAGAAACAGAAATAACATATTTGAAACCGAACAATCAGTTGCAATTAGAAACAGAAATAAATAAGTTGCAAATTTTAGAAACAGAAATAACATATTTGAAACAGAAAAATCAGTTGCAAATAGTAACAGAAATAAATCAGTTGCAAATTTTAGGAACAGAAATAAATCAGTTGTTGTTTGCAACGGATGTAAAAATTGTTCTAGGAAACACATTGCAACAGAATTTGCAACTACTTTTTCCGTTGCAAGGATTTTGCAACCCAAACAGCGGTAAAAAGCGGTCGCACAAATAGTGACGAGGCTTCCTGCGACTGCCTTTGCAACGGAAATTTTCGGTTGCAAACATCAATTTGCAACCGATTTTCCTGAATTGCAACCGAAAAATCCGTTTCAGTTGCCCTGATTTCTTGTAGTGTTTTGAACATAGTCACCATCATTGGATGCGTTGTGAGTTTGTTCAAATGCATAGCCACGCATTTAAAAATATGTTGTGAGTATGCGGATCTACTTGCTTTGGTTGAAAATTGATTCACCATTAAGTTAAGGATTGATAGCCAAAATCTGAAAAATTTGACTTTCAGGGGCTGCTCGGGCGAGTATACCCCTTGACTCGGCCGATCACCCCATTTGTCACAGCACAATGTTTGAAATTAATTGAAAAGGCGGCATCCAACGGTCATGATGCTCGGTCGAGCACCCTTAAGGACTCGGCCGAGCGCAAGGCAGCCGAAAGGGGTGTTCTCTGGAGTCATTTGCTCGGGCGAGCACTTTCCTTGACTCGGCTGAGCACGACTTATTTTGGCCAAATTTTCAAATTTTTCAATATTTTGCTATTTTGGTCAATTTTCATTCATTATTTGAGTAAAGTATACATTAATTTATGCCCTAAAGTATGATTAATTATATGCTTAAACAAATTTATTCATTGTTTAAATAATATTATTGTCAAAGAAATTTACGTTATTTAAATGCAAATTTGTTAAAGTGATGAATGTTCTTATTGATATGTGGTAACATGAATTTTTCAAAGGAGATCTTGTTATTGACTAAATATTTGCATTCATGAGGTAGTAATTGAACAAAACGTTTGATCATTTTGAATACTTTGAACCATCCCAAAGGAAGGCGGGTATTTAAAATGAGTTGTTTATATTCTTTATTACCGGATAACAAATACATTAAATGTTAGGACATTTTTTATACTTGAACCGGCTCAAAGGAAGGCAAGTATTTGAAATGTGTTATTTAAAGTCATTTATTACCCTAAGATAAATTAAATTATGAGTCAATTCGCAATCCAAAGATTAGTTTTGATGTCATGTTAATTATCTTTTTGATGGAATTCATTTGATATAATTAATCATTATGTAGTACTTATACATGTTTTGTATTCATTCTTTGTTCTTTACCGACAGATTTGATTAATGCTTCTTCTATAACTACTGTCATGAACAATGTTTCGATGCTTACCGGGACTAACTTTAAAACTTGGAAAAATAATATAATGATGATCTTAGGATGTATGGACATCGATCACGCATTAGGGAAACCAAGTCCCGCTGCTCTCACTAAAGGAAATACCGTTATAGAACGGAAAAATGTTGAGCAATGGGAACGGTCCAACCGCGCGAGTCTAATGATCATGGAAAATGCAGTTTCGAAGACATATTTGGACAATGTCTCTGAGATCGAAAATGCTGAGTTTTTTTCTTGAATTCTTGTGGAAACTTGTTTCCATATGGTACAAGGGTAACGAAAATCTTCGGGAGTACATTATTGAATTATTTCATCTTTCGATCAAACTAAAGGCACTTAAGTTAGAGATTTCGGAAGATTTGCTCGTGCACTTATTTTTGATCTATCTTCCTCCTCAATTTGGTCCTTTTGAGGTGACCTATAAATATCAAAAGTACAAGTGAAATATTAATGGATTACTTTCACATATGACACAAGAGGAAGATAAGATGAAATATCTTAAATTAAACAGTACTCACTTAGCATTTACTTCTTCTCGTGGAATTAAGAGAAGAGGGAAGGAAATTGCGGTTGCAAGTAAGAAGAATAAAGGATCATTTAATGATCATAAAGTCAAGAAATGCTTCTTTTGCAAGGACCTTACTCGCATGAAGAACGACTACCATAAGTATCGCAAATGGCGAATTTAGAATGGTATGTCATTTGGTCTTGTTTGTACTAAGGCAAATTTGGTTTCAATTCCTTAATATACATGGTGGTTGTATTCTGGTGCAACAACTCAAATTAGTTTATGTATGCAGGGTTGCCTGAATTACCGAATCTCCAGTGAAGATGAGAGATACATATATATTGGAGCTGGAAATCCGGTTAAATTTATAGGCATGGGGAATTTTAGATTAATGTTAAGTACTGACTATTATTTTGTATTAAATAATACATTCATTGTACCGTCCTTTAGACGAAATTTAATATCTATCACAGTTTTGGACAAGAAAGGTTACTCTTTTTCTTTTGATAATAATAAATGTGATCTTATTTTAAATTCCAAACTTGTCGGTACTAGTACTTTGTCATATATAGATAATCTTTATTTACTTGACACAGTCAAGAAAAATAAATGAATCTCATAATAATGAAACCAAAACTAAAGGCACTAAGCAAAAGTTATCAAGTGAAAATTCTTGTATTCTATGGCATAAGCGTTTCGGTCATATCTTCAAAGGGAGAATTGATAAAGCTTATATCAGAGGAAATCCTAAAACAACTTGATACTCCGGATAAAAACTTTTGCATTAACCGTCCCTAAAGTTGATTACCCTCAATAATGGTGGTGAAAACTACGGACGGTATAACGTATTGAGTGAATAACGTCCGGGTCCTTTATACTCGCTATCTTGAAGAGTGTGGGATTGTCCCTCAATACACCATGCCGAGCAAACCTAGCATAATGTAGTGGAGAGATATAATAAAATCCTTAAGGATATGGTAAGAAGTATCTTTTCTTGTACTTCTTTACCTCACTCATTATAGGTGATGCATTAAAGACCCGCTGCTTATATTCTCAATAGAGCCGCTTCAAAGGCTACCGACAAAACTCCGTATGAATTATGGACGAATAAGAAATCGTCCCTAAATCTTTTTCATGTATGGGGTTGTCCAGCAGAAGCTAGTTCTAATAAGCCTAATTAGGGCAAACTTGACGTTAAGACCGTTGGTAGTTACTTTGTAGGGTATGCTGAGAGATCTAGGGGATATAATTTTATGACCCGAAAACTAGAACTTTTTTCAAGACAGGCAATGCTAGGTTTTTTTAATGTTGAATTTAGTGGGAGAAAAGGTAATGATTTGAATTTGAAGAGTTAGAGGAACCAATCTATATTCCTCCAACTTTAGTTCCTGTTGGACATCAAGTAATTGCACCTGAAATTCAACAAGAACATACAATTCAAAATGATATAGAGACTCCCGTAAATAACGGACAACATGAAAATGTTAGACATGAGAAAATTCAACAACTTCAAAATGAGGATGAACCAGTGCCCTTAAGGAGATCTACTAGAGAAAGAAGAAGTGTTATTCCAGATATTTATGATGTGTATCTTGCGGAGAATGAGGACATCTTAGGTTTAGTGGGATGTGAACCAATCACCTTCCATGAAGTCATTAATAGTCCTAATTCTCATAAGTGAATCAATGCCATTAGTGGGAGAAGGTATTACAAAGGTTTAGCATGGAAAATTGTAAACCACATGACACCCCTGTCTCTAAAGGAGATAAATTTAGTTTAAAACAATGTCCTAAAAATAATTTTGAATCCAAGTATATGGAAAATATCTCTTATCCATTGGCATTAGGAAGCTTAATATATGCGCAAGTCTGTACTCGTCCAGACCTTGCATTTATCGTTGGGATGCTTGATCGATACCAAAGCAATTCGGAAAGAAGAACATTAAGTTGCATCCAAAGGAATAATGAAGTACCTACAAAACACTAAAACTACATGCTTACATATACAAAATCGGATCATTTTGAGATCATTAGATATTCCGATTCAGTTTTACTGGATGTAAAGATGTCAAAAGACATCATATGATTATGTCTCTTGTTGAAGAGAAATAAGTATAAAATGAACAAATAGATATACAACTTATAGAAACAAACTCCATGTTAATGGATCCATGTTTTATGAAGCGTTATCTCTTTTGATGTTTCACGAAGCATACTGCTCAAACGGGTGAAACGACTTTTGATAATGCATAATATAGTGGGAGTTTGTGTTGTGCTTTATTTGCTATTTGTTTTTGCATATTGATCTCATTTGATTAAGAAGGACTAGTTGGAGAATATATATACATTTTTTGTATATTCATTGAATATTCCATGCTACATATCTATACTTAATCTATGTCATTCAGTTGAATATATATATGTGATTAATGTGAGTTTAGTTGCGAATCAATTACAACGACTGCCCCTTTAGTCCCTATACTTATAAGACTAATGGACGGGATTGTGTTGGATGACAATAAAAGTGCACATAAGGGTTGTCATTCATATTATAAATGATTGAAGGAATTTATTAAGTCAAACACACATATTCATGTAATCCAAGTGGGAGATTGTTAGAACATGGATTAATTAATATGTGTTATTTAATTCTGTGTTATAATCATTTAATAAAGTTAAAGTATAGATTAAATATGTAGAATTCTATTAGGTGTAAGTACCATTAAATGATGGGCATAATGGTAACTTCACACCACCATCTTTATGAAAGGGTGTAGTCCCTAAATGAAGTGCCCCTTCTCTTATTATATAAAGGCTATCCATCGGCCATTAAAGACACTTATTACATTCACAAAATTCAGTCATAAACTTCTCTTCATTCATTAAGAAGATTAAAGTGTGGGCACTATCATTTAGAAGAACTTCATTCTCTACCTTTCTTTCTTCTCTCTTTAAGAACATCAAGATGGATTCAACAGGTACGCTTCCACCTTCGTCTTCTTCACTTACTTAATCTAGACTTGAGTTTTTTGGTGTTATTGGAAGAGAAATGTTCCAACAGCATGTATTCAAAATTGCACTGACGTGCAATTCGTGTCATGAAAGGTTGTTCTCCGTTTCCCCCTTTGCACGGCCGAGCTCTTCAACACGCACGGGCGTGCGTTGCTGGCAAACGGGCTGCCTCGCTTGGACTGCTACAACGGACGTGCTTACTAGAGGACATGGACGTGCCACATTGCCTTGGTTATCCTGACCCTTGTTTGCATGCCCGTGCTTGTCATCCTTGTCCTCATCCCAGTGCTACATTATGTTCTCCCACTTGAATAGGACCTGATCTCGAGTCTGCTCCCACATAAGAAGAATGTTTTTATATGCATCTTTCTTTTACCTAGCACTTAAAGCCTTACTTTGCTTCTTCATAGTAGTTCGTATCGGTCCCACCTTCTTCTCAATCACGTGATCAGCTTGAATCATCTCTGTCTTCCCAACCATGTGCTTAGCCGCAAACACAACGGGTATTGATAGCATTTTTAGAAAACTTATTTGTTGTACACAAAAAAGCAAGAGCTTGCTTCTTCCCATTTTTAACACGAGTTTCCTTCTCTCCTAAAGGGAATAAGGTAATTTTCATACCATCCTTCAGGAAACTTATCAAATTATCCCGCCCACTATGTATAGTATGGACATCAAAATGCCAAGGTGCGCATTAATAATTGACATGCACTCATATTGACAACATCACACAAAATCACACCATTATATCTACTAATGGAAAAAGGAACGATACATTGTTGGGTTACCTTGATTTTGCGACTCGCGTTAATTCTACCAACAGTATAAGGGGTTGGATAAGGGGTTGGATGTGTTGGCACTTCCAACTTTAGCTTATCTACCGTGCCTCGAGCAGCCAAGTTGTCACTGCTCCCACTGTCTTCAATAATCTTTATTTCCTGACTGTTCACCTGTTCGAGAGTGCTAAATATACCATGCATGTTCGGGTTCATATCCTCTGTCGGGGCTGTCAACATCAATTTGCGAACCATAAATGTCCCATGCTCTTCATCATCCTCGTCAACGTTTGGGTCCTCCCACCATTCTTCTACGACCACGTCGTCATCCCCAGTTTCACCCCATTTTGCCAAATTAACCTTTCCTCAAGTATGACAATTATTTGATAAATGTCAAGATTGTCCACATTGAAAACTTCACTACAGGGGCGGATCCAGGGGGGCAGGTGGGGTCAATTGCCCCCACCGGCGGCGAAAAAAACACTGAATTTTTTAATTTTTTTTTTGTTTTGCCCCCACCGGAGTTAGGGATTTGGCCGGAGTTTACGATTTTGCCGGAGAAGACGAGTAAGAAACGTTTTTTTTTTAAGTAATGACATAGTTTTGATAAGTTTCTCACTTATTAAAACTACGTCGTTTTAGTTTTGATTAATAAAAAAAAAAAACGTTATTCCAGTAATTTAAAAAAAAAAGAAACAGAGGTTAATACCTCTCTCTCTCGACAGACTGCTCCCTCCCAAAAACCCTAGCCAACGTTTGACGCCCCTGGCCGCGCCGCTCCCTCTCCGCCCACATGTCCATGGCCAGCTCCTCCTCCTCGACGCCGCCGCCGCCGCTCCTTCTCCTCCTTGCTGCTGCCGTCTCTCTCTCGGTAATTTCCTCTCTCTCTCTACAAATTTGAATGGAGTTTACAAATTTAAATGTGTTTTGATTAATTTTAATTTCCCGTTCTGTTGAACTAATTTGAACATGATTTTGTGTATGAAATATTATGACATTTTTCCTTATTTATTTGTTTTTCATGGATCCGACCCATTTTTTACTTGTCCGACCCGAATTTTTTTTTTCCCCGTGTAATCTTGCCCCCCCCCCTCCGGGAATTCCTGGATCCGCCCCTGCTTCACTACCATGTTTTTGGCATACAAATTGAAATTCTGACACACGTTAGCGGAAAGGTTGTTGTTATTTCCCGAAGACTGATTTTGAACAATAATGGGAGTGTCCTGCTAATCATCACCACCTTATGAACCTGTAAATAGTTCCTTTTCTGAATTTGTTGGTGATTTAAACCATGAATATTTCCCCTCATATGTTGCTTGTGACTGATGTAAGATTTGAAAAGCCTCAGCTTGTTTATTCACAATAGATCAATATTTATAGGTACAATGGAAGAGTCCTAACTATGCTAGGATTGTAAGATCCTATCTATACAAGGAATATATTGTTTCCTAATCTATGTGTATCATAATATATTGTTTCCTATTCTAAGTATATCAAAATATATGCCAAGTACAATAAGGAATTGAGAATTAAGAAACTTCAGTAGGAATCCAAAATGTAACAGAGCAGACGGGCCTTGAGGCGGGCGCCTGGGCCAGGCCGAGGCGGGCGCCTGGCCTGCAGTTCCAATGGCCGAGGTAGGCGGGCCTTGAGGCGGCAGCATGGAGATGGATGGGGCGCACGCCTGGGCGTCAGTTGCATCAAACGTTGGTTGCTTCAAGCGAGGCGGGCGCATGGCATTGTACGAGGCGGGCGCCTCAGGGATAGATACTTCAGCCGTGGTTTGGTTCACTTTAGTAGCTTCATCCTTAACACGCCCCCGCAAGATGGACGATCCTTGGAGAAGACCAATCTTGGAGATAAGTTGTTGGAAGCGTATACGGGATAGTGGTTTCGTAAGAACATCTGCTAGTTGATCCGTACCAGAGATGTGTTGCACACGGAGAGAACCGGACTGAATTTGCTCACGAACAAAGTGAAATGAGAGGGCCACATGTTTCATTCGAGAGTGAAATACCGGGTTCGCAGAATAGGTGGTGGCACCAAGGTTGTCACAGTAAATCACAGGTGTAGTGGGAGATGGAAATCCAAGCTCATTAAGTAAGTTCCCAATCCAAGTAAGTTCAGCTGCGGTGTCGGCGATAGCCCGAAATTCAGCTTCAGTGGTGGACCTAGCAAGGGCACGTTGTTTCCGGGAGGACCAAGTGATCGGGTTTTTGCCCAGATAGACAAGAAAGCCAGTAGTGGATACAAAATCATCTTTGTCTCCAGCCCAATCCGCATCACAGAATGCATGGAGAGAAGGGGGAGACTTCGCAAAAATCTGAAGACCACGGTGCATAGTGCCATGGAGGTAGCGTAGAAGATGCTTCAATGCAACCCAGTGAGAAGATTGGGGATTTTGCATGAATTGCGCAAGCTTGTTGACCGAGAAGGCAATGTCGGGACGAGTGAATGATAAGTATTGAAGTCCACCAACAATAGCACGATAGTAAGTAGGGTCAACAGCTGGAGTGGCAGTAGATCGTGAGAGAGGGGGTGATGCTACCATTGGAGTGGGAAGCGGCTTGCAGTCAATCATGTTGTGACGGGTGAGAAGGTCATGGATGTATTTGGTTTGGGAGAGGAGGAGCCCGTTATGGTTAGAAACGACTTCAACACCCAAGAAGTAGGACAATGGGCCAAGGTCCTTGAGGGAGAATCGGTTGGATAGTTTGGAGATGAAAGACTGAAGGTGAGAGGGGGAAGGGCCGGTGACAATGATATCATCAACATAGACAAGTAGGTAAATTGGGGATGGGGATTTGTTGAAGATAAATAGAGAGGGATCGGCTAAGGAGGGTTGGAAGCCATAAGTGGTGAGGTAGGTTTTGAGTTCTTGAAACCATGCCCGGGGAGCCTGTTTGAGACCATAGATTGCTTTTGACAAGCGACAAACAGAGGATGGGTTGGTGGAGTTCTCAAATCCGGGGGGTTGTGTCATAAAAACAGTTTCAGAGAGAGTGCCTTGAAGGAAGGCGTTGTTGACATCAAGTTGGCGAAGAGGCCAATGGTTGGTTGTAGCAAGGGAAAGAAGGAGCCGGACTGTGGCTGGTTTGACAACGGGACTGAAGGTTTCGGTGTAGTCAATACCGGGTTGTTGGTGAAAACCTTTGGCTACAAGCCGTGCCTTGTATTTCTGAATGGTGTTGTCGGGGTTGTATTTGACGCGAAAGACCCACTTGCATCCGACAATGTTATGGGCTGATGTGGATGGTACCAAGGACCAAGTGTTGTTGCGGGTTAGGGCTTGGAACTCTTCAATCATGGCGTTGCGCCAATGAGGAATGGATAGGGCTTGTTTGGTGGTGGTGGGAAGGCTTGTGGGGGAGGTGAGGAGGGATAGGTTGGCATACTTGGGGTTGGGTTTGGTGATGCCATGGGAAAGTCTAGTGGTGATAGTGCGGGTGAGAGGTGGAGGGGATGGGGGGTTGAGAGTGGGTGGTGTAGTATCAAGTTGAGTTGGGGTGGGGGGTTCATTAGGGGTGGGATTGGGAGAGGGTTGAGTTGGGGAGGGAGGAGTGGGGGGAGGTGGAGGGGGTTGGGGTTGGGGGGAGGTGGGATGGAGGGGGTAGTGTCTAGGATGGGGAGAAAAAGGGTGTGCCATTCGGAGGAAGGAGGAGTGGAAGCAGTGGGGGATGTGGTGGTGAGGGAGTTGTATGGGAAAGTGGTTTCAACAAAGCGGACATGGCGGGAGGTGTAGACACGATGGGAGGTGGGATCAAGGCTGTAGTACGCGCTTTGCGTGGGTGAGTAACCAACGAAGATACAAGGGATGGATTTTGGGTCTAGTTTGTGGGTGGTGTATGGGCGAAGCCATGGGTAGCAGAGGCAACCAAAACTACGTAGCTTGGTGTAGTTTGGAGGGGAGCGGAAAAGGCGGAGGTAGGGGGAATCATTGTTTAGGGTGGGGGTGGGTAATCTGTTTATGAGGTAGGTGGCAGTGGTGAGAGCATAGGGCCAAAGGGTGAGAGGTAGGTTTGCATGGGAGAGAAGGGTGAGGCCGGTTTCAAAAATGTGGCGGTGACGACGTTCGGCGTACCCGTTGTGTTCGGGAGTGTGAGGGGGTGTAGTGAGATGGGTGATACCGTTTTGACCAAGAGTGGGTGTGAGTTTTAGGTATTCACCCCCATTGTCGGAGTAGACTTGAATGATGGGACGTTTGAAGTATTTTTCGACTAAGGCTTTGAAGCGGAGGAAAGTGTTGTAGGTGTCGGATTTGTGTTTGAGAGGATAGAACCAAATATATTTGGTGAAGTGATCGACAAAGATGACATAATATTTAAAGTGGTCTAGTGAGTGAATTGGGGAGGTCCATACATCTGAAAAAATGAGATCAAGGGGAGCATGTGAGACAAGGGTAGAAGATGTAAAGGGCAGCTTGTGGCTTTTATTGATAAAGCAAGAATTACAAGGAGGTAAACTAGGGGAAATCGATAAACTGAACTTGCTACGTAATACACTAAGAACGGGGAAAGAGGGATGCCCTAATCTATGATGCCATAGTTGCGACGAGAGAGAGCTTGAGTGAGCTTGAATGGGCGGAGGGTGCCAAATGTAGACGCCATCCTCAAGGTTTCCATGGATAAGTGTTTGACTTGTGTTTTTGTCCTTGATAAGAAAAGAGGAGTGTGAGAATTCAATGATTGCATTGTTGTCACGACAAAATTGAGACACGGACAGAATATTGCGAGTAATAAGGGGAACATGTAAGATATTATTAAATTTAAGAAGGGAAGAGGGTGTGGGGAGAGAGAAGGAACCTATGTGAGAGATCGGAAGAGAGGAACCATCGCCGATGATGACGTCGTCACTGCCATTGTAGGGTGTGTGAAGGGCTAGGATGGAGAGGTCATTGGTGATGTGGTTGGTTGCACCGCTATCGATGAGCCAAGAAGGGGGAGGGGGAGGGGGGTAAGGATGGGCTGTGGTACGGTGAGGGAGGTAGGGGTGGTTTGTGGTATGAGCTTGGTGGGTGGGGTTAGGATTTCGGTTTTGGCGAGGAAGGGAGGGGAAGGTAACGGTGGGGTGGTCGCGCTTGAATTGGCGACATTGGGAGGTGACATGACCAATGCTACGGCAATATTGGCACTTTCCTTTAAAGGGGCGGGGTGGGTGTTTTGAGCTAGAGGATGGAGAGAGATTGGTGGTGGGGTGGTGGCCATGGTAGGGTGAAGGACGGGGTTGGTTGGTGGAGGCAGTGATGGCGAGAGGGGTGGTGGTGGCGGTTTGGTTGGGTAGGGCAGCGTTTGGAATGGTGGAGGAAGCTCCGGCCATTGCCATGGTGGGGTGGGGCTGCCGAAAATAGGGAGGAGGTTGTGGGGTTTTGGGTTTGGATCTTAATGCTCTGATACCATGTAAGATTTGAAAAGCCTCAGCTTGTTTATTCACAATAGATCAATATTTATAGGTACAATGGAAGAGTCCTAACTATGCTAGGATTGTAAGATCCTATCTATACAAGGAATATATTGTTTCCTAATCTATGTGTATCATAATATATTGTTTCCTATTCTAAGTATATCAAAATATATGCCAAGTACAATAAGGAATTGAGAACTAAGAAACTTCAGTAGGAATCCAAAACAGAACAGGAGCAGGACGGGCCTTGAGGCGGGCGCCTGGGCCAGGCCGAGGCGGGCGCCTGGCCTGCAGTTCCAATGGCCGAGGTAGGCGGGCCTTGAGGCGGCCGCATGGAGATGGATGGGGCGCACGCCTGGGAGTCAGTTGCATCAAACGTTGGTTGCTTCAAGCGAGGCGGGCGCATGGCATTGTACGACGCGGGCGCCTCAGGGATAGATACTTCAGCCGTGGTTTGATTCACTTTAGTAGCTTCATCCTTAACAACTGAAACGATGTTGTAGGTTGTTGACCCTCAACAACAGTTTTCGCTAGTATGTGAACAATGCACAATTAAACCTGATTCTTAATGTTGTTACAAAATTATGTCTCATACCTCGCAGTCTGTTGTGCTTTAGATTCATCCAAATTGATATGTGCATACAACGTATAAAACTCGTGTATATTCATCAGTAAATAACGTATTAATAAAAAAAATTATTACGCTTGATTTCAAAATAATTTTAAATTGGTTAACATGAATCATCATTTATTTTATCAGAAAAACTTGGGAAAAATAGTATAAACTAAAAGCAATAAATAAGATTTGGCTAATGATGAAATGTTATACATTTCAACTTTATATATTTGGTCCGGAGTTGGGTATCACTAAAATGACGGCAAAAGTTTGTGTCAATGTAAACAAGTACTCCTCCGTCCCGGCCCAAGGTTAACACTTTATTCAAATTATGCAAATTAAGAAAATAGATGGGAAGAAAAAATGTTGTGAGTATAATAGTAAAATAGGAGAAAGATTGAGTGGAGGAAATAGTAAATTTGAAAAGTGTTGTGAGTATAATAGTGAAATAGGAGAGAGAATTAGTGGGTGGAATAGTAAAGATTTTTTGTCATTTTAGGAAAGATGAAGCTTTTAACGAGACACCCATTTTGACAAAAAGTGAAGCTTAAAATGGGACGAAGGGAGTATATACCTTGGTGCAATGTGTACAAGGCGAGACACTTGAATTATTTGAAATCTTGACTTGGTTCAAAGGTTAAATGACCCATTAACAATTATAAAGATTGATGTACTCTATTATTTCTCATCTTGAACATAATAGCAAAATCAGAAATTTTTGAAATGCTGTTGAAATTACTTTGGGGATTAATATTATCATTGGGTATCCCATTTAGCATAAAAGGGGATCAAAATAATTATAGCCCAAATTGTATTTAGAATTAAGGAATTAAAATATATAAATTCATTCATTTCAATAGTAAAATTCCCTTTTCTAATAAAATCCAAAGGTGCTAAAATGTACATTTTCTAAAATTGAAGGGGTCAAATAACCCATATGTCACAAGTGTGGCTTTACCAATTTTTGTACGACAGACAATCTATAGTATAAATGGAAGGTGTCCAACTCAGCAAATGAATAGTTGAATGAACAGTTTCATCCGGTGATTTTCCCATTTTGTCCTCACTATTTTATCTCTTTCCCATTTTGCCCTTAAAATCTATAGTATAAATGGAAGGTGTCCAACTCAGCAAATGAATAGTTGAATGAACAGTTTCATCTGGTGATTTTCCCATTTTGTCCTCACTATTTTATCCCTTCCCATTTTGCCCTTAAAAAAAATTTTAATTAAATTTTGCCCTTAAATTTTTTTTTTTTAAATTAAAAAAAAAAAGGCTTAATTAAAAAAAATAAAAAAAAATATAACGTGTCCTCGGACACGGGCTTATTCTAGTCTTTATATACGAAACGAGCCTCCAATTTATGTGAAACGTTTAGTTGCTTGGCATATAAATTTTGAAGTCGAATTATTCAACTATTCTCCTTTTTCTTTTTCCTATAGTACTCCCTTCGTTTCGGTCCAAATGTCCCAAAATGGTTTATGCACGAAAATTAAGAAAAGTGATGTAGGAAAGAGAAAAAGTTTAAATGTTGTGAGTATGAAAATTGATGTTGGAAAGAGAAAATGAGATAGAGAATAGTTAGTGAATATTTATTGTGAATATGACAAATGGGTCTCACAAATAAAAAAATAATAAAAAACTTTTTTTTTTGAATTAAAACATTTTAAATTGAACACTCAAAAAGAAATTGGAACACATTAGCTGGACGAAGGGAAAATTTTGTAACAAGAAGAAAATCACGAGAAAAACACTGACATAAATTGTCGACATTTGAAATTAAAGTCCCCATATGTAGCAGTCAAATAAGGAACCACACAAATTGCCTCTACATTAGGAAGGGAAATCACCTTCTACAAAACCCTAACCAACATTCAACACCCACCTTTAACACTTCGCTATTTTTCTTTCTTTCACCTAATAATTTAATACCTCATTCAATTTTTAATTATGCAATAGTTTTGTTAAGTAAAATTCAACATCCTTCCAACTCATCATCCTATATCCCACCATTTTTATTATATTTTTTATTTTTATTATTAGTAAAATAATAATAATTATTATTATCATTTATAATTAAAAAATACTTCATACTTAATTAATTTTTTTAATTGCAATTAAATAAATACGAAAAATGACGATAATTATTATTAAAAAGATATTGAAATGATTATTATTGGGATCCATTTCACTAAAAATATATTGAAAAATTAAAAATAAGATTAAATGAAGGATAATTGAGAAATTTATATTGAAAAAAGAGGGTTTTTTTTTCTGTGCCCAAATCAAATGAAACAAAGCTCTATTTATAGAGAGAAAAAATTATGAATTTTGGTGTAAAAAAATAATTTTTTTTTTTATATAAGATAATTGCCTTTGAAAAAATCGGATGAGATTTGAAAATAAAAATATCAGGAACCAATCATGTGGCGCCAAGTGTCAAAAATTTTTCAACTAAATTTATTCAACAATTTTTTTTTCTACTATTGAAAATGGGTTTCAATACCCTTGCAATGATTTCAACTATTGAATTTTTTTTTCAACAAGCCATCGTAAATGGCCTAATGTTTCAAATGAAGAATTCATTTTTTATTTTCAAATAAAATATTAAAGATATTAAATTATGATATGTAAGCATAAGTAAATTTGACATATAGTTTTGTCCCCTATAGTTTACGTGGGGATTTAGAACTGTTCGACCGAAACTATCTTCCAAAACTTTGCAACACGCTTATAATATTTTACTTTTTTATTTTATCAAAATAAATGTTCAATTTTTTTTTATATATACGTATTTCTTTTGTCTCTATTTAAATCGGACGTATTTCCTTTTTGATCCGCAGGACCAGTCCGTTGAATTTTGGGGCCCTAAGCCAATAATTTGACTGAACCCTAATTTTTTTAGTTTCAATAAACATATGTGTGGTGTTGAATCTCTAATTGTCTTTTCATTTTTACGTGCATCGTTGTTATTTCAATTTAATAAATCTATTTTATTATTCGGTTACTATTACGTTTTAGCGGCATTTAATAGTTGGACTCTAAATTAAATAGTAAACTAACGAGACTTTGAATATTTCATTAATATTGAGAGTGAACATGAAAATTGGGCATATAATTAGATTATGTTAACATTTTTGTGTTATTTAATTGCAAAAAAAAAAAAAAAAACTAAATATTGTAGTAAAATTTAAGTGGTAATTGCAGAGGATCGAATATAATATTAATTGCAAAGAATTCAATATATATATACCCCCTCCGTCCCGGAATTTACTTCACAAACACTGTTTGCACTGGTTTTAAGGAGGGAGTATTATATTGAAAGTGTTGTGAGTGTGAAAATAAAATAGGAGAGAGAATGAGTAGAGAGAATAGTAAGTTATAATGGTGTTGTAAGTATTAAAATAATGTAGGAGAGAGAATGAGTGGAGGGAATAGTAAAGATTCTTTTCCATTTTAGATAAATTTTAAATGTGTGAAGTAAGTTTTGGGACGCCCAAAAGGGAAAGTGTGAAGATTGTTTCGGGACGGAGGAGTATATATATATATATATATATATGATCCGATTATAATGAACCAAATTTATATGAGAGCTGAGAACCACTATGATCGTTGGATTAAAAACGCATTAATGCTCAGGATTAAAAAAAAAAAAAAAAAGATAGAGGGGTGGCGTTGTCGTAATTATTGTGAACTAAATCCCCCTCAAATTTCAAAATAAAATATATCAATATCTATAAGTCGAAATTTTTTTTCGAAAACACTGATTTTTTTGTCTTGACGAGACGATTCAAACTAGATCCCTGAAGATAGGATTTTGAAAAAAATAATATTGACTTATAGATTACTTAACTAGTGTATACTCCCTCCGTCCCACGTTAGTTGAGACTTCTTTCCCTTTTGGGCCGTCCCACGTTAGTTGAGACTGCCCAAAATGGCAAAAATTTTAATATTTTATATTCACCCTACCCCATCCACTCATTCTCTCTCTTCATTTTCTACCATACAATTTATTCAACCAACCTACTATTAATTCCACTCATTCTCTATCTTCATTTTCTACCACACATTTTCATTATCTTATTCATTTTTCTTAATTGGTGTGCCCAAAAAGTTAGTCTCAACTAACGTGGGACGGAGGGAGTATTACTTAACTAGTGTACATTACTTAACTAGTGTGCACGAATTAATTACTTAACTAGTGTACAGTACTTAACTAGTGTACATTACTTAACTAGTTAATTACTTAACTAGTGTGCACGAGTTATATGGCTAGTGTGCACGAGTTAATTACTTAACTAGCTAGTGTACACTAGCTACCTAGTGTATACTAGCCAAATGCCTTAGACAATAGACAAAGCGTTGGATTGACCTGTGTCTGTGGCATTGTAACTTAGTGTACTTATTTAGCTAGTTATCTAGTGTACTGATAACTAGTTTTCTTAGTGTATACTAGTGTTGCTAGTGTAATCCCAGTGTCTGTTAGGCATTTGTGTGTTGCTAGTGTGCACACTTCAAAAATTAAAATTACATGGTAGTATATATACTTGTTGTATGATCAATGAAAATAAGTGGCATTTACACATTTAAGCCTTCTGACGCATATCTAGTTTAATGTTGGGAGAGCTTATTTTATTTCTCATTTGAAAACCTTGGATTCATCAACAAAATGTTCTTTTATTTGACATTGTCAGAATAGCGTTGTCTGTCGGTCGGCTCGTGTCCATTGGTGGTTTGAGTGTTTACGGTAATGTTGCGGAGGAGATTATTCGGAATACCTCTGCGTGGAACACATTCTCATCCTTTTGTCAGCTCATTCATGGTTTGTTCGTGTAGTTGACTATTAGCGATGAATGGTATGTAGTGATAAACAGTACAGAAAGAATAACGTATCAATACAACACTGTATCAATACAACACTGGCTGATGAACATTGAAATTAAACTTGGGTACACTAGCTAAGTTGCTAGTGTACATTACTTAACTAGCTAGTGTACACTAGTTAATTAGCTAGTATACACAAGGACTTGGCCAAGACCAAGCCAAGACAATGTCCAGTATAAGCCATCTGGCTAGTGTACACGAGTTAACTAGCTAGTATACACTATATACATAGCTAGTATACTTAGCCATGACCGATGAACATTGAAATTAAACTTGGGTACACTAGCTAAGTTACTAGTGTACCCAAGTTTAATTTCCAGTATGTCCACTTCTTTGCTGGCTTACCAGAACGCAAAACACTTGGTATCCGCACACAACACACATTCCCTCAAAAGTTAATTTAAAAACAAAAAAAAAAACCACAAAAGTTGGAAAAGAAAAAACCCAACAACAGAATACACAATATCCTGTCCTAGAATAAAGATAATGCTCCGTAGGCACCACTTGCAACAATTAATGTAAAAGAAAATACTCCCTCCGTCCCAACAATTGCTTCACCATTTTTCTTGGGCACGGGAATTATGATAATGGGAGGGAAAAAAAATGTTGTGAGTGTAATTTGAAAATAGGAGAGAGAATTAGTGGAGGGAATAATAAATTATAATGGTGTTGTGAGTATTAAAATAATGTAGGAGAGAGAATGAGTGGAGGAAATAATAATATTTTATGTCCAAAAAAGGAAAGGTGAAGCTTCTAACGGGACGCCCTTTTGGGTAATTGGTGAAGCTTTTATTGGGACGGAGGGAGTATAGAAAAAAGTGCACTATTCAATTGTTCCAGTCAGCCTATGCGCATGGATGCGAATGTGGATAAGTAGTACTGTCTTTGTCCCAAAATGAATGGTCAAAAAATTCAAATTTGTAAAAAAAAAAAATGGCCATTTTTATTGGGACGGAGGTAGTAACAAAAAATATATGGGTGTGACAATACAAACATGGATGTGAATATAGATAAGTAAAAAAAAAAATCTGGGTGGGTATGACAAGACATATTAAGCTTATTAGCAAGAATTTATTTCGAAATACCTAAAAAAAAAGTATGTGTCTATATAGCTTTTTTTCTCTCTCTCTCTCTCTCTCTCTCTCTCTCTCTCTCTCTCTCTCTCTCTCTCTCTCTCTCTCTCTCTTTTGCTTCGAACTTCTCTTTCTCTGTCTAACCCTCATATATATTTATATATATATAGAGAGAGAGAGAGAAGATATTCATAGAGATAAGTTATATGGCTAGTGTGCACGAGTTAATTACTTAACTAACTAGTGTACACTAGCTACCTAGTGTATACTAGCCAAATGCCTTGGCGACGGAATAAAGCATTGGGGCCGAGCCACTGTGTACGCTATTTGTTTGTAACTTAGTGTACACTAGCTAGTTATCTAGTGTACAATAGCTAGTTTTCTTAGCGTATACTAGTTGTGTTGCTAGTGTAACCTAGTGTACACTAGCTGTGTTGCTAGTGTGCACAATTCAAAAATTGACTGCGTTTGAAAATTGATTGTTCAATATTATTTTTTAAAAAATTAGACGTTGTTCAATATTATTTTCGTAATTAGCTAGTTTACTTAGCCCACTTGGCATGTATCAATCAAACCCATAATTTAGTTACAGCATTATCCACATGCAAAAAGGATGAAATACTACAATACATCACCATTAAGTACAGTTTCATGTCTACATCAAATGAACTGTTTGAAAGCAAATAATGAAAGTAAAGAGTGAAATCAAATGATACTCCTTCAGTTCCACAATATTTTATTTTGTCCCAAACTGAGTGAATCGTTTTTTCAAAGTTGTCTTCGATAGATATCAAAAAGGAGTGTCAGTCCAAAAAAAAAAAGTATCTTCCAGCCACAAATGAGTGTCAACCATTTTTTACTTCATAAAATAACTTTGCATTTGGCTAGTGTACACTAGCAGGACAAAGCATTTGGCCAAGTCTTTGTGTACACTAGCTGTTGTAACTTAGTGTACACTAGCTAGTTATCTAGTGTACAATAGCTAGTTTTCTTAGTGTATACTAGCTGTGTTGCTAGTGTAACCTAGTGTATACTAGTTGTGTTACTAGTGTACATTACTTAACTAGCTAGTGTACACTAGTTAATTAGCTAGTATTTTAAAAATTAGACGTTGTTCAATATTATTTTTTCACAATCCTATCTTCAGGGATCTTGTTTGAATCGTCTCGTCAAGACAAAAAAATCAGTGTTTTCGAATTTTTTTTTCGACTTATAGATATTGAGATATTTTATTTTGAAATTTGAGGGGGATTTAGTTCACAATAATTACGAAAATGCCACCCCCTCTATCTTTTTTATTTTAATCTGGAGCATTGATGTGTTTTTAATCCAATGGTTGAGTTTTTAATCCAATGGTTGGGTTTAGATATTGAGATATTTTATTTTATATATATATATATATATATATGAAGCTATTCAAACGGTAACCAAATTTATATGAGAACCATGAGAACTAAACCCAATCGTTGGATTAAAAACACATCAATCGCTCCGCATTAAAATAAAAAGATAGAGTGGCATTTTCGTAATTATTGTGAACTAAATCCCCCTCAAATTTCAAAATAAAATATCTCAATATCTATAAGTCGAAAAAAAATTCGAAAACACTGATTTTTTTGTCTTGACGAGACGATTCAAACTAGATCCCTGAAGATAGGATTTTTAAAAAATAATATTGAACAACGTCTAATTTTTAAAACACTAGCTAATTAACTAGTGTACACTAGCTAGTTAAGTAATGTACACTAGTAACACAGCTAGTATACACTAGGTTACACTAGCAACACAGCTAGTATACACTAAGAAAACTAGCTATTGTACACTAGATAACTAGCTAGTGTACACTAAGTTACAACAGCTAGTGTACACAAAGACTTGGCCAAATGCTTTATCCTGCTAGTGTACACTAGCCAAATGCAAAATTATTTTATGAAGTAAAAAATGGTTGACACTCATTTGTGGCTGGAAGATACTTTTTTTTTTTTGGACTGACACTCCTTTTTGATATCTATCGAAGACAACTTTGAAAAAACGATTCACTCAGTTTGGGATAAAATAAAACATTGTGGAACTGAAGGAGTATCATTTGATTTCACTCTTTACTTTCATTATTTGCTTTCAAACAGTTCATTTGATGTAGACATGAAATTGTACTTAATGGTGATGTATTGTAGTATTTCATCCTTTTTGCATGTGGATAATGCTGTAACTAAATTATGGGTTTGATTGATACATGCCAAGTGGGCTAAGTAAACTAGCTAATTACGAAAATAATATTGAACAACGTCTAATTTTTTAAAAAATAATATTGAACAATCAATATTCAAACTGCTTAGCCAATTTTGAATTGTGCACACTAAGAACACAGCCTAGTGTACACTAGGTTACACTAGCAACACAAACTAGTATACACTAAGAAAACTAGCTATTGCAGACACTAGATAACTAGCCAGTGTACACTAAGTTACAACTGCCTAGTGTACACAAGGGGCTCGCCCAATGCTTTCATTCCCGCCGCCAAGGCATTTGGCTAAGATAATACACTAGGTAGCTAGGCGCACACTAGTTAGTTAAGTAATTAACTGGCACACTAGCCATATAACTTATCTCTATGAATATCTTCTCTCTCTATATATATATATATAAATATATATGAGGGTTAGACAGAGAAAGAGAAGTTCGAAGCAAAAGAGAGAGAGAGAGAGAGAGAGAGAGAGAGAGAGAGAGCTATATAGACACATACTTTTTTTTTAGGTATTTCGAAATAAATTCTTGCTAATAAGCTTAATATGTCTTGTCATACCCACCCAGATTTTTTTTTTACTTATCTATATTCACATCCATGTTTGTATTGTCACACCCATATATTTTTTGTTACTACCTCCGTCCCAATAAAAATGGTCATTTTTTTTTTTACAAATTTGAATTATTTGACCATTCATTTTGGGACAAAGACAGTACTACTTATCCACATTCGCATCCATGCGCATAGGCTGACTGGAACAATTGAATAGTGCACTTTTTTCTATATTTTCTTTTACATTAATTGTTGCAAGTGGTGCCTACGGAGCATTATCTTTATTCTAGGACAGGATATTGTGTATTCTGTTGTTGGGTTTTTTCTTTTCCAACTTTTGTGGTTTTTTTTTTTGTTTTTAAATTAACTTTTGAGGGAATGTGTGTTGTGTGCGGATACCAAGTGTTTTGCGTTCTGGTAAGCCAGCAAAGAAGTGGACATACTGGAAATTAAACTTGGGTACACTAGCAACTTAGCTAGTGTACCCAAGTTTAATTTCAATGTTCATCGGTCATGGCTAAGTATACTAGCTATGTATATAGTGTACACTAGCTAGTTAACTCGTGTACACTAGCCAGATGGCTTATACTGGACATTGTCTTGACTTGGTCTTGGCCAAGTCCTTGTGTATACTAGCTAATTAACTAGTGTACACTAGCTAGTTAAGTAATGTACACTAGCAACTTAGCTAGTGTACCCAAGTTTAATTTCAATGTTCATCAGTCAGTGTTGTATTGATACAGTGTTGTATTGATACGTTATTCTTTCTGTACTGTTTATCACTACATACCATTCATCGCTAATAGTCAACTACACGAACAAACCATGAATGAGCTGACAAAAGGATGAGAATGTGTTCCACGCAGAGGTATTCCGAATAATCTCCCTGCTGCAACATTACTGTAAACACTCAAACCACCAATGGACTTGACGGCGACCGATGACATGCCAGCGGTTATTCCGACAATGTGAAATAAAAGAACATTTTGTTGATGAATCCAAGGTTTTCAAATGAGAAATAAAATAAGCTCTCCCAACATTAAACTAGATATGCGTCAGAAGGCTTAAATGTGTAAATGCCACTTATTTTCATTGATCATACAACAAGTATATATACTACCATGTAATTTTAATTTTTGAAGTGTGCACACTAGCAACACACAGCTAGTGTACACTAGATTACACTAGCAACACAGCTAGTATACACTAAGAAAACTAGTTATTGTACACTAGATAACTAGCTAGTGTACACTAAGTTACAACAGCTAGTGTACGCGAGGGGTCAATCTAATGCTTTGCCTAAGGCATTTGGCTAGTATACACTAGGTGTAGTGACACTGCTAGTTAAGTAATTAACTCGTGCACACTAGCCATATAACTCGTGCACACTAGTTAAGTAATTAACTAGTTAAGTAATGTACACTAGTTAAGTACTGTACACTAGTTAAGTAATTAATTCGTGCACACTAGTTAAGTAATGTACACTAGTTAAGTAATATACACTAGTTAAGTAATCTATAAGTCAATATTATTTTTTTCAAAATCCTATCTTCAGGGATCTAGTTTGAATCGTCTCGTCAAGACAAAAAAATCAGTGTTTTCGAATTTTTTTTTCGACTTATAGATATTGAGATATTTTATTTTGAAATTTGAGGGGATTTAGTTACAATAATTACGACAACGCCACCCCTATCTTTTTTTTAATTTGGAGCGTTGATCACGCGCTTTTTTAATCCAACGATATTGTTAGTGGTTACTCATGCTCTCATATAAATTTGGCTTACCATTATAATAGGACCCTATATATATATATATATATATATATATATGGGTTTTGTTAGGATACCCATCATAGGAGTATCCTAACAAATGACCCATTATTTTTCGGATAAAAATGTCCCTCATTCTTTAAAGCAAGCATATGTATGATGAGGGAAAAAACGAAATATTATAGTAAAATTTAAGTGGTAATTGCAGAGGATTGAATATAATATTAATTGCAAAGAATTCAATATATATATATATATATATATATATATACTTCCTCCGATCTAGGAGCAATCTTGTAACTTTTCACTTTTGGGCGTCTGAAAACTTACTTCATTTAAAACTTACCTAAAAATGGAAAGGAATCTTTCTTATTCTTCCACTCATTCTCTCTCTACGTTATTTTAATCTTTACAACAAATTTATAATTTACTATTCTCTCAATTCTCCTTTTATTTTATTTTCACACTCACAACACTTTCAATATAATATATATACTCCCTCCGTCCCGGAACTTGGTTCACAAACACTGTTTGCACTGGTTTTAAGGAGGGTGTATTATATTGAAAATGTTGTGAGTGTGAAAATAAAATAGGAGTAGAATTTTATATAATAGTAAGAATTATAATGGTGTTGTGAGTATTAAAATAATGTAGGAGAGAGAATGAGTGGAGTGAATAAGAAAGCATTCCTTTCCATTTTAGGTAAGTTTTAAATGCTACAAGTAAGACACCCAAAAGTGAAAGTGTTACAAGATCGACTATGAAAGTATATATATATGGGTTTTGTTAGAATACCCATCATAGGAGTATCCTAACAAATGACCCATTATTTTTCGAATAAAAATGTCCCTCATTCCTCGAAGCAAGCATATGAATGATTAAGTGGATGGAGAGAGAAGATGATGTGTCGTAATATTAGGGTAGTTGAATGTTTTTTGATAGTTGACCTATTGGACTTGGTCTAAGCCGACCAAACCAAAGCGTCTGAAAGTACAATTTCCGAGAGCGTGACATCCACGGCTCCCACACTCGCGTGGCACGAATAAGCTCCTGACTCCAAAAACACCGCGTGAAATCACTCTTTATATACCGAACAACCGAAACTCAACCCGAACTTTAAATTCATTTCTTCTCGACTCTGTAACAAATTTAGCGGAGATCGAGATTTTCAAAACCTGCAAAAATCTAGAGAAAAGGATTTGCAAAAGATTCAGAAATGGGTTACTTAGCTACCTTGTTAACAGTGGTGGTGGTGGCGACGGCGGCGATTAGGTTGTCGGAAGCACAGCCGGCGTGCGCCAGCAACCTTTTACCTTGTGTTAATTACCTGAACGCAACTACACGGCCACCGGCGTCTTGCTGTGACCCGATGAGGCAGACGGTGACGAATGATTTGGCCTGCTTGTGTAATTTGTACAGGAACCCCTCGTTTTTGAGTGGGATTGGGATTAATGTTTCTCAGGCGTTGCATCTTCCTACTCTTTGTGGGATTTCCGGCGATGCTAGCGCTTGTGGGAACGGTAAGCTTTTTTCTTCTTCTGTGAAATCTGAATTTGATGGGTTTCAAGGGGTAATTAGTGGGATTTTGTTGTTGTGATTGTTTAAGTAGCTTAAATCTTGAATGCAAATTTAGAAAGTAACCATTTGGATATAGAAAAAGGGATCGGGGCTCAGGTCAGTCCGGCTTACTTGCATTCGATCTCGTACGTTTAGTTATTTGATCTAGAAGACGATCTGCTTTTGGAAGATTTATTAAGGGTATTTTATATATTTTGCTCAGTTTCCTCGTCCATCCTGCCCCTCCCTTCACAATTGCAGTCGAACTGCATTGACCTTAAATCCATGGAAAAAAAAGAATATAAGCCCCATTTCCATTCGTAGTTTTTTTTTTTTTTTTTAAACATTCTCTTCGATCCAACTTTTTCTGATTATTCATTTATTTCTATTGCTTTTTCATGCCATCCTTGTAAATCACATGTATATAATTGTGAAAAAGAATCAGATTAACTAAACGGACTAGATCTTTGTTTGCTTTTGTGATTTCATTGTGGGTTTTCTATGTTTCTTATGAATATGTTTTTGGTGAAGGTGAAGTTACATTCTTGTGTATGTGATATTAGTTTAGGGTTATTGTGAGACGGGGAACTTGATTGGGTTGACTCAGAACTCTGTTTTAGTCAAGGATTTGACTGGTCTTACTTAGGAATCGTCATAAAGATGTTTAAAGAGCCGAGTTTAGATGAGATTTGTTTAGCTCAATCTGTCTCATGTACTAATTGAACCATGAAAGAAGATTAATTTTAAGTTACTGAACTAAACTTTGTATATACATGTTTACTCTGATGCTCGGACTCTTTGGTTTACCCCACCGTACCCGTGTCGGACACTCCTATTTTAGTCTCGTTGATAAGGGTCCTGCTGTTCAAGCCAAGTCTCGAGAAGCTCTATCTTCATTTATGTGTCTCCTAGTTATTGTTGCTTCATTTAGCTTATTATATTACCTGCGCGGAGGGAGTATGATTTAACTATGTGAAAATGTGTCGCTGTAAGCTTTAATTCTATGTGATTACCTCGACTAACCATAATTTTCTATGTATTCCATCTTTTTCTTTTGCAGCCACAGCTCCAACTTCGTCACATGGTTCTCCCCCAGGTACAAGCTCAATTTCCTATTCACCTCATCGATTTTAATTTTTTTTGGGTATATAGAACTAAATAAGCCTAGTCTATGGCGGGTTTTGATTTGCTAGCTGAATGGGTCAATAACAGGGACATACTAAAACACAAATTGGTTATGACCTTTTCAAAGTCTAATGATGTGCTCTTTTCTTTTTGGCCTCGTGTTCGATCAGCTTGACTTGATGCCAGAATGTTCAACTCTTGTTGCTCTATTGTTCACATTTCCTAAAGCCTTATTCAAACTCAAAAATTAGTCGGTCCTGCTGATTAGCACGATCATTATTCCATTTTTATTATGAAAATCATCCTTCTCTAAAAAAAAATATATTGACTTCTTAAGAAGGTTGGGAGGATTATTTTGGGCTGGGGATCTGACCTGTTCCTAGAGACAGTTAATATTCCAGGAGCCGCAATGTATTGGATTCAGTCTGTTTCTCTTTTCTTTATACTACTAATCAAACTACTTGTTGTTGAAAAACGTATTTTTGTTTAAAAGATAGATTTCGTGAACAATAATATACACATTTTTAAAAAATGAAAGAATATAATAACTAAATATAAGAACGCGAAAAACACACACGTACAAGATTTAATGCACTATTTTAAGGAGCAGGCCCAGGCTAATAGATGACCCTACACACTTAAGGTTTCATTGGTCGCCAACCAATTCTTTACTCCCCCCACCCCCACCCACAATATTCATTAGGCGTCGAACTTTTTCAAACCTAATGAGGGGGCAACGCCTTTGTGTGATCTTGGATGGTTTATCTTCCGGTCTTTTATATAAGATGCCTGGTTTCTCCTCTCGAAAAGCTTTTTTCCCACTTTCATCATCAGAATTTCACATGTATCTTGGGTTTGTTTCGAGTTCATTAATAAATCACGCTAATGGTAGCAAAGACCTATTTACGTTCTGCTCATTTGATCTTCACTTTTAGCCAGTTTCTTAATGATTAGAACGCTCCGTTTTTTGGAATCCTTTTGGTAATTAATATAGTGCTACAAGGAAGTCAAAGTTGACCCGTCTAGGATGGAGTATATTTATAGACAAGTGAAGCAAGAAATGGAATTTTTTTCAATGAACAAAAAAGTAAAGGTGCTCCAACAAAAACAATCATGCCAAAAACAGATGAGATACATTCATAGATTACGATACAACATTCTAAGCTTCCATATCTGGTTTCAAGAAACTGAATATAACCAAAAATTTAGCGTTAACACAATAATGGGTGTTATCTAAGTGTTAGTTTTTGATTCACGAGCATCTTGACAATTATGTTTTTGTTTTTCCGGAACTCCAGGAACCCCCGGGAACGATGGAACCAAGACTGCATCAGCTGGGATCTTCAGCTTCGTGTTGGTTGCTACTTCAATAATGTTGTATTAGGAGACTTTGCCCCCATTTAGATGAGGAAATCGTCCGTCAAAAGTTTCACTGAGAGACCTATTACATTTGCAGGCATTAGATGTTCCACTCGATCATTCACATTATTTGTCAAACGTTATATATATGTATGTATTTCTTGCACTGAAATATTTTACGCCGTATAAACCTCCATGTTATATGAATTTGGGTCGTTACAATCTGACCACATTTCGTTATTTGATTCTTTAAAATATATAGCGAGTGTTAGTTTTTATATATTTTTTGTTAATAAAAACAACATCGTTAAGTTTTGGATTTAAAATAATATTATTGTTTGTAGTACGATGGTAAAAATGAAAAAAAAAACAATAAAGATAAAAGTACCATGTTTGTAGTATAAAAAAAGAAATAAAGATAAAAATAGATTAAAACAGAGGTTATCTTCATCTTCCCTTATGTCTCTAATTGTTATTAATGCTTCATTTAAGAAGCAGTTCTTGACTGCCTCATTTATGTACTTTTTGTGTTCAAATCCATTGTTGTAAATCCTCCGTCCCACTCGGCTTGATACGGGAATTAATGTGTTTTTAAGTCTTCTCATATTTTTTTACTGGACATCAACATTATCTATAAATTTTCGAATTAAAATAAAATAATAACCGTACCCAGATACTAAACCTCATTAACTCTGCAACTATTTCAATAGATGCCAAATTTATGATTAATATATCTCATAAAATAATACTCGTATGTAATTTTTGTGACGATTTATGTTTCTAACTTTGCTGTACCTTAAAAAAAAAATCTTAGTATCAAAATTGAACGGAATAATTCCGCGATGACGGCCTCAATGTTTACTACTTACGAGCGCAGGGGCCCAGTAGGCCCATCAAAGGACCAACCACAAAGAATCGGACAAAGCCTTGGGCCATAGCCCGTCCAACATTGGTTGGCGATTGCGTCGCCACCGGCCACCAAGCCTATCCAAACGACGAGCTATCACACCATTAATGGAAGGGTTAACTTCTAGCCCGTCGATACACCAAGAAGAGATCGTCGACAATGAGCTAGGTCCATCTAACGACGAGCCTCCTTTCGACGCCAACTGGCACTCGTCCAAGAGTGAGCGTCGTCATTGAACGACTAACCCTCTCTCGTCGAGACATACCTCAAGGAGACGACCTAACCGGCGGACGTCTGACTCCGGTCGTCTCTTCGATTAAGCTTCCTCAACAAGCTTGGTTAATTAGCTAATTTGGGATAATGTCGGACTCCGCTACGGTGCGTTACATGTGCAATCATGCAATCAGTAATAACTACAAAAGGTACGCAGGTTGACTTTCCCTTATAAGGCAAGCTGCTTATCAATGTCAGAAGCTGCAGTGTCCTTACATAGACGGACCAATCCCGGCCGTGACGCGTGTACACCTAGAAGACAGAGCCGATCTAACGGTTGGAAACCATCCAATCCAACGGCTCTGGTGAAAACCCTAACATCACTATTCCTACTATAAATGAGAGAGTATCAACATGGACAAAGGTAATGCTTTATTGCATATTCACGTACTCACTCACATTTCATATTTTTGCCACCATATTTCCTGTTCATAATCTTACTCTCACGCCAGGAGGCTTGCTCTGGAAGACCCCGCGCGGTTTTCGCCCTTGTTTCTTGTCTTGTGCGAGATCCATAGCTAGCTCATTCATTCTTGGACACGAGGAACCGAGCCCACACGCTTTCCCGCACGATCGATTGGTTCCATTGCCGGAAACGTGTTAGTGATCTCCGGTAGAAGGAATACGGCGGAAGAGTTGGAAAAATGATGACGAGATGGTCACACGGCCAAAGAAGTCTACCGGAGACGAGGGCGTACCTCCACCTCAGCGGGAAAACCCTAGACCACCCTCTCCACCTAGGAACCCTAATCTAAGGGTTACCAGGTCACAAGGGATGGTTGATGGTACGTGTCTTCAAGCAAACTGTAAGAAGAGAAAAGGGGCCTGCGGCTGAGCGCCAGAGGAGACCTCCACTGGAAAGGAGGCTTGAGACAACGGCAAGATAACGGGAGGCCCCTCCAACCCTAATCTCGACAGAGCGGCTTTCCTCGTCGAAAGAGCCAACGCCCTCCAAGAATTTTTGCAAATCCAAGACGAGCTCATTCGTATGGCCGCTCCTCGAGCTCCACAGGCATCCCATCAAACCATCTCGTCGGGAAGAAGGAGAAGGAACCGAGAGAGAGAATACCTGGGTCGTCGTGAAGGGACCGCCGCCGAGAATGAACGCGTTGTGCCACAGGCTTGATGCGAGGGAGCACATTAATGAAAGACGAAGCCAAGGAGCCCCATCACGGCGACGGGGCGAGGAAGCAGGGCCTCGTAGGGAGATTGTCGAAAATCTTGAAGCTATCCCGAATCAATTTGTTCGGGGTCGTCAAATGACTCCGTCATTAAGGAATGAACGAGCACCTAGCCATAGAGAAAGAACCCGTACTCCGCCTCGTCGAGAACGAGAAATGTCAAGATCTTACAGCCGTCTCCCCACCTAGTTACGGGGAGCGATCCATCTCACGACGACCCGCCCCACCGAGAGGCAGCGGCCTAACACCGTTACCCGGGGCCCCGTCCAAGATAGGATCCCCCAAGCCAGAAGCCCCGGTAGGAGGGGTGGATATGAGAGAGTTCTTAAGGCCGAGGCGACAAGTAGAGGAATTGACGAACAAAAAGAAAGAAAGAAACGGACAACGACGACTACGAGACGACGATGGCGGCACTATGAATCCCACGCGCCTTGGATGTTGGAAAGCAGGACCCCCGAGCCGGGCTTTAAGCTACCCGAACTTAAACCATACGACGGCTCCACCGGTGCCATTGACCACATGCGACACACTGGAGCGCGAGATGTACGTAGTGGCGAAAGCCTCGAGCCACGACGACATCGTGTGCGAGGCCCTTACGAGCACAGTGGTCGCAGCGGCTACGAGGTGGTTTAGAAGCTTGCCCAAGGGGAGTATCGAATCATGGAAGCGAGATGAGAAAGAAGTTTTTAGGAAGATTTGCTACGGCAGGAGAGCGTCGTAAGATCACAACGACCTTAGCAATATATCCCAAGGAGCCACCGAAAGTTCGATGAGCTACTTCAAGAGATTCAAGAAACCGGTAGATCGATTGATGAAGACCTAATGACAGGGAAATCATAAATTGCTTCAGCACGGCGTCATTTCCCCACTCTAGACTACGAGCTTCAAGTCCACCCGGCCAAGTCCCGCAAAGACCTGCATGCTAAGGCGTACGCGCGTCGCCGAGGCTGAAGAAAGAAAGGTTCAAAGGGAAGGAAAGGCCGTCGACGAGGTTGAGGCGACAAAATCTAGGAAAGATAAGGTCGGAGATAAAGGAAAAAACAAGCTGAAAGCAGAAAAAGTCCCGGAGTCGTACACTCCACTCACTGTGTCTAGAGCGAAATTTTGAGCAACGTTGATTTTGGCCGGCGCCAAAGATGAATCCCAGCGGGAAGGGAAAGAAAAACATGAACAAGTATTGCGAATATCACGGGGATAAAGGACATGATACCGAGGAATGTTTCGGCTTGAAAAGATCATTCAAAGATGGATCGACGATGGACGACTTGGAGAATATGTAAGGAAGGATCGTCGGGCGCCAACACCAGAGGCCGCTAACGACGACCCCCAGCGAGAGGAATCCAAGGATGGTGTTAGTAATCTACGAAAAGACAAGCAAGAATCGATTAAGAGCGCCATCTACCATCGAAGAAGGCCCCACATGTCCCCCAAAATCGAAACCCTAAACGACGTGATAAGTTTCTTTCCCTACGAGCTTCCAGCCAACCCATTAGCTCGTCAACAAACTCTAGTCATACCTGGTTTCATCGATAACTGCGAATCAAAGAGAATTTTGATCGACACAGGAGCGGCCAAAGACATCTTGTTTTACAACGTCTACCAGAGAATGGGTCTACATGATAGCCGCCTAAATCCTTACTTAGGTCGTCTAGAAGGATTCACCAATCACCGGGTAGATGCAAAAGGCCAGATCGATCTTCCAGTAGACATCGGGGAACACCCATTGAGGACAATCAAAACGGTGACTTTCATTGTAATCGACGTCGTCAGTGACTACCATGCAATCCTTGGCCAACCGGGTCAAGCCGCTTTGGGGATCGTCGCCTCAGTTCCCCATCAACGAGTCAAGTTTCCTTCGCGTGCCGGAGTAGGATGTGTGTTGGGGACGGCCCCAGAATTCCTAGAGCATGTATTGAAGGCAAAACGGACCATTGAAATCGACGATCCAGATCACACCATGAAGCTCTCTAAATCCGTCAAGCAAACGACGACCTCGTATACTGGCATCTCGACGATCAAATGCATAGACGACCCCGGGGTCTTTGAGGAAATATTCATGGACGACCATGCCGCAAAGCCGCAACTTTTGGTCGCCCAAGAATCGGGGGCCGAGTTTGGATAAATTGATTGACGGCGAGGTACCAGATCGGCGCTGAAGCAAGAAGGAAAATTAAAGAGATCGTCATTGAATCCATGGACTTTAGGGACGACGCCCACGAGATGAAGCCAGTAGACGAGCTAATTGAGCTGGTCATTAACCCTAGCTATCCGGAGCGAGAAAATCAAGCGGGGTCTCGGTTAAGCGGCGAGGAGAGGGAAGAGATAATCTCCCTACTCAAAACGAGAACCTCGACGTTTTTGCTGGAAAGTGGAAGACATGAAGGGAATTAGAGAGGACGTGGCGATTCATAAGCTTGGGGTGATCCCCACCATGAAATTGAAAGAACAAAGGTGTCGAGTTTTTCGGTGAAAAAGAGATTGCTATAAAGCGGGAGATTGAGAAATTGCGAGTCTTTGGGATTATTGTGAACGCTTGGGTTCACAACTTGGTTAGCCAATGTGGTTCTTGTAAAAAAGCGAAATGGGAAGTGGAGATTATGTGTTGACTTTACCGATCTAAACCTTGGCGTGCCCCAAGGACGATTACCCCTTGCCAAGAATCGACAAGCTCGTCGACTCCGTGGCCGGCCATTCTACTTTGAGCTTTCTTGATGCCTACTCCGGCTATCACCAAATCAAGATGGCCGAGGAAGATATCCCAAAGACGGCTTTTAAGGCGGCGGGGAACTTGCTTGTTATACGAAGATGCCTTTTGGGCTTAAGAACGCCGGTGCCAGCTTACGAAGAATGATAAACAAGGTATTGAAGACCAGATCGGAGACAACTTAGAGGCGTATGTTGATGACATGGTCGTCAAAAGTAGAAAGAGAAAGCATGTCGACGACCTACAGCAAACTTTCTCCAACCTCCGAGCAAATGATATGGTCTTCAACCCAGCTAAATGCGTCTTTGGTGTTGCAGCAGGAAAGTTTCTAGGATTCATGCTCTCTCAGCGGGGAATCGAAGCCAATCCTGAGAAAATAAAGGCTTTGATAGACATGGCCGAACCTACGAGCATCAAGGAGGTTCAGCGTTTAAATGGTCGAGTAGCGGCCTAGGTCGTTTTATTGCACAAGTCTGGCGAGAGGTCACTTCCATTTTTTAAAGCTCTCCGAGGGGCGAAGGACTTCAAATGGACGGATGAATGTTCTCAGTCGTTTAAACAGCTGAAAGAGTATCTTGTCTCCCCACCACTCCTACAAAGCCCCGTAGCGGGGGAAGACCTTTACGTTTATCTCTCGGCGAGTGATAAGGCCGTCGCCGCCGTATTGGTCAGGGAGGAAGGAGGAACACAGAGGCCAGTCTACTACGTCGACGAGGCTCATCGGATGTGGAAACTCGTTATTTCAACGCGGAGAAGATCGCTTACGCTCTCGTAATTACGGCACGAAAGCTACGAGCATACTTCTCTGCTCACCCCATCGTCGTTTACACGGATGCCCCCCTGCGCAAGATCTTGCACCGTCTGAAAGCTCAGTCGTTTACTCAGCTGGAGTATTGGCGGCGAGTTTGATATCGAATATAGGATGAGAAAGACCCTACAGCACAATCTTTAGCGAGACTTCTGGTTGAAACATCGTTCGGTGTTGCCGACGACCAAAGACGGCCTCGGAAAAATGACAAGGGCAAGGAGTCAACGACAAACCAGAGGAGTTGGTTTTGCCCGTAGGTTGCTGGAAGATTTATTCAGACGGGTCAGCTACTAGAAATCTGAGCGGGGCAGGGATCGTTCTTGTCGAGCCCGAAAGTGGAACAGTATTTGAAGAGGTATTGAGGTTCAAGTTTCAAGCATCCTAACAATCGGGCGGAGTACGAAGCGCTCATGCGGCCATCGAATACGCGAAGTGTTTTGGAGCTACCAAAATCGCGGCGTTTTGTGATTCCCGAGTTGATAGTAAATCAAGTGCGTGGAGAATATCAGTCGTCGATTCCACACTGCGAAGTACCATTCGTTGGTCGGAGAGCTGATCGAAGGGTTAGAATTTTGGGCCATACGAGAGGATAGCTCGAGAAAACAACGAACACGCCGACCTGCTCTCCCAAGTTAGCTACGGACCAACTCCCGGAGGAGGAGCACGGCCGTCACCTAGCCTATTTGGAGCAACCGGCCTACGATCAAGTAAAGGTCATGTGCAACGTCGACGGTCGAATGCTTTGGATAGGCGAGTGAAAGTTTTTATTGAGCGGGATGAGTTGCCGACGGACGAGGTTTTGGCAAGACAAATCAAGAGAAAGTCCCAGTTCTACGGTCGTAGAGGAGAGCTTTACCGACGATCCGTTACCGGACCATTATTGAAGTGCGTCCACCCCGACAAGGTCGTTCAATTGCGTTCGAGGTACACCAAGGAGAATGCGGGGGCCACCCAGGGGCCCTAACGTTGGGCGATAAGATCATTACCATGGGATACTGCGGCCCCGCCTCCGTGAAGATGCCAAACGAGTTTGTGAAAAAGTGTGATACCCGCCGGGCGTTTCGCCGACCTCCCCAAACTACCCACGGCCGAGCAAACCCCTGTCATGGCCGCTTGGCCGTTTGATATGTGGGGTGTTGACACGATTGGGCCTTTCCCACCGGCGAGGAGGAGTCAAGTATGTAATCGTGGCGATTGACTATTTTTCGAAGTGGGTGGAGGCCAAGGCCTTGAACAAAATCACCGAAAACAACGCCACTAAGCTTCATCCATGATTCGATATGGTGTCGCTTCGAAATCCCAAGGGTGATCGTTTGAGATAATGGCTGCGGTTTTCGAGAAAATTCGAGCAAGAGTTGAAACGAGAATGGGTGTCAAACACTCCAAGTCGTCGTTTGCCTATCCCCAAGGCAACGGCAAGCCGAAGCGGCAAACAAGCTCGTCTTATACGCTTTATGTAAAAATACGGAAGGAAAGGATACAAGATGGTTGGACGGACTACCCTCGGCTCTGGGCTGTCCGCACAACCACCCGGGGCCCACTGGGAAACCCCATTTGCTTTGGCCTACGGCTCGAGGCCATGGCTCCCGCCGAGCTTCACCGCCACCGTACCGAGTTGCTCTCTACGACGTTGAAAAGAATATCCATAACCGACAGTGTCGATCTCGGACCTCGTAGACGAGCGGAGATTGGACGCCCAATTAAGGATGGAGAATTACAAAAAAAAGAAAACCAAGGCTTATCATGACAAGAAGGTGAAGAGAAGGTTCTTTAAAGTAGGTGATCATGTGCTCAGAAAGATCGAAGCGACGGGACTCAAGGCCCGCCAAAACAAACTCTCCCCCAATTGGGAAGGACCATACGTCGTCACAAGTGTGGTCAGAGAAGGAACCTACCGCCTGTCTAAGCCCAACGGGGAGCATCTCAAGCATCCATGGCACGCCAATCACCTGACAAAGTATTACTTTTGATCGTCGTCGTCGAAAACATTCAGCGCCCTCAGGGCACCCATTTTGTGATTCTCAATTTGAATTTTTAATTGTCATTTTGTAAGAAGTTTTTGAGGTCTGTAATTTTTGAAGTCTGTAAGGGATAACCTATAAATCCCCAGGTCGTAGGAAGTAAATGAGTTATCAGTACGCAGTTGTTAGTCAGAAGTTATCAATGAGAACTCATCACTTCACCGAACTTCATTCATTGCAAATCAAGCCTAAGGCCGTTGAAGCCTGACTTCGACCCCTACAACTACTTTGATCAAGTATAAAAATCAGTCGTGGCAAAGACTTCGACACTTACACTCACTTTAGCCAAGTATAAAGGTTAGACGAAGCCAGACTTCGTCGAACGCTATAACGGAATAAGACGACTCGTCCATAGAATCTTGTCTACGAGCAAGAAACTTATAAACCTTCGTACTATTCCTACGAGCCATTGAGAAGTTGAGAAAATACAAGTTTGAACAAGCGTCGACCACCTTAGGATGACCCAAGTTCTGGTCGTCATTAACGACGACCAATCATGCTTGTCCTCAAACTTACTCGTTCAAAACAAGTTATCACATGCTATCTACGTTAACACAGATTAACTAACAGAAAACAAAGGCATTAAATAACTTAAACATAAAGCAAACATTGTACGTACGACCCCCTCTAAACAATGAGGAAACAGGCCGACTACATTACAAAAAATTAAAAATTGTTTTGGAACGATGTTTGGAACCACAACCAAATAAAATGAAACATTGTTTAAGACAACCGAATCAAACGGGGACATTGTTTGGAACATTACAAAACATCTCAAAAAATCAATCACTGGGGGTCGGCACCGCCGGCGTCTGAAGGAGCTGCATCAGGGTCAGGGCCGTCTTCAATGAAGTATTTGTAATATGCGTCGAAGTTACCCGGGACGACGGCAGGGATAGGCCACTCGTCTTTTCCAGCTTTGGCGTCGTCCTCCCTTATGATGAGGAAATCATTGGCAGTATAGGGGACGAGGGGATGGACCGAGCGTGCTTCGTCGTCGTGAGCCTCCTCCGTGCAAAGGTCGGCCAACTTCCGGACGGAGAGAAGATCTTTTATTGCAGGGTCCAGCAGAAGCCGCTGGCCGTGTGTTTAGCCCGTCTTTGAAGAACCCACTCGCATGCTTGGTGACCAATTGAAGGCACTCAGCACTCTTCTTGAAGTCGTCGACGGCATCAAGCCTGGCTTGGGCCAGCTCAGCATCATGGCTCGTCTTCATTGCTTCAACCTGAGCCGTCGACTTTTGAAGCCTGTTCTCACAAACACGAAGACCATCCTGAAATACTTTTGCGTCGGCTTCAGCTTTGGCTTTCCCTTCCTTCAAGGCATCCACCTCCTTTGAAAGATTGTCCTTCTCATTCACCAAAAGCTCGTGGGCAAGAGTAAGCTCGCCGACATTGGTCTCTGCCTCCTTCAATTTTTGCTCAGCCGTCCCCTTATCGCCGACGGCCTTCATCAGCTGCTCGTTGCCCCGAAGCTCGGCGTCAAGACATTCCCTATAGCCCGACGTCATGGCATCCATCATCGACGATAGCTGCAACAGTTAAATTATTAGCACAAGTATAAATAGACGGAGAAAAACATAAACTTTAATTTTAAGTACCTCAGTCTGGATTAGCCCTAGACGGGCATGAAAGGTTTCGGGGGTAAGATTGGCCTCCTTCATCCTACGGGTCAACTCAACATCCCGTCCACGCCTTGTCAGAGCCGTCCCCAGCAAGAGCGCATTGCCGTTTCTCTGCAGATAGGGGATCCCAGTTATATGAGAGGTTTTGGCAATTGAGGTTGCCATCTCTTTGGCCTTGGCCTTAGATAAGACCGCTGTAGACGAGCCTGGAGCATCGGCCCTTGGAGTTGACGGGTCCGACGTGCTAGGAGGGTCGATGAAATGACTTTTTCTCTTTTTGGAGGCACGAGCGTCGACCTCACGGAGCTCGGGGTTTGAATCTGTGCTCTCCACTTCAATACGCTCGGCCTCGTCAGCAATGGCCATCTGAGCTCCAACAGTATCCACGTTTGAATCGATCTCCATACCTATTGCTCTCTCAGGTGCATCAACAACGGCCTGACGGCCTCCGGTGTTCAGTCCTTCGACGACGGGTTCCCTCTCGATCATTGGGATAGCACCAGCAGGGTCTTTGGGGAGTTGCTCATTCCTCGTCGTCTGCTTCTCTTGACGATCGAGTATGGCACGGGTCGCAGCCCTCTCCTTCTTCTTGGTGCCCCTGTCACTAGCTCTGATGGCTCCATCCATTATTCTTTTTTCAATTTTATCCACGTCGTCTTGGGTAAGAACTGCATAACAACCAAGTAAAAGAGGTTAGTTCGTATTCACGACGAGACAAGAGAATATTAAAATTGAAAAGATAGCAGGAGTCCAACCCCATTCATTTCAAGGTTTTCACAACTTTCTTCAAGACGACCGGTTCGTGCCGTCGCACAATTCACACAATTATCCTTAAAAACAAACTCTGGTGGACGACCCGTCCAGATAGCGGGCATCCAAATCAATCTTCACTAAAGGTTCGGGCCACATGGACGGCTTAGACATCATGCCGGCTCGGATGTATCTCCATTGTGAGGCCTCTATGTCTTTGTACGAGACCCATCCAAGATCTAACAAGCTGTCAATCTTTCCTTTCACTCGTCGGCCCACCTGAGCTTGAAAGACATGCCTATCATTTGGCCAGTACGTTGCCCTCTGGAAAAGGAAACTGCCATCCTACTCGACTTTCCACCAGGATCAAATGGTTCTCCCAACCGTACACCTTATTCGGGATATCCAAGAAAAAATTCCTTGCGTTTTTAATCGAAGATACACTCACGGTGGACTTCCCTTTGGAGGTATTCCGAGCCGTTCGGTAATATCGACGGAATACTTTATTGCATGGCTCGTAGCCAAGGAATCTGCAGACGATGGCAAAGCCACACAAAATTCTGACGGTGTTGGCACTAAGTTCCATGGGCATACAGGCGGAGTCCTCCAGGAACTCATTGATGAAAGGATCCAAAGGCAATCTCAGGCCGAACTCAAAGTGTTTATAGAAGAAGCCCACCTTCTCCTTGCTGGTCACTAAGGATTGACGACGGGGCTCGTACTCCGCCAAACTGAGATGCTCCAACTTGTAGGTCGAAGCTTGAACCCTAAACGATCCTCGTAGGGCGTCGATCATTTGCTTCCCGACGTCCTGTTTCCTGAGCTCGATCTTAGGCACGGCCCATTTTCCTCTTGCCCCACCTCCAAACTCATCGTCGTTCGATCCAACTTGTACAAATGTATGAAAGGCTTTGACCGTCTGCTCACCCCTGACACTTGTGCCGGCCTCGTTACTCGGGGCCGGTGGTCAGGGACGCCCGTCGTGATCCATCTCTACAAAACAAGGAGATAAAAGAGGGGAATCAGTCCTAACATCCGTAGGCAACGACCTACCTAGTGGCGACCTAGATTCCCCTACGACCAAAGCCCTAATTGAATCACGACGGGACAAAGAGTAGTGGGTCCTAATATGAGTGGGCAGATCGTTCATGGATCGGAAGGGAGTTACCCTTGGGTCACCATCCTCAAAATCCCCTAGAATCTCCCCCTCGGGGAACCCCAAGGGCTCATTCTCAAAGTTAAACTTCTCCAGGATTGAAGAACACTCAGATAAAGGAATCTCTCTCCAAATCCCCTTAGCACACTTATAAACCCTTTGATTCAACCCAAAGCCAAACTTGACACCTCTCTCGAAACTGATAGTCCTTGGTCCCATTTGGCTAACCTCTACAAACCCAATGAAAAAACCCAGAAAATGAAGAACAGATGAAGATGTTACCTGGTAATGGGTTGGGAGATGCTCTTTCCGATGAGTTTTCCGGCGGAAGTTCGAAGAAATCCCTTATCCAGGCGCCTAGATACCTCACAGACGGAGTTGCCAGAACGATTACGGTTGCCGGAGACGGTGATCTTTGTTGCCTGAATTCTTTCTTACGGTGGCCGGAAATCGCCTCTCTTACTTTGCTCTCACTGATCAAGGTTTTGAAAAGTTTGGAATGATGGGAAAAGGAAGCTTTTATATGTGAAGAAGATGAAGGGTTTATACTTGGGAACCCAAACGGCGGAATGATGAGGGGCATTAAATACCCTCTGCAATTTTCGAGGCAAATGTCCCCTCAAAGGACACGTGTCAACCAAGGAAGAAATCCCAACCATCCACGTCATCAATGCGCGTCACCATATTTCAAAATTCAAATTGACGGTCGTACGGATTACTTTGGAGGGAAAATAACAACTCCTAGCTCGTCGAGACGACCATGAGTTGGGGGCCACTGAACGGAATAATCTGTGATGGGCCGAGCCCAATGTTTACTACGAGCCGGGGCCCAATAGGCCCATCAAAGGACCCCAACCAAAGAATCAGACAAAAGCCTTGGGCCATAGCCCGTCCAACATTGGTTGGCAGTCGTCGCCACTGAGCGACCAAGCCTAGCCAAACGACGAGCTATCACACCATTAATGGAAGGGTTAACTTCTAGCCCGTCGATACACCAAGAAGAGATCGTCGACAATGAGCTAGGTCCATCTAACGACGAGCCTCCTTTCGACGCCAACTGGCACTCGTCCAAGAGTGAGCGTCGTCATTGAACGACTAACCCTCTCTCGTCGAGACATACCTCAAGGAGATGACCCAACTGGACGTACAGCTCCAGGTCGTCTCTTCGATTAAGCTTCCTCAACAAGCTTGGTTAATTAGCTAATTTGGGATAATGTCGGACTGCATACGGTGCCTTGTTACATGTGCAATCATGCAATCAGTAATAACTACAAAAGGTACGCAGGTTGACTTTCCCTTATAAGGCAAGCTGCTTATCAATGTCAGAAGCTGCAGTGTCCTTACATAGACGGACCAATCCCAGCGTGACGCGTGTACACCTAGAAGACAGAGCTGATCTAACGGTTGGAAACCATCCAATCCAACGGCTCTGGTGAAAACCCTAACATCACTATTCCTACTATAAATGAGAGAGTATCAACATGGACAAAGGTAATGCTTTATTGCATATTCACGTACTCACTCACATTCCATATTTTTGCCACCATATTTCCTGTTCATAATCTTACTCTCACGCCGGAGGGGCTTGCCGGAAGACCCCCGGCGCAGTTTCACCCTTGTTTCTTGTGCTGTGCAGATCCATAGCTAGCTCATTCATTGCTGGACACAAGGAACTGAGCCCACACGCTTTCCTGCGCGATCAAAAATGATTATTTCTTTCTAAATATTTCATCAAAATTCAATCAAATTAATTATTGAATGATGGAATTATCATTTCGTATTTAAGAATATTAGAAACATGTTTTTAGAGGCGCGTCGCGTGATTTATTGTGCAGTTCTATAAAAATCAAATTTCAAATGATAAGTATCAGTCTAATGTTACAAATTACCAACCGATCGTAACATAAACACTAACGATTTATAACACTAACACTAAATTAGCCACATTTTTTGATCTATGATTGAAATTAATTTACCTTGAAATTGATTCAATTAAATTAATAATAACCATCTATAATTCTATATATACCACCATCATCATCATGAGAAGTGAGCATAAGACCTATCATCTAAGAGTCGGTCTGCTGAGAAACGTTTCTCCGTCGCGTGTGGAGAAACGGGGCTTGTTTTGTCGCGCGACATACTTAGCCAGTTTCTGGATATCCTTTTCAAAGCTTCTGGATATCCAGAAGCTTGAATATGGATATCCAGAAGCTTTGGAAAGGATATCCAAAAACCAAATAATTTTTCTGGATATCCTTTTCAAAGCTTCTGGATATCCAGAAGCTTGAATATGGATATCCAGAAGCTTTGGAAAGGATATCCAGAAAAAATTTTGGTTTCTGGATATCCTTTCCAAAGTTTCTGGATATCCATATTCAAGCTTCTGGATATCCAGAAGCTTTGGAAAGGATATCCAGTTGTTGTGGCTAAGTATGTCGCGCGACAAACTAAGCCCCGTTTCTCCATACGCGACGGAGAAATGCGTTTCTCCCCAGATTTTGTGATCATCTAAAACGTGATATAGTATATCCAAAAATTAGGTAAGTAGAAGGATCTGGTTGAGGGCAATTGTGCGAGCGACAATTTCTAAAATCGTGCGAGCGACAATCTCTATCCGTTATCAATTTTATTTTTTGTCTGTTTTGTTCTCAACGATCTAAATTCGAAAGTTTATAACAATTTCCATCGACACTCAATCTTATTCGTCCATTTTATTCTGACCGGTCTACGTTTGAAAGTTTATTATGATATTTAAAACATTATTTTATTAATTCACTATAAAAAAGTTAGATATTTACGGCATTTATTTACGGCGGACAACACAGGGCCGCCGTATATAGTTAGTTATATACGGCGGTTACAAGGAGCTGCCGTATATAACTAACTATATACATACGGCGATATACAATACCCGCCGTAAATAGTAATAATATAAACGGCGATATACAATATCCGCCGTAAATATTAACAATATATACGGCGGTATAGAATATCCGCCGTAAATATTAACAATATATACGCCTCATATATTATTATATACGGCGTATGTAATAATCGGCGTATTTAACTGGCCATATATACGACGGCTTTGTATAAACCGCCGCATATATCATACATATATATATGGCGGGCAACACGGAGCCGCAGTATATAACTACTATATACGACGGCTTATACAGGCCCGCCGTAAATACTTATTTATATCGCGAAATGAAATACCCCAAAATTTCATCTCCCAGTTCGCGCAAAAACAAAAACAAGACGACCAAAATTTCCTCTCTCTCCTCTCTAGCTAGGGTTTGATTCAATCAATCGACGGTGAAGACCTGCCGTCGGTGACCAGTGAAGACCTACCGCCGGTTAGTTCGAGAGAAGTAGAACTATAGAAAGAAGGGTCTCTCTCCGGTGACCAGTGAATTTTTCCAAGATTTTGAGCCGCAAAGGTAATTCATTTATGCGATATTTTGAGAAATTATACTGACCCAGGTGGATTGTGGATGTTTTTTGATGATGTTGATTTTTATTGTGTTTTTCATTTGGATTCATGGGTTTTTCTTAATTTTATACAAATTGATAGATTAGTTGTTGTTTCCATGACATTAGGCTATCTGGATTTGGGTTGTATGAGCCCTTTTTATGCAGCATTTTGAATTTTCTTGATTCATTTGTAGCTCTTGGATATTAGAGAAGAAGAAATTGTGTGATTAGGGTTGTGGATTTTTTTTCCAGGTGCTAGCACTACAGGAAACAACACTATATACGGCGGATTTTAATTTTCCGTATATAGTAACGCGAGCCGCCGTATATAGCATTTACGGCGGATTATCCGCCGTATATAGTCTACCGTATAAAGTCGCGTCGTATATAGTATTTACGTCGGATATTCAGCCGTAAATAGTATTTACGGCGGAAATACAACCGCCGTATATAATGAAATACAAATACACCAGCGGAAATACAACCGCCGTATATAATGAAATACAAATACACCATATGTATATAACAGGCGTATTTGAGGAAGCTTTATACGTAGACGTCAACTTTACGTATATAAAGTATATACGGCGCCTCGCGTCCGCCGTATATAATAAATATATATGGCGGGGTGTGTATACCGCCGTATATATTAGTTATATACGGCGGACGCGTGTCTTCCGCCGTATATAAGTATTATATACGGCGGACGCGTGTCACCCGCCGTAAATAAGTGCCGTAAATAGCCAACTTTCTTGTAGTGTAGACTTGTCAAATTCTGATTTTATTGTTGTTGTCATTATATTAGGAATGTGCTTCATTTTAGAAGAATTGTTGGTGTTCTTGATGCTAATAAGTGTTGTAGATAATTATGTTCACGAGGGTTTCAGTGTATGTTTACTTATTTATCTAATTTTAAGCATGCCATTGAAATGGTTAATATCATTTTTTAGATGGATTTTCTGAGATGGGATTTGGTTAAAGCATGCACGTGGCTAGTGAGAGAGATGGAAGTCCTTCAATGAGCGTAGGTTAATCGGCTGTCAATAAAATGTATACCCTACATTCAAAGCGAAATTCCCAGTTTCCTTTGTGATTCGTCAAAAATAGATAGTCTCATTTCTAAAAGATCGTAGCTGGTACGGTAATTAAAACACCGTCGATAAATGGTTTGACTTGTTAAATGGGACTATCTTTAAATGGCTTGACTTGTAAAACTATATCATTTAGCTAGTCATTAGATTTGAAATCATCCCTTAATGCTACTACACGACTCATTTATTTATATCACGTTACATATTATTAGCTTCTTAATAGGGGGGCTTGTGAGAGAGAACGAATGAATGTTGTCATGGGGTTATACTATATTATGGGCCCAAGCTTGACTAATAGGCTAGGCTCCAACAATGTATATTATCTATCGAGCCAAAAGTTGTATTTAGACTATGTTTGTTTATGAGTTTATTTTTATTCTAAAATTTGTGTCTCTCGGTCTTATATATAGGTTGTATTTTAACGTTAAAAATATCAAGTCATATATGGACAAAAGTTGGATTGATTTGGGTAACCGGATTTCAAATGAGTATATGTCTGGGATTGACAACTTCCTCGACTTTGCATTCTCAAAAAAGTCTCTTGGTGCTAAAGAAATATATTGTCCTTGTAAAAAATGCTCAAAACGCTACCTAAAAGACCGTGCAACCGTGAAATCACATTGTATTGAAGTGGGATTTGAAACAGATTACAAGAATTGGACTAGACATGGGGAAGAGTATATTTCGGCGTATAAGAATGATAATAATGATAGGACAACCGAAGATGGCATTGAAATTGACTTAGGCGTGCAAGATTGTATGAGGCAAATGATACATGAAGGGATGGGTATGCCGAATAGTAACCAGCCAGGAATTGAAGAAATCGTACAATCAGATGTAGCCACCGCAAAGTTTCTTAGATTTTTGAGATATGCTGATCAAGCCTTGTGGGAAGGGTGTGATAAATTTACAGTACTCTCATTTATTGTAGAACTTATGCACTGAAAGGCTAATTATCGAGTGGCCGATAAGGGATTTACTTCTTTATTAAAGATTTTCATTAGGGCATTGCCTCAGTCAGCAAAAGTGCCAAATTCCTATCGTGAGGCGTACAAAATGACTGCAGATTTGGGTTTCAGTTATAAAACATGGGACGCATGCATTAATCATTGTATGTTGTTTCGAAATGAAACTGAAAGACTTACTAAATGTGAAATTTGTGGAGCCTCAAGATATAAGCAACAAGAAGAAAGGGGTAGCGGTGAAGGTGCGAAAACAAGTGGCAAGAATAAACTTTCCAAGCAGGTAGCGATGAAGAAAGTATGGTATTTTCCCTTAAAGCCAAGGTTGCAAAGGTTATATTGGTCATCTAAGACCGCGACACTCATGAGATGGCATGCCGATAAAAGAATAGACGATGGTGTGCTGAGACACCCTGCAGACTCTCGTGCGTGGAAGGGATTTGATGAACGTTATCCATTATTTTCGAGTGAAATTCGGAATATTAGATTGGGATTAGCATCTGACGGATTGAATCATTTCAGAATAATGATTATATCTCACAGTACTTGGCCGATTGTGCTTATTCCATACAATCTTCCACCTTGGTTATGCATGAAACAACAATATTTCTTCTTGTCGGTGCTTACTCAAGGCCCAAAAGGGCCGGGCAATAAGATAGATGTGTATCTCCAACCATTAATTGATGAGTTTAAGGAATTGTGGGAAGATGGTATATCAACTTATGATGCATCAAGGAACGAGTTGTTCACTTTACGAGCTTCACTATTATGGAAAATAAATGACTTTACTGCATATGCAATGTTGTCTGGATGGAGCACTAAAGGTGAATATGCTTTGCCCTTGTTGCAATGTGAGACCTCAAGCACGATGGTTGGAACATGGCGGCAAGTATTGTTATATTGGTCATCGACGCTTCTTGCCTAGGAGTCATGCTTTTCGTAAGGATAAAAGCTCTTTTGATGGTACTCATGAAGTGAGAGATAAGGCCAAGTTATTGTTTGAAACAAAATTGCTTAAACAAGTTGAAAATATGGAAACAGAGTATAAAATAGAAGATATTTTTAAAAAGAGGAAAAGGGAAAAGGGTGAGAAGCAACAAGCTAAGTTGGAGAAGAGAAAGGTTCGTAAGTTGTGTCACAATTGGAAAAAGAGGAGTATCTTCTTTGAGTTGCCATATTGGGCAAATAATCATGTTCGTCATAATCTTGATGTTATGCACATTGAAAAATGTGTGTGATAATGTGCTACATACTCTGTTAGGTACTGCGGGGAAATCAAAAGATAATGAGAAATCAAGAAGAGACCTAAAAGAGATGAACATTCGGAAACCATTGCATTTACAAATGCTTCCATCTCGCAAAGAAATTATGCCTCCGGCTCAGTTCACAATGAGTAAGAAGCATAAAGACACATTCTTGAAAGTTCTAAAGGGAGTCAAAGTCCCTGATGGCTACTCGTCAAACATATCTCGTTGTGTACATCTAGAGGAAAGAACCATTTGGGGTCTTAAGAGCCATGATAGTCATATTTTGTTCCAACAACTAATCCCTTTAGCTGTTCTAAAAGCATTGCCTACTTCTGTTGTAAAAGCCATCATTGAGTTGGCAAATTTCTTTAGGCAATTATCCTCAAAGGTGAATACACTTGCTGATCTCGAAAAGATACAAGATCGGATGGCTGTCACACTATGCGCTCTCGAGAAAATATTTCCACAAGCTTTCTTTGATGTTATGGAGCACTTGCCGGTGCATTTAGTCGAGGAGGCCTTGCTAGCAGGCCCAATACAATTTCGTTGGATGTATCCGGTAGAGAGGTACATCCATATTAAATTTATTTTGAAAAAAGTTAAATTCCTTTTTACATCTAATTTAGCATAAGTAAATGTTTTTGTAGGTTTTTACTTACATTAAAATTATATGTTCGAAATCGAGCCCACCCCGAGGCCTCCATGGTTAAGGCAATTGTGACTGAAGAATGCATGACTTTTTGTACACAATATTTGGATGACATTGAGACAAAATTCAGTCGTCCTAGAAGAAATGATGATGAAGGTAATGAGTTAGACCGCTTTGTAGGAAAAGAAGAGGAAATTACCCTTGATTACATCACACGAGTACAAGCGCATAGATATGTGCTTTTCAATACTGAAGATGTTGAACAATACCTAGAGTAAGTGATTCCTTACTTGAGCCTTACATTCCTTATATCTTTTATATTTTAAATTAATACTTAATTCATATTTCTAATATGCTCAGAATGCATCGTGCACATTTGAGAGAGACACTACCTCGTAATCAACGACATCTTATAGAGAAAGAACATAATGATAAGTTTGTTAGCTGGTTTAAAGATTATGTAAGTATGAAACCACTTTCATATGATACTTTCTTTATTGTTATAAATATTTTCTTATTAAATTTTGTTTTTTATAAAAGATATGCATGACGAAAGATGCAGTGCCCGAAAGAATTAAAAGTCTTGCATTGGGTCCTCATATGGATGCGAGGCGGTTTAAGTCTTACATAATAATGGTTTTCGATTTCGAGTGAAGGATGTCGATAGACGGAGGAAAACCCAAAATAGTGGAGTCATGCTAAATGCAAGTGTGACAAGTTTTGCAAGCCGAAAGGATAATAATCCCATTGTAGGGGATATTAACTTCTATAGGGAGTTGATTGAGATCCTTGAAGATTTGCAACGTAATTATATGCAACAACATGGAAATGACAGTAATAGGTAGTGACATGTTTTCTCAATCCTATAAATCTAATATCACTAGTTGTTGACTCATAATTCATTTGTCTAATTTAATTAGAATTCTTGTTGATAGTTGTTGACTCATAATTCATTTGTCTAATTCAACTCTAGAGTTGAACCACTAGAGTTGAATCTCTGGTATGCAACTGATGCATATACTGCTGTTAGTTTTTACTTTCTATTAGGTGTTCCTAATGGATATATTTCATGTCAAATTCCAGATGAAGAAATGGAGGTACTGCTATTGCTAGGTGCAAATGGTTGAAGTCTCCTTCTGCAAACTGTCTTCTTTCTTGATGTGTGGCAAATTGGCTCTACGTAGTGGGATCAAACTTTTGAATGTGTGAAAACATGGCACCCGTATTCTACTATTTGTGTCCCTAAACTATTGGAAATTTTTCGGTGGGGTATTATGCTTGCTTGCTGGTCTTACACTTTTGAATGTCCTTATTGCTGCTGGTTGTGTACTTGATCTTAGTGACTGTCTTAGAGGGCATAGTTCTGTTTTTGTTAAGTCTTGACATTGTGTTGTAGTAATATGGTATGATCAAACAACTTGTGGAGGCAGGATTTTGGGGTATTTGGTTGATGTTCATGAAAGAAATGTGTATTTACATTTACGAAGCCTAGTTATTTTATACAGGTTGCATTTGGCTCAAGCTTTAGCTTTTGTTGCATTTGGGTTAATATGCAGTTTTCTGTTGCATTTGGCCTAGTTATTTACGGCGGCTGCTCATATCCACCGTAAATAGTCTAGTTATTTACATCGGCTGCTCATATCTGCCGTAAATAAGATCAATGGACAACTCGTCCCCAAAGGGGGACGAGGGAATCAGAGAGAGCCAAAATGGGGACGATTCGTGCTGTGTTGGACGACTCATATCTTATATACGGCGGCCTACACCCGCCGTAATTATATTTCATTATATACGACGGTAACCTAACCGCCGTATAAAACTTTCTCAAATACGGCTGTAATACATACGGCGTATTTGTATTTCATTATATACGGCGGTACATCAGTCGCTGTATTTGCCTTAATTATATACGGCAGCTGTATTTCCGTCGTAAATACTATATACGGCGGTATATCCGCCGTAAATACTATATATGTCGCGACTTTATACGCCGTCCAAGATACGACGGTATATCCACCGTAAATATTATTTACGGCGGCACTGGTCGCTATATACGGCGGATTTTAACCGCCATAAATAGTGTATTATCTTGTTGATTTGTGTAGTTCTTCGATTCAATCAACTCCTTCTGCATCTCAATTATAAGGGCAAGTAGTAAATTAGTATTCTCAAATAAGCTCGATAGATTTTTCGTTTATGTAGTTAACTTCCATATATACATATGATCATTCAAAAAAGACTCATTTCACCATAAAATATGAATATTAGGTACTAAATTATCAAAATTATAACAAAGAAATGCAATTTGTGTAAAAAAATTTGGAGTAAAAACCTAATTTCGATTGTGCCCAAATCCAAAGTATAGAAGGTACTAGAACAAAGAAACAACCCAGTGGTCTCCCGGGGCATAGCCGAGCGGTAGAAGGAGGGAAACATAAGATTCTGAATGCATGCAGCTTGAGTTCGATTTCTGGTGAAAGCAATTTGTTTTCTTCTGGGGTTGGACCTTGTATGTGATATTAGTTGACATGTTCTCAAACCCTGTATTATTCGGGCACATCCCGCGATTTACCTCGGTCAGTCACTGAGAGATCGATAACCGGTGATTCAAAAATTAGTCCGGAAAGCTGGGAATCGGGTATAAAAAAAAAAAAAAAAAAAAAAACAGCCCGGTGAGGCAGTAACAGTAAGTCAACACCTCTGGTCTTACCAATATAAATCCGCTTCCCCAAATCCACTTCTCCGTCTTCTAGAACCCCTTCCCTCTCCATCTCCGCCGCTAAACCCCCGACGCTGCTGCCATGGATGCCGCTAAGTTAGAACAATTGAAGTTTTTCGTCAATCAATGCAAGTCCGATCCATCCATTCTCAACGATCCTTCCCTCTCCTTCTTCAAAGACTACATTGAGAGGTAACACCCACTCGAAATCATACATTTGTATCTGATTATAGGTATATCTTATTTTGGTGCTTTTTTTGAATTGAAGTTTGAAATTTTGAAACTTTGTTGTTCGTTGATTTGCTTGCAGCCTTGGAGGCAAGGTGCCTTCGTCGGGAGACCGAAATTCGGTATGATTTTTCATTTTGTGTTTTGAGTGGGGAATATGGAGTAAAAATTAATGCTGGTTTAGCTTCAATGTTTTTGTGTTGGTGATTAGATTGGGGAAATTTGGTTTACGGCTCTGTTGGGTAATTGATGACCTTAACCTAGGAGAATTGGTTTGCGAATTCAATTCTATCGTAGTTCAGCGGAAATGTGGGGAGAGTTGAATGCCAAGTTTGAGTTTTTGGTGCGGAAATTTGAGTAGAGTAATTTATTTTGGGATATGTTGGACAATTTATAATCTGGCTGATTTATTTATTAAATTCCACCGAGTGTAAGATGTAGGAAAAAATGAATCCTGTTTGACTTGAATTTTTGGCGCAGTGATTTGATGAAAGAAACTTGATTAGGGCTTTATAGGACAATTGATAAGTTTAACCTTAATTTACTAACTAATTCACTCTTTTGTTGTTCGTTGATATGTGGCCAAAACAATGAGGATGGTGATAGTTGTTTCTGTTCCGTCATATGTTTGGGTTTTAAATTTATAATAGCCGTTGGGACCCCAAACTTCTATTCAAGTCTATGTAGCAAAACATGTGATGGGTTGAAATTACAATAACATCAGTTAACCTATAGAACCACAGGCTTACGCTTACCATCCTCACGCTTTGCTACATTAATTGCTATTGAAGTTTGGGAAACGAAGTTGGATCTTTAGCATTTTTATTTAATTATTAGGTACAGCTAAATCTTTGCTGATAGCTCTCCTTTTTATCCATGTGGGGATCGATTAATTTTATCTTATACTTTTGGCTGCATAAGGCGTATGAGATGGATGATAGTGATGATGACATCGAAGAGGCTGAAGCTACTACAACTGTTGAAGAAGAAGAAGAGGATGAGATTGTAGAGTCCGACATTGAGCTTGAAGGTGATGTTTTGGAGCCTGATAATGATCCTCCACAGAAGGTCAGATAGTCAAGCATTTTCCATATACAGTTTTCTGGACTAATTTTTTTCTTATTCGGGTATTAAAATTTAATGCTGTAGATGGGAGATTCTACATTGGAGGTTACTGAGGAAGACCGTGATGCTGCGCAAGAGGCAAAGGGAAAGGCCATGGATGCAATTTCCGAAGGCACGTTACTCTCCGTTTCCTTTTTATTTGCCTTTCCTTTTCTTTAAAGAAACTTTTGTTTTGTGGGTATTCTAATATGTATACAGACCATATAAACACGTGCATGTATTTGCACTCGTATGTCAACAATAAACATTCTAATAAAGTTCTGTTGACCAGGCAAACTTGAGGAAGCGATTGAGCATCTTACAGAGGCAATTTCGCTCAATCCTACTTCTGCCATCATGTATGGAACTAGAGGTGAGATTCGGTTGTGAATTTCACCATGCGTCCCTGAGATCATTATCTTCTCTGTTTATAAACTCCAGTTTTGTTTGTTTTTCTACAGCTACTGTTTATATTAAAATGAAGAAACCTAATGCCGCTATTCGGGATGCTGATGCAGCTCTGAAGGTAGTTCTCATTTTCCTTGATACTCACAAGAGGCGTTCCTTTTTTATTTTTATAGTTCACATGTACCCTGTAGTAAGATTAGCGAATGTAGATGGAGTGGAAAAGTGTCTCATGTGTATCATGTGTATGCAGACCATATGTGAAGCGATACATGCATGTAGCCTGTAGTACAAAGCCATGCACTTTTTTGGTATCTATATGATGGATATGAGTCATATGACCAAATTTTGTTTCCTTAGCTGGGATGCTTTTATAGAAAGATGATCAATGGTCAATGCTGTGTTTTATTTTATGTTGTCCGCTACTATCTATTATATTGCCTAAATGAGGAATTGTATCTGATCAACTTGAATATTTCCAGATTAATCCAGATTCTGCTAAAGGCTATAAATCACGTGGAATAGCACGATCGATGCTTGGTCAGTGGGAGGAGGCAGCAAAAGATCTACATGTGGCATCCAAGCTTGACTATGATGAAGAGATAAGCTCCGTGCTTAAGAAGGTTGACTTTCATACTGGATTATTGTGTGATGTCTGTGTGTGCTCTATGCGTGTTTAAGTATAATAATACATTATTGATATCTACATTATTTAATACAACATCCTTGCACACAAAATGATTGAAGTGCGGTTAGTTCCCTTTTGGACTTGCAATGATGTGGTCAATTGTGGCTATTGCTTTTGTCATCTCTTGTCCTGACATCTTACTTGAATTTCTTTGTAAATTTAGGTTGAACCTAATGCACACAAAATTGAGGAGCACCGTAGGAAGTATGACAAGCTGCGCAAAGAGCGAGAGGATAGAAAGGCTGAAAAGGAGAGACAACGGCGCCGGGCTGAAGCTCAGGTGAAGTCTTTTTACTTGTGCAGTTTTCTACTGTGAATATTATACTGCATTTTGGTCTTATCTCACCAATGCTTTGTTTTGATTGTTATAGGTTGCATATGAGAAGGCCAAAAAGCAAGAGAAAGCTTCTTCGAGTGCAAGACCAGGAGGCATGCCAGGTGGTTTCCCGGGTGGAATGCCTGGTTTCCCCGGTGGTATGCCTGGATTCCCAGGTGGTATGCCTGGATTCCCTGGTGGAATGCCAGGTGGCATGCCTGGTGGGATGCCGGGTGCGTCCGCTGGTGGAGCTCCTGGAGGCTTTCCCGGAGCTGGTATGCCAGGCGATTTTCCGGGAAGTGCGCCTGGAGGAATGCCTGGGAACATTGACTATAGCAAAATTTTAAAGGCGAGTGGGATGCTGTTTATAAAATTTTGGCTTTGTAGTGTTTGTATAGTCTTGCCTTTTAGAGTTTAATCTTTTACTTCCCTTCAATCAGGATCCAGAGTTGATGGCGGGATTTCAGGACCCAGAAGTGATGACTGCTCTACAAGATGGTACCTTCTTTTTCTCTTAGATGTCCTATTTGCTGTCGGTTATCATTTGTTCATACCTTAACCAGCTGTCTTTGATCAATGCTACGGGCCCAAAAAAATCACTTATTTATGGCCACAAAAAATCATCGTGGCAGTTATTTGATTGATGTTATCATTATATATGACCGAGCCTGTAGACTGTGTAGCAAATCAATCACGGAGAACAAAGATTTTGTGAGTTTATAGTGCCCTACTGCCTGTAGTATTGCTTGCCTACTTGACACTAAAGCAAGGTTCATTCACATTTGGACCAGATCGAATAGATCAATTTATTTTGTTGCAATCTTATATTTTATTTTATTTTGTTGGTGGTAGCTACCAAGAGCCAATTTGGGTTTTATAGTTCTCATAGAAGTTAAGAACAGCCAGCAACTGTATGATGTTTAACTTGAAAAGTTCGAACACTTTAGAATTGCACAAGTGCCCTTCAGAGTGATTATTATAAAAATCTTATATTAGGAACCTTGTAATACATACTCCTTACGTCCCAAACATCCGGTTACTTATTTACCTTTTGGGCGTCCCATACTTTTGTTACTATCTCAAAATGTCAATGCTACCCACTTGCCACACTTACTACAAAAATCTCCCTAGCCCACTTTCTCTCTCCTACTTTACTTTTCATGCTCACAACACTTACTTTTTTCTTAATTCCCACGCATTCAATTTTAGTAAGCAGAAGTTTGGGATGGAGGGAGTATTTTGTAGATGAAGATAGTGAGGTCCCTAACCATAGTTATTAAAGGCCCAAGGCGCACCAAGGCGCAAAAGGTGTGCCCGGAGCCTAGGCGCAAGGCGGGCGCGCGCCCGAGTGACGACGCAAAAATGCTTTAAAATACTAAAAATATAATATACATACAACATCAAGATGAACAATAAATCAAATGCAAGTAGTAAATCAAACATACGTTATAAGTCATAAAAGAAACAAGCACAAACATATGTTATATGTCATAAATATATGTATACTATACTAAAAATATAGTATGCATACAACATCAAGTGATCAGGGAGATCGCCGGAGTTCTTCCCAGGTCGCCGGAGGTCGTCGCTGTTAGTTTGAAGGAGTTTCTAGTGATCGCTACTCTTATACAGAGTTATGACACGTGTACGTGAGAGAGTCGTGACAGAGAAGAGTATTAGTTGCGTATTAGGTTTAATTATGATTTAATTGTTGGTCAATTATTGTGCCCGGAGCCTAGGCGCACACCATCAAGGCTCGCGCTTCAGCCCTAGGCGCGCCTAATCCCTCGCCTATGAAACAGAGCCTCGCCTAGCACAATCCAGGCTCCAAAGCTGAGCCTCTCTGCGCCCGGAGCCTAGGCGCGCGCCTAGGCGCGCTTTTAATAACCGCGCTTTTAATAACTATGTCCCTAACAATCTATGTAAAGAGTTCTTTTGCATTGGGAACATCTTTAAAGGAATTGAGGATACTCCCCTATGCAAGGATGAGTATCCAAATTTGAATCTTTCTTTTAACTGCATTGTTAACAAGTCCCAGACCCTAGGGTAGTTGTAATTATCATGATCGATCTTTATATGTTTATGCATGCTGCTTGATAGTCCCTAGGGCAGTTGTCAACAAGTCCAGGCCCCTAGGGTAGTCATCTTCCATCTTCTTCATGCATGTCCCTCTAAGATTGATGTTTACCCTGTTTATTGACAATAATCTCATCTTTGTTTTTTTAACTTGTGATTGTAAAAGTTGTTGAAAATTCCATTTTCGAGAATATATATTTTGACGGTGCCTGATTGTCTTGCAGTAATGAAAAATCCTGCCAATCTTGCAAAGCATCAAGCGAATCCCAAGGTGGCTCCCATAATTGCCAAAATGATGAGCAAATTTGCTGGACCAAAGTGAGCAGCTCGGGCAACTAAGAAAATCAAAGGTTTTGATCATACCTGTAATTGTGTCATTATTGTGTCATTTTAGTGCTTCATCTCCTTTTTTTCTTGGTTTAATACTTCTTGCTGTGATGTCAGAGTTTAGTTATTTAAAAAACTTGCTTAGCATACAGACTGTATCAATAACTTTAAGATTGAATAGAAATGGAAGTTTATTTTGGTCCTCTTTAGTATATCTTCAAGGTATACTTTCTAACTTATGGTACTCCGTCCCTAATGATTGTCGAAAAAAGTTTGAAATTTGCTCTTGATCAGGAGCAAATTTGAAACTAAAAGCAAATTTGAAACTTTTTTTGACACAGCTTGAAGTCTTCTCTATCCCGGATAAGTATGTGTAGTGGTTGACTTGGGCTAATTCACTGATGATGTTTGAAATAGCGTTTGATATGTTCCTATATTGAATTATGTGGAGAATTATTTGTCGCGGTGTCAGTAGCGGAGTTATATTTTGCTTTGAAGTTGGAGGTGAATTAAAATTTTCAAACACTAATGAAGTCAAATTATGTAAGATGTGGTGGTTTAGGTGTAATACAGATGGCCTCTAGTAGTACGAGAATAGTGGAAAGGTTGAGCCACCACCATGGAAAAGGGACCTGGATTTGCTCCCTGTCGACGAGCTCAACAAATCTCGTCTGTCAAGAACAACAATAGGACGAGGTGGCAAAATCGTGGCGGTCCAGTGGAGCTCGCTAGATCAAAGGTGGGCCGGAGCAGTCGGAAATCCATGGAAAAGGAAGTAGGGACATTTCAATAGTATCTCAAGGTGGACATTTGCCCTTAATAGTTACTTGGTCACATTCCCTATTCCCTATCCCTTTTGACTTTGGTGCTCTAGACTTTTCCTATTGGAGTTGGAATGACATTTCCATGTCTCTCTCTTTCACACACACACTCACACACACACACACACACACACACATGACATTGTCTGTCACTCACTGACATTTGGACGCGCAAATGAACCATTTCTGAAGGAGTTTCTTAGTGATGTCAGATGTGTGTAATCTTAAGATATGCTTTTGGTCTCTAGTCTCTACTATGTTAAGTGCCCCGATACTTAGTTGTCATCATGGCGGATCTAGTACGTAATTGACGTGGGCTTCAGCCCACCTCAGAATTTTGAATTTTTTTTTTTTTTACCTAAGTCGTCGACTATATGTAACTTTGTTTTATATATATGAAGTTATTTTTCACTATTATTATTGTTTCCAAAATTTTTGAAATATCAAGCTCACGCGATTTCAAATTCCTGGATCCGCCCCTGATTGCCGTTCCTAGTTTAGATCAGTTTTTGATCAATTGTTCTATTCTTTAATACTTCAGACTGATTGTTATGCAGAACTATAAAGAACTATAAATGCTCGAACTTTGGTCATAGAATTACGTCGTAAATAGTTTGTTCGGACTCGAAAACTGGAGGAGGGGTTGTGTCAAGATCAGCCATTAGGCCCATTACTATCCTTTAGTTATCATGATTTGAAGTTGGCTAAACAAACCCTAGCTAGCTACAAACCTACAGGAAAACCAAGATAATTGGAATTTTTTATTTAAATAAATAAATAAAAAAACCTAAGTCAGAAATCTGGTTCACCAAAGATGAGGACCATTTCTGAATGCCTCACCTGCTTACTTTGACCTATGGATAGACAACTAAGTTCAGACCATTTATTTAGAAAATGGAATAATATTCTATCCGTCTCATCGTAATGAATTAACGTAATAAAAGGTCAATTCATATCAATCAATCGAATTTATTGAGTAGTAAAATGTCAATTCATATCAATCAATCGAATTTATTGAATAAAATAGTATTGATCGTATACATGCGTCTTATCGTAATGAATGGAATAATATTCTATCCATCTAATCGTAAATCTCATCGTAATGAATGTAATAATATTCTATCCGTCTCATCATAATGATGTGTTATCCGTCTCATCGTAATGATGTGTTGCAGTTGTCTTGTTTATTTATGTGATTTACTTATTTGTATATTTATTTTGTATATTGATTGTAATTGTTTTAAAAAAAAAATCTTTTTTCAGAGGTACAATAATACTTACTTTTGAGACTAATAAAAAAAGGAAAACGTGACACTTATTATATTTATTATTATTATGAGACGGAGGAGCATTAATCAGTTTATCAAGGGACCATTTATTATGAGTTGATTAATAACCCATAAGTCATATTTTTGGTCATATTTTTCTTCCTTTTTGTTCCATAAAATCAATTATTTCTTGGTAAAAATTGAACTTCTGAATTGAACACTTTGAAAACAGTTTGGAATCTCTTTCAATTAATGAACTCAACTGTTTCTTTTCTCTTTCAAAGAATGAGTCTCTAATAATTAAGCTTCAAAATGAATTACTTATTTAATTGTCTTTTTTGTTATATAATTGATGGCTTAATGATGCTCGCATTACTCTCGACAACGTCATTAGGTTTGTTAATCTGTATTAAGCTTGACGATTAGCTAGGGACATATTAAAATTAGATGGAAATTAACGTTAGCTCGGATGTCGCTTTAAGAAATGCTTAATGGTGTTTAAGCCACAATGATGCTTATAGTTAGCTCATCATCTCCACTAATGCGACACTTTTTCTATAAGGATTAGGTTAATAAAAATGATTAAAATGTTGTTTATGCATTTGAATAATTACATTATTCATCTTTTTCTCTTTTGCTTTTCTATCCTGTTTGTTGGTAGTTTCTTTTGGGGGAAGGTGGAACTAGTGTAATTAAATTCTCAAATGAAGGAGTACTTGACCATAATTAAACGGTATAAGTGGGAGTTCACACTATTAGGAATATAGTTTTCTAATCTTATACGGATTGAGTTTCCTAAACTATAATAAAATATATTTGAATATAATATTATGATATTATATTTCTAATACACACAAAGTTAAATTAATAGCTGAGCGGAATAAAAGTGATGGTCCAGGTCCAACGAGCGAAGCCCAACCTTTTACTCCCTCCGTCCCACAATAATATAGACTTTTGCCAATGGACGGGAATTAATTAAGGAGGAAGTATTATATTGAAAGTGTTGTGAATGTGAAAATAAAATAGGAGAGAGAATGAGTGGAGAGAATAGTAAATTATAATGGTGATGTGAGTATTAAAATAATGTAGGAGAGAGAATGAGTGGAGGGAATAGTAAAGATTCCTTTTCATTTTAGAAAAGTTATACTCTCTCCTTCCCGGCCGAGTTAGGATTTTTTGAAATGGCACGGGGATTAAGGAAAAGGTAAATGTTGTGAGTGTAATTTAAAAATAGGAGAGAGAATGAGTGGAGGGAATAGTAAATTATAATGGTGTTGTGAGTATTAAAATAATGTAGGAGAGAGAATGAGTGGAGAGAATAGTGATTTAAGGTTTCCATTTTGGGCCGTCCTAAGTCGGGTGGGACACCCAAAATGGCAAAAAGTCCTAAGTCGGTCGGGACGGCGGGAGTATATTATTGTGGGACGCCCAAAAAGGAAATTTTATACTCCCTCCGTCCCATAACAAGCGACACACTTTGCCATTTTGGGCGTCCCACTGATAAGTCACACTTCCTAAAATGGAAAAGAATCTTTACTATTTTCTCCACTCATTCTCTCTCCTACATTATTATAATACTTACAACACCATTATAATTTACTATTCTCTCCACTCATTCTCTCTCCTACTCAACTATCTACACTCACAACACATCAACCTTTTCACTTTTTTCTTAATTTCCGTGCGGAACAGTAACTGCGTCGCTTGTTATGGGACGGAGGGAGTATATTATTGTGGGACGGAGGGAGTATACATTATTAAGATCATATTATCAAATGGGCCGGTCCAATTGCTACAACACCAACGGCCCACCATAAATCGGTCGACCATCATTGATTCCGACCTAGCTTCGTCCAACATATGATCACATACTTGTACAACTCAAATCAAGCCAAGTCATAAAGTCAGGTCGCCCTTGACCATTCAAGCGACTTCGACCTATCAACACGTGCATTGACTCACGTCGTTATTTGTAACCGCCTCCTACTTTCTCGGAGTCAGTTACGCCAACATTATCCCCGTGATTTTAGGAATTCAACACGATTCTACATCAAAACTATAAATACCTAACAACATCCAACGTTCAAAGGTAATGTCTTATTTGCTATTTGAGTATTACGTCATTCAATTCAGTTTATAAGTCTAATATACATTATTTCATCATCACGTCAGAGAATTTTAGCCGGAGGCCAACTAGTTACCCAGTTAGTCGTTTGTTCGTGGTTTCAGATCTTATTAACTGAAAATCAACCTAATTGCTGGATTAAGGATGATCTGGATCGTTTCTTATTGCATCATCAATATCAATTATTGACTAATTATTGACTGCAAAACAAACTCAAAGTATGTGGCACCTTGTCAACTATGGGTAGGAGGGGAGGAGCACCTAAATCAAGATGGTTAAAGATTACTCTCTCTCTCTTCCAAAATGATATTGCTATTTTTTTCGTTTTAAAAACGATGAAGATAATTTGAATAATAATTATAAGTTAATTTAATTATTTTAATAAATATTACAAAAATTGTTATTGACAGTATATATTATTGTGTATTAATAATAAATTTTAAATTTTTATTAAGATAATTAAATTAATTTAAATTTATTGCTTAAAGTACCTCATATTAATAAAAAAAGTGAGAAGATTATTTTGAGACGGAGTGTTACCTCTCCCTCTATCTCTAATAGGGATCTTTCTACAATGATCCAAAATAAAAGGAGAGAATGACCGACTCTTACTTTCATCTTCACTTCTTTTATGATTTTTTTTTACTAAAAAGAATAATACTAACATTATGTTTTGAAAAGACAATCTCACTTTAATGTTTTAAAGTTTATGGTTAACTTGAATTATTTTTGAAATTCTAAAATTATTGTTTGCTTGTAATTTTTTATTAATAACATAATTTTTTTTAAAATAATAATAATTATTTCTATATTTTTTTGTCGAATTTCAACAAAGTTGAGTATCAAATTAAAATGAAACTATTTTTAAGAAACAAAGGAAATATTATGTATTATGAGAACACTTTTAGTGTAGCAGCAATAATTAAGGTGCAAATAAGTAAAAATATCATTTTGCTTTGATAAGTTAAAGTACAATTTTTAAGGTTTATTTCTTACATTAATATTTATACTATTATTTATACTATTATTTATGATATTTTTGTTATTATTATTCTTCTTATTATTATTGGGTTAGAAAGAGAATTAATTTTCATAGTATCACATCTCTATATGTACCAACAGTGGCAGACTTAGTGTAGGAGGTGGGGGTGCACGTGCACCCGGTCAAATAAAATTAGTTAATTTCCATATCATGTCAATTTATAGAAAATCAATCTTTTTCTCAAATAAGGCAATTCTTCGAAACTAATTCAAAGCCTATATACAAGAAAAGTACAAATCCACATAGTTGGAGTTCCCAAGTACAAGTAACTGTGAAATATGAACAAACTAGTACATGCTCGTGTTCAAGGACACGTTTTTTTTTTAATTAATTTTTTTTTAAGGGCAAAATGGAAAAGAGACAAATGTATGAGAACAAAATGGGAAATTTGCCGCGTGAAACTGTTCATTCAACTGTTCATAGTGGGGGTCTAATTTATACTATAGATATACTCCCCCACCCGTTTCAGGAAATTCGTCACTTTTTACCAAAAATAGCGCCCCGTTTAAAGCGTCACTTTTCCTAAAAAGGAAATGTTTTATTAATATTATATTATCCCACTAAGTATTCCCTCCACTAATTCTCTCTCCTCTTTTCAAATTACACTCACAACACTTTTTAAATTCACTATTTCCTCCACTAATTCTCTCTCCTATTTTCAAATTACACTCACAACATTTTTTCTTCCCCTTTTTTTCCTTAATTTGCGTGCCACCCCTAAAAGGGTGACACTTTTCCTGGGACGGAGGGAGTATGTAACTGTAAATTTAAACAAAACAGTCCCTCATTTTCAAGCAATCTCACCCTTTTATCCCCCTACCAAACTTAACTAGTACTAGTATCTTTTAGGTCCATTTGTTTTTGCTTCAAATTTTGTAGGATGAAGACACATGTGCCCTGATATTTGAGGGGATTGTCAGGATTAATAATCCACTTGTTTTTGTTTCAAATTTTTGTACAAACCCTAGAAAACAAACAATGCATTGCCTAACTAAAAGATCTTGTCGCAAAAAATTGAACACTATACGTGGCTAATGCTTGATGTTGTGGGAAATCGCTCGCATTCTAAATTATTAGCTCGGATATATAGAATCCTTACGTGTTAATTGTTTCGATAAACGGGACATTATGTGTGGTTTAACAAGTGTTTTGATGGTAACATCAATGTATAAAATACACAAATGTAACATCTTAGTCACTTGTTTTTCCTTGTAGGGAAAGAATTTGTAGTTCACCAAGAAAAAATATATGTATGTGTATGTTTGTATATGCAGTGTTTGTATATGTAGGAGTACGTTCATGGAATGTGGTGCCTAACAAGTAATTAAATTAATAAAAACATGATTTATTTCCAACATCTGTAAGAAATGGAAGGTCCCTAGGGTTTCGCATCTTGACATCTGGCTAACTTAAGCAGTAAAATTCATTGATTTGGATAATGTTCTTTTTTTGACCCGTTTACGATGATTATCTTCATCTCAAGTCTAACGATTTTTATCAAGTTAGGATCGGAATGGAATAAACGTTAGGAGTTTTCGGTCTTGTTTTTAGGGTTATTTCATTGACTTTGAATTATCTTCATAATTAATTTTGAGTAACACACGTTTTTTTTTAGGTTAAGCTACTTAATCAGTGTAATGAAATTGAAAAAATAAAAGAAAAATTCAAAGGTTCATGCACCTAAACATAGAGTTTAAAGAGATTATGAGCGGTTGAAGAATGGGTCCACTTTGAACAATATTCACCTAAGTTTGGACTATAAGTCAAACAAACCAAACATTTGGACAATCACCTACCCAATCTATCTATTTAATATAATTTGTATGCAAAATGACAATCTACACATTGTTTTATTTATTTATTAATTTACTAATATCATGAGTCAAGAAACTTTGGTCATTTTATTCAACTTAGTCCAAGCTCCCTACTATGGGAGACAAATGTTATTGAGGGTCTCACAATGGCCAATGGACCAGGGCGGACACATGTACACCCAAAGGGGTGTGCCGTGAACCCCTAAAATTAATATTGACATATAAAAAAAAAATTATTAAGTGGACCCCCCACTTATCAGCTCAGTCCACTCTCATTAGCAAAAAAAGAAGAATCGATTTATATAGTCATGTAATAAATAATTATTTTTTTGAAGTTTTTGGATAATGTAATTTATTAACTCCTCCATATTTTGACCCTGGATCCACCCGAAATGAATGGGACACATGTCAATGCGGGTCCCCTACTAATCCAATGAGTGATAGCTTATGTGGCATGAGTTGTCCACTCTGCACAAGTGAAGTAGGGTTCAAGATTCATGGAGATAAACATGTGGAGGATAATAAGAAGTAAATTTGATTCTAGTTAATTAATAAACTATATATTAATAATAGTGAAATTATTGTAATGAAACAATCTAAACTTGTTGGGCATAAGTGGGTATTAAGAAAATATTGAAAATCTTCAAGGCAATATGATTTGACCTCAATGAAAATCATATGATCAATATAGTGTTGCTTAGAAGAAAATATTGTCAATATTTGGATGCAATATTGGTGACAAGAAATACTTCAAAGCACTATTGCCAAATAAGTTACACTTTAAAAGGTGATTTTGACAAGAAATAGACATTCAATATTTCTCATAAACAAAATACCCTTTTACAATATCATTTGTTAATTAAGTGCAAGGTGTTCCCAATAGAATAGATGTGCGGATCGAGATGAAATTTTCCGTATAATTTTTTTTTTTTTTATCATCAATGATTTAATGATTAATATGGGTTATTAGAGCTGACGTAATGACAATACCATCTATAAATGTTATAAATAAAAATGTAACACCCGATGATATAATTTTGCATGATCATCCATAAACTTTTCCCTTTTGAGTGCATGATCTTGATTAGGGTGAGAAGCATGGGATTATGATCTACAATAATAAGGACACGTAAACGTGGCGCTGACGAAATGGGTGATGGAATGGTGGAGTAAGAGTGAGAATACAGAGAGAGAGAGAGAGAGAGAGAGAGAGAGGTGTCTATGTAGGAACATATGAAGAAATAAAAGGTTAATGGAAATAAATTAAAATTTGGCCCAATTATTTTGGCTTTGTTGTCACTCCCATCACTCTCTTTCACCCCCCCCACAACCCCTTGTCCTTGTGGAGTAGTACTCCTCTCAAAGATTTAAGACAGAGGCGAATTCAGAATTTTGAAATTATGTGGACTTGATATTTAAAAATATCGTAAACAATAATAACAGTGAAAAATAACTTTATATATATATAAAAAAGTTACATATAGTCGGTGACTTAGGTAAATTTTTTTTTTCAAAATTCTGAGGTGCCCACGTCTATTATGTCTAGATCCGCCCCTGTACAAGTGCACAATAATAATAGATGATTGAGTTTAGCTGCTTAATGATAAATTAAAAATTGAATTTTGATCAATAAATTGAAATATTTATAAGAAAATCATCATATACAATAATAATACTTCCTCTGTCCCAAAATGTTTGTCCCATTTGACTTTTTTGTTGAACTTTGACCACAAATACATGACAATTTAATTATGTTCATGAAATTCTAAAAATTTCTATTGATTCACCATTAATAATATTATCAACAACAACTTTTAGAATTTCATGAACATGATTAATCTCTCATAAATTTGTGGTCAAAGTTCAACAAAAAAGTCAAATGGGACAAACATTTTGGAGTGCGTCTGGGGAGAAACGCGTTTCTCCGTCGCGTATGAAGAAACGGGGCTTATTATGTCGCGCGACATAAGTAGCCAGTTTCTGGATATCCTTTACAAAGCTTCTGGATATCCAGAAGCTTTGAAATGGATATCCAGAAGCTTTGTAAAGGATATCCAGAAACCAAGTATTTTTTTCTGGATATCCTTTACAAAGCTTCTGGATATCCGGCTTTGAAATGGATATCCGAAGCTTTGTAAAGCGATATCCGAAAAATATTTGGTTTCGGATGTCCTTTACAAAGCTTCCTGATATCCTTTTCAAAGCTTCCTGGATATCCTTTCCAAAGCTTCCGATATCCGAAGGCGATGAAGTGATATCCAGTTTTTGTGGCTATGTATGTCGCGCGACATAACAAGCCCCGTTTCTCCATAAGCGACGGAGAAACGCGTTTCTCCCCAGATTTTGTGAACATTTTGGGACGGAGGGAGTAGATGATTGAGTTTAGCTGCTTGATGATAAATTAAAAATTAAAATTTAATCAATAAATTGAAATATATATAAGAAAATCATCATATACAATAATAATAGATGATTGAGTTTAGCTACTTGATGGTAAATTAAAAATTAAAATTTGATCAATAAATTGAAAAATATACAAGAAAATGATCATATATGTTATATATTATAATGAATAAATTTCTATTATATTAGACTAATTAATTCAATTGTCATACAATCAATTTATAGTCCAAAAACCCTTTTTTTCATCACCAAAATATGTTTGTTTAGGTCACCCATCCCTCTCAAATACTCTTTGTGGGTCCCTAGAATCTCCCCAACACACACATTTTAGTATTATTTTCATAATATTATATTGAAATATGTAAAAGTTAAGGCCTATATATAAAGGTTGGTGCGGGTAATGTAAAGTTGGGTGCAAGGGATATATCTCATCAACTCTCTCTGGCACTTAGTTTTATTTCACAACAAAAGGCCTTTAACTTTACATTATTACCCTTTTTATTTAGTAGCGTTGGTGGTTGTAATAATGGGAAGACAACCTTGTTGTGACAAACTTGGGGTGAAGAAAGGGCCATGGACGGGGGAGGAGGACAAGAAGCTCATCAATTTTATCCTAACTAATGGCCAATGTTGTTGGCGGGCCGTCCCTAAGCTGGCGGGGCTACGCCGTTGCGGGAAGAGTTGTAGGCTTCGTTGGACTAATTATCTTCGCCCTGACTTGAAGAGGGGACTTCTCACAGAGTCCGAGGAACAACTTGTTATCGACCTCCATGCTCGTCTTGGCAATAGGTACGTAGAAGTCCATTCTTGATCTCATTTTCGATATTTATTTCGATCAAATTTATCAAGATTTATAGGGGTTTAAAGGTGATCATACTACTATTTATTACCACAAGTTTAAACATTGTTTTATCAATTTAGTCAAATATTGTACTTTTGTGGCATGCAACTTTTGATAGTGGACAACTTTACATGTTCAAAGCCATACTTAGAAAAAACATGCCTTTTTTTTCAATGATCTCATTTAATTATCAACCCATTAAAGCTAACAATGATGGATAGGTTAAATAAACTCACTGACTCTTTTATTAAAACTATGTGTTAGCTTGAATTATTAATTGTATTTTAGAGGGAGTTTTCATTATCACTAATGTTGATCATGTTTTGTTTTATTAGGTGGTCGAAAATAGCGGCAAGGTTGCCTGGTCGTACTGATAACGAGATCAAAAATCATTGGAACACTCATATTAAAAAGAAACTTATCAAGATGGGAATTGATCCGGTCACACATGAACCTCTTGTAAAGGATCAAGCTACTAGGGAAACAACCGAAGAAGATAATTCCTCGCAAAAGGAAACCCGAGACCTTGCTCAACCAGAAGAACAAGATACTACTAATGGCTCCACGAGCTCGTCGGAGGAGAACTCAAGCTCACCACCTGAAAATTGTTCCCAAGATGAATCTCATAATGTGCTCGAAAGCTTTTGCCACGATGACCCTTTGATAAGTTACCTCTTAGGTGACAACGAACCAGAACCACCACTGGTTGATTCTTCGTGGGAGTTCCCAAGTGAAGGTCAAGGGCCTACCCCATCATGGGATGATTGCGCATGGCTATTGGATTGTCAAGATTTTGGTGTTGATGATTTTGGGTTGGACTGTTTCAATGACATTGATATGAGTGTCTTAAACACGTTAGACATGGGCAATTTATCTACGTGAATCAATGAGCTAGGTCATATATATGATATGTCCGTCTATTCTTAGACCTCCTTAATCCATGCTTGCAATCTACGTCGTGAATCAATGAGGTCACAGAATAATACCGACTATAAAAAATGAATCGGAAAATATCGTTGTCTCGTAAATGACACTATCAAAGTACTTAGTATGATCTCTATTACACATATGTGAAGAAGAAGAAGCTACTGTACAGCTGGGCGACCGCCGACGGCCCACAAGGAAATCTCTTACTAAGTATCATGTTGGGATCAAAATTTAGTTTTTACTAGTTTTGATTTTGGCATGCAACAACAATATTGGAGGGTCACTTCTTAAGAGGTTAGAATTATGATATACAAATTCCATATCTTTAAATTAATGTTGATATGGTTCCTTTTGTACATATGTTTCAATGATGAAAAGCAATAAAGTTACCTTCATTTTTCAGTCGCTTTTGAATTATGATATACAAATTTATCCACTTGTGGCATTAGGTAAATTTGGGACGAAAACTATCCCTTTAAGTCTATGACATCATGGTGGCAAAATAAGATAACCTAAAGTATACAAACAATTAAAAAAGATAAGATAAATAAACTTTCGCTGACAATTTAAGAAAAACCTTGCTATCTGTATTTGAAATCGCGCCAGATGCGCCTGCGCCGTAATATTGATTGATAATATTATATGTAACTGTTGTGCAATCGCAGCGGAAGCAGTTAAACAATAATCAATAATATACATCAAGCAATTGAGAAATCGAAAGAGAAAAGAGATGAAAATCGATTGGGGTTTTGAACCTTGCCTCTGTTTTATTATGTGCAATATCTCATATGTTTACATAGGATTACAAACAGTATTTATATGTTACAAATCCTAGCCTAAACCAAGACCAAAAAACAGAAACCCGTTCAGGCTCAAAACCCCCCGTCAGCCTTGAGGCGCTCGCCCCAAGACCAAAAAACAAAAACCCGTTCAGGCTCAATAACACACAAAAGTAGTATACATCGAGCCATAACATCCAACAGTAACTTATGTTAAATGAGTTGAATGAATCTGTTGTTCAGTGTTATTCGTACAATTTTTATAATATATTATTTAAAATAATAATGTAATTTCTAGCCACCCTAAAATATTTGAAATTAATAAACTATCCCATCCCATGCTTGATAGAATCTGTACCCTTAACTCTTATGGACCCAACCATTATAAACATTCTGATTTGTTTGGTTAGTGGAATTTTGAATCACTAAAATATTTGTGTGGCTTTCACCAAATTTATACACTTTATATATATGTTCATTATTTTCTTGACGGTCACTACTTTTTGTGTTTGCTTCTGTTCATCTTTATAAATCAAGTGAGTTGTTTCCTCACTGTCACGCCGCCCAAAAATCATTCTATACTACTTTTGTGCAATTTCTGTCTTATTTTATGAAATTTGGAAATGGTGTTACCACAACAAATGGTGGTGATGTAGATATATCATCTAATTTGCGAAATAAAGGACCGAGATGAAAAAGGTGTTTAGTGGACTCTACGAATGGTCTTACAATTTGTGAGCTTGTCATCATCATCGGCCACAACTTGCACCCAGGCCCAGCCCTGCCATGAGACACATGAGGCGGTCGTCTAGGGCCCCCCGAATTTTGTCCCATTTTAGGGGCCCCAAATATCTAGTTTTATTGTATATATTAAATGTTCCGCATTATTTAACAAAGATGATGAGTGTCCTTGTGGCTAAGAAAGTTGCTTTAAATTCATGGTGTATCAGATGACCAAAGTTCGAACCTCAAAATAAATTATTATCACTAAAGTTTATTGCAATATTTTCTTGATTTCTTTGCAAACATCTCAACTTATTTTAATTACCAAATCCAATTATCTAAGTTCAAATCTTCGCATTTCTGCTAAAATATTCTCCTAGAACCTAAGAAAATACGGAACATATGCCTCTTAAAAGAAAAAGAATGTTGGATATGGAAAGATGGAGAGATAAACGTTACACCGCAATATTTCCAGTAAGAAAATTTAGGGGTCTCGATGAAATAGTTTGCCTAGGGCCCCAAATTGAACAGGACCGGCCCTGCTTGCACCGTATGATGCAGCCTGCATTAGTTATCCGTCATTATAAAATTTGAATCTGTTATATTGCGTCAAAGAACTCTTACTCAAGCGTAATTTAAAATTTGAATCTGTTATATTGCGTCAAAGAACTCTTACTCAAGCGTAATTCGATGTTCATTTCAAATGAGAGATTAGGGATTTGAGACTCCACATACTACATTATGATACTAGGATGGATATACTCTCTCCGTCTCTAAAAGATTGTCCTTTTGTACATTTTGCAATTATTAAGGAAGAGCTTCACCTTATTGCACCTTAGTAGATTTGCACTAACAGTCATTTCTAAGTTTAGAAATGAGACATACTTTTTGAGATAAATCAAAATGGCAAATGGGACAATCTTTCGGGAACTGAGGAGGGAGTATCATATACTATGCGATGTGAATACCTACCTTGCAAGTGTTGCTTTAATTTTGTGTGTTTTTTTGAAAAGGGTCTACCAACTTCTACCAAAGCACATCCATGGAATGGGTAAAATAATGGTAGTGGGGGATGGGGGGACAGAGTAAAGATTGGAGTGCATAATAGTTGAGAAACTTGTTTTTGCCATAACAAAAATTCAAAATAAATATTATATAAAAATAATAATAATTTGTGATGGAGTCGGCATGACGCGTGATGACCATTTACTCACACTTACAATACTCCCCTCCACTATATGATAATTGGAAAAATAATAATGTATTTCATCTGTCCCAATTGAAATTATACATTTTGTTCAAATTATATGAGACTTTTTTATTGATCAATGAGACGCACTATCATACACGCAATAATTTTCACTTATTATTCTCTAGCTTATTTTTTCTCTCACACCCCATTTTTTATACTCAAAATACCTATTCCACTAACAATTTTTTTTAATTTCTTTTTATGTGCCCAATCTAAAAAGTGTGTATTTGAATTGGTAATTGGTTTACATATATAAAAAAAGATAATTGTGATATTCCTCATCAAATATCGAAAATATGTGAAAATTTTGTATGTTATATAAAAGATCTACTATATATTTTAGTGGGCTAGTGTTTGGTGCATATATACGTGTCAGATATCGGGCTCGAGTCGTTACAAATGATATCAAAGTGAAACCTCGGCCTTAAGGCTTGTTAGCTAGCCGAGGGGTAAGATCTGTGTATTGATTGACTTCACCAAGGGCAACAAATGTTTGAGTGGAAAAGTTTGTAATATCCCCCATCCCACATCGAAAATATATGAGAATTTAGTGTCCTTTAGTGTGCTAAATAGAAAACTCATATACTATTTGATGAGCCCGAATCTACTGGACCGGGCCCGCGCTCGGTCTGGTCCAAGGAACCAGTGACGTGGCAGTTCCTAGACCGCTGGGGGGGAAGACCGCGGACAGATAGGCCCTTGAGGTCAAGACCGCGTCCCTCCCCGCATTAATCCTATCAAAGACCGGAAGGATCCTGATCGCTATATCCGTGCCCGCACGACCCTTGTGGCAGGTGGGTCCGTGCCGCAGAGTGAATGTCGCGAGGACTCATGCCGCCGTAGGCGTGCCCGCATCAACCGTGCTCGCGTCATATACCTTTGATTGCGGCCACAATATTGACCGCGGGCACATGCCTGCTTCCCGGTTAATATCAAGCCTTACTGAGCAAGTTAGCTTACTGGCTCTGACAGGCCACTTGCCGGCTCCCCCATCACGCATTCAATGCGGCTCGATCCGGCGCCTACTATTCCATTTAATGCTCTAAGCGGCTACACGGCTCATGTCCCTTTCGGCCATGTCCCTTGGACGATCGATGTTCCCTCCCCGACGGGACCAATTAGGCTGCGGACACGTGTAGGCGGTCAAATACCAAAGTGCCCCCAGAAATTTGATCTCGTGCTTACCTCAACAAGCACCATTGCATTTCCTATAAATAGAAGGCCTTTATCCCCTTGGGCAAGGTAAGTTCCATATACAATTGAGTAAGCTCTATTACTCTCTAAAAACCTAAACACACACACACACTCAAGGTATTCAAAGCCTTATTATCTCGGTATTCTTACTCACACACCGAGGGCCTGAGTTGGAGTAACATCCAACTTTGACCTTAACGGTGCTTGTTTGTGTTGTGATCTAGGTACCTCAAACCACCAAATATATCCTAGCCGGATATCCCGAACCGCTCCGACCCCCAAAAGCCGTGGCGTCATCGGTGGTTCCATTGCGGAAACGACTTTCTTTCGTTTTCTCGTTAAAAATCTTTTTGTTTTCAAGGCACCTCACGTGTCCTAAACAAATTCGGTGCCGAAAGGCTCTTCTTTTTCCATCATCTTCTTTCCGAACATGGCTAGAATATTGGAAAATGCGGGTCACTTGACCACTAGAGGAGAGAATGATCAAGCCTCACCTCAGTCATTAGTAAAGGCAGCTCCAAACTCGGTTTTCAATAGAATGGGGCACGTTCCCGGCCACCAAACACCCTCTCTCCTGGTCAAAGGGCCATACACCAACTCACGGACCAAATACGTCTTTGAAAAAGCACGAGGCCCTCCTAAACAAGAGCCCAAAAACTCCTCGGCCTCCCCAAGAAATACCACCATGAACACTCCTCTCTCCCCGGAGCGAGATAGTAAGGAGACAAGAAATTGGATTCCAAATCCAAGCCGGTCGCCGAGGCCATACGGCAATTGCCGACCAAAGAATCTGGAGATGTTCGAAATAGAGGCCAATGGAGGGCTACAGCTCCCACAAGGGTCCATAAGGTTCTCCCAACGAGCTCCCGCTCACTCACTTGCTAGTCAAGCGGTGGGGGTAAAAAGGGCGAACCAACCCTCGAACGCGGACAGCCGGCCGGCTAAGCGCGCAGCTGTGGTGCATGTCGAGGACAGCGAGGAAATTGGAGAGGAGGCACAGTCAAACCAACGTGCGAGGCCCCAGCATTGCCCTTGGCTCCGGCCAAGGGAAGGCCGTGGCTCCACGAGCTAAGAAGCGAGAAGGTTGATGACGAGAACCACGAGTTCGTTGATTTCATGCAGAAGATGTGGGAAACCCATCAGAAGGCCGCTCAGAAATGTGGTCGCACTATGGATGCCTTCAGCGACAAGATCGCCCGGGCACCCATTCAGAAGGGGAAGCCCCCCCAGATGGATACATACGATGGATCCAAGAATGCGAGGAGCCACATGGGTAGATTTGAGGGCCAGATGGCATTGTTCTCCGAGGACGAGTCCGTGATGTGCAAGGCTCTAGCTGCCACATTCACGGGCAAGGCCCTATCCTGGATGCTGGCACTTAAACCCCGCTCCATCAACTCTTTCAATCACTTCAGGAACATTTTCCTCAATGCCTTTGCTGGAGCAGGTGTGCCCGCTAGACCAAAGACAGATCTTGTCCGTGTCAAGCAGGCCGCCACTGAATCCACAAAAGATTACATTGCTCGCTTCAGAAAGGTCAGCGAGGAGATAGTAGATCTGGAAGAGGGGGATATTAGACTTTGCTTTGAGGGAGGCCTCACTTCCTCCTTCCTGAAGTTGAACTTTGCCTCCAGCCAACCTAAAACGGTCGAGGAGATGTATGAAAGGGCTTACGCCATTGCTTCGCCGAAGAGAAGCGACGCCCGTTCCCCGAGCTTCAGCCAAGGAAAGAATAAGCCAAGTCCAGGAGACCACCCCAGAGCCTGCCCGCGTTAACAATCAGGGCAAAAACAAAGGCCGTGGGTCGGATAAGCTACGAAAGAAAATGGAAGAAATAGCCTACACTGAACTCACCGAGCCAAGAGCGGTGATCATGCGAGCATCAGATTTTCCTGCTCCTCCTCCCATGCTCAGAAAACCAAATGAAAGGTGTAGGGCAAAGTTACGCTGAGTACCACAATGATCACGGGCACGGAGCGAGAACTGTTTTCAGGTGAGAAAAATAATCCAGCGAGAGAATCAATAATGGGGAGCTCACCCGATGGGTCGAGGGAAACGACGAGCCCCCAAATAATAACCGGCGGCGGGCACGAAACCCTCGTGGTCCCGAGAGGGTGGAAAGAGACAATTTTGAGGATGACGATGGAGACTACAACATAAACTTCATCGGAGAGGAACCTCCCTCCAACAAACGGCTCTCCCTCCAAATCCGGACACTAGAAAAAGTTTTCTCCATCCATGATAGCTCAGGAAGAAGAGCAAGAAATTGGGTTCAAAAGGAGTGAACTTGCCTCCTCCACTTTTCATTCCACCCGGCCCCTCACCACGAGAATGAAGATCAACCGGGCAAACATTGGCCGAGTGTTGATAGATCTTTGGAGCGCCCGCGACATACTCTACTACCATACTTTGGTTGGAATGAGAATAGTGAAGCACATCTTACTCCATATGCGGGCATGCTCGAAGGCTTCACTAACCACGCCGTAAGGAGGTAAAGGGGACGATTGTGTTTGACGTAACTATTGGGGAAAAACCCATGCGAAGACGGCCAAGATAACTTTCATGGTGGTCGATCTTCCTTCCCGGTCTGATGCCATTCTCGGCGTAGCTGCTCGGGCCGAATTGGGAATAGTTGCGTCCGTCCCCACCAAAGGGTGAAATTTAACACCCGGCGGGGTTGCTACCATCAAGAACCGGCCCGGGAGATTCCTCAGAGCCTTTGGAGGAAAAAGAAAAGAAACGAAAGGCCGGGCATCACGCCCGCCAATACGGGCGAGGACAAAATGATAGAGGGAAAAGGCGAGGACAAATCAAAAAAGGGAAAACTCTTGCACTCCCGCCGCCACCCGTACCGATTGGCATGCTTTCTTTCCATTCCACGAAGGTGGAGCTCAAGATGAGCGAGAAAATCGAAGCGGTTAGTCGCCCTTTGTTGAGGAGGTTATATTGATCGAGGAATAGAGGGAAATTGACCGTGATATCATATCTCCTTGGCAACAGCGGCGAAGCTCAAGTCAACCCCCTACCATTGTTATTGACTCCTTGCACAACCGTAGAAATCGGTGACCTAAAACCTAACGACGAGCTCGAGGAGGTGGTAATCAACCCCACTTCCCCGAGCAAACTGTTAAGGTAGGCCTGGAAATTCACAGCGAGGAGAGAAGGATACTCATCGAGTTCCTTAGAGCAAATTGCGATGTGTTCGCTTGGAGGGTGGAAGATATGCTGGGAATCAGCGAGGACGTGATCCTCCATAAAATCAATGATGACCCATCCTTCAAGAACATCCACCAGAAATCCAGATACTTCTCCCCGGAGAAAGAGATTGCCATCAAGGAAGAGGTGGAAAAATTGCTAAAAGCGGGGATAATCAAGGAAATTACCTACCCCAAATGGCTAGCCAATGTCGTGATGGTCAAGAAATCCAATGATAAATGGAGAATGTGTGTTGACTTCACGGACCTCAACAAGGCATGCCCCAAAGACTGTTTCCCTCTTCCTCGCATAGATAAATTGGTGGACTCTATAGCCGGGCACAGAGTGTTAAGCTTCATTGATGCATACTCCGGCTACCATCAGATCCAAATGGCTCCTGAGGATGTCCGCTCTGTAGCTTTCATCGCTGCGGGCAAAACCTACTGCTACACAATGATGCCCTTCGGGCTGAAAAATGCAGGAGCCACATATCAAAGGATGGTCAATCTGGTCTTCAAAAACCAGCTGGGCAGAAATCTCGAGGCCTATATAGATGATATGGTGATAAAAACCAAGGAAAACTCCCACGAGCTCGACGTGGAGGAAACCTTCCTGAACTTGCGCCGTAACAATATGAAGCTAAATCCCCTCAAATGTGCCTTTGAGGTAAAAGCGGGCAAGTTCCTCGGATTCATGATCAATCAAAGGGGGATAGAGGCTAACCCAGAAAAAATCCAAGCCCTATTGGACATGAAACCTCCTGCTTGCGTTAAAGATGTTCAAAAGCTCAATGGCCGCATCACAGCGCTTGGCCGCTTCATCTCACGGTCAGCAGAGAGATGCCTCCCCTTCTTCAAAACTCTCAAAGGGGAGAAGAGAGCTGATGAATTTACATGGAGCACTGAGTGCCATCAGGCTTTTGAAGAAGTCGAAACATACCTCGGACGGCCTCTCTATTTCAGCGGCCGGTGCCGGGAAGAGCTTTTTTTCGTTTCTAGCGATTCTTGATGCGGGCAAGAGGCCGCTGTTCTTGTAAGGGAGGAGAATAACTCCCAAAACCAGTTTATTATGTAAGTAAGGCACTTTGTCCGCCGTAGAAGGGCGTTATCTTAATATAGAAAAGTTAGCTTACGCCTTGCTTGTATGCGCTCGAAAATTAAGAGCCTACTTTTACGCACATCCTATAAGCTGTGCGGACCGAGGCTCCGCTTAGAAAGGTTTTACACAAACCGAGTCTTCGGGAGAATGCTAGCTTGGTCTATAGAGCTCACCGAGTTCCGATCACCTACTCCCGAGAAAGACAATCAAAGCGCAAGCCTTAGTTGATTTTGTAGTAGAATCATCATTCAAATTAGCGGACATCGACCTCGGAAAAAGAAAGCGAGCAGAATCAGAAGATGACCCAGAAAACAAGAGCACTGAAACTATGCAACCAAAGGAGCGCCCGGAAGATATATGGACTTTATTCGTGGACGGCTCAGCGAGCAAGTTAATAAGTGGAGCGGGCATACTTCTGATCGCACCCTGCGGGGAGACATTTAAGAGGGCCTTAAGGTTCAAATTCGAAGCATCAAACAATCAGGCTGAGTATGAAGCGATCATAGCAGGCATGGAATTAGCAAGAGACTTGGGAGTGCAAAACATAGAGATCAACAGTGATTCTCAGCTCATAGTTAATCAAATTAAGGGGGAGTATGATACTATCAACCCAGTGCTAACTCAGTACTGCGGGCTTGCAAAAACCCTCATCAAAAAGTTTACCTACTATGAGCTAAACCAAGTCATGAGAGAGGACAATATGGAAGCAGACCTCCTCTCCAGAATAACAGATCAAGAAATTGATAAATTAGAGGCGGATCGCGATTGAGTTCACAGAGAGACTGCTATAGATCGGATTCGGATAAACAATATTGAGGATCAAGTAAGGGATGGGTAGATGAAATGAAGGATTACATCGAGAAGCGAGACCCTCCCGAGGATCCGGTAAAGGCTAGAGCCATCGGAGCGGTGTCCGCGAAATACCTCGTCCTCGATGGGGTACTCTTTCGCGATCATTCACCAAGCCTTTACTCGGATGCGTCAAAACTCACATGGTCACCAACTTACTCTACGAGGTCCATGAAGGAGTTTGTGGCGGACATCCAGTGCTCGCACCCTCTCGTACAAGGTCAAGTTTCAAGGATTCTTTTGGCCCACGATGAGAAGGGATGCACAAGAGTATGTGAGAAAGTGTGATAAGTGCCGAGATTTGCGAGACATCCCTGGACTACCATCAACAGAGCAGACTTTGGTTGTACCATCGTGGCCGTTTGATACGTGGGGATTGATCTCATTGGACCATTTCCAACTGCTCGAGGAACATTAAGTATCTTTGTGGTGGCCGTGGATTATTTTACCAAGTGGATAGAAGCAAAGGGCTTAGCCACTATTTCCGAGGATAACACCATCAGTTTTGTCCACGACCACATCTATTGACGATTTGGGGTTCCCCGAGCAATAATTTCAGATAATGGCACCCAGTTCTCCGCGAAATTCACTGCTGAATGTGTGAGAATGAAGGTGCAACACCGTAAGTCCGCAGTTGCCTATCCTCAGGGAAATGGCCAAGCTGAGGCCGCGAACAAGCTAGTCCTCACCGCCCTAAAGAAAAACTTGGAGGGACGAGGAGGACGTTAGTTGGACGAGCTCCAGATTGCATTATGGGTTGTCCGCACCACAATAAGAAATTCAACAGGAGAAACTCCCTTCTCGCTCACGTATGGGTCAGAGGCAATGGCTCCAGTAGAGGTAGCCCTACCTTCGTACAGAGTCACCTACTTCGATGAGTCTCAAAATGAGACAAACAGAAGGTGTGACCTGGACAATCTCGAGGGAAAGAGAATACGGGAAAATGAAAAAATGGTGAACTACAAGCAGAAAGCGAAGAAGCACCATGACAAGAGGGTAAATAAGAGGAGTTTTTCAGTTGGAGACTGGGTACTCAGAAGCGTAGAGGTCCAAGGGACCCAACCTGGTTTCAACAAGCTGTCCCCGAAATGGGAAGGTCCATATGAGGTCACAAAGATAGTCAAAGAGGGCACCTACATATTGCGACCAAAAGAGGGAGAAGAGCTTAAGCACGCTTGGAATAGCGACCACCTTAAGAGATATTTCTTTTAAAAATCTTTGTAATTTTTTGGAAGGAGTATAGACTGTGTATATAAAGGAAGTTATCATCATGTTTCATCATATTTTGATGCAAAAAACCTACACCCACCAGCCTCAAAAGCTAAAGTGGATTCCCGCAAGCGGATGCCAGTATGCGTACAAAGATCCATTACGATCCGTACCTACTGATGCGCAACGATCTTTAGGGTCCGCACGCCTATATGAGTACAAAGATCCGTTACGATCCGTGCTCAGATCGCGGGGAGGATACACTGTCCTGCCCGCGTGACGCCACCAGGAATAAGTGGATATAGATGCAAGTGAGGACAAAGGCCAAGGCCCTTGTCTCCGACTAAATGCGCGAAGTGTGAGCACCCCAACCCGGGACCTAAAGCGTATCCCGAGCTTGAGGAGCCCAACTAGGAAATCTCCTCTCTAATTTTTAAAAACTTTTATTTTCCTTTTAAAAGAAAACCCATTTTCAAATACCAAATTAAACCAACTAATAATATCACCACTCCACAACTTCCATAAACCATAAAATGATTTCTTACATCGAAACTCATACTTAACTTTGTTTTACAAAAGAGTTTATACACATCTTCTCAAAAGAGTTTTACTAAATAAATACACCCAGGACAACCAACTTATACACTTAACTCCGACAAGTCCCCAAAAGCAAAAGTCCACAATTTAACCCCGGCCTCACCGGTTCCAACACCTGTCTCAGCACAATCTAAAACAGTAAAAGGGAAGGGGTGAGAATAAATCTCAATGAGCTATTATGAATGCAGCAAGATGCCAAACAAGATGCAACACATAGCATGGTAGCACATAACACATTATAAAAGCGGTAAACACCTTACGTTACCTCATTTTACCTTTTCCCGTCTGAACAATAAGTCGTACAACGTGGGAGTAAAACTCCACTCTTTGGTGAATTGCCTCCAGCACATTCACCTCTTATAGGACTCATACTCCAGAGATCCATATAAGAAAAGATACCTATAATAGAGTATCCAAAAATAATATCGCTAACTGTAAAGCTTTAGGCTTAATACAGAAGCATTCCCCCTAAACACCAATCGCAACAGGTCTGTAAGGCTTCTTCATGCTCAATACAGTCGTTAGCACACCCACTCTGTGGCCACGTAGGGACGGTCCTGTGTATGATGAACCTTCAATCACTTATAGAACAAATCCATAATTGATTGAATTCCATTATACCCCCGAATATCAACACGTTCAAGCACATAATAGATACTTGAAATATAATCCACAAAAGGGATAATCATATAATAACATGGTAATGTATACTCATGCAATCAATACCATAGTGCAACAACCATTTAATACACTATGCATCATAATATAACAACATGGTAATGTATACTCATGCTAATCAATACCATCAATGAATATAAATTCAAGTAAGGTAACCATATAACCAAATAATCCCCACTTGGGATGCAATGTAACAACAAGTCAAATATTCAACACTTAGGATACAACACAACCATATACCAAATAATCCACAATTGGGATACAATATATTGATGTAACACATAAACATTCCCAACTAACACCATAGTGTGATTATAATCTCTACCCGTTCCGCTAATCACCAAGGTATGGGAGCAAGTAAGGCCACCCTAAACCATAAACCATTCTTACAAGGTCAATACTCAACCTTGATCCATAATTATAAGAGTGCAAGACCTATTTCCAACAATTCCATTTTGACCAAATAATACATCATGGTCTAGCCAAGGTATTCTATTTTAACTTAGGTTAAAAGGATTAATTCATCTCCGAAGTAGATTAGGTTTCCACTAATTTATAATGGTTGAGATTCAAGCCACGAGGTTATTGGTGAAAATCAGCAAAAAAAAGAAACTGAGGAATTTCTGGTGACATGGGCGACCGCCCAAGTCACTATGGGCGACCGCCCAAGCAAGGGTCAAAAGGGTTTGATATTTCTGGGGGGCTGGGCGGCCGCTCAAGGGCCTATGGGCGACCGCCCAAGGAACATTTCAGCACTTCGAAATTTATAACTCTTTTCCACATATTTTCTTTTCCCTTTTAATAATCTTTCTTAAAAATTCCCAAAAGGATTTTCTAACTTTACAAACCTCATTTTAAATCATTTAATTCCCAAATAACAAAATCCTAGATCATTTACCACTTGATTCTCCACCCATTTCACTATCATAATTCAAGTTTAACCTTCTTAATCTAACTTAATCCATTTTCTTACACTATTGATCATCTTCCTTAAACAACACATCATACTATAACATAAACAAATTTCTTAACTACAAGAAGGTTTTCAAAGCATCTAATAACCATTTTAATAATAATAACAACACCAAAATTCATGAACATTACTTAGAAGAGAAAATCATAATAACCCCATTCAAGTCATTAACCTATTACTTCCATTATATCCTCATTCCTTCAACTTAAACCCTCATCTACTAACTAAAATCAATTAAATCTTGAATAATCATCTTACTCAAATAACCCTATTAAAAATACAATATACTTTTTCTTTTCATAAAACATTCATTTACACATAAAAGGTGCAATATTTAGAAAGAAGTCATAATAACTCACCTAGCAATTATGAAGTGGATTAAAGATCTTCTTAGCTCAAAGTGTTCCTCTCGACTCCACGAACCCAAAAGTACACCCGAATCGTCAATTGGAGAAGAATTGAATTTATAGAAATTTTTGGAAGGAAATTAATGAGAGGGAGCCTCCATGGATAATGTTTGAGAAAGAAGAAGGAAGAAGATGAAAATGATAAGGGAAGGAGGAGGGAGGTCGGATGATGTAGGAGGAGGCATGGGGAGAGTATGGGAAAAAGTAGGGTAGTGTTGACTAAGGAAAAGGGGGAGGGAATTAAGGGGATAAATGGCCCCCCACAATTACCTCCTTCTTACTTCTTTTTCTATTCTTTATATTTTTCCCACACCAAATAACTACCCACATTTTATTTATTTTATTCCTTTCTAATATTATACTCTTTCCAAGAATATTATTTTATTTCTCAATCATTTCATTTTAATGTTAAGAAATCAAAGATATAAAATAAACACATAATTTTAAAAAATATTATTAAAAGCACATTTTATGATACTAAAATAGGTGCCTAGGTTTAGGGTCGTTACATTCACCCCTCCTTAAAGAAAATTCGTCCCGAATTTTAAACTTGATTACCTTAATGATCCATAACAAAGGGTACTTCCCCAAACATTTAAATTTACCACTTTCAACTAGTTTCCTCAAGTCATGATTCTTATGTACATTCTCAGCATCCAAACACTCTATAATTTAATCCCGGAATTGAAATCCTAATAACTCTTAACGTTTTCCCCACATAATTCAAATTTGCCTAAACATCCTTAATTGCAGAATTCCATACGTACGAAGGATCATAAATAAATTTTCTCATACCAATCTTTAGACAATACCCATTCAATGCTAACTAAACTGCTATTATACTAAACTCCCTTAAGATTAATAGAACCTCTCCAGTTGAAAGGAAACCCAACACACAATCTATTCTTCAAAATTCTGGATAATCTTCTCATCTTGAGACTATCCTCTCATCCTATTAGATTCTGAATCACCGTTGAACTTCCTTTATAGTCTCCACATTCTATGGGTCTATCCTGACTAATTGCAACAATGTCTCGCCTTACGACTCAAAGGATACGCTTGACGACACATAAGCCTTTCGGCAAATCGCATTCGAAATCACAATAACTTTTCCGGATAATATAAAATGACGCAATAAAAATCTTTTAATAGTTCCAACCATCGCTTAGGCTTATAGATCTCTCCCTTAGGATAACTAAATTCTCCAAACTCATAGGGTCGATCACAATTCCCAAAAGGAAACTTCAAAAAGATAAGATTCTTACTTAGATAACGCAACACAATTGTAGTCACTCTCAAGTAAGGAATAAGAAAATTTCCGCTTTATCTAAGTTAACTTCCTCAAAGCATACGCTATCACTTTCACATTTCTCATAATATCACACTAAATCTTCCTCTAATACGCACTTAAAATTCACAAAGTTCTCACATTCACTAGGTAAGGTAAGGATCGGATCTATAGTTAATATTTTCTCCATTCCTACCAATATGATTCATTCTTATTACATCTTACACCATTGATATCCTTCCGAGTTATCTAAACCAACGATTTTATAATTCTCGAGAATTCCTTGAAAATTCCTTTGGTAGCACTTTGCCAACCTCAAAGATTACGGACACAATCCTTGTAAGATCCATAGTAACTTCCAAGCTTAAGACTATATAACCCCAAAGTTTGGATACTTCTCGAGCCAACTCACACTAGCTAAACTTTGTATACAAGGACTTCTCACCAAGGATTACTAACCCTATCCTCCAATGCTTTTCATGATCCTCTCGGAACTTTAATTAACAAAGAGACCCTCAATTCTAATTACCATAAAGCCATCAAAGTAAGGCTTAAAAATTCTGCTTATCATACCCATAACCAACACATGTGATACCTCGATGGAAGCACCAATACCATCTACTCACAACGAGTACATAAAATTTTTAGAGGGACTCCTTATTCGAGTCTAGCACATATCAATTACCCTTCACACTTTTAAACAAATTTTTTCTGCCTTTAACGCATACATAACAAGTATACCACATAAAGGTTCATCTGTATCAATTACCAATATAAGAAATTCCAGGCACAGAAAAGAAGACTCACTTCTTATGATAGTCTACCAATGCACAACAATTACTTACCCATCTAGGTCAAATATATCTCACAATCAGAAATTGGTAATCATACCAAATCAACTGGCAATATATGCTCAGCCATAACCACATCACCACCGTGGCAAACCAAAGGAGATTCGAGGTATTCTCTCATAAGAGTAGAATCCTCTAACAATAAAATAAATTCTCAACAATGTATGTCACATACAAGCAAAATGTGATGCCAAACATAAATGATGTGCAACCGGATCTATAAAATATGACCCCTACTTCTGAGACAGGGAATATACCTCTAGTGACCTCTGAAGAAACTATCTCTCCTAGGCTCGAAACACGTACTCGACCATAGACCTTCTCTTTTGGTTCCCCTTTGTTATCTCTTTTGGTACCAACTCTTTGTCGTCCACCTGGCTGACCGCTGCCTGAAGCTAACCTCCGATGAAATACAGGACAATTTTTCTTGTAGTGTCCTATTTCTCCACAATTCAAGCATTTCCCTTGCTTCCTCCAACACTGATCTTCGGTATGTCCAATCCTCGCAAAATTTACAATTCATCCCATACTGTTTGGATTTTGGCCTAGATGAAGAAGCTACAACAAACTCTCCTCTCATACTCCCTGAAGTTGAAGTCCTTGATTGTCCTTTAGTGATTTTGGATCCTTGTCCTAGATACTTTGGTTTATTTCTAATCCCACCTTCCGATTTTCCACTATTTTCCTCAATGTCCTTCTCGACCTTATATGCTCTATCTATGAGTGTCTGATAATCGGTGAAACTATCAATCCATAATTTCTTCCTAACCACAATCCTCAAACCTTTTACAAACCTATGAACTCTTTTCGCTTCATACGATACCAAATGAGGGCAACTTCTAGCTAATTCCTCGAACCGGACCACATACTGATTCACCGTCATGTTCCCTTGTTCTAGTCCTAAGAATTCGATCTCATTCTTGTCCCTTGTAACCATCGAAATGAAATAATCCTCGAACTGATGTGTGAAATTATCCCAAGTCTGGGGCGTATGATCCCGCTCCCAACTTTCCTTCAAAATCTGCCACCACTGATCAGCTGGACCTTCAAGTTTGAAAACGGCATACCTAACTTTCTCTTTGTTGGGACTTTCTATAACCTCGAAAATCCTATTCATTTCTGCTAACCATTTTTCTGCCTTTAACGGATTCGGATCTCCGTTAAAGCTCGGTGGGTTCATCTTCACAAATCTTTCTAATCCATCACTTTGGTATCCCTCAGGTTGATTCGGAACCGATCCTCTAGTCTCCATATTATGTACAAACATCCTGAACAATTTCATCATCTCTTCATTCTGATTTCCACCTATACCCATATCTCCTTCATTTTCTAGAACCTTTCGCTGATCATCATTGCTTCCGACCATTAGAACGAACTCCTGCATTAAACACTCGGCGTTAATTACCACACATTCCCACTTAGTCTAGACATCTACCCTTGACCTCTAAACTAAGCTCTGATACCAACTGTGAGCACCCCAACCCGGGACCTAAAGCGTATCCCGAGCTTGAGGAGCCCAACTAGGAAATCTCCTCTCTAATTTTTAAAAACTTTTATTTTCCTTTTAAAAGAAAACCCATTTTCAAATACCAAATTAAACCAACTAATAATATCACCACTCCACAACTTCCATAAACCATAAAATGATTTCTTACATCGAAACTCATACTTAACTTTGTTTTACAAAAGAGTTTATACACATCTTCTCAAAAGAGTTTTACTAAATAAATACACCCAGACAACCAACTTATACACTTAACCTGACAAGTCCCCAAAAGCAAAAGTCCACAATTTAACCCCTCCTCACCGGGTTCCAATTTCACCTGTCTCAAAGACAATCTAAAACAAGAAAAGGGAAGGGGTGAGAATAAATCTCAATGAGCTATTATGAATGCAACAAGATGCCAAACAAGATGCAACACATAGCATGGTAGCACATAACACATTATAAAAGCGGTAAACACCTTACGTTACCTCATTTTACCTTTTCCCGTCTCGAACAATAAGTCGTACAACGTGGGAGTAAAACTCCACTCTTTGGTGAATTGCCTCCAAGACATTCACCTCTTATAGGACTCATACTCAGTAGATCCATATAAGAAAAAGATACCTATAATAGAGTATCCAAAAATAATATCGCTAACTGTAAAGCTTTAGGCTTAATACAAAAGCATTCCCCTAAACACCAATCGCAATGTGTCCGTAAGGCTTCTTCATGCTCAATACATCGTTAGCACACCCACTCTGTGGCCGCGTAGGACGGTCCTGTGTATGATGAACCTTCAATCACTTATAGAACAAATCCATAATTGATTGAATTCCATTATACCCCGAATATCAACACGTTCAAGCACATAATAGATACTTGAAATATAATCCACAAAAAGGGATAATCATATAATAACATGGTAATGTATACTCATGCAATCAATACCATAGTGCAACAACCATTTAATACACTATGCATCATAATATAACAACATGGTAATGTATACTCATGCTAATCAATACCATCAATGAATATAAATTCAAGTAAGGTAACCATATAACCAAATAATCCCCACTTGGGATGCAATGTAACAACAAGTCAAATATTCAACACTTAGGATACAACACAACCATATACCAAATAATCCACAATTGGGATACAATATATTGATGTAACACATAAACATTTCCAACTAACACCATAGTGTGATTATAATCTCTACACTGTTCCACTAATCACCAAGGTATGGGAGCAAGTAAGGCCACCCTAAACCATAAACCATTCTTACAAGGTCAATACTCAACCTTGATCCATAATTATAAGAGTGCAAGACCTATTTCCAACAATTTCATTTTGACCAAATAATACATCATGGTCTAGCCAAGGTATTCTATTTTAACTTAGGTTAAAAGGATTAATTCATCTCCGAAGTAGATTAGGTTTCCACTAATTTATAATGGTTGAGATTCAATCCACGAGGTTATTGGTGAAAATCAGCAAAAAAAAGAAACTGAGGAATTTCTGGTGACATGGGCGACCGCCCAAGTCACTATGGGCGACCGCCCAAGCAAGGGTCAAAAGGGTTTGATATTTCTGGGGGGCTGGGCGGCCGCTCAAGGGCCTATGGGCGACCGCCCAAGGAACATTTCAGCACTTCGAAATTTATAACTCTTTTCCACATATTTTCTTTTCCCTTTTAATAATCTTTCTTAAAAATACCCAAAAGGATTTTCTAACTTTACAAACCTCATTTTAAATCATTTAATTCCCAAATAACAAAACCCTAGATCATTTACCACTTGATTCTCCACCCATTTCACTACCATAATTCAAGTTTAACCTTCTTAATCTAACTTAATCCATTTTCTTACACTATTGATCATCTTCCTTAAACAACACATCATACTATAACATAAACAAATTTCTTAACTACAAGAAGGTTTTCAAAGCATCTAATAACCATTTTAATAATAATAACAACACCAAAATTCATGAACATTACTTAGAAGAGAAAATCATAATAACCCCATTCAAGTCATTAACCTATTACTTCCATTATATCCTCATTCCTTCAACTTAAACCCTCATCTACTAACTAAAATCAATTAAATCTTGAATAATCATCTTACTCAAATAACCCTATTAAAAATACAATATACTTTTTCTTTTCATAAAACATTCATTTACACATAAAAGGTGCAATATTTAGAAAGAAGTCATAATAACTCACCTAGCAATTATGAAGTGGATTAAAGATCTTCTTAGCTCAAAGTGTTCCTCTCGACTCCACGAACCCAAAAGTACACCCGGATCGTCAATTGGAGAAGAATTGAATTTATAGAAATTTTTGGAAGGAAATTAATGAGAGGGAGCCTCCATGGATAATGTTAGAGAAAGAAAGAAGGAAGAAGATGAAAATGATGAGGGAAGGAGGAGGGAGGTCGGATGATGTAGGAGGAGGCATGGGGAGAGTATGGGAAAAAGTAGGGTAGTGTTGACTAAGGAAAAGGGGGAGGGAATTAAGGGGATAAATGGCCCCCCACAATTACCTCCTTCTTACTTCTTTTTCTATTCTTTATATTTTTGCCACACCAAATAACTACCCACATTTTATTTATTTTATCCCTTTCTAATATTATACTCTTTCCAAGAATATTATTTTATTTCTCAATCATTTCATTTTAATGTTAAGAAATCAAAGATATAAAATAAACACATAATTTTAAAAAATATTATTAAAAGCACATTTTATGATACTAAAATAGGTGCCTAGGTTTAGGGTCGTTACACGAAGGCCTTAGGTGGCCGTTACTCGCATGCCTGTATTTAACAAAGGCCTACATATAAGCCCGTAACCAGATCGCGAAGGAGACCCTCACACAAAACTCCAAGGGGTTTTGAATAAAGGGTCAAAAAAGCGTGAACCACCGTTAGTGGATACAGATGCCAGTAGGTTAAAGGGCCGCTATGCTAAATATGCTCCTACCTACTGTTGCGCGGACTATAGCTTCACGGCCACACTCTGCATGCCCTCTGAAGGTAGCTTGCCTTGGTTGCCTTTGACTTACACCACGGCTCGCAAGGCTGGGAATAAGTGTAAATGGATGACAGTGATCAAACGCGTTTTAACAAAGCCAAATAGACAAACCGGGGTCAAGACCCCTAACTTTGCCACAAGGCTAAAACAAATACGGCCGTTAAAAAATAAGGTGACTCTCACGAAAATCCAGGTGATTTTGAATAAAGAGTTAGGAAAACTCAAAAAATGCGGGCAAATGGCCTATTAAGGTTTTGACCGCAGAAGGAGAGTATAAAGTTTAATTACAAGTCAAAAAAGCTAGAGAAAGAGCAAGAATACAAGTATTAAGGTACTTCAAAATTGCGAGCACTCAAAGCAGCCTACAAGACAAGTAATTAAAAAGAATAGTTACGCTTTGAAGAATGATTCTATTACCGAGAAATAATTACAAGGATCCTACAAGCTATTACGTAAGGGAAAAAGTAAAAATCCTAAACTATAGGAGCTTGGTCCTCGTCCGCATCTCGCAGCCTCCCAGCCGCACCATCTCGTGCCCGCTTCGAAATTGGAGTTGGGAAGGAAGACGGGTCATCGAATCTCTCGTTATAGGTTCGTAGATGGGCTCGCAGAGGCCGGAGCGGGGAGCTGCCCGCGAAGGAAAGAGATCTCCTATGGCAGACCCATTTGGAAGAACCTGAGCTAAGGCATCCCCCAATGATATAGGGTTCTCCCCGAATCGCAGTTCATCCAAATCGGCGATCAGGCTAAGAGCCGTCACTTCTGCCACAGGAGGCAAAGAGGCCGCGGCGGACAGCTCCAAACCTTTGACCTCGTCCTCGGACAAGGGAACTAATGCATGCCCGGGCAAGCATTCATCATCCGTAGCAACAAGCGAGCCAATCAAGGCCAACTCCTGCACGGTGAACTTGCCCGTGGCCGCAAAATTCCTTATTTGTGTCCGGACCCCAGCCTTATACTGAGCCAGGTTTTCAGCAACGAGCCAGTCCTTGAAAGCTTGGGAGTTCTTGTATTCCTCCACAGCTTCCTTGCGGACATCGTCGAGGGCGGACTTCCCCTCTGCCTCCATCCTTTTGTAGGGGAGCAGCTCATCGGACAGCTCGTCCACCTTCTTCCCCAAAGCCTCCAGATCAGCCTGGGCAAAGATCCACTCGGCCGTGAGCTCTTTATTCCTGGGCTCCCACTCGTTCTTGTGCCCGCGGAGCTCATCCCGCTGACCCCTTATCCTCTCAAGGTCCTTCTCGAGCTGGGTCACCCTCTCCTGGAAGCCCTTCAAATCGGTCTCCTTCTGAGTAAAGGCCTTTTCCTTGTCCTCCAGCAGGGAGTTCAAGGTTCCAATTCTTGTTTGAGCCTCATCCAGCTCCCGAAGTTTGGCTGCCAAGATGGAAGTTTTGTTCTCCACCTCAGCGGTCAGAGTGTCACAGCTTTCACGCAGCCGCAACACCTTATTACTCACCTGCGGGCAGAAAGATCAAAAGTTATACAGTGAAAGAAATTGTGAAGACAAAAGATTAGATCAAGCGAGCATCTACCTCGGTCAGAGCGAGGCCTATATCCCCACCGGGCAGGCATTCTCCTCGACAACTATGCCTTTATAGAAGTCCGGAGAGTATAGGCGGTTCGCCAGCCCGATCCCCACGGAGGCATTGGCAGAGTTTCGGGCATAGATATCCACCCCGGTGATGGGAGACACCTCGGACAACCTCTTCCTAACCGCCAGAGTCTCCTCACGAGTAGTCAAGGAGGCCACTGGATAAGCAGCCGAGCAGAGTGTGCCCCCAACAGGGGAGAAGAAGGCGAGGCCACGGCGGGGCGGTCATAGTCCGAGGAGGAACATCCCCGACCTTGCAGCTTCCTTTGTCCCTGTCCCAGCTCTCCATCCCTCTCATTTCTCTTTCGAGAATCCATTTGATGGCCGGAAGGAATGGTGCGGCCAGGGGGAGAGCGGGAGCCTCTAGTGCTGGATGGAGGAGGACCCCTGGGGGGTGGAGGCAGATTCCCCGTAGTAGGGATAGTCTTGGGAAGGCTCGAGGATCCCCGTCTTCGCCGACAACGGGCACCGTCTTATCCTTGGTGGGGACCCCACCCATCTCGCCCTGCCTCTTCGCAGCAAAGATCCCCGATAGCTTGTTTGTTCTTGGCCTTCAACCGAGCAAAGCATTCAGGGGCCATCGTAAATTGTATTCTTGGATCTACTCGAGGGAAAGAGAAAAGGTTAGAATGCGCTTCAAAAAATCAAAGACAAAAATAAATTGGCAAACAGTTATATGAAAAAGTTAGAGACCGATAAGTTCGGGAGGATCGCACTCGGCGCCCAAAGCATGGGTCTTACAATCCGCCTCAAATTGGTAGTGCTCGTGCACCCTCATATCGTGGTCACGAGGCAACGACTCTATTTCTACTGCGGGGGCATGCGAGGCGCCCTCTCGCGAGGAGCCACCCCGAGTAGATCAAAAGAGGCTCATCTACAACTATTGTGCCCACGTCATAAACGGGCTCCTCCCCGCTATCCAAATAAAGGGCCGATGCCTCTCTATGGCAAAGTGCGCATAGCATCGGGCAGCAGAGGACGGGTCCGGATAATCGCTAGAGGACACCTTCATCGGATCGGACTCGAGGCTTGGAAAAGGGCCATCCAAACCTAGACTCAATGACCAAGATATCCTTACGGTTCCATTGGTCAAACTTGTTCGTGGGGGAGAGAAGGTCTTGGTAGAGAAATTCCTAGCCTTCAAACCCGTAATACTCCTACGATTTGGTTTTGGTAGTAGGCATAAAGCCCGGCCAGTGGGGTTCATAGCCCAAGAATCTCGCAAACAAACTATGAAAGAAACAATAGCCCCGATGGCATTGGGAGTCGGAGTTCATGGGAGGCAAATTGAACTCCGTGAATTCATAGTAGAAAGGATCCAAGGGCGGCCTCGGGCCATTCTCAAATTGAGCACCATAAAAAACTAAGGCCCTATTATCCTCGCGGACATCGCCCACCGTCTCCCGCCTCGGCTTATCCTTCCCTTTATCGTAACGTGCCCAAGGGTGCGGACACGATAGCCTTGCGGTCAACATTGTACACTTCATAAATATCCTCCTCCCGGTTGAGGATAGGCCACTTCCTTGGCTTTCTTCACTGCGGCCGTGACCGGGGTTCGCCTCAACCCGGCCGTTTGCCTTTATTGCGGGCAGGGGCCTCAGCTACCTCCTCCTCGGAGTCAGGGTCAGAAAAGGCATCCACAATATTTGTGGTCTCAGCGGCCTTTTTAGAGGTCCCCGCAGCCCTCCTAAGTTCGACCTCGCGGTCATCCTCCTCGGTCTCCGTGCTCGTCGAGCCAAAGAGACCGGTTTCATCACCGCGGGCAGAGGTCACTTCATCCTCATCCTCCCCGCCTACAGTAGTCTCAAAGTTCAGAGGCTCCAGCTCCTCACTACTACTCAGTTCAATGGGTTCAGCACCAGGGGCCGCGGGCACCACATTGGGAAATACAGTCCTCAGGGGCAGAACATCTAAAGGGTCATTCAGGTCCATGCCCGGTGCCCGCGCATCATTGGTTTGTTCAGGATCCATCAGTTCACACTTTTCCCAGTCACAAATTACTTCGGGGACGCGAATCGCTCTCCTCACTAATTCAACGGCGTTCAGAGCCGAGCCTCTCTCGCGGGGAAACCTGCACAAAACCCCCATTACAAAATTTCTCAGCCTACTGGTATCCCCCAACACCAAAACATCACCGTTCCTTTTTACCCTTTTATCCTTGGCCTCCCACAACCGGGGTGGGACAAAAGGCCCCCATTGGGATTTTTCACAGAAGTATTGGAAGCACTCAAGGGATAACCTAAGCCACCCATGGCCTACCTTCCTAAATATCCCCCCTGTCCATTTACAAACGGCAAACAGATCTGGAGTGCTCCCATCTCCTAACTCTATGGGACGGCGGGATCCAAATTCGCGAGTGGTCATTGTTCAAAACCCAGAAAAGAAAAATAGAAAGAGATGAAGAAGAAACACCCCAAAATTACTTACGAAGGAAAGCTTGAGGGTAGATTCGAAGAACGGTTGCACAGAATTCGCAGCAAAAAATTTCTCTCTCTAAAGCGCTTTGAATGTTTGGAAACGGTAAAAGTGTTTGGGGTTTAAGGGTTTGGTATTTATAAGGCCTACCTATACGGGTTAACCCGTTAACCCGTATTAATTAGCCCACAAATCCAACCTCGGACCCTGAACCGTCTCCAACGTTTGAAAATTCGAAAATTAAATACCTTTTGCATTTATTGCCCCCCTTGGATGGCTGACACGTACCCCTGTACGTACCCTTAACCTGTCTTTTCATCTGCCAAGGGCCCCCCTGTTAACCGGGAGGGACGCCATGCAAGGGGCCACGTGTCACTCACTGGTGCCTCCCGAACGTTCCCATAGGTCCATGGGGCCAAGCAACAAACAACAAAAAGCGCTAACACTGGTGCTCGCCAAAACGACGATCCAATCCTACCGAGCTTCTAGTACCTCCTCGCTCAGACCATAAATAATCACACTCGGAGCTAGGGGCCATTGATGAGCCCGGATCTACTGAATCGGGCCCGCGCTCGGCCTGGGTCCAAGGAACCCGGTGACGTGGCGGTTTCTAGGCATTTGGGGGGAAGACCGCGGACAGATAGGCCATGAGGTCAAGACCGCGTCCCTCCCCGCATTAATCCTATCAAAGACCGGAAGGATCCCGATCGCTATATTCGTGCCCGCACGACCTGCGACCGCCGGTGGGTCCGTGCCCGCATAGTGAATGTCCGCGAGGACTCATGCCGCCGTAGGGCGTGCCCGCATTAACCGTGCTCGCCATATATACCTTTGATTACGGCCACAATATTGACCGCGGGCACATGCCTGCTTCCCGGTTAATATCAAGCCTTACTGAGCAAGTTAGCTTACTGGCTCTGACAGGCCACTTGCCGGCTCCCCCATCACGCATTCAATGCGGCTCGCCAGCGCCTACTATTCCATTTAATGCTCTAAGCCTGGCTACACGGCTCATGTCCCTTTCGGCCCATGTCCCTGGACGATCAATGTTCCCTCCCCGACAGACCAATTAGCCTGCGGACACGTGTAGCCGGTCAAATACCAAAGTGCCCCTGGCCGATCTCATTGCTTACCTCAACAAGCACCATTGCATTTCCTATAAATAGAAGGCCTTTACCCCCTTGGGCAAGGTAAGTTCCATATACAATTGAGTAAGCTCTATTACTCTCTAAAAACCTAAACACACACACACTCCAAGGTATTCAAAGCCTTATTATCTCAGTATTCTTACTCTCACACCCGAGGGCCTGAGTTGGAGTAACATCCAACTTTGACCTTAACGGTGCTTGTTTATGTTGTGATCTAGGTACCTCAAACCACCAAATATATCCTAGCCAGATATCCTGAACCGCTCCTGACCCCCAAAAGCTGTGGCGTCATCACTATTACTAAATATCAAATCAACCATTGAATTTTTAGAAACCGATGAGCCCAAATGAAGGAAGATCATTTTTTTAATTTTAACAAGTCATCACATTTTTTTCAATTACAAAAATTAGAGAGAAAAGTCATCCCGTATAATAATAAACATTACATTATTAACTAATATAATGATTGTTGCTAATTTATTTATATTGTTTATTGTAGTAAAATTGCATTCAAACTATTTAATAATTTGAAAAATCAATGATCATTTAAGATATAGTAATACAAAAAGAAAGTGTCACATATTAAATATAATAAGGATAGAGCTTGGATTCAATGATGGGTTCGTTTCTTCATTCAACTATTGATAATTAATTACTCCCTTATTCTCGTTTCAATGGAAACTACACACTTTTTATATTTAATATAATTCAGTTTCACACTTATAAATTTTTATTTATTGTTTTTATCACATTTTTCTCTTTCTATCTTAATTTTTGTACTCATAATATCCATTTCATCAATATTTTTTCTTAATTTTGCGCTCAATTTAAAATGTGTTGTTTTAATTGGGACGTAAAGAGTATTTTTTTTAACCCATAACTTAAGCAATTAATTTATGAATGGCCCATAATTCAACTGGCCTTTATTCAATTGGGTAGCAAAATTTCTCATGCTTAGTACTCCCTCTGTCCCGCTATAAACCGCACACTTTCTATTTTGGGCGTCCCTTTACAAATCGCACACTTTCTAAAATGACAAAGAATCTTTACTATTCCCTCCACTCATTCTCTCTCCTACATTATTTTAATACTCACAACACCATTATAATTTACTATTCTCTCCACTCATTCTCTCTCCTATTTTACTTTTACACTCACAACATTTATATCATTATTTTTTTCCTTAATTTCCGCGCAAACAGTAACAATGCGGTTACTAGCGGGACGGAGGGAGTATATGATTTAGAGTCTCTGAGCCTCATAGGAGGAGGGCCTTCATTGGGCTTGTTTATTTATCCAAAACAAAAGATTTTATATGTGGGAATTTTTTCAAAAAAAAAATAAAAAATACAGTAATGTATTTATAATATTTATATATAAATATCAATAAATAATGTGCTAAATATAGATATAAATAATTAATCATTTATATTGTTTGATGTCAAAGAAAATAATCCCTCCCCCGTAGAAAGTTAAGTTTGTTTTATTTGTCATGTTCAACTTGATTGAATTTTGAACAAATAGTTAAAAAAGAAATAACTCCAATAAATAAATAAAAAATTGTTTTTTGATATACTATGCAAAATACTAAATTATTACTCATCACTAATCCCATTATAAATGTCTGCACTTTAAATTTTTGATCAGCTTAATTGTATCATGACCAAAATATTATTTAAATCTAATTATTTTCATTAGTACTAAAAACTGTTATTCCCTGTATTTTTGATGAATAATATTTTTATGAAGCATCAATAATAATTTCAATAACTCATGAGAAATATAATTTTAAATCAATTTTCAGTTAATGTTCAATCAAATTGATTTATAAAAAACAGAGGTTCAAGAGTTATTTTGGATTGAGAATTTTTAAAGTTTACGTATATAACTAAATTTATACTCCTTCTGTCCCGAAGAACTTTACCCCTTTACTATTGAAAACGAAAAATAAGAAATAATGTTATTAAAGTATGTGTTGTGAGTGGGAGGAGAGAGATGAGTGGAGAGAATAGTAAATTTGAAAAGTGTTGTGAGTGGGAGGAGAGAGAATGAGTGGAGATAATAGTAAATTTTTTTTCCTTTTTAGGAAAGTGAGACTTTAAAGTGGGACGCCCAAAATAGTAAAAGGGGTAATGTTTTATCAGACAAATGAAGTATAAATTATTAGTCCAATTACACTCAAGTTTAAGAATTGGTGTTATAGAAAACCAATTTTTTATAAACAATAGGAAAAATGAATTTTTTTAAAACACGCTATAAAACTCTCTGCATTGCGAAATCCCGTCATCCTCCGCTAATTTCCGTCTTCATTTGGCAGCTAAGGATCGAGAATGTGATAGTGGCAACAAATAGCATCCCTGTAGAGATGATGGTACACAGTAGTTGCAGGAAGTCAAATTGCCCAAAACTTGTTAAAACAACGAAACCAAAATTAGGTGTCTGCTTACATACATAGGCGGAGCTAGAGGGGGGCAAGCACGGCAACCGCAACCCCCCACACACCCCCCCTTAATTTTCTTTTATAAGGATTAATTCCTTCCTACCCCTCTAGCTCAGATTTTAACCTATAAAAACCTATCTCAGATTCAAAACTTCAAACTCATTGAGAAGCTCAGATCAAAATACCGTATAAATCCAAAACTCCTTTGACCTGATCAAATATGATTTCTAAATATCAATTTTACCCCTCCCCCCATTCACCCAACGTATGTTGTGAAATTGGTGCTCCCCCGTTGCAATCAAAACAAAGAAATCAACACACTCACACGTACAAGAAAGAAATAATCACACAAAAGAACACAATAGTTGTTTACCCGGTTCATTCACCAACTCGTGAACTACGTTCGGGGGCAATTGCCAAGCCAATATGTTATTAGTCTCCTTCTAATATGTTGCTACAATGTGTTCTAGGCCGAAATTATGCTTATATAGTTATACAAGGAACCCTAAATCTAATTTAAGAAGAGTTCTAATCAAAATAGGAAACAAATCTGCTGCAGAAAATTCTGATCCGACACGTGGGCGGTCGCCCACCACAACATGGGCGGTCGCCTAAGCCAAAAATTCCCCAAGCCGAACCTACTGTACTCCTGGGCGGTCGCCCAACACCTCCTGGGCGGTCGCCCATCGCGACAGAAGGTCTTCCCCGAATTTCCTCCTTGATTCAGCAACTCCTCCGACTTAGGCCCCTCTTCTTTCTTGTAGTTTAGGACTCCAATCCCAACAATCTCCCACCGGAGACTAAACTAACAAACATAAAGTCACCCATTAACTTTCACCACGGAGTAAAGACCTTCGAACACATTCCCCCCCTCATCCATATTGGCTTGATACTACCGCACCTTTCCTCGAGTACTAAGGCGAGTTGAAACCAAGCGACGTTTCAATCACTCCGTGTTAGATCGTTCTTGCCTCTCCAAATCAGCTTCTACCTTGATTTCTCCCCGCAAGTCTAACTTCGCCTTCTCCCTCCAGACCCACCTTCCTCGCAATGCTTCCCCTTGAAACTCAGACACACCTTGTTTCTTGCATCGATCGTTTCTTGGTCCAGAAACCGCTCTCTGTTAGGGCACTTGGACTTCCACACCACGTTGATCAACTTTGAGTCCCCCCCAACATACCGTTTCTTGATGTCTCCCCTTTTCACACCAACAGGCCGGTTCTTTAGCCTCTTGCTCCCACCGAAACGAACATCGATATTGTAGGTAGAGTACAACATCTTTCCCTTAACCCCATGAGCCAACACCTTAGCCCCTTTTGTGACTTCCCAAGACCCACCAATGAAAGAAACACCATACCCTTCACTGTCAAGTTGTCCCACAGAAATCACCCTTCTCCTCAAATCCGGAACATGCATCACGTCGTGTAGTTGTAAAACAACCCCATTAGGTGTCTTCATCATCACATCCCCCTTACCTTTGATCTTCAATGGTTGACCATCATCAAGATAGAGAACCCCAAAATCTCCAGTTTTGTATCGCTTCATTGATTCTGCATCCCCACTAGCATGACAAGAAGCGCCAGAATCCAACACCCAATCTTCACCCGACTGCTCCTTCCCTAGGATTAATACATCACCACCATCATCCACCACATGTGCACCACCATCTTTTCCCGGACAGTCATAACTGATATGCCCCAATTCACCACAATTGTAGCACTTGACCTTTTTCCCCTTTTTAGGTCCACCCCTTTTTCTCTCCACCCTAAGTGTAGCCCCATCTACGGACGATTCTCTCCTTTTCTCTTTCCTTCGCAACTCCTCTTGAAGGATGAGATCTCTAACCTCCGTATACACCAATGCTGTTTTCGACGTACTAATCGTTGTGACATTAACCTCCCAACTATCAGGCAATGACTTTAGTAGAAAACAAGCTAGCACTTCATCGGAGAAAGTAATATCAACACTTTTCAATTGGTCCACCATACCTTTGAAATTGCCGATATGACTTGCCGCCTGTCTGCCCTCTCGACATCTTCGCATTCGTAAACCTCTTTATCAAATGCACCTTATTGATATTCGACGGCTTCTCATACATGTCTGACAGCGTTTGTAGCAACTCCACCGTTGTCTTGGCCTCCATAGCGTTCCGTGCAACGTCGTCGGTTAGGGCACTCCTTACCGCTCCTAACGCCTTCCGATCCAACGTCTCCCAATCCCCTTGTGACATGTCTTCGGGCTTCGCCTTCAAGGGTCCATGAAGATCCTTACAATAAAGGTAGTCTTCAATCCTTGTCTTCCAAAACGTGAAATTCACACCGTTGAATTTCTCGATTGAGTTCTTCATCTTGACTGCTTCACCAAAATCCCCAAGAACGCGATTCAAAATTAATCGACTAATGAAAAATTTTGAATCCTCCGAACCAAAGCTCTGATACCAGTTGTTGTGAAATTGGTGCTCCCCCGTTGCAATCAAAACAAAGAAATCAACACACCCACACGTACAAGAAAGAAATAATCACACACAAGAACATAAGAGTTGTTTACCCGGTTCATTCACCAACTCGTGAACTACGTTCGGGGGCAATTGCCAAGCCAATATGTTATTAGTCTCCTTCTAATATGTTGCTACAATGTGTTCTAGGCCGAAATTATGCTTATATAGTTATACAAGGAACCCTAAATCTAATTTAAGAAGAGTTCTAATCAAAATAGGAAATAAATCTGCTGCAGAAAATTCTGATCCGACACGTGGGCGGTCGCCCACCACAACATGGGCGGTCGCCCAAGCCAAAAATTCCCCAAGCCGAACCTACTGTACTCCTGGGCGGTCGCCCAACACCTCCTGGGCGGTCGCCCATCGCGACAGAAGGTCTTCCCCGAATTTCCTCCTTGATTCAGCAACTCCTCCGACTTAGGCCCCTCTTCTTCCTTGTAGTTTAGGACTCCAATCCCAACAACGTACTCTCTCCCTCACTTTGAAAAACCCTTTTTCATGATTTTTTGAATTTCAATTTCAATCATTTTTGAGCTTCCAAATCGTTTCAAACCCTAACGATTGAAACTGGATAAGGGTTTTGTTTTGTGGGTTGACGGAGATTTTTGATTGATTGATTGATTGATTCATCGATAAAGATGTCGTTGACACAGAACTGCCGTTCGTCTTTGTCGTCGACAAAGCGTCAGGCGATGAAAAACCAAGAAAGGCGGCGCCGTTGGGTGCACAAATGGCCAAGAAACGGCCTGCTCTTACTAATGTTACCAATCAACGGCAACAACCCTCGTCTCAGAATGCCCCTCCTAACAACAACTCCATTTTGGTATGATGCCCCTCTTAGTATGATGCACATGGGAGTTATATAATAGCAAAATATATACTGTATGTGTTACCAATAATTCAATAAATTGTTGTTTAAGAGCAAGTTTGTTTGGTTTATGAGATACAAGTAATGACCTCATATGAAATTATAATTCAAAAATTGTAACTAGAGAGAGAGAGAGAGAGAGAGAGAGAGAGAGAGAGAGAGAGAGAGAGAGAGAGAGAGAGAGAGAGAGAGAGAGAGAGAGAGAGTATACCTAAAATCAGAACAGAGGTAACAACCTTTGAATGTTGCTATAAGACCATTCAAAGGTCTTAATGCGTTGGTATAAGATTGTGTGAGGTCCTATATCACTTGATATAAGACCATTCAAAGGTCTTATAGCTTTGTATATGATGTTGTTAAGTCCTATACCAGTTGCTATAGGACCATTCAAAGGTCTTAATGCGTTGGTATAAGATTGTGTGAGGTCCTATACTACTTGCTATAGGACCATCCAATGGTCTTATAGCTTTGTATATGATGTTGCAAGGTCATATATCATTTGCTATAGGACCATTCAAAGGTCTTATAGTTGTGTATATTATATTTCCAGGTCCTATACCATTTGCTATAGGACCATTCAAAGGTCTTATAGCTGTCTATATTATGTTTCCAGGTCCTATATCATTTGCTATAGGACCATTCAAAGGTCCTATACCTTAAGATATAAGAGTAATAAAATATAAGAGTAATTATAGTCATATACCTTTAGTTATAAGACTAATTTTAGTCTTATTTTTTAAGGTATAAGACTAATTTTAGTTTTATACATTTAGGTGTAAGATCGATGGGGAGAGTGTATAAGACCGACGGAGTGGAGGTACTGTATAAGACAAATTTTCACATTTTAAAGAAAACGTAAAAATTTGCGGTTTTTTTTTCTCTTAAATTTTAAGATATAAGAGTAATTCTAGTCTTATACTCAAATATATACTTAATTAAATTTTGAATATTGAATCTCATTAATTGATTGTGAAATCTCATTTTTTTTTAAAATTAATTTTCCTCCACAGTTTATACTAATGAAATATATTGCAAAAATAAATTTAAACAAAACATTGGCCAAGCGGTTAATACCTTGGTTTATAGTGGAGGGTCTAGAGTTCGAATCCCACACTCTACATTTTGATTCAATTTTTCTAAAATAACATAGAAAAGGACGGGGTGGGCTAAGCGGCCTTGTTTAGGAACTGGACGGGAAGGAGGGGTATTCTAGGTATATTAATTACAGCGGGTTTCTGAGAAATTTCTGATCTCGATTGGGTATTTATGGTTTGTGATCTCACTTACGGGTCTTAGGGTCCTTGACTCTTTTTATAATGGGTTTTACTATAAAAATTATGTACTAATTACAACCATACTCCTTTCGTTCAGCTACCAAGGGCCCGGACCGAAGGAAGTCACCTAAAATTATATTTTTTTTTTGGACACGAGAATTAAATTTGTGGGTCTAACTGAATAAATAAAGATTAAAACATTTCAATTTTAGTAAAGTATAATTTTTAATGAGATACCCAGAGAGTTGTACATAGTGTAATTTTTAGTGGGGTGGAGTAATATATGTTGAACTAAAATGTTGTTGTATTATAATTTTCTTTTGGTGAGTGAGATTTGTAAATATTGAACAAATATATATATTCCCTCCGTCCTACGATAATCTGTAAAAAGATTTTTTTGGACGTTTCACAATAATCTGCACTTTCTTAAAGTGGAAATGGGACCCACTTCTCTCTACTCACAATCATTACCCACTTACTCCACTTTCTCTCTCCTACCCAACCATCTAACTCATAACACATCACCTTTTTCACTTTTTTACCTTAATTCTCGTGCCAATAAAAAAAGTACTGAACATACCAAAAGTGTCGAGCTGGGCCAAGCGAGTAAAGCCCAATCCTCAATCAATTATTGTCACCACGTTCTCAGTGGGCTAGGCCCAATTACTGCAAGGACCAAGACCCATCTTCATGATCAGTCGACTTAAGTTCATTGTCCGACCTACCAGGTCCCGACCTAGCTTAGTCCGACTCTATGATCCAGATTCTATTTCGGGTACGGTCCAGCCCTACCCATTAGTCAGGTCGTCCTAATCCCAACAGCAGGCGACCTCGACCTGCCAAGCAAGCGTCGACCTATTGGGTCCAGGCGTACGTACTACTATTTCCATAACTGGCTCCCTACAAATCAGGAGCCACTCAAGGACACGATCTCCAAACACGTAACTGTCCCACAAATTACGGGATTCATGCAGTCCTACCAAAAATACCACCCTCATCAAAGCAGTTATAAACACATTTCTGAAGCCTCACTCGAGCACAACGAAGGTAACAACGGCGCTAACACGGACGCCGGCGCCGGGAACCGCAATGCTGATCTGCCTCCTCCCCCTCCACCTTGTCATCACCAAAGGGTGACTTGATCCTATAGCATTGCTGACGGCAGAGGCTTGCCTGATGGTAGAAGAGACAAGCGACCTATGGACGGGCAGGGAGCGCCACCTCCTCCAAAGCGCCAAACGGGGCGAATGACTGCAGGAGACAGGGCAGGTCCCTCAACCAACCCCCTAAGCAAAAAGGAGATGCTGTTAGAGCGAGCCCAAATTCTAGCAGAGTTAATAGCAATGGAGGAGGCAGAGCAGGCCGACAGAAGGTCAGAAAGGGTAGCTCCCTCCCAGGTTTCTAACAGGCAGCCCGTGAGAAGTACTAGGCATAATGAGGCCGAGGGACATAATGTCGAGTACAGTATAGTACAGCGGGCTCAATCCCCTATTCATGTTCCAAATGACGATCTTAGGGCCAGCCTCAACAGGAATAGAGAGCAGGAAGCCCATTCAGATCTAAGACGATAGCTAGAAGCTAGTCGAAGCTTGCGTGGATCGCCTACCAGGACGCAAAGGTCGCAGTCCCATAGAGGAGATAGGCGCATGTCGCCGGTTGGAGAAAATAGGCGCAGGTCGCCGGTTAGAGATGATAGACGCAGGTCGCCAGTCAGAGATGACAGGCACAGGTCGGCAGTTAGAGAGGAAAGGCGCAGGTCCCCAGTTCAGTCAGTGAGGTACCCTCTCACAGGGATAAAAGGAGCAGACAGATAACTCCCCCTAGGAGTGAAAGTCAAAGATCCAACGATATCCCCCAAGCTAGGGACGACAGACCAGATGCCAGGTGTGATGATGTGTATCCGAAAATTTTCCCATTTTTTGTGTTTGAAAGAAAAATCAACGAAAACGGAGTCGCCACGCCATTTTAATTTTGAGGGCCAAAACTTTGAAAAAAGCCCGAGATCAGAGATTTAGGTTCGGAGGTCATGTTACGCGTCGGGAAGGACGTTAGTGTGCACCCGACGCGCCTCGTAAAACGAGTCTTCCAAGCTGAAAATCATTTGTGTGTGTGTGTGTGTGTTTTGGCCAAAATAAGTTGAAACTCAGAAAAGTAAAAATTGGGAACTCTTTTTAAGGCTTTAATCTGATCCCATGATTTTTTGGAAGATTTTTGGATTGAGATTTGGTACTCAAAAGACCTTTTGAAGTTGAGAGCCATTTCTGCCAGAATGAAAAAGGCAGTGGACCTTTGGTTTTGAAAGGGATTCAAGGGTCTTAAAACTTCATAATCTGGATAAACTCAGAGAATGAAAGTTGTTCTAGACACCTTAAATAAAGTTTTTGCGAAGGAATTTTCCATTTTGGAGAAGATTTGAGGGGTCAAAACCTTCTGGAAACCTCAGATATGAGATCTGGATTCCCAGAAGCTGATGAACTAGCCTCTGAAAGAAAATTTGAAAAGAGGAGTTTTACTCACCCAAAAAATAAGATAAAAATATGTCTGGAAAGCTCTGGATGTTGGCTACAAAAAGTATTTTGTAGTCAACACAAAATTCCAAGTTCATCTTTGTCCAAAAATTAAGACCATGGACTGAGGTCTGAGAAAATTGCTACTGGACAGCAACTTCTCAAGAAAGAAAATATGATTTTAAGGGGGGTTTTGCATCCATGCTTGTCCCCATTTCCCTAGGTTTTGGTTAGTGATCACTAGACATTTTAGTGGTGAATCAACTATACCAAACCATCCTTGGGGTACATTAGGACTAAGCATTTCATTTGCTTGGGAAGGGGGATTTTATCCTTTGAAATCAAGATTTAGTGCTTGAAAATGGTTTTTTAGGGTTTTGAAAGTGTGTTTTTGCAAGTAAGTAAGAAAACTTGAAAATAATGTTGATCTTTGTAGAAGATCATCCATGGAGATGGTCTTCCATGGTGATCTTCTTAGATCTAGAGCAAGAAGATGAAAGAACTACATTTTGTAGTTTGAAGATGCATGCATGGATGAGATTTAGGGTAAGGAGAGGGAGGTTATACCTATCTTCCTTGTGTTCTTAAGTGTTTGGCTTGAGTGTATGAGTGTTTAGGGCTTTAATATGAGAGTGAGTGAATGAGTATGAGTTGGGAAAGATTGGAGAGAAAAAGGTGACAATTCAAGTGAATTCTCACTGTTTTCTCTCTATATTTCGCCAGAGGTTCGGTGCAAAATGTGTTTTTCCTTCTCATTTTTGTGACTGGAGGGCTCAATTTATAGTCCTCTGAAAATAGCAAAGATGTCCGCGCGGATGGATCCTTAATGTAATCGTTCATTAATTGCTTTGCTTCGGGCTTTGGACACAAGGAATAATCTTTTTCAAAATTCAAATTGACCACGGCTTTATGTTTCCACATTTCTATTTGTGGTTTTTCTTATTTGTTTTTCTTTTTTAAGATTCTTTAAGGTTTAACCTTAAATAACAATGCCCATTTTACCCTCACTTTGTTAGAAATGTTAGGATAGTTAGGAATTGTTAGAAATGTTATAACTTTCGTTAATTTTCTAACGAAAATTCTAACAAGCTCAAATTGGAGCACTTACAGTAGCCCTCGGCGACGGCGCACGAAGGAAGCGGGGTCGTCGAAAATCAAGAGTAAGGCTCAAGATATTTAGCATGATGATCGAGTGATCGGGTGGCCGAACCTAGCGATAGGCTACCTACGTATCCCGAATGGGGATCAAGCCGATCGTAGTTCGGGTCTTTGACCCTGGAGATGATGGCGTTTTAGGTGCCTCGAACCCGATGAGCGAGTTCTACGCCGGGCCGGAGAGAAACGGGGATAAGAGATGACCATTTTCGCGATGGCTATCCGCTCGAGCAGGGATAGGAATGACCGCGGTCTGGGATGATTGCGATTTATCGCTTTTCTAGTGATAGCGTCTTAGGTGCCTCGAACCTTGAAGATGGCGTTTTAGGTGCCTCGAACCTTGGAGATGGCGTTTAGGTGCCTCGAACCTTGATGATGATGGCTTTTGTAGGTGCCTCGGACCTTGATGATGATGGCTTTTTAGGTGCCTCGGATTTTTGATGATGATGGCTTTTAAAGGCGCCTCGGTCCTTAATTTGAAATGGTTTTACCTTCATCGTTTTAAAAATCTTTTGTTTTGCCGAAAGAGGGTGACCGTTTTGGTCGAAAGTGGACCTAATGATAGCGCTACCTACGTATCCTAGTGGGAATCAAGCCCTTTCGTAGTTCGAGTACTACTCGAGATTCCGTTGGCTTTGGGATTCCGTTAACTTTCGTTTGGGATAATCGCACGTATTTTAAGCCTCGGGAAATTGAAAGGGCACGTTTAAAATAAATAAACCGTTGGATGATTTTGATGAAAGATACGGGATCTCGTTATCTTTCTCGGGAGATCGGACTTACGAATCTTAGGCTAGGGGGATGATTTTGATGAAAGATACGAGATCTCGTTATCTTTCTCAGGGCACTCGGTCTTACGTTTGACTGCCGGGGGATGATTTTGATGAAAGATACGGGATCCGCTATCTTTCTCTACATCTTACGTTTCTTTGAAGGGGATGATATTGATGAAAGATACGGAAGGAAGCCTTACCAATGTTTCTCGGGGCACTCGGTCTTACGTTCCGCCGGGGATGATTTTCTTGACAAGGGGCTGACTTTGGTTAACTTTGGTTAACTCTGTCAAGTTGGGGACTGAATTGCAGAGTCCTGAAATTTTAAGGGGCAAAAGGGTCATTTTGACCCTTGCAATCCTGTCCGCGCGGAGAGGAATGGAAGGTCAGGGGTATTAATTAGGGCCAACGCCCTTCCTCTTTCCCATTCAGTTTTTTCAAAAAATTACGAGAGAGAGAGAGAAAATTCTGCAAATCCGCCATTTTTGGCCAAAAAGCTTCAAAAATCTTCCGATTTCTTCGATTTTTTGAGCAATGGAACACGGGGAAGGCGCTTTTCAAGGCCTCGAGAGCGTGGCCCGGTAGCGGAGAGGCGATTGGAGCTCGTCCGAATGAGGAGGCATTACAATCTTTCGCAATCGGTTGCGTGAGGAGCATTACCCCGATGCTGGCAACAGGGCTTGGAGAATCTCCGAACGGTATACTTTGAAACCCTTTGATCCCTTTGTTGATTTCTTGCTTGAAATTTGAATTTTGGGTGATTTTTGAATTTTTTTTTTTTGAAATTGAATATTGATCTTGATGATATTGTAAGTGCTCCAATTTGAGCTTGTTAGAATTTTCGTTATAAAATTAACGAAAGTTATAACAATTACTAACATTCCTAACTATCCTAACTTTCCTAACAAAGTGAGGGTAAAATGGGCATTGTTATTTAAGGTTAAACCTTAAAAAGAATCTCAAAAAAGAAAAACAAATGAAGAAAACCAAAAATGGCAATGGCCGGAAACACAAAACTGGCCGTTAATTTGAATTTTGAAAAAGAAATATTCTTCTTGTCCAAAGCCGAAGCCGCATTTAATGAACAAGGCACGCCGCCCGGACCTATCCGCGCGGATGACCTTGTGCATTTTCAGAGGGCTATAAATTGAGCCCTCCAAATACAAAAATAAGGAGGAAGAACACAAATGCACCGAACCTCTGGTGAATATAGAGAGAAAACAAGTGAGAATTCTCAAGAATTGTCACCTTTTTCTCTCCAATCTTTCCCAACTCATACTCATCCACTCACTCTCATATTAAAGCCCTAAACACTCATACACTCAAGCCAAACACTCAAGAACACAAGGAAGATTGGTAAACCCTCCTCTTCCTAACCCTAAATCTCATCCATGCATGCATCTTCAAACTACAAAATGTAGTTCTTTCATCTTCTTTCTCTAGATCTAAGAAGATCACCATGGAAGACCATCTCCATGGATGATCTTCTACAAAGATCAACATTATTTTCAAAGCTTTTCTTGCTTACTTGCAAAAATGCACTTTCAAAACCCTAAAAAACCATTTTCAAGCACTAAATCTTGATTTCAAAGGGTAAAATCCCCTCCCAAGCAAATGAAATGCTTAGTCCTAATGTACTCCCAAGGATGGTTTGGTATAGTTGATTCACCACTAAAATGTCTAGTGATCACTAACCAAAACCTAGGGAAATGGGGACAAGCATGGATGCAAAACCCCTTAAAATCATATTTTCTTTCTTGAGAAGTTGCTGTCCAGTAGCAAATTTCTCAGACCTCAGTCCATGGTCTTAATTTTTGGACACAGATGAACTTGGAATTTGGTGTTGACTACAAAATACTTTTTGTAGCCAACATCCAGAGCTTTCCAGACATATTTTTACCTTATTTTTTGGGTGAGTAAAACTCCTCTTTTCAAATTTTCTTTCAGAGGCTAGTTCATCAGCTTCTGGGAATCCAGATCTCATATCTGAGGTTTCCAGAAGGTTTTGACCCTCAAATCTTCTCCAAAATGGAAAATTCCTTCGCACAAACTTTATTTAAGGTGTCTAGAACAACTTTCATTCTCTGAGTTTATCCAGATTATGAAGTTTTAAGACCCTTGAATCCATTTCAAAATCAAAGGTCCACTGCCTTTTTCATTCTGGCAGAAATGGCTTCTCAACTTCAAAAGGTCTTTTGAGTACCAAATCTCAATCCAAAAATCTTCCAAAAAATCATGGGATCAGTTTAAAGTCTTAAAAAGATATCCCAATTTTTACTTTTCTGAGTTTCAACTTATTTTGGCCAAAACACACACACACACACACACACAAATGATTTTCAGCTTGGAAGACTCGTTTTACGAGGCGCGTCGGGTGCACACTAACGTCCTTCCCGACGCGTAACATGACCTCCGAACCTAAATCTCTGATCTCGGGCTTTTTCCAAAGTTTTGGCCCTTCAAAATTAAAATGGCGTGGCGACTCCGTTTTTCCGGTTTTATTTGGTTTTTCAAAGAAACGCAAAATCGAATTTTTCCCGCGAGATGGCAACATCATCACAGCTGGCGACTCCGCCGGGACTAAGCTTTTAATAAAAATGGTATTCGGTATATTGGTGGAAACCACTAAATTTCCCGTTATCGCCTCCTAACACGAGTCGGGATAAATTGTGGTCTAACAATCCCACGCACCGGTATCACCGTTTTCAAAAAAAAAAAAAGCTTTTGAGGGTCAAGCTTCCGTCCCGCTTTGAAAATCATTTTTGTGTGTGTGTTGATTTTTGCACAGCTTTTCATGTTGTTTTGGCCGCCTCGGAGAAAGTCAAAATTTTGACATTGGAATAATGTCCCTAACTTGTCGGAATTTCCGTGCTTACGTGCTTATGTGCTCATTAAAATTTTCAAAAAAATTCAAAAAAAGGATTTTCAAAAAAGAAAATTTCCAAAAAATCATGCATCATATTTTTAAGACACATAAAAAAAAATTTCTATTTTACTCGTAAAAGAATATAGATCGCTTGCACACTACGCGCACGTGACCGTACACCGCACACTACGTCCTTAACCCGGGAAATCCTTGTCGCGGTCCGTTTGGTCTTATTACGCCTCTGATGAGCACAGACTACCCAAACATCCCATGGAGCCTCGTGTCGACCATGCACTTGTCCGTGACACACTTTGTCCGAGACCCGTTGGTTTTTAGTCCGGTCTCGTGTCATGCCCCGTCCGTGTATAGACCTTTCCTTTCAAGCCTTTGTCGGCATACCGACTCAATATCTTTCGGTCCCTAATCGCCGAAGTTCGCCGGTTTTCCGCCGCAGACTTTGACCAAGATATTGACCGGCGCCTTGACTTCGGCTCGATCGGCACAAATTATACACCGACTCCCAAAGATTGACACCGAGTCATCAAGGATTAATGACTATTCCATGCCTAATTACGGCTTAACCGACGACAAGTCAAGATCAATCGTGGACGCTTATCACTCCAAATCATGCCGACTTTTTGTCGAGCTCCTGACATGATCTTGACTTTCGACGCGCCTTGTCCGTAATTTACATCGAATGCTCGTTAAGACTCGATTACCCGCCGTACTTTTAGGATCGTTTTCTTTCGGTCGGTGGGACCCGCTGCTCTATAGGACCTCGCCCGGGGCCGTCCCACCCCGGGAGGTCGAAATACAGTGTGGAATACGAGGGGCTTATAGACGTAGTGACGGGGCCCACCGATCCAGAATCGAGTAGTTTGCGAAAAAGAAGAGCAATCTTTTCCAACCGATTAGGTTAATAAAACATGTTTTAAGTAAACGTGAACAAATAATCGCATGTTGCATGAGCCAAAAGCCCAAACACCTACCCTCCTTCCATTCCTGCACATCTCGAACCTTCGTGTCCTTTCCCCCGCAGCCTCCGCACAAAGCTTGGTTTCGGCACCGGTCACCGTTTGATCACTGGGAAGAGTCAAGCGCATCGTCGCCTTCACCGCTTTGTTCCGACTCCGGTTTCGTAATGTCTCGCATCACCCGGTAATGATGGGGATAACGTTGCTCCGTCCTCCAAAACCCTCGCAGCAGCAACAAAGTGGAATCCGCTTGGTAGAACAAATGAGACTTCGACATGAGGCTCAAATTGATGACCCACCGGGGGTAGTCGCAAGTCATGGCTCGACTATCGCCTCAATTCCGATGGCACTTTTACCGCAAAGACAGAAGAGGGTTCTCCTCCTCTTCTTAATAGTCCTGATACATCAAGATGCTACCCCAAGATTCCTATGTTTCCACCGCCGGACTCCCGCCCGCCGACTTACAGGCAACCGGCCCCCAAACAGCTAGCCGTGGACGAAAGAGTTCGGTATACCGTCGCCTGTCCCCTCTCAAAGTGATGATCCCACAAATATCACCGAGTGATGAAAATCGTGGAACAAGCTTAAAGAAATATGGTCAGCCATCAAAGTCCCGGAAGAACGCTGCAATGCATACAGCCCGGATTGAAGAGGCCACACGCCACTGGGACCTTAACAATATCCCAACCGACCGGGGCTACCTTGAAAGACAAACATGTGCCCGTTCCCTGACCTCAATATCTCTCATTATCCGGCAGAGTCCAATCACTCGCTACTGCATGAGTCCACAGCAGATCCCCTGACCAGCTCCACTCAAAGTCATTCCAAAGACCGCCAACCCGAGGTCCCAAATCCGCCACCACCCGTAGAACACATTTGGTGGGATATTTGTGATCGTCCCGATTGCCTTGAAAGGGACTATCAAGATCGGATACACGAGGACCGTCCTCCTAAGAAAAAGAAAATTTCCTCCCCAAAGAAAATTGAAGGAGAGATTCGAGGCCGGTGATAACAAGGTGGGAACGCCTGGGGAGCCATCTCGGGGATTTGATTATTATGTACTCTACTCCAGGGCCCGCCTTCCCCAAAGCAAAAAGGGGTAAAAGAGCGTAAAAGCCTTGCCAACGACAGAATTGAGACCTTCGGATACTGCAGTACCGCAGAACGTAAGTCCAACCCCCTCGGGGTCGCCCAAGGTTCAGCCTTGTCCAGCCTCCCGAATATACACCGATGAAGAAAACCGACGCTGGCCTGGCGCTCCCACTCAATCAACATGTTGACTAGAGATGGCAACCGCCACAAAAGGCATCAAGATAACCTGTGGGGCTTCGGCAAAGACTTCGCCTCGCAAGAAAAAGGCACGAAGTGATCGGCTTGATGACTCTCCATCCCGAGACAAGGACCAAATCTATGATCCTCACCTATATGGGAGTATGATCACCTTCGCGATGAAGATTTGCCAAGAGATGTCTCCCAACACAATGAAGCTTTGTACATCACTATTCGGCTCAACACCATGTCACTCCCCGGGGTATTAGTGGACAATGGATCATCGGTAAATGTCCTTCCCTCAAAGCATGATGAGGGCCCTCCGCATAAATGAAAGGCGCGTGATCCCATCTACCCTGACCGTCAAAGCCTACGACGGTTCGTCTCGCCCCATTCGGGGACAAGGACTCGAACTCGGTACGAAACCCAAATGGTGCCCGCAAAGTTCCATGTAATGGATATCCTCCGAGTTCACAGCTCTACTAGGGCGCCCTTGGTTGCATCACATGAAAGCCATAGCCTCCACTCTCCACCAATGCGTCAAATTCATCAACCGGCAGGGAGACCTTGAAGTCATAAGGGGTGACAGCTTCCTCATAGGGAACGAAGCCGAAACAATAGCCAAGAACACCCACGCCAAACACCGGGCTACATCCTTCAAGAGGCAAGTCTCGCCAAAGATCCTTTGGAATCTAGCAATGCCAACTATGTCGACACACTCAAGCAAGCGGACTCCGAAGAAGTTCGATTCATCAAATTTAATTGCTATTTCCAACACTCGAGTCGTATCGAAGGAAACGCCGAACGCCGCCATGATACAGTGCACACAAGTCCCCGATCCTCAATCACGATTTGCCGCATTCTCGCAAACCCATTCTTCGCCTCGCCGGCGAGGAGATTTTCATGATAAAAGTCCGCAAACACCGATGCGTACTCTGGCCGAATCTATGAACGTCGTGTGGGACGTCCTCCTTGCCGAACTACTCCGCCAAGCCTTTCCGCTCGAGTATGGGACATGAGATTTTTCTAGCCGCTCACCGAGACGCAATGCGTCCTTACATCCGGATTGAGCGGTCGATTGTGACGAAACTAAGTCCCTGCACCGAGGAAGATCCCTACATCCACATGCTCGCCTTTCGATGCCAAACACAATTGATTCTCGGTTCGTACAAAGAGATGATAGCAACGATCGAAGAGGGAGCACAGAGACCATGCCTTTCCTGGTTTTGAAGCCACCGACGCGATGCCTTTAAAGAATTGGGAAACTCTCTCGCCCGTCCGCGACCAAAGAGGAAATGATCACCAAGCTTGGATTGGTCCCCCGTCCTTTCGTGTCAACCTTTGTAAAATCCTCCGAGTCTCTCATTGCTGAGTTCGAGTCTCTCGAGTCGTCCGATGGCCTTACGCCCGAAGACTACGAATCAGTAGCGAACGTTGTATTCCCCTTCGTCTTCAATGAAATGATGAACCTTTCGAGTATCCCTTAATTGCCACTTTAACTAATGATGAATTAACTAATAATCTAAAAACAAGCTTAATAACGATTCACTAGATGAAGAGGCGTACACATTAAATGAACAATATATCAAAGAAATCTTTAAGCAAAGTTGTCCTGGAAAGAGGAAAATCGAGCCCAAGCCGCCGAAGAGATTTTGACAAGTGTGAATTTGGGAACCGCGAAGAGCCTAAAGAGACGCAGATTGGTAGTTTCTTCGAAGGGACTGAAAGGGTTGCCCTAATCGAGCCGCTAAAAGAATTCGTGGATGTGTTCGCATGGTCCTATAAAGATATGCCAGGCCTCGATCCTTCCATAGTTGAGCACCGAATACCGCTCGACCTTAAGTCAAGCCGCAGCGTAAGCTAAGAAGAATTAAGCCCGAATGGTCCTTACAAGTGAAAGAGGAAATAGAAAAGATGCTCAGTAAGGTGGTTCATCAGTGGTCATTGAATACCCAACATGGCCGTCCAACATAGTGACGGTGACCAAGGCCAACGGAAAGATCCGATGCCGCGTAGACTTCGTGAGACTTGAACAAAGCCACCCAAAAGACGATTTCCTCGCCAAACATCGACATTTTGGTAGATTCCACGGCCAACCACGAAGTCAAATCTTTCGTCGATGGTTTTGCCGGCCACAACCAAATCAAAATGGCGTAAGAAGATCAAGCCAAAACAGCCTTCACAACCCCTCGGGGCACATATCGCTACACCTGGCCATGCCATTCGGACTAAAGAATGTCGGGGCTACGTACTGCAGGGCAGCTACACTGCTCCATGACATGATCCACAAAGAAATTGAGGTCTATGTGGACGACATGATAATACATTCCAGAGGATCGATGGCCAAGCACTTTGTTGATTTGAGAAAATTCTTCGGCCGCCTCCGAGACCACAAGCATGAGACCGAATCCACCAAGTGCACTTTCTGTAAGACGAGGCAAGGTACTAGGATATATGGTGACGTAACGGGAATCGAAGTAGATCCCCGTAAAATCAAGGCGATAGTTGAAATGAAGCCACCACTGACACTCGATGTAAGTGAAATCCTTCATGGGAAGATCGCAATACATAAGCCGCTTTGTAAATCACCGACCTCGACCGCGAGCCAATCTTCAAGTTGATGAAAAAGAATGCCTACACGTAATGGACCCATAATGTCGCCTTGCCTTTCAACAGATTAAGGCATACCTTGTGAATCCCCGATTCTCTCGCCCACCACATCGGCAAAAGCCACTCTTGCTATATCTAACTGTCACGGATACAAAGAATTGGGGCTATGCTAGCTCAAGAGAAAAAAGATTCCAAAGTCGAAAACGCCATCTATTTCGTAGCGTAAAGCTCCAAGGAAGCGAACTCAATTACTCGTCATGAGAAGACTTGCGCAGTTTGGTCCGGGTAGTGGGAAAGTTGAAACACTACATGCAGCCTCACCCGATACATCTTGTTTCAAGGATAGACCCCATCAAATATCTCGTTCGACAAGCCTTCCATCTCCATGAGATTGGCAAAATGGTCGTTCTTTTTGGCCGAATATGACATCGCTTATGTTTCAAGGAAATCCGTAAAAGGACGCATAATGGCGTAACATCCGGCCGATTTCCCAAGTGATGAGTCCCGAGGACTCCGAACCTCAATTTCCCGATGATGGAATCTTCGCTCTAGAAGGAGAAAATCGCCGGCAACTCTTCTTCGACGGGCGTCAAACAAAAGGGGAACGGGATAGGAATGCTTCGGTCGATCCTACCGACGAACACACCCCCATAGCAAGCAAGGCCGAACTTCGAAGTCACCAACAACGCCGCCGAATATGAAGCTTGCATAGCCGGGTTGGAAGCCGCCCTTGAAAGAAATATCAAGGAATTGGAGGTGTACGGTGACTCGCCCTCATCATCAATCAAGTCTCTAACAAATGGAAGACCGTGGATCCGGGTTTGCGTAAGTATCATGCTTACATGGAAGAGTTAGTAACTCAATTCAAAGAAATCGCCTTTCATTACCTCGCCAAGAGACCGAAACAGTTCGCAGATGCTCTGCTACACTAGCCTCTCTTGTCGAAATACCCGAAGGAAAGTCCGTTAAACCATTCGTAGCCTGGAGAAGAGAAAACCCCGCCTATTGCTTCGAAATTGAAGCGGAAGCCGAACCGATCAATGATCCCCGGTACACTCAGATTTACCAAGCACGAAGGATGGCGAGGCCTCTTTCAAAAACGAAGACGGGGAATATAAAGAAGGAATCAAAGCAAAAGTCTCTCACTCAAGCGGCTCGCCTCCCATTATGTTCTTTTGGGAAACATGTTATACAAAAACGTTATCAAGGCCCCCTCCCGCGATGTACGCAAACAAGAGGCTACCGAACTCATGAAAGAAATACATGGTGGTACTGCGGCCCTCACATGAATGCTCGAGCTCGATGCAAATCATACCGAGAATGGGGTATTTTTGGATCACCATGGAAGCCGATCGCATCCAGCTTTGTCAAAAGCCGCGACAAATGTCGCCGATACTCAAATCTTAATCACTTGCCTCCTCACGAGTTATACCGCATGACAACCCTCGTCTTTCGTCACTTGGGGAATTGATGTCATAGGCAAAATCACACCATCGTGCAAGAACGGCCACGAGTTCGTCCCGGTAGCCGTGGATTATTTCACCAAGTGGGTTGAAGCCAAGTCCTACAAAATCCTCAATTCAAAGAAAGTCGCCCTCTTCATCAAAGAAAACATCATGTGCCGATACGGGTTGCCGGCCGAAATCATTTCGTATAATGGATCCCACTTCGAAGGGGAATGTGAAAATCGCCGGGCGGAATTCCGAATAACCCGTCACAAGTCATCTCCCTACAGTGCCCCAAACCAACGGAGCCGTCAAGCAAAGAAACAAGACTCGAAAATATCATCCTGGAAGATGGCCGTCCAAGGCGTAGATTGGCCCGAGAAGTTACACTCGGCACTCGGGGCTACGTAACATCGCCGAACGGCAACCGGGGAAACACCTTTGCCCTCACATACGGAATGGAAGCCGTACTCCCAATCGAGCCGGAAATACCTCGCTCCGTATACCGCCGGAAAGCCGATCAACGAGGTCGAATGGCTCCAAAGTCGCCATGATGAATTGGCCCTACTAGACGAACGCCGATCAAGGCCATGGAACACATCCGAGCCTACCAAGGAAGAATGGCTAGAGCCTTCGACAAGAAAGTAAAGCATCGGAGATCCGAGAAGGTGATCTCGTTCTAAAAGAAAAGCCCCCACCGTATCAACCCTCTCGGCAAATGGGAGCCCGTATGGGTCGGGCCATATGTCGTCCGTAAGATCTTCTCCTGAGGAGCCATGCAACTTGCGCACCTCGACGGAATCCCTTTGTACACCCAATGAATGGTGACAAGCCGCGCAGATACTACGCGTAAAAAAAAAAAAAAAACAAAAAAAACAAAAAAAAAACAAAAAAAACAACAAAAAAAGAGTGCTAAAAAGAGTAATACCCAACTAGGTTAGAAACCCGAAAAGGGCGCCTAGGTAAAAACAGTGGTTGCACCAAAAAAAGACCAAAAAAAAAAACAAAAAAAAAAAAAAAGAGTGCTAAAAGAGTAATACCCAACTAGGTTAGAAACCCGAAAAGGGCGGCCTAGGTAAAAACAGTGGTTGCACCAAAAAAAAAAACAAAAAAAAAAAAAAAGAGTTCACCAGGTTGAACTACGAAGACCCGAGCTCCTCAAAATGAGGGGAACGTAGGCAAAATGGAAACGGTTCGGTCTAAAGCACAAATAAAAGCCATACTTTGGCATCAATACAATTGATCGACCATGAAAGCGTCTCGAAAACTCTAAAGCAATTCAAATATTCATTACAAGTTAAAAGCTCTTTGATGAGTCTAAGCCCGATTCATTCCTACAACCGGCAACCTCGCTAAAAGAAAACTAAGATACATAATCAAACTAATGTGTCCGTCATGGCAAGAAAGGGATACTTGGAAACCTCGTGAGTCACTCCAAGCCACTCGCATCGGCCTCTCCCTTCTTCTTCCCCTCCGAGTCTTTCTCTTCGAACCGGAAAATGCCTGCATTCCTCCTACCAAGCTCTGTATAGGAACAAATGGTCTATCAAACCGGCCTCCGTCGTGGCCTTAGTAGCCCTAGCGCCATCCCTCATCTCCTCGTAACCTAGCCGGTAACATAGGAGCCCTCCTCTCCCGTCTCGACGTAAGCCTCATAATCGCCGCGCCGTCTCCGCTCCCGTCATGAGGGTTGGCCTCGCCGGCCCTCCTCCTCTCGTAAACAGCCAGTCCTCCGCACCCATAATGGCCTCACGCCGCCTCAAAATAGCCACCCGAGTCCCTCCTGCATGCCTCTCGTACCAATCCAGGTACCAAGTGGTCAGAACACCGGCCTCTGACGCCCGAGAATAACCCGAGGAGGAAAGGCATCATACCTCCATGCTCGGGAAAGAAATGGAAACACCGAGGGATCACCCATGGAAACAGGAGCCACCACCCCGGTGGCTACATCATCAAAGCCCTCCAAAGGAACCTCCGCTTCCAAGCCAAACCGCCTAAGGACCAGAGCCGGAATGTAGAAACTGGACCGAGAAAGCCCCGAAGCATAACCACATGGGACCCGTCCCGAAGCACTCGCGAGTCTCCACCCGCCAACGAGGCACCAACCATCTCGATATCTTCAGCCCGGCGACCCGCCATCCAACGCTCCCACGAGCCCCGATCATCAAAATCTACATCAACACCTCTCCCGGCAAAAGTCCAAGGCTCGATCATATCGAGGTTTCCCGAAGAACCCCCAAACGCTCCATCGCCCACAGTGGTCAAGAGAAACGGGCTGCCCCGCGCATGTACCGCCGTCCGGTAGCTAATCCGTCGAGAGCATGAAAAGTCTCCCCAAGAATCAAAGGAACGACATCTCTCGCCTGTGCGACAGGGAACGACAACATCCAAGCAGAGACCGATGGCGCATCCCAAAGGAATAGACCATGAACAGTGGTGCCAAACATACAAAGTGCAAAGGCATCCCAATAGGCATCATCCACCAAGCCTAGGCCCCTAAATCTGTCGGGAAGACCGGAAATATCGAGATGATCGGGACCGCGGATCATACCTTGCGCTTCCTCCGGGAAAGATGAAGGAGGACGCACAATCGTCAACAAAAGAAGCTCCTCCGGCAAAGGGACCGCTATCTCTTCCACCTCCGGACCTCCAAGCAAGGCCCGAAATTCTTCGACAATGGAACAATCTCGTTGAAGGAAAGGCAAAAGACATGCCTTCTAGTATCCCAAAACGAAGAAGAAGCTCTTAAGAGGTCATAATCCGGAACCAATTCTTCGAGAGACCACAAGCACCTCACCTTGTACCGTTCTTCAAAGAAAGACCTTCTCTCATGCATAATTTCCTAGACCAATCCTTGAACTTGTTGAAAAATGACATTTGGGATTCTTGGGATAACTTTGAGGGAGCTTTTCTAAGGTTTTCCATGGTTTTTCTCTCTTCCTCCCGAAAATGGTCAGTTTGACTCGGAGGTTGAAGAAGATATTTGAATTTGAAATAAAGCAAAGCCAGATTTAAAGCAAAATCAAAGGACAATGTCGACGCAGTCCCTCCGCGCGGACATGTTTGTTTTCATCAAAAATCTGCAACTAGCCCAAGCCGCTACACCAAAAGAGGAATATTCTCGTCCCGTTGCTCGAAACCAGCAAAAAACCTCCCCAAACCACCCAAACACTAACACCCTTGCAAAAAAACAAGGCTCATGCAACATTGCATTCACACTGCATTACATAATAATCCTAAATAGTTACATTAAAAAAAAAAAGCATTAATAATCCTAAATTATTACAAAAAATGTGCATCCGTCTAAACAAGTACAATCTCAAAAAAAAAAATCCCAAAAGATAATCAATCGTAATCCCCAGCGCCCGACGTCCGTCCCCGGCCCTCTTGCGGCTCGGGCCCGCCTCGTCAGAGCCCCGAAAGTCTCGGCTCGTAATCGTCCTCATCTCCGCAAAGAGGCTCGCCGGGACCAACCGGCACACTCGATAGGGTAAACCTGCATCCTCAAGAAATCGAATCCGAAGGTGAAGGCGTCCGACTCCCGAACATACGGAGACGACTCCACCATGCCGCCAGACGTGTCCCCGCCCGTACGGATCCCCAAGAATGACGTGATCCGAAGGCGGCCGCGCGATGATCAATGAGAGAGGAGAAAGAGGGGTCTCTAAGAAGTCTCCGAGGGAATAGGAGAAGCCTCCCGTCTGGACAAAAAGTGCCGGCCGTGGTCTCTCGCCCTAGCCTCGAGGTGCCCCGCAAGCAACCATCCTCCGTATGAATCTCTTAGCCCCGATCACTTGCTTCGTCGCCTTCTCGACGACCACCTCCGAAAACTACACAAAAGCAAAAGCGTCAAAAAAAAAAAGAGGTGATGCTAAAGATGATGAAACAAAGAAAGAAAAGAAGGGGAAAAGGTGAAAGCCATACCTTCATACCCTGACGAGGCCGGAAAGCTCGTGGAAGTCGCTCGGCCGAGGGATTCGCACCTCAATCGGACCCCGTCCCGGATATAGGAAAATCCGTCCGAGGGTACCGCGGGATCCCAAGCCCTCCCTATCCAAAACCCGAGGCATCCTCGCCTCCTCAAGACGAACGTCGCATACGGCTCAATCGCCACGAAGTCCGAGAAGTGCCGACCGCTTGTAATCATCCTGTGTCACGGACCGATCGCTCGGGTGCATCATATCGGCGGGAGGCTCCACCGGTGTCAACAATGGCGAGTTCACGCCATGCCGACGCGTCACCCTCTCTCCCGTGATAATAGACGTCGCAAGTCGTGCCCCTCAAAATCCTCCGCCGCACCGTCCCGCATCTCGCCGCCTTCACTGCGCTACCTCAAAGCGATCCTGTGGGAAGAATATCATCCCCTCATCCGTCTCGGCCTCCGTCAAAGGAAGGCAATCCGCGTACCCGAGAGTCGTACGCCCGGAGCTTATCTTTTCCCGGCATGCTTGGACCAAGACCGCATGGCCGGATACGCCCGACGTACGCCTCAGCCGCTCCACACCGTGACGTGGAAAAACTCCAACGCCCATACCTGCGAAAAGGTAAAAATTCAATCAATCCAGTGCAAAAGAGAAGTGCGTGCTCAAAAAAAAAAAGAGAGGGAAAGCAAAAAGAGAGCTTATACCTCCAGAGCAAACTCGAAGCAAGATAGTGAGCTCACAGCCTCTTCCGCCGTATCTATCAAGAGCGAAATAAAGCTCACCACCCCGGCCTCCCCCTCAGAAATATCTCCAACCGTCTCCATGTCCCTCCAAGGACCTCAAAGAAGGCAAAGACCGCCGTCCCTCAAAGATGACCAAAGAGCGTGCTCGAGAAAGTAAACCACAGAAGGACCTAGCACCGCTCGGCGCTAAACCTATCCTCTCCTCACCTCGTAACTCGCGATGGTCTCCACAATCTTACCGTAGACCACGGCATACTCCATCCCCATCCCCTTTTGGGAATAGGGAAAATCCAAGAAGATCCCGCAGTCCGCGTCACCGTAGCCATCTCTCCACTCGATGCCGCGTCCATTAAAGGACAGACCCGTGATCGCAAAGATAGTCGAAGGCGTAATGCCTCGCCCTCTTAAGAAGTGGAATGTGTGGGTCGCATCCCACCAATGCCGCGCTAGAGCGAACATCAAGCCCTTGCTCTTAGGGAACTTGACTGGGCCCCTCAAGCACTCGACGAACTCCCGAGCCCCGTCTCAACAACAACTGTCTCTGACTCGACAAAGCTCCTCGGCCCGCATTCGGAAGCCGGTCCCACAAGTCAATCACGTACTCCACCGATCCTCGAGTCTTCATTTTGTTCACCGCTCCGTCACAAAACGGTGCTCGCCCTGTAAAAAAAAAGGGGGGAGAGAGAAAATGTCAAAAAGATTGCATTTGCATTTACATTAAAAAAAAAAAAATTCGACAAAGATAACAAAGATACAATGAGCATAGCCCCATTTTTCTCGCATGAAATAAAAATTTTCAGCAAGTCCCAATACATTCATCAAAAAAAAAAAAAGATGCATTCCTACGGAAGTAAAAACTCCGTCCCATTTTCAACAAAAAAAAAATGCATACATGCATATCATCCATCTTACATGCAACGGGAGGAAAAATCCGTCCCACTTTTCAAAAAAAAAAAAATCCTAAACATACATACATCTCATATTGGCAAAATGCCCATTCTTTCCAAACAAAATGCATGCATTGCATCATCATTCATCAATATCAAAATTCAATTTCAAAAAAATCATCATCATCAAGAACATGCAATATTCAATTTCAAAAAAAAAAAAAAATCACAATTCTTCGAATTTTCACAGGTAATTTTCGAATCAAAAAAAAATAAAATGCACATTTTGGGTTACTCATATACTCATTACAGCATGCAAAGCATCAAAATCAAGATTCAAAGCCAAGAACATCAATCATTCGAATTTTCAAAAAAAAAAAAATTCAAAAATCACCCAAAAATTTCAAGCAAGAAATCGACAAGAGGATCAAGAGGATTCGAAGTATACCGTTCGGAGATGCGGATCCGAAGCCCAATGTTGCCAAGCATCGGGGTAATGCTCCTCCTCAACCGATTGCGAAAGATTGTAATGCCTCCTCATCCGGACAAGCTCCAATCGCCTCTCCGCTATGGGACCACGTCCTTGGCCTTGAAAAGCGCCTTCCCCGTGTTCCATTGCTTGAAAAATTGAAGAAAACGGACGAATTTTGAAGCTTCTAGGGCCAAAAATGGTTGTTCTCCTCGTTCGTCTCCCTCTCTCTCGGCAATTCAAAAATTGGGCGAGGAAGAAGAAGGGCGTTGGCCCCATTAATACCCACGACTTTCCATTCACGCCGCGCGGATGAGATTGTCAGGGTCAAAATGACCCTTTTGCCCTTTAAAATTTCAGGACTCTGCAATTCAGTCCCCAACTTGACAGAGTTAACCAAAGATAACCAAAGTCAGCCCCTTGTCAAAAAAAAAAAATCTTCCCCGGCAGTCAAACGTAAGACCGAGTGACCTGAGAAAGATAACGAGATTCCGTATCTTTCATCAAAATCATCCACCGGCAGTCAAACGTAAGACCGAGTGCCCCGAGAAAGATAACGAGATCCCGTATCTTTCATCAAAAATCACCCCCGGCGGTAAAACGTAAGACCGAGTGCCCCGAGAAAGATAACGAGATCCCGTATCTTTCATCAAAATTACCGCCGGCAGTCAAACGTAAGACCGAGTGCCTCGAGAAAGATAACGAGATCCCGTATCTTTCATCAAAATCCCCGGTCGAAGCGTAAGACCGAGTGCCCCTAGAAAGATAACGAGATCCCGTATCTTTCATCAAAATTACCCCGGCGATCAAACGTAAGACCGAGTGCCTGAGAAAGATAACGAGATCCCGTATCTTTCATCAAAATTGCCCGGCGATCAAACGTAAGACCGAGTGCCCCGAGAAAGATAACGAGATCCCGTATCTTTCATCAAAATTACCCCTAGTCAAACGTAAGACCGAGTGCCCCGAGAAAGATAACGAGATCCCGTATCTTTCATCAAAATTACCCCGGCGATCAAACGTAAGACCGAGTGCCCCGAGAAAGATAACGAGATCCCGTATCTTTCATCAAAATTACCCCGGCGATCAAACGTAAGACCGAGTGCCCCGAGAAAGATAACGAGATCCCGTATCTTTCATCAAAATTACCCCGGCGAGTCAAACGTAAGACCCGAGTGCCCCGAGAAAGATAACGAGATCCCGTATCTTTCATCAAAATTATCCCCGGCAGTCAAACGTAAGACCGAGTGCCCTGAGAAAGATAACGAGATCCCGTATCTTTCATCAAAATCTTCCCCGGCAGTCAAACGTAAGACCGAGTGCCCCGAGAAAGATAACGGATCCCGTATCTTTCATCAAAATCATCCGGTGATAAACGTAAGACCGATTTCCCAGACGAGTACGTCTGATTTTCCCCAGCAAAGGCTAACGAAATCCCCAGCAAAATTAACGGAATCCCAAAAGCCAACGGAATCTCGAGTAGTACTCGAACTACGAAAGGGCTTGATTCCCACTAGGGATACGTAGGTAGCCTATCATTAGGTCCAGCCCCGCGACCATAACGGTCACCCTCTCCTTCGGCAGCAGACGAAGTCCACCGAAAGGCCATTTCAAATTAAGGTCTGAGGCGCCTAAAAAGCCATCTTCAAGGTTCGAGGCACCTAAAACGCCATCATCAAGGTCCGAGGCGTCTAAAAAGCCATCATCATCATCAAGGTCCGAGGCACCTAAAACGCCATCTCCAAGGTTCGAGGCACCTAAAACGCCATCATCAAGGTCCGAGGCACCTAAAAAGCCATCTCCAAGGTTCGAGACACCTAAAACGCCATCTTCAAGGTTCGAGGCACCTAAGACGCTATCACTGGAAGAGCGATAAATCGCAAAAATCCCCAGCAGAGCGAATACCCGTCAGACCAAAAATGGTCATTCCTATCCCCAGCAGAGCGGATAGCCATCAGACCAAAAATGGTCATCTCTTATCCCCAGCAGAGTTTCTTTCCAAGAACCGATCGTAGAACTCGCTCATCAGTTCGAGGCACCTAAAACGCCATCATCTCCGTGGTCAAAGACCCGAACTACGATCGGCTTGATTCCTGTTCGGGATACGTAGGTAGCCTATCGCTAGGTTCAGCCACCCGATCACTCGATCATCCTGCCAAATATGGAGCCTTACTCTTATCGACGACCCCGCTTCCTTCGAAAGCGCCGTCGCCGAGGGGCTACTGTAAGTGCTCCAATTTGAGCTTGTTAGAATTTTTGTTAGAAAATTAACGAAAGTTATAACATTTCTAACAATTCCTAACTATCCTAACATTTCTAACAAAGTGAGGGTAAAATGGGCATTGTTATTTAAGGTTAAACCTTAAAAAGAATCTTAAAAAGCAAAACAAAAGAAGAAAACCAAAAATGGCAATGGCTGGAAACACAAAAAACTGGCTGTTAATTTGAATTTCAAAAAGAAATATTCTCCTTGTCCAAAGCTGAAGCTGCATTTAATGAACAAAGGCAGTGCTTGCTCGGACCTATCCGCGCGGATACCTTTGCATTTTCAGGAGGGCTATAAATTGAGCCCTCCAGTCACAAAAATAAGGAGGAAAAAACACAATTGCACCGAACCTCTGGCGAAATATAGAGAGAAAACAGTGAGAATTCACAAGAATTGTCACCTTTTTCTCTCCAATCTTTCCCAACTCATACTCATCCACTCACTCTCATATTAAAGCCCTAAACACTCATACACTCAAGCCAAACACTCAAGAACACAAGGAAGATTGGTAAACCCTCCTCTTCCTAACCCTAAATCTCATCCATGCATGCATCTTCAAACTACAAAATGTAGTTCTTTCATCTTCTTTCTCTAGATCTAAGAAGATCACCATGGAAGACCATCTCCATGGATGATCTTCTACAAAGATCAACATTATTTTCAAAGCTTTTCTTGCTTACTTGCAAAAATGCACTTTCAAAACCCTAAAAAACCATTTTCAAGCACTAAATCTTGATTTCAAAGGGTAAAATCCCCCTCCCCAAGCAAATGAAATGCTTAGTCCTAATGTACCCCAAGGATGGTTTGGTATAGTTGATTCACCACTAAAATGTCTAGTGATCACTAACCAAAACCTAGGGAAATGGGGACAAGCATGGATGCAAAACCCCCCTTAAAATCATATTTTCTTTCTTGAGAAGTTGCTGTCCAGTAGCAATTTTCTCAGACCTCAGTCCATGGTATTAATTTTTGGACACAGATTAACTTGGAATTTGGTGTTGACTACAAAATACTTTTTGTAGCCAACATCCAGAGCTTTCCATAAATATTTTTACCTTATTGTTTGGGTGAGTAAAACTCCTCTTTTCAAATTTTCTTTCAGAGGCTAGTTCATCAGCTTCTGGGAATCCAGATCTCATATCTGAGGTTTCCAGAAGGTTTTGACCCCTCAAATCTTCTCCAAAATGGAAAATTCCTTCGTACAAACTTTATTTAAGGTGTCTAGAACAACTTTCATTCTCTGAGTTTATCCAGATTATGAAGTTTTAAGACCCTTGAATCCATTTCAAAATCAAAGGTCCACTGCCTTTTTCATTCTGGCAGAAATGGCTCTCAACTTCAAAAGGTCTTTTGAGTACCAAATCTCAATCCAAAAATCTTCCAAAAAATCATGGGATCAGTTTAAAGTCTTAAAAAGATATCCCAATTTTTACTTTTCTGAGTTTCAACTTATTTTGGCCAAAACACACACACACACACACACACACAAATGATTTTCAGCTTGGAAGACTCGTTTTTACGAGGCGCGTCGGGTGCACACTAACGTCCTTCCCGACGCGTAACATGACCTCCGAACCTAAATCTCTGATCTCGGGCTTTTTTCAAAGTTTTGGCCCTCAAAATTAAAATGGCGTGGCTGTAAGTACCCAAATCTGGCTCATGCCTTCCGGTTAATTTTCCCGACATTTCGGTAAGTTTTCCGGTAATTCCCCGGACTTTCCTAGTGTTCCGGAAATGTCCTGGAACAGTCCAAATTTAAATTAGGGCTGTAAGGAGCCTTCCTAATTAAGAAAACACGTTTTTCTTAATTAGGGAGAAGCTTCTAGAATAATGCCACCTTGCATGGTTCTAGAATGCTGAGTCATTGTGGATAAGACCGCACGGCCTCATTTGCAAAGGGCCTGCAGCCGCACGGCTTCATTAGCCTTATCCAGACTGCCTATAAATAGAGCCCTCCTCTACCCATTTCAACACAACAACAACAACAACAACACAAACAATCACACACACACACTCCATAGCAGTCCAGACGTGAAGAAAAACCCTTGAAGGCTCAAGAAGGCGAAGAAGAAGCTCAAGAAGCCATCTCCCTCCTCCTTGAAGACCCAAGAAGAACCTCTCCTCCTAGCTCCGTCCGAAGAAGCGAAGGAAACGATTGGTAACCTCGCACGCCCTAACCTTGCATTTTAATTGATATACTTGCTCATTGCATTCATATATCTTGCTTGGGACTTGGCATTTATTCATAAAGATCATATCTTTATCACCCCCTTTCCCCTTTGCATGCATTAAGACCTCATTTGTCATAAAAATGTAGTCTTTTTCATAAAGGTGCATCCTTTGCACCTAAAATCCCTATTTTCCAATAAAAATGTTATCTTTATGCATCATTTGCATACAAAGATCAAATCTTTTTCAATAAAAATGCATCCTTTGCATCAAAACCCCCTTTTTCAATGCATTATTTGCATAAAAATCAAATCTTTATGCATCATTTGCATAAAGATCATTTCTTTAAATCAAAAAGCATCATTTGCTAAAACCAAAATGTCATCTTTTCATTAAAGAGTCATTTTTTTTATCATGCATTTCCCTTTTCCCCTAACCTTGGAACGGACCGGTGTAAAAGTTCTCATCTTTGCATCGTTCCTTCCATTAAAGGTTCATGATTTCTTTAGGAAAAGGATAACCTTGAACCCTATATCTCCGATTATCGCTTAAGAATGAGTATGAAGCCTCTATACGAGCTCGACCGTCTTAAAGCGTAGGATTGATGGGCTAAGGACATTCCTTCCTAAAGAACCTCATCTTTGACCCAAAAGAGAGTCATTCTCTCGATCACGCAAGTCCCGAGGGTCCCGAGGTTTAAAATGCGATGATCATAAGTCATAAGATGAGGACGGGATCATAATCCCAAATACATAAATTCCAAGGAATCCCGAGCGACAACCAACAAATGGTTTGTACGTCCGGAAGACAACTTGGGACATTCCCCCCCTTATTTTCAAACACATGCACACAAAGAAAGCACGCAAGCAAACACGATTAATGAAATCTAGGGAGACTTGCTCCGGCAAGGCACTTTGGGTGAACGCCAAACGTTCTTCCCAAGGGGTAACTTAACCTCCGAACCCATAAAACCTTTTTTTCAAAGTTTTGAGGTAATCAAAATGGCGTGGCGACTCCGTTTTTCAAATAACTCGGATGTCTTCAAACTCGCGTGAATTCCAATAAACAAAAGAATTTGGGCACACATTCACAGTTTGGCGACTACTGGGATCATCCCAAAGGAGAAAAGCTTTATTTTCAAAACAAAAGTCGATACTTGGTATATAGGTGGACCCCACTTACCCTTCCTGTATCGCTCCCTAACCCGGGGCTTGGGATAACAAGGTGGTTTAACAATCCCACGTACCAGTATCCCTTTTTTGAAAAAAAAAACAACTTTGAAAAAAAAATACAAAAAGCTTTTCCCTTTGAGCGGGTTAGACTCCCATCGCCGATTTCATTAATCGTGTTTGCTTTCTTTTACCATGCATTGCATCATTTGCATCTTGGAATCTGTGCATACTTTGAAACGGGAAATAACCCGAAAAATAGCAAAAGGAGTGGAACCCGGAAAATTGATCCATGCAATCGTACGGCTAATCCTCATAGGATTCTCGACCATACGACCTCGTGGCAATTCCACCAGAAAAATCATGGTTAATCCGGGCAGCCCTAGCAGCCTTGGGGCTATTCAGCTCCATGACTCGATCGGGGCTCCTTAAAATTTACGTGCTTATGTGTTGCATTTTTCCCCGTCCCGAAAATCATTCCTTTAAAACACATTTATGAAAATCTCGTTTTAACTCAAAAGGAACATTTTTAGGAGACCGCACACTACGCGCACTCCGATATATCCCGTACACTTTTGCACGCACGTCCTTCAAACCCGAGGGTGGTTCCACTGCATAGCCACGGACAGCTTTACGATGCTCCCGGCGCGCACGGAATCATCCCAACCTCCCCATGGCAGCAAAGGTCGACCAATGCACAGTCCGTGTCACACGTTTCAAAAATCCGTGACTTTTGGTTGGTTTTTGGTCTAGTCCGTGTCATATAGCCCAGTTGCATACCTACGTAAAGGTCAAGCCTTAGCTCATAACGGAAACCAAGATTTTCGCTCAAGCGAAATTCTGCCGAAATTCCGACAAGGAAAAAACGGTGGGATCTTGACTCCGACATTGACTATTGACCTTGACCCGCACGGAAATGCATAAGAGTCAAGACCAAGTCTTTGCCAAAATAAAAGATCTTTCGCTCAAGCGAAGCTCTGCCAAAATTCCGACAAGGAAAAATTGGCAAGATCTTGACCGGCATTGACTTCGATTCCGACTCGCGCACTGCGTATGCAACGAAGTTCAATGTGACACTGTGTCATCCGGCTTTTGCCGCCCGACCCATGCCTATTATATTCTCGGACATTACCGAAAGTCAAAACCGTCATTCGCTCAAGCGAAACTCACAAAGATCCGTCAAGGCAGAGACGAGACTTTCCCGTATTGCCTTGACTATAATCCGCACGCTCGTGCGTTGAAAGGTCCTATGACCCGCTAGACCCGATAGGAGCGTTTCTTACTTCTGGCCGGTGGGATCCGCGTGCCCTATAGGACCTCGCCCGGGCCGCCCACCCCGGGAGGTCGAAATACTGTGGAATACGAGGGGCTTATAGACGTAGTGACGGAACCCACCGATCCAGATCTAGAGTAGTTGTGGAAAAAGAAGGGCGTAACCCCTTTTCCAACCAAATAGATATTAATAAAAGACACTGTTTTAAGTAAACTTGAAGATTCTAATTTGCATATTGCCCGAGCCTTCACCTAAACACCTACCCCGAGTCTAAACCTTTCCTATCCCTTTCCCGCAGCGAGAAAGAAGTGGGTGAGAACACCGGCCGCCGACTTGTTAGCGCAGTAATCCTCGTACAGCCGCTGTAATCCTCGCTTCATCGCCCGTAGAGTCGAATGACCGATTTGACAGAAAAACAAGGCCTTTGGGTAACCAGATGACTAGGAAAAAGAGCTAGCCTATAACCAATGCCCTCCCCCATCTTCATATGACCCATTGCCAAAGACTGCCCTTTCTCGCCTCCTCCAATACCCCAAGTTGTTAGGGTCCCGACACCCTCGCTTCCTCCGAATCCCCCCATGGGACCCTTTTCCTCCTTTCACCCGTGAGCCAAATTTCCTTACCTTGGAATCCCAAAGGCGCTTGACCTTTCCAATTTTGTCAACGCTCGTGAATTTGCCTACCTCTCGATAGCTACAAATAAGAGTCAATGGGAATGAGAATAGGAATGGGTGGATTTACGTGATGATGACAGCTCAAGAGAAGGAATGGACTTGGAGCCAACGGAAGTGAAACCCGAAGGGCAAGATGAGGCGTAAAGCCACTGCACTGAACAGGGATGAAATCACTTCAAAGTGTGTCTCGCAGCCTATGCAAAGGCTCCTGAGAATGATGAGGCAAACAGTATGAGTCTTATATTCTAGAGTTCAATACTCCGTACAAGGACTTGGTAGGGAATGGAGAAACTTGATCGAAGCTTTAGCCAAAAGAGGGAAGTGGGCTCCTCCCACCGATCTAGAACATGTAAGCGTCGCCGAAGCCAAACTCTCATCGTGAAGGGTAGACTCTATTACGTTGTTAGTAGTCACTCCCGAAACTTGGTCTCGAAGAAGAATGTATGGATGCCTTGGAAAGAGTCCCGAGTTTAGAGGCGACCCCTACCCCTTTATGTCCTACGATGATAATGATGTCTTCCCGGTAATCCCTAAGCCCGAGGAAAAGTCTCGAGATACCCCTCATATGGCGTCAAGTATCCCGACTCGCTTTTGCCCTCACTGGGTCATAAGAGCCAAGACGAAAGTTCCCACGAGAGCTACCGTAGTGACACCGATGAAGACACAAATAAGTGCCGGAAGGGACAATAGAGGAGTGGTTAGCCCGTAAGCCAAAAAGCCCGGAAAATATCTCTCGACAAGAAGGAAAAGGAACCCGCCATGAGGTTTCGACCCCGCGTAAATCCTTATTGATGATGGAATTTCCCATTTCGTAAAGTGTTTAGCCAATGTCCAAAATGCCGTCAAAAGGTTGACCCCTGTGGAAAGAAAAGACATGCTTGACAAAGTGATGAGGAATGTGATCCTACTCGTTAAAGAAGTTGCTAGGATCGGATGAGAAAGCCATTTGCCAAGCTCCAAACTCGAAAGTGATAATTCTTGTTGCATGCCGACTTTGAAAAGTTTGAATGAGACCGTGAAAGCTTTAAACGGAGAATGTGAAAAGGTCAAAAGCCGGTAACTCCGGGACCAGATTCGGGAAGCCGCCTATGCTTCCGACGCGCCGTCAATCGATCAATCGCCAGAATTGGCCATACGCCGCAAGAATCCGCCTCGACTTTGAAAGAATTGACGTAATCCTCCAAAGAGGAATGATGACCAAGGAAAATCCAATGTCTATGTGATGACTCTGGTCCGGACAGATGAGTATTGAGCAGCCTAAGGGTGACAAAAGGAATGCCGTCTCTAACCAAAGACAGATAAAAGACCTTATAAGCTAGAAGCGTAAAAGCCTCGACTCGATAAGGAGGATCCACCCTAACTCGCTGAAGTGTACCCAAGCCAATATTTCCTTATGGTCCCCGTTAACCTCTTCATACCCTCATAAGTTGAAACTAGAAGAAAGTTTGGCCAAGACCACGGTGCCCATAGATGTCACCCCGATGAGGTCGTCCAAATGATTGGAAATATCCACTATGGAAACATCATTACCTTCACCGAATTGGACTCGCCAAAGTATGGGGCTAGTCACAACGAACCTCTTTACATCACACCGCTTAGAAGAGCGTCGATTGCCACGAGTACTAGTTGACGGGGTCTCGCAATGAATGTCTTGCCGCCTAAGATGATGGATTTATTGGATTTGAAGCCACCGTACTTAAAGCCTTCTAGTCGACTATTAAGGCCTACGACTCCACCGCACGATCGCTTGGGGATCGCCACTCTCAAGATGTGGTTCGGAAAAAGGTCATGGATGTTGATTTTCAAGTTATTGACATTCCGATTTCATTTATCGCCTTGCTGGGACGGCCTCGGATCCACCGTATAAACGGGGTAGCCTCTACTTTGCATCAAGGCCAAATTTCGCCGAGTGATGGAACTATCACCACCATTTATGGGGACAAGTGTCACAAAGAGAAGGAACCAAAGACCGGGGACATCCCGATATTGGAGATCAAGCATGATGATGAAGGGTTAGCATTGACCGGATTCTCCGTAGCTTCTTCCAAGGCACAAGTGTGTTGCACCGACCTCACCACTACTTCCGATAAAATCCCTCCCGCCATGAGGATGATGCGAAAAATGAGCTATCTTCCCGGACTTGGATTGGGTAGAAGACTTCAAGGTCGTAACACCATCATTGATGTGAAGGAGCAGACTACCGTATATGGCTTGGGGTACAAACCGAACTCTCTGGATGCCTAAAAGCTAAAGGCAAGAAAGGTGAAGGGGTCCACTCCATCCTTACACTCCGTCTCTCGACCCATTACTTTATAAAAGGAGGGACACAATATGATGAAAGTGATCGCGATCTCCTCGTAAAACCCTTCTAGAGAACCTTGAGAAAGTTAGGGAAAGCCACCCAATCCCGTTCGAAGAATGTTCCTTGATTTGCCGATATCCTCGGGGCTACCACTACCGTTCGTAATGAGTACGTCTTCAAAGGAAATCCGGCCAAAGGTCAAAAGGTCGCATCCGGGACAATGGACTTCTCCGCCTTTGAGTTAGCTCTTCCAAAGATCGCCCAGATAGAAGCCGCCAAAGTGAAGACAACAAGGGGTTTGCAAGAGTTGTTTGACGAAGAAGCACAAATCCCGCACTTGATCGACTTCAGCCCGTATGATGAGATAGTTGCCGTTATTGGAGACGATGGTGAAAGTCATTTTGATCCTCGCACTTTGGTGACTAAGACGTAAATGCCATTGAAGAATTGGGAGACATTCTCGTGGCCGATAGCCGCCGACAAAGAAATGATCACGGAGCTTGGATTGGTACCCCGTCCTCCTCAACCCTGGCCGTGTCAAACACCCCGTTGTCTATTCGCTTGAGTCAGAATCTTCGAATTCCAGCCCTCGTAGTCATCCGAAGGCCTCACGCCCGAGGATTATGAAAATGTAATCGATGTCATCTTTCCCCTTATCTTGAATGAAATGACAAATCTTTCGATTATCCTCTTATTGCCAACTTAACAAATGATAAATTAACTCAAAACTTAACAACAGCTTAATAATGAATCATTTGAACAAGATGCAAACACACTAAACGAACAATACATTAAAGAAATCTTTAAAGGTGTTTCGTAAAAGAGGAAAACCGGGCCCAAGCCGCCGAGGAGATTTTGATAAGTGTGAACTGGGTACTATTGAGGAACCTAAAGAGACACAGATTGGAAGCTTCTTCCAGTGGGGTTGAAAGGGACAGACTAATCGAGCCGCTCGTAGAATACGTCGACGTGTTTCGCATGGTCATACAAAGATATGCCGGGGCTAGACAGCTCGATAGTAGAACACGTAATCCCTCTAGCACCGATGCCAAGCCGCAGCGTAAACCGAGAAAGATCAAGCCGGAATGGTCTCTACAGTCAAAGAAGAAATTGAGAAGCTACCGCGGGTAGGATTCATCGTAGTTATCAATACCCGACATGGTTGTCCAACATCGTGACCGTAACCAAGGCCAATGGGAAGGTGCGCCGCCGTGTGGATTTCCGAGATCCGAACAAGGCCAGCCCCAAAGACGACTACCCTCTCGCCAAACATAGACATCCCGGTGGACTCCACCGCCAACTACGAAGTCAAATCCTTCGTTGATGGTTTTGCAGCTACAACCGCATCAAGATGGCCGAGGAAGACCAAGAAAAGATGCCTTCACCACACCGTGGGGAACCTACCGTTATACAAGAATGCCATTCGGGCTCAAGAATGCCGGGGCTACTTACCAAAGGGCAGCGACCGCACTTTTTCATGACATGATCCACAAGGAGATTGAGGTCTACGTAGACGACATGATAATCCACTCCAAAGGAGAAGGTGGGCAAAGACTTTGTTGACCTACGAAAATTCTTTGAGAGGCCGAGACAAAGATTCCATGAGACTAAACCCCGCCAAATGCACCTTCTGAGTGACAAGGGGAAAAGTGCTCTGCACATGGTCACTGAGCGAGGTATAGAAGTCGACCCCGAAAGATCAAAGCTATCATGGATATGAGGCCACCTCAAACCTGCATGTTAAGTCAAAAGCTTCATGGGTAAATTGCAAGACATCGCCCGTTTCACAATCGCTGACTACTATGTGCGAGCCCATCTTCAAGCTCATGAAGAAGAATGTGGACACACGTAATGGACCGAAGAATGCCAAGACGCCTTTGACCGCATCAAGGCATACTTAGTACATCCCCGCATTTATGCCCCCCACATAGACGTAAGCCTCTTCGCTTCTATCTCACCGTCACGTACACGGCTGGGGCTATGCTTGCTCAAGAGAAGAAAGACTCTCGGGTAGAAAATGCCATTTACTTTGTCACTGGAAGCTACAAGGGAGTGAGCTCAATTACTCGCCGTGTGAAAAGACTCGTGGCAGATCGGTCCGGGTAGTCGGCAAGTTGAAGCATTATATGCAAGCCCACCCCGTGAATTTGGTCTCGAAAATGGACCCCATCAAGTACATCTTTGACAAGCCTTCCCTCTCGATGCGTCTAGCGAAGTGGTCCTTCTTCTTGGCGTATCACGACATCAACTATGTGACCGTAAAGGCCATCAAGGGTCAAGCATTGTCGATCACCTAGCGAACTTCCCCAAGAATGAAGACAGAGGGCCCGAACCCCAATTTCCGCATGAAGGGATCTTTGCAGCTGAGCCCGAAAATAGATGGCGCTTGTTCTTTGACTGAGCCGCTAACAAAAGAGGAAATGGTGTAGGAATGCTATCGGGTCGATCCGAAAGATGAGCATACCCCCATAGCCCTCAAGTTGAACTTTCTCGCCACGAACAATGCCGCCGAGTATGAAGCCCGCATTGCCGGTTTGGAGGCCGCCTTAGAAAGAAATGTCAAGGAGCTCAAGTTTACTGAGACTCACTGATCATCAACCAAGTCTCCAACAAGTGGAAGACTCAGACCCTAATCCGCAACGGTATCATGCCCATATGGAGGAGTTGATCGGACAGCTCCGAGAAGTGACTTTCCACTACTTGCCGAGGGAAAAGAACAGATTCGCAGATGCTCTAGCTACTCTAGCCTCATTGGTAGAGATCCCCGAGGGAAAAGCCATAAAGCCCTTCAGAGTGGGTAGAAGAGAAGCCCCAGCCTTTCGTTGTGAAGTGGACCTCGGGACCCGAGCCTATAAAGGAACCTCGTATAATCGTATTTACCAATTTCTCAAAGACGGAGAGTCGCCTTTCGTAGACGAAGAAGGTAGACCAAAAGAAGGAGTCGAGCCAAAAGCTTGCAAGCCCCGAAAAGGTTGGCTTCTCGCATGTCATTCTAGGAGGCAACCTATACAAGAAGCGGTATCAAGGACCACTCCTCTTATGTGTCACTCAAGAAAGAGCCGAGAGTTGATGACCGAAGTCCACAATGGTCCCCGCGGTCCTCACATGAATGCCAGAGCCCCGATGCAAGTGATCCTCGAATGGGTTACTACCGGATCTCCATGGAAACAGCATCGCGTTCAAAGACGTCCGAACTCGCGACAAATGCCACGGTTTGCCAACCTCAACCATCTCCCACCTCATGACCCGTACCGCATGACGACTCCTTGGCCGTTTGCAACTCGGGGCATTGACGTGATAGGGAAAATATCCCCGCAGAAGCAATGGGCACGAGTTCGTTTTGGTAGCCATTGACTACTTCACCAAGTGGGTAGAGGCCAAGTCCTACAAGGTCCTCACTTCCGTAAAAGTGGCCCAGCTTCATCAAAGAAAACATAATGTGCAGTATATGGGGTGCCCAACGAGATCATTTCGATAATGGGTCACACTTCAAGGAGACCGCGATAGACCGTCGTCGTAATTCCGAGTTACTCGCCACAAGTCGTCCCCGCATGCACCTCAAACCAATGGAGCCGTGGAAGCCGCTAATAAGACACTCGAGCGGATCATCCTAAGATGGCCACCCGTGGTCGTGATTGGCCCGAAAAGCCGCACCTAGCACTCGGGGCGCGTAACGTCCGTCGAATGCAGCCACAGGAGAAACTCCTTTTGCCCTAACTTACGGGATGGAAGCAAAGGTTACCAACTGAGTTGGAAATCCCGTCATTAAGGGTCCTCCCGGAAAACAAAGTTGTCAATGAAGTGGAATGGTTGCGCAGCTGGCATGATGAGTTAGCCCTCGCTGACGAGAGAAGGCTAAAAGCCATGGAACACACCCGAGCCTACCAAAGGCGAATGGCCGCAGCGTTTGATAAAAAGGTCAAGGCCGTAGACATCAAAGAGGGCGACTTAGTGCCGAAAGTAAAGCCCCTACCGCAGACAACCCCGGGAAAATGGGAACCCGTCCGGATCGGCCCTTATGTGGTGCGTAAAATACCGTCAGGAGGAGCAATGAAGCTTGCGTACTTGGATGGCAATCCCTTTGTCCACCCACCAATGGTGATAAACTCCGAAGATACTATGTCTCGATAAAAAAAAAAAAAATAAAAAAAAAAAAAAAAAAAAGAAAAAAGTGCAAAAAGAGTAATGCCCCTAGGCCGAAGACCCCAAAAAGGGCGGCCTAGGCAAAAGACAGTGGCCGCACATAAAAAATATAAAAAAAAAAAAAAAAAAAAAAAAAAAAGAAAAAAGTGCAAAAAGAGTAATGCCCAACTAGGCCGAAGACCCCAAAAGGGCGCCTAGGCAAAAGACAGTGGCCGCACATGAAAAAAATTATTAGTTCACCGTAATGAACTACGAAGACCTCGAGCCCCTTAGCCTTTCTTGTAAAAGGGGAACGTAGGCACCATATATGGTTCGGTCTAAACAATAAAAAGGACGATTAAGTTTCCATGAAATGTGTCCTAAGCAATAAAAAGGACGATTAAGCTTCCATGAAGTGTGTCCTAAATAGTAAAGGGCATTTCACTTTCATAAAGCGGGTCCCAATCAATAAAGACATTTGAATTTCCATGAAATGTGTCTTGATTAATTTCTAAAATAATATTTCTTGTTCATTACAAGTTAAAAACTTCTTGATGAGTTCAAGCACGGCCTACCTCTTAACTCGCTAACCTCGCTAAAAAGATCTAAAATACAATAAAATGCCTAAATAAACTAATGTGTTTGCAAAATGGCAATAAGAGGATCTTGAGAAAAGACTTGTCACCGTCATTCGCCGAGTCTTCTTCGCCTTCTTCCCTTTTCCTCGGCCTCGTCGAGTCTTCTTCCTTTTCTTCTCAATAATGTCAGATCCCTCATCCCGACCTCCGGTATCCTCACCGGAGCCTCTACCAACCCCGTGTCAATGAGCGCTCTCTCTATCCGAGCACGAGTCCGCACCTCCTCCCTCTCGAGCCTCGCCAAAGGAGCAACCTCTGACAATCTCTTGTACCGAGCCTCCATATCCCCGACCAAGTCACCCGATTGGTTATGGCAACTCGCCTTAGCCTCGCCTCCCTCGAGTCCTACTCGAGTCGCAGCCGCCTCCCAATAAAGCTCGACGTCTATCCTCCAAGATAGCCTCGAGTCGCTCCCATCTCCCTCTCGTACTCACCCAAGTAGACAAGTGGTCAAGATGGTGCTCTTCCCGCTCCCGAAGATAGCCCCGGGTGGGAAAGCAAGATGTGTCCAAGCCCTCGAGAAGAAAGAGAAGCCGGGCCGGATCTCTCATATCCAATGACACCACCTCCATGGTCCGGATGTCCTCCCAATCACTCAATGGCTCCCGTAAAGCCCCAAACCGCCCGGATACCAAGCTGGTATGTAGAAGGACGACCACAGAATCCCGGAACCCTCACAAAGATAAGACTCCCGAAATATCCTCCCGGGTCCGCAACCTCCAATGTGGTATCCACCAACGGATGTCCGAAGTGGATAGCCTAGCCATCATCGCCTCCCAGCCTACCCCGTTCCGCCGCCTAGGTGCACCTCTCCGAGAAATCACCCAAGGGCACCGAGTCGGCAAAGCCCCGTGCAAAGCCCCGAGCCTCTCCCCGCAGCCTACAAAGTCAACATAGCCGGACTCCTGACCTCATGAAACGGTCTCCCGAGCCATCCTATCAATCCCATGAAATGTCTCTCCCAAAACCAGCGGGACAATATCCTTCCCCACTCCCCGCAGCCTCGACCATGTCCAAGAGACCACTATGACAGATCCCCACTGACTCAAAGAAGTTGAACAAAATAGAGAATACGCAGAGATGAAAGCATCCATAGCCACCGTGGTCGCAGCCATATCCGGAGACCCAAACTTGCCCGGGATATCGTAAAGATCAATCCTATCCGGGCTACCATCATCCTCTCGCCTCTCCCAAAGGAATCTCGCAAAAAGATGCAAGCTTTACCGTCACCGGCACGTCTCCGATCAGCCGGAATAGATATAGCCTCGCCTCGGGACTCCCAATCAAGGCTCAAGTCTTCGTGCGTTGGGACGATTTCGTTGTAAGAAAAGCAAGAAACATGTCTCCTGACGTCCTGTAACTTTGCTGCGGCTCTCAACGTATCCCAATCGGGCGGGAGATCCCTCAAATGCCATAAAGACTTGATCTTGAAGGAAGAATCAAGCAGCCCCTTGTGATTTTGGAAGCTATATCTCGCCCAAGATTGAAGACCGGATAGAAAATGGTCTCGTTTCCCCCTTTGCAATCTAACGGGATTCTCCATCGCAAAGTGATCAAAGATGGTGCTTTTAGGTCCAAAATATGCTCGGGAACAATTGGGACAAGTCTAGAGTGAAAATGAAATGAAATGGCCAAGCCTTGCTTTTATTCGTAAAATAACCGGCTCGTACAGTAACCGTTAGCCGCACGGCTACATTTGCCCTCAAGGCCATGCCGCACGGCTACATTAGCTCTCTCGCAGAAATTCTGCAAAGCAACCAAAGTTGCTGCCCAAGTGGAGTTTTCACCCCACATTTTCAACCAAAACCCGTACAAAAACATATCCGTAAGCCATTCAAGCATTTATACACCATTATAAATCATTCTCGGCCCATTTTGCCCCCAATTCCAAGCAAAAAGTCGCCCAAGGCTCGATAATATGCAAATTGAAAAAGCATGAATTAGAAAAGCAAATAAAACATAAATACAATGTTTTCGCCCCATCGGCGCCCAAATAAAACAAAAAATAAGCAAAGTGTGCATCAAATTGTAAATTGTTTGTTTTTGTTCCAAATCTATTCTAGAGACCTCCTAGGCCTCCGATTCTTCTTCCTCCTCATCGCTGCTCAGGCTCATAAATGCTAGCCTCCTCATCAGTCCTCCCGGTCGCTCACATCAGATAGATGGACATTATCGTGCCCGTACTCAGCCACCGCTCCGTAATGTCCGCTGCTGGGTCCCCGCCCCGAGGCATAGCACTGGAAGAGTACTCCGAGGCCGATGAGGTAGACGTTGTGCCCCGACGTGCCGTCTCTTGCGCCTGTGCTCCTGTGCATCCGTCGCCGCCTTCGAAGCGCAGCGCCTTCCTCGTAAGAGACCGGCACATGTCCTTCCAGCCCCTATTCGCCTAACCACTCTATCGTAAGTGCGAGCCGGAACTCCGAGAAAAAGAAGAGAAAATCTCGTAAAATCTCGTAAAATTGCAAAAGCGTAAAATCCGAAAGCTAAAAAGGGAATAAGACCCTAAGAGTACACTTACAAAGGCTATCAAAGGCAAGGTGTACCGGGGCTCCCTAGCATCGGGACAGTATCCTCATCCTCCTCGGCACTCCATGGACCACGTAGGACAAATGCGCAGAGGGATCGGCGGGTCAAGAGGCTCATCCTCCCCATATCCCCGAGTGACCGCCGCCTTCACTAGCTTCGTGGCGTCCTCAGCGCCGCTCCACAAACACAGCGTAGGGGGTGTTCATATCAAAGTACTCCTCTCGCAGCCCACGCCCGCTCGGTACCTCTCAATCTCATCCACCGGCGCCCCTCGGGCCGCAAAGATCCGTGCCGGAGGGTCGAAGGAGTAATGGCATCTAGTGGGGAACATGACCATGCTGTCTCGAGAAGCGGTCCCCCAAGTAGATGACATCACATGTCGCCCCGTAAGCCACCTCCTCTCGCCTCGTCACCTCTATAGCATCTCCCAAAGAAAATCTCTCGGATACCGCCCTGTGGGTAGAAGTCCACTCCATCGTGCCCATCCTCGTTGATGACCGGCCTCACCATTTTGTAATCGAAGGTAATCCGGGTCTTCCCCGTGAATTTATCTCTCGCATCTCCCTCCAAATAACCATAGCAGGGAAGATGGTGACATCACTCGCCGGGTTCCAAGTGGAAGAACCCGATCACCTCGCAAAACCAGGCCCGCATGTTCAAAACATCAAAAGGTCATTTTCTCTTTATAAAAGTCTCAAGACAGAAAAGAGAAAAGAAAAAAGAAAGGAGACTACCTCAAGGGCAAATGAGAAGGCCCATGGAAGGCCTTTGTTCCGACTGTACATGTCCAACGAGAAGTACAACTCCGCCAATCCGGCCTCTCCCCAAGAGACCGTCCCTATCCCATCAACATCCTCCGTAGAATCGAGGAGGCAAGTCATAGCTATCGTCCTGCACTGGCAAAGATGGTGATCGATAGCATCAACCATATGAATGCTCTAGCCAACAAGGAGCCACATCATTAGCAAAGAAAATTCCGCATGCAAGTCCGAACCGCCACCTCGACATTCCGTGTCTCCATCCCCAGCCCTGGGAATCAGCTCAAACCCGACCAAAGCCCGGAACTCCTCCGCCGTGATGTGGTCCCTCCAAGTCACGGGCCTCCCAAAGGAATCGTAAGCCCGTAATAGCGGTAAAATCGGCAGAGTCACCGTCGCCTCTCCCACTCGTGTGAAAGCTATGAGTACCGTCCCCACTGTAACTCGAAAGGGCCCGGACCAAGCCCTTGCTCTTCGAGGTGATGTGGACACCCGGCCGATAGCCTCTACAAATGCATCCAGCCGAGCCCTCACCACCGCTGGGATTCATCCCATCCTTCTCAAACTCCGGCATCCTCTGCCAAAGCTTGACCGCTATCTCCGACGGTCCTCTAGACTTGTTCTCTGTAGACAAGCACATCAAAAGAAGCGTCACCCTTCATATCATTTCAAAAGCATGCATATATTCAAAAGTGCACATATTTTCAAAAGAAAAGCATTCATAAAAGTTTTTCTAGCATAACTTTTGCATAAAAACGTGTCTTCCATCACTTGAAACGCGTCATTGCTTTCCTAAAGCACAAAATCACAATTTTTCGCACACAAGCATTATTTTTCAAAAAATGGCATGCATGAATCATTTTCATCTTCCAAAATCATGTTTTCTCATTGAAAATCAGAATTTTGACCTAGTTCCAGCACAAGGCAAGAACTCCGTCTCATATTTTGAAAAAAATTCTTACTTCATTTTGCGAGAAAAAGTGAGTCATTCTCATAATTTCTGTCAAATAAAATTGCACATGCATATTCTTAGCCTCATAGGTTGTTCATGCATCTCAAAATCATTCAAAAAAAAAATCATTCAAAATCCTATAATTCGGGTCAAGCCCTAAATCATTCAAAAATCAAGCAAAATCATCGGATTTGAGCAAAATGAGAATGCTTACCCCAACTGATCGCGGGTTCGTTGATTTGTGCTCCCTTCTCCCCGGATAAAGCTCCGATGGAGGCGTAAGGAAGTCATACTTCCTCTCCGTCCTCACGAGCTCCTTTCTCCTCCTTCTCGCGGCCGCCGAGATGTTTCTTCTTGCTTGCCTCGGTATGGGATTGCCCTCCGGATCCATCTCAAATCAAAGGGAAGCAAAGGGATTGAAGAAATTTCGAATTCTCTCTCTCTCTTCTCTCTCTCTCGGCTGAAGTGGGCGGCAACAAGTGCCCAATGCCCGTTCAAAACCTGATTTTAAATAATCTGGAAAAAACAGGCTTCTAGCCGTACGGCTTCTTTTTCTCCATCTCATGCCGGGCGGCTTCATTCGCCCCGAGCGTAAATTACAATCCCGCCTGGACCTTCCACTTGGGCATGCAATTTCCGTTATCTTTTAACCAAGATAACATCTTTTCGTAAAATATCCCTTATCTCTTTAGCAATCAAGCTTTATTCCCGCCGCTCCGTTAATTCCGTTATAACGGGATAACACTAGGTGACAACCTCCGAATTGTCAGAACTCTAAACTTGTGCTACCTCTATCCGCGAATAGTGAAGTATGCCCAAGTCATTCCAACTTGTGCTACCTCTATCCGCGAATAGTGAAGTATGCCCAAGTCATTCCAACGTGCTACCTCTATCCGCGAATAGTGAAGTATGCCCAAGTCATTCCAACTTGTGCTACCTCTATCCGCGAATAGTGAAGTATGCCCAAGTCATTCCAACTTGTGCTACCTCTATCCGCGAATAGTGACGTATGCCCAAGTCATTTCAACTTGTGCTACCTCTATCCGCGAATAGTGAAGTATGCCCAAGTCATTCCAACTTGTGCTACCTCTATCCGCGAATAGTGAAGTATGCCCAAGTCATTCCAACTTGTGCTACCTCTATCCGCGAATAGTGAAGTATGCCCAAGTCATTCCAACTTGTGCTACCACTATCCGCGAATAGTGACGAATGCCCAAGTCATTTCAACTTGTGCTACCTCTATCCGCGAATAGTGAAGTATGCCCAAGTCATTTCAACTTGTGCTACCTCTATCCGCGAATAGTGACGTATGCCCAAGTCATTTCAAATTGTGCTACCACTATCCGCGAATAGTGACGTACGCTCAAGTTTCCCAACTTAAGTTACCTCTATCTCCGTCATAAAGAGATAGCGCCATAAGCTCTAGCTTCCTCAGGTGACAGCCTCCGAATTGTCAAAATCTCAAGGATCCTAGACATCGTTCCTAACTATCTAGTGATGCTTGAACTACGATCAAGGCTTGATTCCTCCGGGATACGTAGGTAGCCTTTTATAAAAGGTTCAGCCATTCGACCACTTTGGTCACCCTGTTTCTTTGTCACTCCTCAGTGATAAAGCGCCCCCTCATAAAAATTCAAATATTCGACCACCTGGGTCACTCCTAGCATGTCCCCAGTAGGATCAATTGCTTGACCTCCTAGGTCATTTTCTCTTCTTTTTCCCGCAAGAAGAGACCAGCTTCTCTTCTTCCTTCCCCAATGGATCCTAATTCCGAACTACGGCCCGGCTTGATTCCTCCGGATACGTAGGTAGCCTTCCAAAAGGTTCACCACTCGACCACCTCGTCACCCAATCCGTCTCGCATTCGCCAGATCGGATCCTTTTCTATCGACAACCCCACTCGCCTTGCAAGTGACGTTGCCGAGGGCTTCGTAAGTACCCAAATCTGGCTCATGCCTTCCTAAGTTAATTTTCCCGACATTTCGGTAAGTTTTCCGGTAATTCCTGACTTTCCTAGTGTTCCTGAAATGTCCCGGAACAGTCCCAAATTTAAATTAGGGCTGTAAGGGAGCCTTCCTAATTAAGAAAACACGTTTTTCTTAATTAGGGAGAAGCTTCTAGAATAATGCCACCTTGCATGGTTCTAGAATGCCGAGTCATTGTGGATAAGACCGCACGGCCTCATTTGCAAAGGGCCTCGCAGCCGCACGGCTTCATTAGCCTTATCCAGCATCGCCTATAAATAGAGCCCTCCTCTACCCATTTCAACACAACAACAACAACAACAACACAAACAATCACACACACACACTCCATAGCAAACCCGTACGTGAAGAAAAACTCCTCAAGGCTCAAGAAGGCGAAGAAGAAGCTCAAGAAGCCATCTCCTCCTCCTTGAAGACCCAAGAAGAACCTCTCCTCCTAGCTCCGTCCGAAGAAGCGAAGGAAACGATTGGTAACCTCGCACGCCCTAACCTTGCATTTTAATCGATATACTTGCTCATTGCATTCATATATCTTGCTTGGGACTTGGCATTTATTCATAAAGATCATATCTTTATCACCCCCTTTCCCCTTTCGCATGCATTAAGACCTCATTTGTCATAAAAATGTAGTCTTTTTCATAAAGGTGCATCCTTTGCACCTAAAATCCCTATTTTCCAATAAAAATGTTATCTTTATGCATCATTTGCATACAAAGATCAAATCTTTTTCAATAAAAATGCATCCTTTGCATCAAAACCCCTTTTTCAATGCATCATTTGCATAAAAATCAAATCTTTATGCATCATTTGCATAAAGATCATTTCTTTAAATCAAAAAGCATCATTTGCTAAAACCAAAATGTCATCTTTTCATTAAAGAGTCATTTTTTTATCATGCATTTCCCTTTCCCCAACCTTGGAACGGACCGGTGTAAAAGTTCTCATCTTTGCATCGTTCCTTCCATTAAAGGTTCATGATTTCTTTAGGAAAAGGATAACCTTGAACCCTATATCTCCGATTATCGCTTAAGAATGAGTATGAAGCCTCTATACGAGCTCGACCGTCTTAAAGCGTAGGATTGATGGGCTAAGGACATTCCTTCCTAAAGAACCTCATCTTTGACCCAAAAGAGAGTCATTCTCTCGATCACGCAAGTCCCGAGGGTCCCGAGGTTTAAAATGCGATGATCATAAGTCATAAGATGAGGACGGGATCATAATCCCAAATATATAAATTCCAAGGAATCCCGAGCGACAACCGACAAATGGTTTGTACGTCCGGAAGACAACTTGGGACATTCCCCCCCTTATTTTCAAACACATGCACACAAAGAAAGCACGCAAGCAAACACGATTAATGAAATCTAGGGAGACTTGCTCCGGCAAGGCACTTTGGGTGAACGCCAAACGTTCTTCCCAAGGGGTAACTTAACCTCCGAACCCATAAAACCTTTTTTTCAAAGTTTTGAGGTAATCAAAATGGCGTGGCGACTCCGTTTTTCAAATAACTCGGATGTATTCAAACTCGCGTGAATTCCAATAAACAAAAGAATTTGGGCACACATTCACAGTGGCGACTCCGTTTTTTCCGGGTTTATTTGGTTTTTCAAAGAAACGCAAAAGCCGAATTTTTCCCGCGAGATGGCAACATCATCACAGGACCTTCTAGGTAATCTAAGATTTTGGTTTTCCTCGATTTGAGGGAATAAGTGGACTTTAAGAGGATTCTTAAATGATGGTGTCTGGTAACAAGAAGGTCCGTACGGACCAACCTTGCATGCATAAAGGTCCGTACGGACCTCCCATGTATTTCAGTAATGATGCTTCCCGGGATTTGAGGGAATAAGTTGGACTTTAAGGGGATTCAGTAATCATTGAAGCAAAGAGGTCCGTACGGACCACATATGCTTTTCCAATTTTTGAAAAATTCCTAAAAAGTCCTTTTGTCCCTTTTTGTCCCAGAAAGGTCCCTCCCTTGGTTTGGCTGGATGTTTTTGAGGGTTTTGAGTATCACGGGTCTTTGAGACTGCGTTTGTGAGTCTGCGGTGTTTCCCGTGTGCTCGGAAGAGGGTGATCCAGATTGGGGTACTTACAATCCCTTCAACAAGTTAATTGACCACCTAATCATTTTCTATATCAAGTCCAATAAATCACCGTTTCCTCGTGAGAGGTTAGCTTTTTCAGGGGAATTTAGATTGTCCTTAGATAGCTCGAATTCTTCATATACTAGGTCTGATTCCCCTGTTTCTGTGTCTTCTGTAGAAATGGAGGCCAACGACCAACAAACTACACATTTTGCATCGTCAAGCTCCTCCTCTGGCAATATTGTGGACAAATTTTGTTCCAAGGTGGTCCCAGGTCGTAATGAGAGGGGGTATGTGACCCCTAGACCTGCTATTGGCAAGAAGAATGCTGAGTCCCGTGTAAGGATTCTTCATGAGCATTTCGAGGTTCCTCTGGCAGATTTGTAACTTACACACTTTTCCGAGAAGGAAAGAAAACATTAATCGTGGTCGCATTGGGCACTTAGCACGACCAAAGTGGCCTTCTACCATGGCCAATATGAGGTAGGTTTGAGACTTTCACTGGACCCCTTTATTTGTGAGTTCCTCGAGTGTATGGTCACGGTCCCTATACAGTTTGGGGCCAATGCAGTTAGGGTACTGGTGGCGTTTGCCATGATAAGTAGGTTCGTTGGGGTACGAGCCTTGTATGTATGTATTTAGGAAGTTTTTTAAGGTAGTGATGAATGACAAAATGTGGGATCAGCACCCCAGCCAAAGCCAAGGCCCCAAAGCTCTTTGTAAATTTGTCCGACAAGGTTCGGGGTGGAACAACCACTTAATATTGGTGGAGAGTAGGAAGGGATGCGAGTTCCCTTTGCCCAAGGAGGATTTTGAGTCGGTAAAGGAGGAGGATTATTGGGTCCCGGAGTGGAGCGATGAACTTATGCAAGCTGACATTGGTGGCTCGTAGGAGCACTGTGAGCTGGGCTATTCTGGAGTCGAGCAAAGACTACTATATCCAGGCTGGGATGATGATGGGGGGAGATGGAGAGGTGGCCCCTCTGGTTCCAATTATAAGGAGACTTAGGTATCCAGACTGGGTTATACAAGAGAGAGAGAGGTTTCACACCTAGTGCCACTTGTGTAAAAGGAATGCCGACCATTGCAAGAACCTGTTCCATTATGGTAGTTAAGTGTTTTCCATTTTATGTCTTGTACAATTTCTTGTTCGCATTTTATATGTTGACTTTCTTCTGTTATTGTGTAGTTCTCACTCCGGACCAGGAAGCTCAGATGGAGAGGATCATTGATTTGGGAGATCTAGGAGGAGCAGGAAGGAGCACGGGAGAGCCAATGCTCGGGCTAGTAGGGAGAGTGAAGCTATAGCTCGGAACAGACTGCTCCCAAAAGAAGGAGTGGGAATGATCCCAATAGATGGAGCTGGGCAGATGGAGCTCATTGAACCGCAAGCCCAAGTTGAGACCCCCAAGTCGGAAGGGGAGGTCAATATATAAGTGGAGCAAGGATCGGGCTCCGTACTACCTTAGGAGCATACGGGATAGGAGGCTCCACCAAATGTTATCAACTTGGATCCCGACGTCGAGGAGCTCGATGAAAATGAAGCCGACCTACCACTCAGCCAGACCAGAAAAAGGTTTCGAGTTGAGGTAGTTTATGAAAAGGTTGGCACCTCTAAGGATTCCCGACAAGCTCCACCTACCAGAAGCACCAAAGAGGTGCAAACCTAGGTGGAGAAGTTGAGTGACGTTCATCCCCTCACTGGGTTCAACTTCTTAAGTCGCCAGTACCCCGAGATGGGACTGGGACAGGTTATTGTGAAACGGGCTGCTGATAGGGACCTGCTTTCCGTCTTTGGAGAAGAGGGGCTTACCCCTGAAGAGTATAGTGATCATTCTGGTCTTCTTGCCTTTAAGGTAACACTTAAACTTTCTCCTTTACTTATCCCTTTGTCTAACTCGTCATGTTCTGATCGCTTTATTTTTGTTTCGCAGTCCTTGGCCTTGACTTTGACTGAGCAGGAAAAGTGCAGTTGGAGGCTGCGTTGGAGAAGAAGCAGATCGTTTTGACCAACTACTCCCGAAAAGCTAGGGAAGCTGCTGAGCTGAGGCAGAAATTGAGAGATGCTGACTCCCAATGCCAGGCTCTCCAGACCTCTCATTTTAACGCGGAGAAGGAGAGTGATGAAGCATATACAACTCTGACGGTGGCAAAGGAGCATCTCGCTCCCCTTCAAGCACAGGTGGATTCTTGGACTCCGACCAAGGCAGCTCTGGAGGGGGAGGTCGCCCTCCAGAGCTGCCTTGATCGGGCCATAGTTGATCCTTCAATCGAGATAGGTGTTGACAAATTAGCCCAATGGGCCTTTGAAGATCGCTACGATGAGTTGGCACGCTCTGGCCATTCCATTGTCCCTTATAATGTTAACGACCTAGTTATCATCTCTAAACAAGATGCATAGGACGAGCTTGAGCCTGGGTCGCTCCCACAGTTGAACAGAGGAACTTCAACTCAATTATTCAAGAGCTTATTGAGGCTGATGAAGCTAACGAAGAAAGGGAGGTCACTCAGACCAAGTGTTTGAGGAGGTGGTCCAAAGAACGGCAAAGTAAGATTGATTTTCTCTTTTTAATTTTTTGGTAACGAACAAGTATCAAACAATTTTATGTTTATGTTTGATAGCAGGGCATTGGATCGATTTGGGAGGCATATTTATGTATAATCCTATATATTGTCTTGGTCTTGACCCGTGTTCGGGAGACCAATTTTTTATATGCTAGCTAACTTTATTCATTTTTGTTTGTGCCAAGATTTTTTACTTCATTGTCGAACTAGCACAATAGTGAGATCGACCAAGGTTTTTGGTCGGACCTATTTTGATAACGAGATTAACTAAGGTTTTAGTCGAATATATTTAAGTATGAGATTGACTAAGGCTTTAGTCGAATCTGTTTAAAAATGAGATTGACTAAGGCTTTAGTTGAATCTGTTTAAAAACGAGATTGATCAAGGATTTAGTCGAATATGTTTAGTAACGAGATTGACCAAGACTTAAGTCGAATCCGTTCAAGAATGAGATTGACCAAGGCTTTAGTCGAATCTGTTTAAGAACGAGATTGACTAAGACTTCAGTCGAATCTGTTTAAGAACGAGATTAACCAAGACTTCACTTGAATCTATTTAAGAACGAGATTGACCAAAGACTTCAGGCGAATCTGTTTAAGAACGAGATTGACCAAGACTTCAGGCGAATCTAGTTAAGAACGAGATTGACCAATGTTTTAGTTGAATATGTGTAAGAACGAGATTGACTAAGGATTTAGTCGAATATGTTAGAGAGTTTGAGATCGACTAAGAATCGGATCTGAATTAAATACATTGTAAACACGGGGCATTAATGTGGGTAAAACTTCTTTGGGGTAAACCCGTTTTCATTGAAGAAGTAGCTCCTTACATAGAGAACAAACTTCAAAAATAATATCTAATCAAATGGTTAGCATGCCAAGAATGTTTTAACTCGCTTCCTCCAGGATTTCCAATCATGTAGTTCCCTTCTTTGACTACCCTTGTGATGACGTAAGAACCTTCCCAATTTGGTGATAACTTGTTTTGCTCGGCTTTGCACCTTGTCACATCCATTTTCCTCAAGACGTAGTCTCCTACGATGAATGAACTTTTCTTTACCTTTTTGTCGTGGTACCCATTGATTTTTTGTTTGTAGTTGACCATTCTAAGTTGAGTCGTCATCCGCCTCTCCTCGAGCAAATCTAAGTCGATCAACATGTTGGAGTCATTCTGATCAAATAGGGCAACCCTTGATGTAGGAATCTGTAGCTTGACTGGCGCCATGGCCTCCGATCCAAAGGACAGAGTAAATGAGGTTTCCTCGGTAGGCCCCCCGGTGGTTGTGTGAACTGCCATAAAGCAAGGGTGAGTTCGCCCAACCATCTACCTGCTCTTTCGTCTAAGTTATTGATTAGGGTTGTCAACACCAGCTTGTTGGTCGCCTCTGCTTGTATATTACCTTGTGGATAAGCGACTGAAGAATTCCAATGTTTAACACCCGACCTATTCATTTATGTCTCGAAAACTGTTGAAAATTGTAGCCCGTTGTCAGATACGATTGAATGTGGCACCCCAAAACGACACCAAATGTAATCATGAATGAAGTTGATGGCGTTTTCCTCAGTTATCTTGGCCAGTGGCTTTGGTTCGACCCACTTGGTGAAGTAATTAATAGCTACTATCACATACTTACAATTTTCACGGTCGGGTGGGAAGGGTCCGATCAAGTCTACCCTCCAAATGTCGAACAACCAAGCAGCAATCACAGGAGTTTGCTCGGTGGTTGGTAGCTTTTGCAGGTTGGCATACCTCTGACACTTGTCACATTTTTGCAAGAACTCGCGAGCATCTTCTATTAAGTAAGGTCAGTAATATCCCAATGTAATTATTTTGTCCGCCAATGTTTCAGTCACTTTATTTTTTTATAATTAAAATACCTACTTGATTCATTAATTAATTGTCTCGATTTAGTACAAAATTCTTTGCAAATGAGGAGTATATTTCCTCCACACCACTTCAATGAAAATTAAAATTTTGAGAACAAAATTTAAGAAAAAAGTATGGAAGAGGACTGGTGAAAAGAGATGTTGTACATATGAAAAGTAAAGTTGAAAAGATAATGAGTGAAAGAAAAAGTAAGTTGTACAAGAAATATCATAATATTTAAGAATATATTGTATATATCAATTAGTTATTGTTTACCAAACTAGAGATATTGTGTATATCAATTAAAGATTCATATCAATTAGTTTAGGAAGATAATATTTGTGTAGATCTAAAATATTCTAAAAGATTATCTTCTCTTATTGTAACCTTATAAATATATAACTCTTGTATCATAATAAACAAAGTCTTTCATATCAACCCTTATTCTCCCACGTATATCTAGCGACAAAATCCTAAGCCGCCCCACCTCCCTCACCACCATTGCTTCCGCCACCAACCATCAAAACCCCACCCTCCCCCACTCCAAACATCACCCTCGGCAAACCCTCATAGCCGAAACCCTCTCCCCTTCCACCACCAACCTGCGACGAACCCTAAGCCGCCCCACCCAAACACCACCACTCACCTCCGCCATGTCCACCATTCACTCACCACCCTCGGCAAACCATTATGCCGAAACCACTCTAACTCCATCACCCACTCACCTCCGCCTTCTCCACCATTCATTCACCACCCTCGACATAACCTTTAGCTGAAACCCTATTTTATATTTTCTTTATTTTCCTCACCAACAAAACAACCAACCTTCGAAAGAACCCACAGCCGACCCACCCTAACTCCACCACACAAGTTTTTGCCACTCTACCATCTCCACCATCCATACACCATCACCCTGGGCAAAAACCCTAATAAACCCCCTGCTCTCCAGCTTCCTTCTCCACCCTTCTAAATCACACCACCCTCAGCAAATCATAATGACTGAAACCCTAAACATGTCCACCTCGACAAAACCCTGGATGTTGCTATCTCTAATGTGATCACTCTGTTTACCACACCAAACCACTACCAACCCTTTTTGTCGTGTTCGAAACCCTAGATATCGCCCCTACTTGCGGCACAACCCTACAGCCGCCCCACCCTCAAATATATACCACCATCGGCATAAACCCTAAAATTGTCGAAACCCTAAAACTCACCTAACAACTGACTTCTACCATCACCACCACTTGGCCATACAATGATTTTGAGAACCCACAACCCCATCGTCTTCAACATAGTCATGCACGCCACCACCCTCCCAAAACTCGTTGGCATCCACTACCACCACCATATCACTACCTCGGCTGCGAGGAACCAACTACAAAAGCCCTCACTCATCCAATCTCAAACCCAATCTTTAATGGCGCCTACAACCCTTTCTTTGGCTCCATACCACCTAGTTTAGACATCGATCTAGACACTACCCTCAAACCCTTGGCAAAACTGCACAACCCTGCTCCACCCAAAACATCACCATCCTCGACACAACCACTAGTCAAAACCCTAATGTTTTTATTTTCTTCAAAAAAAAAACTCTTGGTGTCATCATACCGACACTCACACCAACCAACTCAGACAGACAACCAGTTGATGCCACCCCTGATGCTATAACACCAATAACCACATCACATCAGAAACCACACACACGTCCATGAACTCGTCCATCTCCGCCTGCTCCATCAAACCCGATTCATCTCATCACTTTTTAAGATTGGACTTCTCCAAGGATCGTACATCTGGCGGGTGAATATAAGAAATATCATAATATTCAAGAATATATAGTATATATCAATTAGTTATCGTTTACCAAATTAGAGATATTGTGTATATCAATTAATGATTCATATCAATTCATTTAGAAAGATAATATTTGTATAGATCTAGAAGATTCTTAAAGATTACGTCATTTTATTGTAACCCTATAAATAAGTAACTATTGTATCATAATAAACATAGTCTTTCATATCAACCCTTCTTTTCACATGTATATGATTGACTTCATCTAATTATTCTTCACTCCAATAAGTTGATTGATATTGTAAGTATAAAAGTAAAGTAAAAAAGAGAATGAGCGGGAGGAATAATAAAAAAAAACTTGTCATTTTGAACAGCCTCCATTGAGGTGGGGCGTATCAAAATAAAAATTAGTCTCAAATTAGAATTGAAGGGAGTATATATAAAATAATCTCTTTGTCCCAATTTAAGATTTTTACTTTCTTTTTTAGTATGTCTCAATCAGTGGCACAGTCAGAAATTTTCGTCAATGGGGTCAAAGATTGCATAACAAAAAAAATGTAACTGTATTTTCGTCAAAGGGGGCAAAAAGAAACTTTATTGTATTTTTTCTTTTACTTTAAAGAGGACAAATTTTAACAAATTGCTCTATACCCCCATTTTTCTGTAAATTTAGCACTAGAATTTTTTTTACTTTCTTAAGACCAATGGGGCAATTGCCCCCTTTTGTCCCTTGATAGATCCGTAGTTATTAGTTGTTTTATTCACTGAAATGGACAATGAGATTCACCTATACACTCACAATAATAACCCACTTAATATTTTCTACTAACTTTCTCTCTCCTACTTTAATCATATTGATAATATATAATTTTTTTAATCTCTCTTCTACTTTAATTATATTAATAATATATACTCCCTCCGTCCCACCTTAGTGTAGACTAAGGTGGTGGGCACAATAACTAAGGAATATTATTAAGATAATGAAAATGTGTGGTAGAAAATGAAGAGAGAGAATGAGTGGAGTGAATAGTAGGTTGGTTGAATAAATTGTATGGTGAAAAATGAAGAGAGAGAATGAGTGGGTGGGATAGGAAAAATAAAAAATAATAAAAATCTTTCTAATTTTGACAGTTTACACTAAGGTGGGACGGACGAAAAAGGAAAGAAGTCTACACTAAGGTGGGACGGAGGGAGTATATTTTTTAATCTTCATGTATGTAAAGACAACTAAAAATGGATAAACGACTAATTGAGCTAACGTACTATAAGATTTTTTACAATTAGTGTAACATACTACGATTTGACATTTTAATGTAACATACTTTATCATCTCATCTATACTATATTAAAAGCAAGAAAGTGGCCAACATGGAAATTTGGCGCTCAAAAATATCAACATCAAGTGGTTAAATTTGGAAATCTATCAAGGGTATTTTAGTCATTTACGTTCGTGGCATAAATGTAGATATTAGACATTAAAATCAATATCAAGTGCTTTTGATTGGATGCATGAATTTACAAAAAAAAAATTTCCCCAAATTCTTTGACCTCAATTATTTTATAATAAATTAATCAAAAAAAAATTTTACACCAAAATTCATAATTTTTTTTCATCTACAAATAGAGACTAATTTCATTTTATTTGGACACAGAAAAAAATCTTCTTTCTTGAATATAAATCAAATATTTTATAATAATTTTTTTTTAAAATTTTTTTCCACCTAAAAACTTTAAAAAATTTTCTCCAAAAATAGATACTACTTTCATTTGATTCGGACACAAAAAAAAATCCTCTTCTTTGAAGTGCATGTCAATATTTTAAAAAATAAATGTAGTATAAATAGGTAGTTTGAAAGAGGGAGATGAAGAAGTGGATTGGGTTTGATGAGGGAGTGTAGTGTTTGGGAAAAAAAAATCATTTAACATATTGTTAGTTATTTTTTGATTTTGATTTTTCTTCTCAAAATTAAATAATTTAAATTTAAAAAGAATATTATAATTTTGTTCATGATGAGTCAATGTAAACAAATATGATATTTATTTAAAATAAATCTTTTATTTTAATATAAATCAAATATTTTATAATAATTTTTTTTTCACCAAAAATCATAAAAAAAATTCCACAAAAAATAGAGATTACTTTCATTCGAGTATGACACAAAAAATAAATTCTCTTCTTTGAAGTGCATGTCAATATTCTAAAAATAAAAATAGTATGAATTGATATATTGATAGAGGGAGAGAAAGAAGTGTGTTGGGTTTGATGAGGAGTGGATTTTTTGGGGAAATTTTTCATTTAACACAATTGTTAGTTTTTTTAAGATTTTGATTTTTCTTCTCAAAATTAAATAAGTTAAATTGAAAATGAATATTATAATTATGTTCATGATGAGTTAATGTAAACAAATATGATATTTATTTATTATTACTATTTTTCGTATACTAATAAATGATATTTATTTTTTTATTTACAAAATTAATTACTTGATTGTTACATTGATGGAATGATGTTTTTCTGAATTGTGACATATAAATATATATAGTTGAAATTAAATATCTTTACATATATAGAGTTTCAATCATTCGAAATAAAAATATATTGACTTATTCATTTATTTAAGCCACTATTAGATTTATACATAATATTTATTTTTTTTCAAATGATTAAGATAATTATGTATGTATAATTGATTAAATGGTAAGAGATATAAAATATTTTAGAGGTGAAATGAGATTACTCTGTATATATATTATGAAGATAAAGTCTATTAGGTGATGTTTTTTTCCTTTAATTGATTGTAAAAAACTTTGTTTACAAAATTAATTATTTGGTTGTTATATTGATAGAAGGATGTTTTTATGAATTGTGACAGTATATATATAGAGTTGAAATTAAATATCTCTATACACATAGAGTTTCAATCATTCGAAATTATTAGATTTATACATAATATATATTTTTTTCATATAATTAAGATAATTATGTATGTATAATTGATTAAGTGGGAAAGAGATATGAAATATTTTAGGGGTGAAATGAGATTACTATGTACATATATTAAGAAGATAAAGTCTATTAGGTGATGTTTTTTTTTTCATTTAATTGGTTGTAATAATCTTTGTTGTAAGTTAAATGATATAACTACTATTGATGTTTGAGTTGAGCTTTCGGCGTTTGTGTAGTGTCGTCTATTATATTATTATGAATACAATTGAGTTGTCGTTTGATAAAAAAATTATTAACAAAAAATAGATATAATTTTTCAGTAATATATGTGAGATGAGCGACGCATTTGCAAATTTTAGGGAGATAGATGAATTTGTGATAGGTGGATGGGGGTGGGGGTATGGGAGGGGGAGAGATGTGAAGTTAACAATTTAATATTTTTACCTTCTTTTTATTAACATCTCTCCATATATAGAGTTGCAATAATTTAAAATAAAACTTTATTTATTTAATTATTTAAATCATTATTAAATTTTAAAACCATTAAGCTTCGATTTTATTCAATTTCGATTTTATTCGGTTTCGGTTTGATGTCGGTTTGGTTCGGTGTCGTTCGATTTTTTCAACAAGATGAGAAGAACATGCATATATTGATGGTTGGATTATGATAGTTACATTCAGCAAGATGAAATTTATTAATCCTTCATTAACAAAGCAAGATGAGAAGATGCAATACTAAAGTACTTAAGATTTTCATGACAAATTTAAGTGTTCCACCTGCCACTACAAATAACAGTTAAACTATCGTAAGCATAATTTTAACTCCAAAGCAAGATGAGAAGATGAAATTTATATATATATTAAAATGACACGTCGTTTTAATAATATCGGTTCGGTTATGTTCGATTTTATCGGCTCGATTTTTCATTTGAAACCAAAATCGAAACCGAAAGTTTCGATTTTTAAATGGTTAAAACCATTAACATTTCGATTTTATCGATTTCAGTTTTTTCAATCCAATTTTCTCAATTTCAATCTAATTTTTTTAATTTTTCGATTTTGTTGCACACCCTAATAAAAGGGCAACACTCTCTATGGAGGGGACAATAAATAAATAAAGGCGGCTTAGAGATAGAGAGAGAAAGCAATAGACGCCGTTAAGTTTTGCCGTTTATTTGTGTCTGTTTTCGATTGGATAACATTGTGACATCGTTTGTCTTTGACGTTTGTGGAAAGTTGTTCTGTTTTTATGGTGAAGTGGCCTTGTCGTGCTATCAACGGGCAGCGTTGTTAGGTTAACACACCATGGTTACTTTTTCTGGAAAAACTTCTATAGCAACCCCTGTAATATAATTTATTGACACTTATAACCCTCCTATTTTGTAACTTACACATATGATTTCCATACCCTTTTTGTTTGTCATTCTACAAGTGAGTATCCCTCGTTATCCCGTTATAAGCGCATCTAACTATTTACATGAATTTTAAGAATTTAATTAATTATGTACGCTCCATTGCAGAAGGCTATCACGAACTAAATCTGTCACAAGATACAGATATTTTCAATAAAAATAATTGAAGCAATTTGCTAAAATTTTCTATTATGAATTCTTCACTCACAATAAGGGAAATTCAGAAAATATATATTTTCTTAAAAAATAACCATAATTCCCAACAATTTTTTGATTATTATTTCTTGTATTTTTATAGTTAAAAAATATCGTTTCCATTCTATAATTTTTGTGACGATCAAGTCGTCGTTAAATTTGGTCAACCGACCAAATGGCGATGACTTTGACACAATTAGCGACAACTAAGTCGTAGGAAAACGGAGACAACCAAAGTTGGTTAAGTTTAGTGGCGAGAATTTGGCGAAGACCGAAGTCATCGCTAATTACCATTTTATCGACGATTTTGACTGTTTCCTAACGGATTTGATCGTTGCTAAATCTGTTTTTTCTAGTAGTGACGATTTTGACTGTTTCCTAACGGATTTGATCGTTGCTAAATCTGTTTTTTCTAGTGGTGAGTATCCATTACCATTTAAGCAATTATGTCAACTTCTTTAACTAGATTTCTGCAGTTTAAATTACAATAAACTGCGGGACACATATTGACGTGAAGCGGCTAGTTACCATGCATGGATGCAAAGTGTGGGGGGAAAACAAAGATCAACTATTGCATGTTCACAAAGTAGAGGGGGTATTTGTTGTTAGCCAGGAAATATAGGAGGGGTTTTATGAAATTTCCCCCAGATTCTCATATATCCAGTTAGGTCCATTAAGGTGACCACTGACCATATCATTTCCATTGTCAAGTTTTCTCTTAAATTCTCATACTCGTTTGCTTCCACAAGTTGAATTTTTCTTCTGCCCATGCATTTTCGTTCATGTTGGAATAGTCTTTTTTTTTTTTTTTTTTTTTCGGAAAAGTCAACAGTTCGAACTCTTTATTATATTATAATTGAAATTTATAATTTGACAAAAAATAAATAAAAATATCATCATCTTTTATGAGTTGTATTTCAATCAACTTGTATCATAATAAATTATGTTATTAAAATTTTTGATTTAAAAGTATATTAATAAATTTGAAATCTGTAGAATAAACATTATTATATATCAAGGACGAGGTAAGATAATGAAAAAAAGAGGATGTAATTATACGTTTTATGTGTGAAAGCGACAAAAATGGCAACCCAACATAATAGTGAAAAAATAAAAGCCATAATAATAAAAAGGGAGAAAATGATAACTTGACAATAACCTAAAATGAAAGTCGATTATTATTGCAAAAAAGGAGAACTAAAAATATAATCAATTTTATTGCCCCAAAGGGTGTACCATCTTTCTTTTTCTAATACTTTTTACAAATCAATTGCGTCTAATGTTCAACTTTATAATCAATTTAAATGAATATCAAGATGACAATTGAGTACCAATCAACCACGAGGGTAGCCAAATGGCTTATGCTCAAGCGACATCTTGAGTAAGTTTAAGTCTTTCTGTTGTATAAGTCTTGACTATAATTGATATAGGTGATTAGGAAAAAAAAAAGTGTGTATAAAAATATTTCGAGAAACTTAAGCATGTTTGGTAATATGACATATGAGGCCTTTTTTGGGTAGTTTTGATTATCATTAAAATTGTCTTTCAACCCCTTTTCTCATATCAATATAAATTATCTAATTAAAATCAATATTAAAATAATTATTAATATTGATTTTAATGGATATAATGATTATAAATTAAAGAAAAACATATTTTTTTTTTTTATCAAAATTGAAATAAATTGACAAAATATAAAATAAGACAAATGGAATATATCTCTAACCTCATTCGGTATATATTTATTTACTCCGTATTTTTCTTTTTTACTTTGGAGTTTGTTTGAAAATTAAAATTAAAAAAAAAAAACTTAAAAGATTAATTTGAAATCTACAAAGATTATTTTATACTTCCAATTATAAATTAATGCTCCATACAATACTTGCAATATAATTATTAAAGGTACCTTTAATAAGATTCTTTCCACATCTCTATCTATCAACAATGCAATATAATTTCCTTTTGCATGATTATTTATTATGAACGATAGCTACATCCATGTTATGAATAAATGCCCAGGGACCAAATAATCAAATTTTCACATTTAGCTTCCTCAATATCCATAATGACAAATTATGTGTTTCTCAAACTCGCTCCTATTATAAAATTCTAAATCTAATGAAATTAATCTAAAAGATTATTAATTTTAAATTAAATTAATATTCTCAATAAAAAATCAAATTTTATTAGTCAAAATTTAATAAGATAACCAACACTGTCAAAATGAGACTATTTTTTGAAAACAGGGACTACCAACATGTCATTCTTACTCTTACCTATAAAGTCAACAAGCGACTAAGTGTCATAATTTATTATACTACCTCTGTTTTGGTTGAAATGTCTCAACTTTTTTTTTTGGGTGCTCCATAAGTTTTTTATTACTTTTTTATTTGTGGGACCCACTTATCATACTCTCACAATAAATATCCACTAACTATTTCCTACCTCATTTTCTCTTTTCTACATCACTTTTCATACTCACAACATTTATTTTACTATACACTTTTTACATCATATATATTCATTCCTTAATTCCCGTGCCGAAAGGATTTTGAGACATTTGAAATGGGACGGAGGGAGTATAAAACAAATTATTCCTCCGTAAAATTTATGTATTTGATCAAACTTTCATTAATCTAAATTAAAATAATGTCGAAAAATAAAAGCCCTACAAATTTAAAGAATGTAGATTGCAAGTTTGCCATAATTAAAGTTGAAATTAAAAGAGGAAATAGGAATATGGTAGAATCAAATGCTACGAAGTGGTATTACTAAAAGTAATTGAACATGCAAGAAAAATGTGCTTTATTGAATTTAAAGTGAATGAGTCCATGTAGAAAGTCACGGTTTGGTTTGGTTTGGTAGGTAAATAGACTACTTTAGATGAAACATAGAGTGATGTGTTCAGAAAATAAATTAGAATCATTCTAAATTAATACATGGAGATGGAGAGGGGAATCAAACCCGGACTTTCAAAAATAAAAAACAAGGGCTATGTCACTATAGGGATTACCAAACCGGATCGGAATCAAAATCGGAAAATTGGATCGGAACCGGATCGGAAAAGCCCGAAACCGCTATGAACCACCATGAAAATCGGAATCGGGATAACCGGAACCGGTTTGGATAAGGGCCGGTTAAGGGTCACAAAAATGATGAACCGGACCGGAACCAAAACCGTAAATTGGACGAAAATTCCTTGTTTTTCAATAAAACCGGACCGTAATCGGACCGAAAAAGCCCGAAACCGAAGCAAATCGGGTAGAAAACCGAAACCGGAGTAACCGAATCCGAAATTAGGCCGAGCCGGTTAAGGGTCACCATATTGTCGAACCGAAACCGACAATTTTCGAATCAAAATCGGGTCGGACCGATTTTGGCCGTCCCTATGCCACCGGAATAAAGGCACGTTGGTTGGCTGTTCATTGACAATTTATTGCTATATTTTGAATTGTCCATCGATTTTTACTTAAATCATAGTTGGCATCGTACATCCTCAAATTTCACAATTAGAGGTTTTGGATTCCACTCGTTTTTTTTTTTTAATTTTTAATCACCTAATCTCAATTTTGTAATGTTCACCAAAATACACACAAGCAACATGTACATTATCTATATGATTATATCTGATATAATTATGTTTAAATTATTTTAAAAATAAAATATTTATTTTGAAAAGGACATATGAAATAACATAAATATAACTTTTTAATTGGGACAATGTTACTACAATAAATAAAAGTGAGATAATACTAGGGACACACAAAAGCTTGAAACAAAATGATTTATGTTGATTTTATTGATGATTTTAATTAAAGCGCAACAGATTCATCATTAATTTAATCAATAAAATATCGTCATCACATTTTGTATTCAACTTTTTGTGATCATATTTTATGCTTCTACCATTGCTCATAAAAATAAGATTGACAATACTAATACTAATAAGAGCACAAAAGAAGCTTATAAAAAGATAAATATAAAATAAAATGATACTCCCTTCGTCTCAAAATGTTTGTGCCATTTTTTATTGAACTTTGACCACAAATTTATGAGAGATTAATCATGTTCATGAAATTCTGAAAGTTGTTGTTGAAAATATTATTAATGGTGAAACAATAGAAATTTTTAGAATTTCATGAACATAATTAAATTGTCATATATTTGTGATTAAAGTTCAACAAAAAAATCTAATAGGACAAACATTTTGAGACGAAAGGGATAATATTTTATTGATTTTATCGATTTTGGAATCGACATATTTTAATTTTAAGTATCAACAAAATTATAACACATTATTTTATCAATTAAATTTTGTGATTTTTTTTTTAACCGAGATAAATAAAAATGAGAGGATCTCTTAGAATCAAAGGGGAAGGTTAAAATGGGGCCCACGAGATGTCCCCTATTAGCTGTACATTAATAGAAGATGTGGGGCCATGCAAAGTTTGCCCCCTAAGCCGTCAGCAAAAATCACAAATCTACCCATCTTAATCTCGCTTACACTTGACCCCTAACCCACAGACCAAAAGCGTGTTTCTTTCTTTCCCAACCCTAATCTCCCAACTAATACTCCCTCCGTCCCATCCCACCAAGAGTGTCACCCTTTTAGGGGTGACACGCAAATTAAGAAAAAATGTGAAAAGAAAAAATATTATGAGTGTAATTTGAAAATAGGAGAGAGAATTAGTGAATGAATAGTGAATTTAAAAAGTGTTGTGAGTGTAGAGGAGAGAGAATTAGTGGAGAGAATAGTGGATGGGATAATAGAATATTAATAAAATATTTCCTTTTTAAAAAAGGTGACACTTTAAACGAGACGCCATTTTGGATAAAAAGTGACACTTGGAGTGGGACGGAGGGAGTAATCCCTCCATCCCACTTCATTCAAGATTAAAGAGTCACACTTATTCTTTTAATCTGTTTCAAATTAAAAGTTTTATTTCATAAATGACAACTTTTGAATATTATTTTGAACATTTATATTTTTATAATGTAAATATATTTACAAAAAAATCATTCATTATGCCCTTATAATGTTAACATATTTATAAAAAAAAAATCAATCAAAAAAAGGAAGAAAGATTAAATATTTTAACTTTTACATTCTCTCTCCTCTAATTTCTACCCACTTGTAATTCTTTATTCAATTTTTAAAGATTTTCTTAAAAAACGTGAAATACTATCCTAGAATCCTTGAAATGAGTCGGAGGAAGTAATAATAATAATATCTCTCCTATCCCTTAGTATTTTACTCATTTGTTTTTTCCTTAAACTAATCTAGTTAACTCCTTTTCCGACCTTCTTTGACTGAATTTCCTATGTATGGGGTTTTATGAGATACTCCCTCCGTTCCACGTTAGTTGATACTAACTTTTTGGGCACACCAATTAAGGAAAAGTAAGTGAGAGAAAAAGTGAAAGAAAATGTTGTGAGTATGAAGAATTAAATAGGAGAGAGAATGAGTGGGATGAATAGTTAGGAGAGAGAATGTTGTGAGTGTAAAAGTGAAATAGGAGAGAGAATGAGTGGGGTAAATAGTGAAGATTCCTTTGCCATTTTGGGCAGTCTCAACTAACGTGGGACGACCCAAAAGGGAAAGAAGTCTCAACTAACGTGGGACGGAGGGAGTATAAATAATTAAGTTGGGCCAATCCAAAAATATCAAACAAGTTACTTCGTCTTTTAAAATTTAGTGGGGACCACTATTATGATTTGATTGAATCTAGTTGTTATGTAGTTGTGTCATCTTAAATTTATCCGTTGAAATCTATTTATATCTCCCTTGATTTTATTTTCTTAAATTAACACTAATACCTTCCGACTTTCAATTATATGCATAAATAACTACTTTTACAAATATTAAAAAAACTACTGAATTAATTTAATTGTCTTGATTATATAATAAAAAAATAAAATTACTAACATATTCTCATACTAAATGTGTAATGAAAGTTTACTTGTTTTTTAAAATAAATAATTAATTAGGACTATTTTGGATAAAATAGCATTAAATATAGTTGTACTTATTGATGATATTTGCTTATATTTAGGGCATGAAAAATCAATTTTTTCTTTGTTATACCAGGGGAGAAAAAGTAATACCAAGTATTCTTAAAATTGTCCGATTATTATCTAATAAATTCGACAATTTCAACTGATAGATTTTCTGGAGGCAAGTATTGAATCGTGTTCAAATTATGCTTATAAAATCATTTGCATGTCACATATCATTGATATATAATAGGATATTTAATAGAGATTTGCTTTAATTCTCGTTATCATGTTTTCTTCTATTCGTCGAAAGTCTTTGCCTTATCCCATTTGTTGGGATCCTTTGGCTTTTCCCTTTCGTATGGAGCCTTTGCTTTCTCTACATTATGTTGGGAGTATTCGTGAAAATTTTATATTTCTTCTTTGTTGCAATACTTGGTTGATATTTATTTTCAACCAAAGTGCGTTTCTGATTCGTTTCTTCAATGCCAAAGTTTTTCCATGTGGGGATTTTCTAAAAGCCCGTGTTAGAAACTGTCCAAGTTATGCTTGAAGAAGTATTTGAGTATCACATATTATTGTTCGTCTTGACATTCATTTGAGATTTGGTTCAAGATTAGGTTTTAATATTCGAGATAAGCTAGAATTTTCTTTGCGGCGAACAATTTGTATATGATTGACGTCTTTATAGAAATTCTCAACTTTTGGACGAGTCTGCGAATGTTGTGAAGCATCATCTTTTTTATGTTTATTAACGAAAGTTTATGTTGCTTGACTAAAAAAAATAGAGATTTGGTTCAAATTTGACTAATACTATTCTAAATAAGTTAAGACTTTTTTTTTTTTTTTTGTGGTTGTTGTAACAACAATTGTCGACAATTATACTCACTCCTCGTAATTTATTTTGGTGGAACAGAGGTAGTAGAAAATTACTCCCTCAGCCCCAAAATAAAATTTTTGCTTTCTTTTATATTGTTTAGTAATACTCCCTCCGTTCCAAAATGTTTGTTCCATTCAACTTTTTTGTTGAACTTTAATCATAAATTTATGAGAGATTAATGTCATGTTCATGAAATTCTAAAAATTGTTGTTGATAATATTATTAATGGTGAATCAATAGAAATTTTTAGAATTTTATGAACATAATTAAATTGTCATATATTTGTGATCAAAGTTCAGCAAAAAAGTCAAATGATACAAACATTTTGAAACGGAGGAAATACATTTTTTAGTTTGTTTTATTTTTAAAATTGATAATATAATTCACTTTGCTATATTTACAATAACACGCACTTACTATTTTTTTTTGTTACTAAATTTCTCTCCCTCCTATTTTTGATGACGCCATAAAATATGGGGTCTCACTATAAAATAACTGGTTTGAGTAATCAACACCTAGATCACAACGCAAATGATAAGCACTGTTAAAACACCAAGTCGGGATTGATTCCGGCTTATGCCCTCGAGTGTGAGAATAAGATCTCTGAGATATATAAACTGACAATAAAACTTGAAATGTCTTGATGTATGTGCGTATGCTAGTGTTTAGATAATGTGACTTACCTTGCCTTTATAGTATAGAGAGATATGTTGTGTAAGATCTCCACCGTTAAGCATGTTGGTCTTGACCTTTAACACGTGACGAACCCTGATTGGTAAGTACATATAAAAAGCATTGCTACTCGTGCGGAATCGTGAGTAACAAGTTTAGAAACTGAGAGTTTGGATAAGATCGTGATACAACGCGAACTGAGCTTAACTTGATCTTGATGATGTCACGTTACTTAGGTCGATTTGGTTCAGAGTGATCTTGACCCGATCGGAAGGGTCCTTAGTCATCAATTTAATTTTTTCTTAATAAACCTATATAATCAAATTAAAAGCCTTATTAATAAAAAAAGGTAGTAAAAAAAATTACAAGTATTAAAGTATAGGTAGTTCCGTCGAATTCACTCTCCCACATCCAGGTCACCACCTCCGTTTTCGGTCGTACATTAGTCTTAGACTATCAACAACAGTTTCATCTCACTTTTTCATTTCATTTAATATTTTTTACTCTTTTTCTCATTCACCTAATATTTCATCTATCCATTTCATTTACCCCCTACAATGACTAATTTAAATTAAATTTCAACTCCCTCAAACTCATCATTCTATACCCCATCACTTTTATTTTATTTATATTATCTATTTTTATGATTAGTAAAATAATAATAATATTTATTATTATTAATTTATAATTAAAAAAATATTTCACACTTAATTAAAAAAATATTGCATCAATTTATAGGAAAAAAATAATGATTTTTTTTTAAAATAAAGGCTAAAATGAAGAAGGATAATTGAGAAATGAGTGTGTGTCTTTTTTTTTTTTTGTCCAAATCAAATGAAACTTATATCAATTTGTAGGGGGAAAAAATGATGAATTTTGGTAAAAAATTTTTTTTTTAAATTAATTTACAAGATGATAATTCAGCTCAAAGATTTGAGATAAATTTTTTTTTTCGAAAATTCAACAAACCAATTAAACGCTGACACGTGTTGAATAAAGAAAAAAATAAAATAAAAACTTTCAACTGAATGTAAGTTTTCATCCACCAGCCATTTCATCCCACTCATTTCAATCCCTCCATTGCAACATTTCAATCGGGATGAGTGGTTTCATCATCCCCCATTTCATCCTTGTAGAAAGCCTTATGGATTCGAAACGGGATTCCATTCCATCACAATTTTTTATTTACAGAGCGGACGCCAAAGTGGCATTCAATCCAATGTGCTGTCTTGTAACAAACTCTCCCAATAAAACGACTCCTTTACAAGCAACAATAGCATGCTGCCGCGTGTCTCTTATAGGACCCACACTTATTCTTTGGCAACGTGCCTTTTGGACGGTTTCTTCAGAGTTAGTTACGTTCCGTCACGAAGGCCGCGTGACAACAGAGAGTGACAGACGATGGATAGGATGGGTGATGAATTGAAAACGTAACTTTCCACAGATGACGGTTAAAATGGCATTTCTACTGTTGCTTGTTCATAACACCTTTTTTTTTTTACCCTACTTAAACTTTTAGGAAGGGTTATTTTGATCTCTTTACCGACATCACACACTATTTATGCTAGCACCATGTCAACTCTTCCCGCCTTGAACAAATTTCTGTTACTCCTCATCCTCATCCTTTTATTTTCTACCCCCTCCTTCCCGAGCAAGGATTCTCGAATTGAATTTCACGATTTTTAAAAATAATTTTAAAAAATGAATAAATAATTATAAATGGATAGAAAATTAGAGAAGAGATAATGTAAAAGTTAAATGTTGGATAAGAAATACTCCCTCCGTCCCACCCGACTTAGAACATTCACTTCCGACACGGAGATTAAGGAATACTATTATAATATTAGGAGAGAGAATGAGTGGAGGATGTGTTGTGAGTGTGAAAAATTAAATAGGAGAGAGAATGAGTGGGATAAATAGTGATGAGATTATTGTTGTGAGTATGACAAGTGGGTCCCATTTAATATAAAAGTAATATAAACTTTCCATTTTGGGCAGTCCTAAGTCGGGTGGGACGCCCAAAATGGCAAAACGTCCTAAGTCGAACGGGACGGAGGGAGTAGTAGTTAATGATTGATTTTTTTTGTAAATATGTTAATTTTACAAGGGTAAAATGAATAGTTTTTTTTGTAAATATATTTAAATTATAAGGATATAAATATATTCAAAACTTGCCATTTATGAAAGGGACTCTTAAAGTGAGAGGGGAAGTATGATCCTTGAAGTGAGACAGAGAGAGTATTTTTTTTTGGATTCACAATCGCTACGGCATGAGTTTGTTGTTAGACGCTTTTACATACGGTTTTATTTTTACATATTTTCCATCTCTCGAAATAAATGTTGCATTACAGTTAACTAAATTGAATTTTAACCAAAAAATAGTTATTGATACATTAATAGAAACATTATTCATAATTACTTTTAAATTTATATAAAGATAAATTATTTAGTATTAGATGCTGATTAAAATCAACTTGGTTAAACATATTCATCATTTATTTTGGAACAAGGGGATTATTATCCCTATTTTTTTCAATTAATGACTAGTATTAATTTAACTTTTGCGTAAATCCCACTTTTATTGAATTGATCCCAATAATTCACGCAAATCAGGAGGCATGTCATGTCATTTGTATCTCGTCGGCCTAGATGGCAGGAGGAGGAGCAATCCAAATCCTCCCGTTCCTGCCCAGCCAGAAAGAATGTTCATTTTTTTATTTTAAAATCATTTTCCCAAGTGATTCATTATTAATTTTAAGACCAATATTTAAATAAATTAAAAAAAATATTTAAACACCAAAAAATAGAAGAATGTGCATTCCACGCCACGACATTAATATTAATTACATTATTAAAGTCAAATCAATTAAAAATTTCACCACTCGTATTTATTTTTTCTTTTAAAAAAAACTGTATTTAGTTGTTAAGCAACTTCCTTAATCAAAGTAAAAGCTGTTGATAAATTAAACTTAGCAGGATGAATTCTCATCCACACAAGTGTTCCACTTAACCAAAACTTCCAACTTTTGTGGCTATTTATTATAATTATTGTCTTAAATCATATTCAATCACCTTAACCACATATAGGACTCGTTTGATAGGTCGATAGGATTAACCTGTGTTAATAGTGTGTTAATAGTGGGAGATTATTAATCATGGAATTAATTACACCACCCTTTTCTTGGGGATTAATATGAAGGGGTTAGAGGGGATAAGAGTGGATAAGAAGCTTATCCGAGTTGTACCCAGGATTATTACTTCCATTGCATTTAGCCTATCAAACACCAAGATTATTGGACTAATAATCATATCCAACTCTAATCAGGCTACCAAACGACCCCATAGTAGTTTATTACCCCCCCCCTCCCATCCTAACGTGTTAATTTTTTGTTATCATGCTATGCTACAAGTAAATTACAAACAAATAAAATATACTACTTCCGTTCCAAAATATTTGTCCCATTTAACTTTTTTGTTGAACTTTGACCACAAATATATGACAATTTAATTATGTTCATGAAATTCTAAAAATTTCTATTGATTCACCATTAATAATATTATCAAAAACAACTTTTAGAATTTCATGAACATGATTAATCTCTCATAAATTTGTGGTCAAAGTTCAACAAAAAAGTCAAATAAGACAAATATTTTAGAACGGAGGAAGTATTTTATATAAATTTGACTAGTCATATACTGCATATACTGCGAAACAAAAGAGTAATTTGCACATAATCCAGCCTAAATATAAAGTTACTGTTATCCTATACTGTATTCGGTTAGTCATATGTTTATCATTTATAATCATATTTAAAAGGCACAGTACGATTTAATTACAATTAATTCATGTTTCATTACTAGGACTGATAATTAAAATTAAAATGTAATTAATAGGTTGATTAGTCTTGTCTGAGGTGATTAAGATATGTCCCCAGCAATGTGGGCATGTCACGTTCTTATTGGTCAACAAAACTTTTCTGCTTTGGTTAGTTTAATCATGTTTGATATTATTAATTAATCTCACTCTAGATATGGTATTAAATTAAATTAATTGTTAATATTATCAACTTAGCTGGCCGACAAAAACATGTTTGGCTTAAATATTAAGGAAAAGAAAAGTAAGTACAACAATATTAGGTTGAATCATTAGAATGTGAAGATAACTTTAGAAGGTAGTTAGGCTCCTCCTTTTTTTGAACCATATAATTAGTTTCTAATTACATAAAAGCTTCCATTCTCCCGATAAGAAAAAAAAAAAAAAACAGCATTCTCAGTTTTATCTAATCTCAATAGAGCTACTAAGCATATACTTCCTCCGTTCCGTTCGAAAGGACATTTTTGTGTCCTTGCACGGAAATTAAGAAAAGTGATGTAAGAAAGAGAAAAAGTGTATAGTGAAATAAATATTGTGAGTGAAATGTGATGTAGGAAAGAGAAAGTGAAATAGGAAATAGTTAGTGGATATTTATTGTGAGAGTATGACAAGTGGGTCCCACAAATAAAGAAGTAATAAAAAATTTTCTATTTTTAAGTTGTATAATTACACAATTGTGTGATTTCACAGTTGTTGTGTCATTTTTCATTTTTCACTTGTAAAATCATTTCTCAATTGTATGATTACACAGTTGTGTGATTTCACAATTGTGTCATTTTTCAGTAAAATAATTTCTTAATTGATTTCACAGTTGTGTCATTTTTCATTTTTCACTTGTAAAATCATTACTCAATTGATTTCACATTTGTTTGATTTGACAGTTGTGTGATTTCACAATTGTGTGTTTTCACAATTGTATAAAACTGAGATATTAATTTATCAATTTTTTATAGTTGTGTAAAACTGGAATATTTATTTATCAAATTTTCCTCAATTCCCACTCCTACTTTTTCTTAATTCTTATGCCCAAAAATTTGATATCAAGTGAAGTGGGAAGGAGAGAATATAAACCAATCATAATTCCGCTACAAATAGAGAGAGAGAGAGACCAACAAGAACAAAGAAAATCCATCAGCAACAATGTGTAGAGCTGTCAATTCGGGAATACGGGATGAGACGGGACGAAATTATGTTGTTCCACGACGGGAAGAGACGAGACGGGATGGGACAAAACGGGACGGGACTAAAATACTCCGTCCCATCCCGTCCCATTTGCGGGACGCGGGATCCCGCGGGACCCATTCGGGACCCGTTGACTAGGAGGGATAAGCGTTGACTAGGCGTCAAGGCAACGGCGAAGGCCAAAATGCATTGTACATGTTATTCTTTTTAATATTATTCTATTTTCTTTATAAAAAAAAAAAGATATTTGAGGTCCCTCAACCAAACAATCGAGAGGTGGTTCTCGGTATTTGATTTCTTCTGTTGAAGATTGTTCAAGATATATGTATGGGGTCCCTCGTTACTTTTTTGGTTAAAATAATGAAGTTTGCTTTTATTCCATTTTATTAGTACATGTATACTGTACATGAATTGCCTTCAATTTTCACACTAGACTACTGCTACTGCACATTAGATCATATAAATAATTGTTACAGATGGATCCTTATTCACGTTCATGCTAACAGAAGTTTGAGCGACTGAGGGTTCTACTTGTTATGCATGTATCATCCAAGTGAAGACACATTAACTTGTAAGGAACATAACAGAATAATTAACTTGTTTTCGTCACTTGAAATGAACAGAGGTCTGCCTAGAGAAATTTGATATTCAAGGTAAAGAATATCATGTTTGTTTGTTGAAAAATCATCATATGGCTTGAGATATGCGGGACGGGAACGGGACGGGCGGGACCTCACCATATTGTCCCGCGACGGGAACGGGATGAGACGGGACGGGACGAAACGGGACGGGACTAAAATACTCCGTCCTATCCCGTTCCAAATCTATTGCGGGACGGGACGTCCCAACGGGACCGTCCCAACTTGACGGCTCTACTATTAGACTTAGAGTCGTTCCTTTCTCCGATCCGGTAAGAATAAGAATCAGTATTCTCAATTTTATCTAATCCCAATGGAGCTAATAAGCATATAGGTTGGACGAGGGACCTTCCACCCAACCCGCTACATTAGATGAACCCGTCGCTACTAGTTTATAGGTAGTCAGTCTTTACTTCACTCACCCCCCTTTTCCCATGTTGGCCAAGCAATGCACAAAGAGGCTTTAACCAATAAATCATTTATCCAAATAAATACTATCTTTAATAATTGACATTTTCAAATCTCGCCAATAAGTCCTTATACTATTTTGCCCATGTTACTCTATTTTTACGGTTGTGTGATTTCACAGTTATTTGATTTTATAATTATAATAAATTGATTTTTCCTAAAAATTTTAAAATGTAATATTTTAAAATCTAGAAATCGAAAAAATAATCTGAAATTACCTTATTAATCATATCGTCAAAATGAATCAAACAATTACATTCATATATGATTCAAATTTCAAAAATAAAATTTCATTTTTTACTTGTAAAAAATTGAAAAAATCATTTTTCATTTCCCAATGATTTCACAATTATATGATTATACAGTTGTATGATTACACAATTGTGTGATTTCACAGTTGTGTCATTTTTCATTTTTCACTTGTAAAATCATTTCTCAATTGTATGATTACACAGTTGTGTGATTTCACAATTGTGTCATTTTTCAGTAAAATAGTTTCTCAATTGATTTCACAGTTGTGTCATTTTTCACTTGTAAAATCATTACTCAATTGATTTCACAATTGTTTGATTTGACAGTTATGTGATTTCACACTTGTGTTATTTCACAATTGAATAAACTGATATATTTATTTATCAATTTTTCATAGTTGTGTAAATTGAGATATTCATTTATCAATTTTTTCTCAATTTCCACTCCTACTTTTCCTTAATTTTTGTGCCCGAAAATTTGATATCAATTGAAGTGCGAAGGAGGAAATATAAACCAATCATAATTCCGCTACAAATAGAGAGAGAGAGAGAGAGAGAGAGAGAGAGAGAGAGAGAGAGAGAGAGCAACAAGAACAAAGAAAACCATCAGCAACAATGTCTATTAGACATAATTGCACACAAAGGAGTGACTGTGAACCCCCCAAAATAAATGTTAACATGTAAAAAAAATAAAAAAATTACTAAGTACACCCCCCATTTACCAGCTCAGCCCACCCCTCTTGGCCAAAAAGGAAGAATCAACATAATTGGATTCAGAGGAATCACTTAAATTGGGATCATACTTGTCCTTTAAATATCGGACCAATTCTAAGTTAGAAGTAAAAATGTGAGACATAGGGGCTGAAGTAGGAAGAAAGAAGCGGCCTTGAATTTCAAGAGAGTCAACCGCAGCGGTATCAACCTAGTTTTCAACAAGCAACTTAATTATATGGGCTTTGGGCAATCTCGCCCAAGTAGTCCGCAAGCGCCTATATAAGCCGTCTGTAACGCGACATCTACCATACTTAACCTGCCTAGCACAATTCTTGTATCTAGCCATGTTCAAGGACTGGGAATAAATTGAAGAGACAAAGAAAAATGCCGGATAGAAAAAGAGCATAGAAAGTTGGGGGAAATAAAGATCAAAATCTAAGGGTTTAAGGAAGTTGAAAAGTTTTTGAAGAAGAATTTCCTGAAAGTATGAAGAACGGCCGGAAAATATGAAGAATTGCCGGAGATAGTCAAGAATTTCTGGGTAAAGACAAAGAGGGATCCAAATCAACTTCAGAGCAGTAAACAACGAACGAAATTACACCAGAAAGACAAATTTGGGGAGGAAATCTGGAAAATAACTTCACAAAAGGAAGAAAGGCTCGCTGGAGTCACGTAATATAGTTGCCGGAAAATGGGGTGAGAGTGATTGAGAAACAGGAAGGTAAAAAGTGAAAATGAGGAGGGGGAAGAAGTATTTATAGGGGAAGTAAAAAAGATGAATTGATTGAAATGACAGTTATGGTAAAAATTTAAATTTTCCCTCTCATAATTTGGCACAGTTTTCAAACGACGGCACATTAAATTTTGGGGGCCCGCCAGAATATTGACACGTGGATGAATAGATAACCGTAAAACTCTTGAGCTTTGTGGGAAAGGAACGAAGGGTCGCGGGATATAAAGTCAACTACGCATCAAGTTTTTGGCGAGACCATAAATGAATCTCGCCACAAACTTAGGGGCTTCTGATGCTGCCCCAAAAATAAGTATTGACTTACACGAGTCCATGGGAGATAAATGACCGAACAGGGCCTAAATCGAGATGGGGCCCAAGAAGAAAGTAGCGACAGATGTATCTAAGGATATCTCGCTGGCGAGTGGGTAGGCCGCGAGAAAGATAGATTGATAACAGGGTGTCTCGTCTAAATCGCAAAAGAGATTAGCTGCGAGATATAATATTAGCGGGATAATGGGAGGAAGCGGCGAGATAATGGGCTTAAACATTGTATGGCAATTGGTGGATTCTAGTGGGATGCGACATACAAGAGGCGGCATATAAATATTTTTGAAATGGGACCCATCGTAACGGTTTTGCATTGGGAAAAGTTACGTGTGTCAGAGAGGAACGTCACATGTATTGGGTTTATTCTTTTTGTTATATCCATGAACCAATTAAATGATGACACGTGGAATGAGGGGGGTTAACCGTTGCACGAGATAGGCACGTGAGGATAGCATGTGCTGTGCACGAGGGAAGGGAGGTATAAATATGAGGGATCATCATCCCTCCAGAGGTACGCCCACATACACACGCAGAACACCTTCCTTTGAGTTTTCAGATTCATCCTTGATAAATTGAGACTTATCCTCACGCCGGAGGGGCTAGGCCGAAGCCGCCCCCGGATTCTCATGTTTGTGGTGGTGCAGACGTGAAGAAGGAGCTGATATATCCAAATTGGACTACATCGGGCCGTGTTGCTGTTGAGGAAATTCCTAGCAACATCAATTGGTTTCGTTGCCGGGACCTAAAGCTCTTCATCGTTTGAGGATTTTTTCAGCAAACTAGTAAGTTTTGTTAATGTTCATAGATATGGCGACTGAGTTGGTGTTTGGTTGGTTTGTTTGTTATTGTTCATAACTTGCAAGTTGGGATTCGTCTGGGTGGAGTATTGCTTTGTTTGATGGGTTGATTACTGTTCATAATTTTCGTTATTAAAGTTTTCTGGGTTGAAGTGATTGTTGGGTGTGGATCTGGTAATTTTTGGAGTTTGGTTGTGATCAGATTTGTTATTATTAAGTTTTAGGGGCGTTTATTGGCACGTTCATTTGATTTTGTTGGTTTAAGATTTTTTGTGTTTCTGGGTTTTTGATTTGGTGAAATTTTTGGAGTTAGATTTGGGTTAATAGTGTGCTTGATAATTGTGATTGGAGGGAGTATATTTTTAAGTTTCTGGGTTTAGATCTGCAAATCTTCATAAGGTGTTCATAAGATCTGCATATCTTCAAGCTTGTGTTCATAAGTGTTGATTACTTGAGTAACAAGAAATGACAACTCCAGAGAAAGGAATGGTCAGGCAAAAGGTGATGACGGGTAGAGGTCCTATCCCGCCTATTTCAGGGATTGTGAATATGGGAACTGCTAAGGACATGACTACCTCGCAGCAAGTTACCCAAGAGGAAAGGGAGCGAGTTACCAATAGTGGAAGAGAGCGGAATGTAATGTCGCCGCAGCCAGAGAATGAGGTAGATGCTGAAGTGGAAAGGTTGAAGACCCACAACAGCTTAATTTTGCAATTGTTGGAGAATAATAAGCGTTTGGTGGCTTTGCAAAAGGAGCCTACTCCTATCCCGCAAGACTTGGTGAAGGCAGCGGCTGGGGTTAGCAAGGAAGCATATAAGGAAATAGTTGTTTTGGATGATTCTGGGCGACTTAAGGAGACAGAGCCCGAGAAACTGAAGGAGATTGGGGCGAGATTGGATGGGTCGCAGAAACGGAAGGCTATTGAATTCATAGAAAATGGACGAAAAGTCAAAGTTTATCATCAGCCGCATACTTCGCAAATGTCATCTTTGTATTATGAGAACGATGATGATGATGCTGCTTCAACTGAAGGAGGGTATGAGGAAGAAGAAGTGATGGCTTTTAAGTTCACCTGAGGAGGGTTGTAAGTATGAAAAGGCTTTGAGATTCAAGTTCAACGTATCTAACAATCAGGCGGAATATGAAGCTTTGGTGGCGGGATTGGAGTTATGCCGAGATATTGGAGTCAAGCAGGTAATAGTGCATTCTGATTCACAGCTGATAGTTAATCAGGTGAAAGGTAGGTATGGGGTGGTTCATCCAGTGTTAACCAAGTATTGTGATATGGCCAAACAAATTTTGCAAAGTTTCAGTTATTGGGAGTTGATCCAGATAGACAGAGAGAAGAATGAGCGGGCTGATATGTTAAGCAAGGCGGCCTGCGATAAAATCGAGGAGTTACCAAAGAGGATTGTAGTGGAATTCGTGGAGGAGCCGACATATGATAGGCCGCTGATTATGGAGGTTGAAGTTAGCGAGAAAGATTGGGTTGGCGAGATGATAGATTATTTGGAGAGAGAAGAGTTGCCCCAGGATGAAGATAAAGCAAAAATTATTAAAAGGACGTCACCAAGGTTCACTGTGCAAGATGGAATTCTATATCGCAAGTCTTTCTCAAGGCTATTGATGAGGTGTGTGGGGCCAAGTAAAGTGGATGAGGTTTTGTTTGAGGTGCATGAAGGGGTATGTGGTGGTCATCCAGGAGCCAGAACCCTAGCCAATAAAATTATGTTTCATGGGTATTATTGGCCGACTTTGAAGAAAGACGCTGAGGAGTATGTTAGGAGATGCGACCAATGCCAGCGACATGCCAATATCCCAAGACAGCCCGCCACGGAACAGACACCCATTATAGCTGCTTGGCCTTTTGATATGTGGGGAATTGATCTCATAAGGCCTTTCCCGAAAGCTAAAGGGGGAGCTCAGATGATTGTGGTAGCTGTGGATTATTTTACAAAATGGACAGAGGCCAGAGCATTGACTTCCACTACTGAGGACCAGATCATAAGATTTGTGACTGAAGAGATTCTTTGTCGGTATGGAATGCCGCGAGCTATCATTTCTGACCATGGTTCGCAGTTCAGGAAAAAGTTTCATGGTTTTTGTTTAAACTTAAATATCAAACACTGGCAGTCTGCGGTTTATAGACCGCATTGCAATGGACAAGTAGAGGTCGTCAACAAGCAAGTCTTGGAAATCTTATGTAAGAATCTAGAAAAAAGGGGAGGTGCTTGGCTTGAGGAATTATCTACGGCACTATGGTATGCCAGAACAACTGTGAAAGGGTCAACAGGCGAAACGGCATTTGCACTGACGTATGGTTCTGAAGCAATGGCTCCTGCAGAGATGGGGTTGCCAACTCATAGGGTGACTTACTATGATGAGGTAATGAATGATAGCAGAAGGTGCAGCGAGTTGGACTTATGTGATGAGAAAAGGCTCAGAGCAAGGCTAAGAATGATTAATTATAAGCAAAGAATGAAGGCACAACATGACAAAAAGGTGAACATGAGATCATTCAGTGTGGGAGATTGGGTATTGAGAAGCCGCGAGATTAAGGGCGCAACAGCAGGATATGCCAAGTTAGATCCCAAATGGGAAGGTCCCTTCCAAATTGCTAAAGTTGTACGAGAAGGGACATATCACTTGAAGGAAGAAAGCGGCAAAGGCATCCCGAATGCATGGAGTGTTGATCACCTTAAGTGATATTATCATTGAAGAAATAAGGGTAATATATTTATTTAATATTATGCTTGTTAGAATCATTTTAAGATTGACTATTATGAGTATATGGAGATTTTTGTTATGAACGGAAGTTATGCATGTCCTGAAAATGTTGAATGAAATGAAAGTATGAAATCTTATGACTTAAATTTGACTTGTTTTATTGTATTCTATTTTATACATAAGTGATGAAATAATGATGTTAAATAAATGAGAAATGTGAAATGAAGGTCAAGGCAGGCAAAAAATAATGTTTATGAAATAAGTCGCTAAAATCAGAAAAGGTAAGTCGCTGGGAGTAAAGTTGTCTAAAGACAACTTTACTTTTTCGATGGGAGTATAAGTATATGGTGTTATCTCGCCAAAAGGACAAGAAGGTAAAGGGTTTTTGATGAATTATCAAAACAAATTGGCGGAGAAAGAGAAAAGAAGGGAAAGCAAGCCGCATGAAGTGGCAAGAAAAAGAAAGTCTATATCGCCTTTATGGCATGTAAAGATATGACTATAAACAAGAGAAAGAAAGTCTATCTCGCCTTTATGGTATGTAAAGATATAACTATAAACAAGGAAAGAAAGTCTATCTCGCCTTTATGGCATGTAAAGATGTGACTATAAACAAGCACATCTCGCCTGAATGGCATGTAAAGATGTTGCTAGAAGAAAGAGAAATGCATCCCGCCTGAATAGCAGGTAGAAATGTCGCCTTGTGAAAGGAAGCACATCTCGCCTTTATAGCATGTATTGGGTCATAAGAGAAAGAATATTTCATCTCAAAGGCATGTAAAGGTGTAGAACAGAGGAGAAACAAGTAACAAGAAGGGAAAAGCAATAGAAGAATGGAAATTATTCTAAGTCAAAGTCACGAAGAAAGCAAAGATGAAATTCATAAAGACAAAGATCAGCGACAATGCAAGCCGCGGCGTGTGTACCAGTAGTAAAGTCGCTTGAAAACGACTTCACTTTTTTGATGGGAGTATAAGTATGGGGTACCTGTTATGCAAAGCAAATATTTTTGATGAACTATCAAAATAAAGTAGCAAAGGCGAGATATAAATAGCATAGCATGAAATTAGAGGGGCAAGCTCAAAGGCCGCGAATAACATTGTATCAAGGCACGCAGGCCTAAATTAAAGAGGCAAATTGTTAGGCCATTCAGACAACTTACAAGAGATATCCCAAAAAGAGACAAAATACGAACATAAGTTAAAGAAGAAACAGTTTAAACATCAAGTTGAGTTGATGGAGCTTGTTGGGTGGAATCCAAAGCCGCCAAAGCAAGATTCTTTGCATCTTCTAGGAGTTTATGCTTCTGTTCAAGTTGAGCATCCCACAAGACAATAACATTGGGAACTTGAATAGGAGCGGGATGCCAAACCTCTTTGCCTAGCAAGGCATCTTTTGCCGCGAGATCTGCAAGCTCGTCCGGAGAATAAGGAACAAGAGGATGCCCAAGGCGACACACTTCACTAAAGATTGGTTCTAAGCCCCACTTGGAAAGCCGCTCCATGGTTATAGCAGGTATTTTGGCGGCGGCTGCGGCTCTCATAACCTTTAAAGAGGATTGATCCCCAATGTCAGCATTGTCTTCCTTCAGCTTGGATATGTCGTTTTTAAGGGCAGTAGTCTCAGCGACCTTTCCAGTAACTTCCTCTCGAAGCTTAGCAATCTCGCTTTGCAAAAAAATTAAAGATCACCAGCATGAGTCTTCTTTAAAGTCTCATTTTCACCTTTCAGGTTGGTGATATCTTCGTTGACAGTGCTGAGTTCATCTTTAGATGATTCAAGGTTGAATTGGGAAGAGGTCAAGTTTGTCTTCAAAGTATCCCGCTCTTGCCCCAAGGCGGCAATGGTGGCATCCCGCTGTCCAACACGATTGCGAAGGGTTTCCTTATCCTTCCTTAGAATTTGGTTAGCAATCTCCAAGCTCTTGACTTCTTTATTGAGACGAGTGTTTTTCTCGCTCATTCCCATTATGGAAGCTCCAATCTAAGGAAAACGCGAAATGTGAGTTAAAAATAAAAGTGTACAAAGTCAAAAATAATCAAGAAAAGAAGGAACGACATACCAGTGAAAAATTAATCACGGCATGACAGGCGGCATGATCCGTGTCCATGTCAGCTACTTGTCGCACCTGAACAGGATCACTAGCCCGGATCAATGTCGAGCTACCCAACAAGCACTCCTCCACACTACAAGTTTCATTAATCAAGCCCTTCAAGCGTGGAACTCTCGCAGTCTCTCTATTCAGTTCATAAAGCCCTTCAAATTCAGTGGGCTTCATAAAACCCTCCTGAAGCCAACCTGGAATGGAGAGACCAGCGGAAGTACCTGGGTTTAAGGGAGTTGGAGGCGAGGGAGAAAGTTTAGTTAAGTCGAAAATATCAACTTCGCGAGTTGGAGGAGGAGTTGCACCTTGATTAGGTTCAATATCATCAGTCTCAAGAATTGGAGAAGTGATTTGAGTAGAGTTCAAAAGGGGGATTTCATTTGTTTCTTCCACAAGTGAATCGTCAGTTGGCGAGACTGTACTTGGCGGGACAGTGTTGGGCGGGACATTGTCTTTAGCAGAGGGGAGGACTTGAACATCAGTGGTAATTTGTGCTGGGGAAGGAGTGACAATGGTGGAAACTGCAGCTACTCTTTTCTGTCGCTTAGAGCGACTATCAGGGTTGGTTGGTTTAGCTCTGGCCTTTGATGAGCCCTGTGATTTCTCTAAGGCAATTTCTTCCGCGTCACTGCCATCGCGAGATAGAGGCAGTGGAAGATTGGCCGGAAGAATAGCGAGAGAAGCATCCCGGGCACTGGCTATCCTTCTCCTTCTTTTATCAGTTTCAAGGTTAGCAATTTGGCGGCTTTCCATTGATTTTGCTCGATGGTCTGGAGACAAGGAAAAAGAAAGTCAAAAGTTAAAATTATTTAAGTGTAAGCCAAATCGAAATAAAGAGAAGGTAAAAGAAGAGACATACAAAGGATGGCATTTTTTGCGGGACATCTACGAGAGCCATTGCATAACTGACATTCATGAGCGTATTTGTCTCTCGTATGATGCTCCCAACCATCAAAATAAGTGTGTACTATTGGGACTCGCGGCGGGATGAGAGGCAAGTTGTCCGCAATTTCAACCTGATCAAGAAGTTCTCTATTCCGCAAGATACCCATCCAAGATATGAGAGGTTGAGAAGTGTTATCAGGGGAATTTGCGGGAATAGCAATGACCGCTTGAATGGCGGCACGCAAGGTTTTATCGCCCACAACCGAGGCATCACGGGTTTCTATTTGAGGTTTAATGGGGAGAAGATCAGCGGGATGAGACCATCCAATGCGGGAAACAATAAAAAGCGGGTCACTCAACCATTCATAAACTTTGGCTAGAAGAGGAGTCAAAATTTTGGGGCCTCGGTGGTACTGAAGGGAAAGGCGAGTTTCTTCTGTTTCATCATCAAATTTGGTTGTTTGTTTATAACCTTTAAATAAACTAATCAAAGCAGTGACGGTAGGTTCTTTATTCAAGGCGCGACAAATGGTAATGAAACTAGTAATGATTCTTATGGCGTTGGGATGGATCTCGGTGATCATGGCTTGGGCTTTGTACAAGATTTCACAAAGGAAAGGATCTAAGGGGATTCTAAGGCCAACTTTGAGTTGGGAGGGAAAAACAGCTATGCCATCTCGCATTTCCCTTAGATGGGCGAGAGAGGTGTCCCCTTGATAGTCAGATATGTGGTAATTGATGTGGTCTATGTTGTAAAGAGTATGCCAGGAAGTGATGGGATTAGGTGTGAGGGATCTCGCATCCGGGTTAGAAGAAGCAGAAGTTGATCCCACCTCAGCAAGAGGGGGTTGGAAAAAAGGTTTACCTTCAGTTGGCGGGATAATTTGTACCATGGTAGTAGAAGGGTTAACAGATGTCGCAGCAAGAGGGGATGTCGCTTCATCAGCCATCTCGTTAAGTTCACTGGAAGAAGAAGAAGAAATGACAGATTTGTAATGCATCCTATGTTTTGAATAAGGGTCAGCGACATAATTGGATTCAGAGGAATCACTTAAATTGGGGTCATACTTGTCTTTTAAATATCGGACCAATTCTAAGTTAGAAGTAAAAATGTGACACATAGGGGCTGAAGTAGAAAGAAAGAAGCGTCCTTGAATTTCAAGAGAGTCAACCGCAGCGGGATACACCCAGTTTTCAACAAGCAACTTAATTATATGGGCTTTGGGCAATCTCGCCCAAGTAGTCCGCAAGCGCCTATATAAGCCACCTGTAACGCGACATCTACCATACTTAACCTGCCTAGCACAATTCTTGTATCTAGCCATGTTCAAGGACTGGGAATAAATTGAAGAGACAAAGGAAAATGCGGGATAGTAAAAGAACATAGAAAGTTGGGGGAAATAAAGATCGAAATCTAAGGGTTTAAGGAAGTTGAAAAGTTTTTGAAGAAGAATTACCTGAAAGTATAAAGAACGGCCGGAAAATATGAAGAATCGCCGAAGATAGTCAAGAATTTCTAGGTAAAGACAAAGAGGGATCCAAATCAACTTCAGAGCAGTAAACAACGAACGAAATTACACCAGAAAGACGAATTTGGGGAGGAAATCTATAAAATAACTTCACAAAAGGAAGAAAGGCTCGCCGGAGTCACGTAATATAGTTGCCGGAAAACGGGGTGAGAGTGATTGAGAAACAGGAAGGTAAAAAGTGAAAATGAGGAGAGGGAAGAAGTATTTATAGGGGAAGTAAAAAAGATGAATTGATTGAAATGACAGTTATGGTAAAAATTTAAATTTTCCCTCTCATAATTTGGCACAGTTTTCAAACGACGGCACATTAAATTTTGGGGGCCCGCCAGAATATTGACACGTGGATGAATAGAAAACCGTAAAACTCTTGAGCTTCGTGGGAAAGGAACGAAGGGTCGCGGGATATAAAGTCAACTACGCATCAAGTTTTTGGCGAGACCATAAATGAATCTCGCCACAAACTTAGGGGCCTCTGATGCTGCCCCAAAAATAAGGATTGGGCTTACACGAGTCCATGGGCGATAAATGACCGAACAGGGCCTAAATCGAGATGGGGCCCAAGAAGAAAGTAGCGACAGATGTATCTAAGGATATCTTACTGGCGAGTGGGTAGGCCGCGAGAAAGATAGATTGATAACAGGGTGTCTCGTCTAAATCGCAAAAGAGATAAGCTGCGAGATATAATATTAGCGGAATAATGGGAGGAAGCGGCGAGATAATGGGCTTAAACATTGTAAGGCAATGGGTGGATTCTTGTGGGATGCGACATACAAGAGGCGGCATATAAATATCTTTGAAATGGGACCCATCGTAACAGTTTTGCATTGGAAAAATTTACGTGTGTCAGAGAGGAACGTCACATGTATTGGGTTTATTCTTTTTGTTATATCCATGAACCAATTAAATGATGACACGTGGAATGAGGGGGTTAACCGTTGCTCGAGATAGGCACGTGAGGATAACATGTGCTGCGCACGAGGGAAGGGAGGTATAAATATGAGGGATCGTCATCCCTCCAGAGGTACGCCCCACATACATACACAGAACTCCTTCCTTTGAGTTTTCAGATTCATCCTTGATAAATAGAGACTTATCCTCACGCCGGAGCAGCCCCCAGATTCTCATGTTTGTGGTGGTGCAGACGTGAAGAAGGAGCTGAGATATTCAAATTGGACTACATTGGGCCGTGTTACTGTTGAGGAAATTTCTAGCAACATCAAAATCGAAAACCCTATATATCCCCAACCGAAGACGCAGAAGTCAATATCTTCACTTTAATATCAAATCAACCTAATAAGAGACAATGAGGAGGTAATCTCCTAGAAGGAGAAGGATTCTAATCTAGGTAATCTCCTAGAAGGAGAAGGATTATAATCTAATACAAAGATTGTGTTTCCTAATCTAATACAAGGATTGTGTTTCCTAATCTATATATAACAATATATACTTGTTTCCTAAACTATATATAGCAATATATACTTGAATATAATATTATGATATTATATTCCTAATATGCTCCCGCAAGATGGACGGCCGATAGGAGAGTCCAATCTGGAACATAATTACATGAAGGCTTGTTGTTGCCAAAGACGTTGATGTTGCTGAAGACTTTGATGTTGCGGAAGAGCCATTGTTTTTTTTTTGAATGACGTCGTAACGACGAGGAATTTTGTGTCTCATCGACTACGTCTCAACGACGATTTTATGTCTCGACAACGAGTTGGGTTTGAGGTTTATTTTACGTCGCAATGACGAGGACTTTTGGTTTGGGTTATGAGTTTTACGTCACACGGACGACTTTGATTTGGTTTATGAGTTTTACGTCACACGAACGACTTTGGTTTGGGTTATGAGTTTTACGTCACACGGACGGCTTTGGTTTGGGTTATAAGTTTTACGTCACACGAACGAATTTGGTTTGGGTTTTGTTTTAAGTCCCAAGGACGACTTTGTGTCTCATCGACTACGTCTTAATGACGATGTTATGTCTCGACAACGAATTGGGTTTGTTTTCCAAGGGAGATTAAGTAAAGAGGAGAAAAAAAAATACTCAACGTTACATTGAGATAAGAGAAAACTTTTAAGAAGAAAAAAATTTCGAAGGGGAGAAATAATAAAAAATATAGGGTTTTGATCAAAAGGGTTTGTGAGCCAAGGGGATTGAAAAACAAAAAAAGGTTTAAGGGTGGTGGGGGCTTTGGTAGTGGGTGGCGGAAGCAAGGTGACGGAGAAGTTTTTCTATGGATCTTAGCTCTGATACCATATTAGAATAAAGAGAGTTAGACGAAGTCAATCAAAACAGGGAAGAGAGGAATTGAATTGAATGACTCAATTAATTATGATGCTAGAAATACACATTTATAGGATTACAATGAGGAGGTAATCTCCTATAAGGAGAAGGATTCTAATCTAGGTAATCTCCTACAAGGAGAAGGATTATAATCTAATTCAAAGATTGTGTTTCCTAATCTAATACAAGGATTGTGTTTCCTAATCTATATATAACAATATATATATTTGTTTTCTAAATTATAATATATACTTGAATATAATATTATGATATTATATTCCTAATATTACTGTTATTGTGAAAATTTCTAGCAACGTCAAAACCGAAAACCCTATATATCCCCAACCGAAGACGCAGAAGTCAATATCTTCACTTTAATATCAAATCAACCTAATAAGAGACAAATCAGAGACACCATTTTCCATCTTGAAATCAATTTTCACCCGTGTTCTTTCAATTAGTTTATACTCATAATGTGACTATGCGTGTGTGTGGTGTTTTCATTAGCAGTAGTTTGTTTGGTTCACTGTTTATATTGGGTTGAGGTGGAGGTGTGGGGGGATCTTTGAATTTGTGTAAGCTCATATCATTGTAGTCGTTAGAGAGAAAAAAAATTGTATTACTGTTTGATTTTTTGGTGTTATTCTGATTTTGGTATAATTTTTTTTAAAAAAAATATTCTTATATCCGGGTATAAGATTTTTTTTTTCACAATTTGAAAAAAAAAATTACTCTTATACCTATTCTAGTCTTATACATTTAGGTATATATTTAGGTATATGTGCGAATTTTATTATTTTTTGAGAAAATGTAAAAAATTGTGAAAAAAATACCTTATACCTAAATATAAGAGTAATTTTAGTCTTATACCTTTAATTATATGAGCGAATTGTTTAATAAAATATGAGATTTTTTTATTATTTTTTAAAAAATGTGAAAAGTTGTGAAAAAAAATACTTTTATATCTAGGTATAAGAATAATTTTAATTTTATACCTTTGATTATAAGAGCGAAGGCATGAGTAATATTGAGTGTGGGTTTACGTGAAATTATATTTTATACCTTTGATTATAAGAGCGAAGGCATGAGTAATATTGAGTGTGGGTTTACGTGAAATTATGAATCTCACCTGATTATTTATGAATTTGTCCCCATGAGTACTAGAGTTCAAGGCCCATGATGAAACTGATTAAAATATCCAGCAAACTTAAAAATGTGACACTTATTTTAAGATGAATTTCTTTTTGAGACAATTACTGTGGAATGATTAAGTTTTATGATAAACTAGTTTTTTTTCATACACATATAGGAAAAAGCTAGTTTTAAAAACGTACGGTGACATTTTTGTAATTAATTAGAACTTAATTTAAAATGCCCAGTGGCATTTTTGTAATTTAATAACACTTTTTCAAAAACAACCGTAATAGGGTTTTTCAGTAACAGGTCTAGTGTAAAATTATGTCAGTTGTTGTTTTTCTAATGTAAGTATTATTGTTTTTCTAGTGCAAGTGTTATTGTTAAATAGTGCAATAGTGTTAGTGTTAAAAAAGTGTCATGTGAAATGATAAAAAGTATCGATTTTAATTATAAATAGTGTCATGGGTGTTATAAGTTTCGGTTATTTACGAAAATGCCACCGCATCATTTTAAAAAAAAAGTACCAGTTATTTACAAAAATGTCATCGTGCGTTTTATAAAGTTTCTGTTAATTACGAAACTGCCACCGCGTGTTTTTAAAAACTAGTTTTTCCAAATTACTTGGAAAAACTGGTTTTTTCTAAAATTTTGACCTATGAAATAGATGAAATATTATTTAGTTTGGGAAATAAAATTGTATCGCACTAAAAAAATTGAATATATATACTCCCTCCGTCCACTTACTTACTTCACACTTTGTTTTTTTTTACCTAAAATGGAAAGTTTTTATTATTAAAATATTAACACTATCCCACTCATTCTCTCTCCTACATTATTTTAATACTCACAACACCATTATAATTTACTATTTCCTCCACTCATTCTCTCTCCTATTTTACTTTTACACTCACAACATTTATATCATTATTTTTTTCCTTAATCCACGCATGAACAGTAACTGTGAAGCAACAAAGTGGACGGAGGGAGTATAAACTAAAAATTTATTTAGCGTTAAATTAGATTTTTTGAGTCGATTTTAAAGCATAATATATTCTCAGTTTTATGAGACTCAAATATAAAATTTCCATATGTCATGCTTTTATTTGCAAGTTTTTACAAAATAGAAAAGTAGAATGCTATGGTGTAACATATTTTATTAAATGATTGAAGTTAAAATATTTATATAGGAGGGGGAAGGAAAAAAAAAAAAAAAAAGATGAGGCATGGGATGAGGTGGGGGGAAGAGTCGATTGATATGTTTGTTTGTTAGTAATGGAAGAACCCCTCCCTAGAGCTTCAAGTCGAATGGACAATGAAACCACTAGTATTCTTCTACTTGTACCACGACTAACTGTTGTACTTGTACCATGACTAATGTTGCACAACAAGTGTCACATTTTCCATGTGTTTCCCCTTTTTATTTTAATCACCTTCAATGCTTGTTGGTTGACAAGCTTAATTTACCTATTAAAAGATGACACATACATGTGTTACTATATTTTTAGAGAGAGAGAGAGAGAGAGAGAGAGAGAGAGAGAGAGAGAGAGAGAGAGAGAGAGAGAGAGAGATAGATGAATAAGAATATGAAAATGGGAAATACATCCTTGTACACTACATAATAGAAGACCAAGAACTCAAACCCCATTGAAGAAATTATGGGCCAAAGAATGCAATTTGTGGGTTGAAGATAAGCTTAAAAATGGGATATAACATAATGGGGATTATGTCATTGCATTTGTTTATCTAACAAGCCATGTCTAGGTGTCTCTAATTATATGCATGGTTTATTCATATTGGCCAACCATGACTTGTTCATGTTCCAACCCACTCTTCATATTTTCTTAAAAAAGTCTGAATTTTCACATTAAAAACAATTGGTGTTAATGGGAGTAACTCAGGTTCTTCATATATCGTAGACAAAGTTTGTCAATTCTCAATTTGGGACAATATCTCTAACAGTTTATGTCAAAATGGTCTAATTACTAATTCATGATTTTTAATAAATTAAGGAAAGAGCGGAAATAATTCACTATTATATTGCCATTGAAGAAAAAGTTGAAGAGAGGCGTAATATTTATGTAAGTTGTCATTTTAGGGTCAACATTAAAGTTACTATTTATAGTTAATGAAACATTTGGGTAGTTGTTATAATGGTTAATTATATTCCACCGCCCTAACCCTAACGATGTGTTGCTTAATAAAAATTATGATAGGCATTAACGTGACCGTCCATTTCTTGATGTTGATTAGAGAGAAGGGTTATACAACCTAAAGGCATTTTATCTCTCATCAATAAAATAAAACTATTTTTTTAATAAATAAATAAAGAAATAAAATTATAAAAACATTAATAAATCAATTGCAGTTCATTATACAACCTTCATCACATTATAATAAGGTTCTTAGTTTGACTATACATGATTATTAAAAAGTAAATGCTGTGAGTATAAAAAGTAAACTAGAAGAGATAAAGTTGATAGAGAAGAGTAAATGGGTTGTTATTGTAAGTATAGTAACTGGATCTCATTATTCATTTTAAAAATAAAGCAAACTAAGAACATTACTTTAGGACAACACAAAAAGGAAAGTAAAAACTTTACTCTGGTACTCTGGAAAGGAGGGAGTATTAGACGGAATACTCTCTCCATTCCATTTATAAGTTTACTTTTTTTCGAATGAGAGTCTATTTAAAGGTTTACTTTTCCAAAAATAGAAGTGGGTCTCACTTTTTACACTCACAAAAATAATACACTTACTCTACTAGTCCACTCCTACCCAACAATCTAAAATCACAACACATCAATTTCTTTTTCACTTTTTTCTTAATTCTTGGATTTTCTGGAAATCATGTGGCCACACCACGAGGCAATATACAAAATGGAGCAGCAAGATTTGGCCTAGGAAAAGGTGAAAAATGCGTGACGACAGACGTTGTCGTACGACAGACTTTGTAATCCCGAGTCGAACCAGATTAGCGGATTGGTTTTCTAATTGGGTGTGGGACTCTTTTGGTAACATGATTTCTTTATTGGGCAGAAAGCAAATTACTTATTGTAGAAGGAATTAAAATCCTTTAGGATTTAGGTTTGTGGTCCTATAAATACAAGTGATAACATAGAATACTGGGGCTAGTAGTTGATCAAATTTGTGTTACCCATAGAGAATATGTGAGACTACAGAGAGACAAGAACATTGGAGGATGTGGGATGCCTTTAGGGGCATTCCACTGATGGTGCAAGATATATGAGGATGTAAGTGAGGGTGTATTCATGATGTGAGGTTATGTATATTATTGTAAAACTTAGCAATATTGTAACATCACATATTGTGATATTTTGATATCCTGATTTTATATTGCCGCCAAATGTAGTCGTTGTTGCGATTAACTGGATTAACAAATCGTGTGTCTTCTTATTGATTACTTTCATATTATTTGTGTGCATAATTGTTGTGTCTCATCATTATCAAGTTGTATGGGCAAGAACTGCACTGATAAACTACAATTCCATAACATCATGTACCTAAATCAAATGATGAACTTATAAATGGGACATAGGGAAAATCAAATGATGAACTTATAAATGGGAAGGAGGGAGTATACTTTATCTTTTGTAGGGGAGTAATGGTAGTTCAATGTTTGATAATAGTAGAACAAAAGGAAATAAATCTAGAATAGAATGGGCCTAAGCTGAAATTAGAAAAAGTAGGAAGGAGACAGGGGACATGAGTAAATAGGCCCATTTAAAGCCCAGAAATGACAAGTGAAAGTTTTAGTGTCTATCTGTTTACTCATTAGATTAGGACAAGCACTTGGACTGGACCACATACAAAATAGTGAAAAAGGACCATGGGGTCACTCAAATACCTCCACTATTTCTCTGTGGTCCTCTTCGAACTAGTATTGTACTTAATACCTACCACAGTTTCTATAAAAATCTCCTTTTATTTTATCTTTTTTTTTCACGTGTTTTTTTTTTTTTTCACTAGTATAATATCATATTGGATACCACCAATCTAATCTAATTTGAGCCGAGTAGGACCATAAGGGTAACAAAACTCTCTCAACAAAATTTTAACGTTACTTTACTGCATTCACAAAGTTCAAACCCGAGACCTCTGATTAAGCTAAATACGTGGTGTTACCATATCACATGTTGTTAGGTTAGTGTTGACTTAAATTTTTTATTTTAAATAGAAACAGATGTGTCCTCAGATGTCACACACGTTTGTACTATGATCTCCCCGTGTGTAAGAGAAATGGTGGCATAAAAGTAAAGTCGAATACGTAAATAGAAGGGGACCATAACATGGAATACAAATTATACAGATTGGTGGTAAAAATGATGGTTGACATGGATCATCAATTATGCACGAGGTTTTCATGCCTAGCGAAAAATGGTGTGTAGGTAATGGGGAGACTGAGAAACACATGAAACACATGGTGGTATATGAAAATTGAGGGTTCCAATGACAAAATGCATTGAGAGGCATATGGTCTAGCAGGGTATAGCATATGGATCGACATTTCAAGACCTACAAACGTCACAAGGCTTTCCCCCGCCATACGGGATTTAAAAAGCCCAAAAGACTCTGTTTAGGCCCTCAAACGGCCTCCCAAAGTTTTTATCAGTTTTTGGACATTTTTGCTTAATTAAGTTTTCATTTTTTGGCGGTTTTTACCGTTTAATATTACTGAACTATTTTAGCTATGTCATATAGTTTCTAATTAATGGTGCAGTATACATAATTGCCACATTCATCGAACAACCGACTGAACTTTACCGTAACTTTATGAAAATCCAATCTTCTTTTGTAGTTCTAAAAATTGTTATCGATAGAATAGCATAAATATAATAAGATATTCATTAAATTAGGGTAAACTTTTAACTGAGTTGACCATAATCACAGTGGGACAATCTGAAATCATGTTAACTGGCCATGAAAGCTGGATTGGATCATTATTGTGTTGTGCAACAACTCAACCAAAGGTCAGGAAGAAACCAAATATTTCTAACTAAAATGAATCTGATCTACGAGCACTGCACCTGCAATGTGGCGAATGATGAGGGAGTAACTTCTCCAAAAAAAAAAGAAAGGACATTCATTTTGGACTAAACAATTGAAAGTTGGACATTCATTTCGGGACGGAGGGAGTAAATAAAGCACAGGAAATGCTCACCTTTCAAAGCTTGAATAAACATCCTCCACATCCCTTGAAAGAGCAGAGCAAGCACAGCTAATGGACACCACCACTCTGCTTACACAAAGTCATATAAAGTTCATGTCAATGGACTACTCATAAAATAAGATGACTCTGCAACCACGTTCTGTAAAAAGTACTCCATACTACTTGGCAGATAATAGAAGGAAAAAAAAAAAACAAGTTAAAAAAGGAAGACGCAGACATAGAGATGGGACAAGGTTATTCAAAATAGAAATTTATGGTGATTCTGATATGGAAAAATACACGTTAGTGTCTAAAACATTTATTGTACAAGAAATATTCGTGCACTTGCTTCATGTTGTGCCCTTAAAAAAATTAAACGAAAAAAAGAAAATGAATGAAAATATTTTTAATATAAATCAAGAAAATCAACAGAACCTATCAATGGGGATTTTAATGTAGTGAGTTTGCTAACAGCCGCGCTTGTTAAGAATCCAAGAATATAATATGTTTAACGTCAATCATGAATCATTCAAATAGGGACTAACATATATTATCGGCAATGCATTGAAAGCACCAAATGCGCTGATGCTGATTCATGTTGTCAAACATATCTATTCTTGGATATTAACAAGTGCCTTAGGGTCACTAATTAGCTACCCTTAATAGTAAAAACCTGTTCTAAAAACCCAGTTGTCACTTAAATAATCCTCATTTAAATATTCTTCGCTTTAGCCTCGTCTGGACTCGCATCGACCCTTGATTCCATGAGCTTTTGGGAATTAACAGTGTAAGAGATCTGCAGGCTCCGATTCTGTTAACTACAGTTGCACCTGACAAGAATCTTCTAGTGCAGCTTGCTTGGACAGAATGAAACAATCATCAGACCTTGCATCCTCTTGATGTTGCCTAACTAAGTCTCCTAAACTCGTGGATCGTGGGATCCATCCAAACTTCACCATACTTTCCAGAACCCCAGATAGTTTATCAGTATATCCCGCCTTACACAACACTTGGACAAAAGTGCTGCATGTTGAAAGACTTAGCATAAGCCCTCGCCTTCCCATTTCATCAAGAAACACCAATGCTTCGGAAAGTTTACCCTTTTTGCAAAACATATCCACTAAATCTTCATATACATTTATGCTAGATGAACTCTTACCCAATAGCTCAGCCAAAAGATTAAATGATCTCTCCAAATTTCCTTCCTCGTAAGGATCATCAAACAAGCTATAGAAAACTTCATCTGGCTTAATTCCTTTAGCCACTAACTCATCAAAAAGAGAAACCATTTCCAGTTTGTTATCTAATTTATGGTAACCGTGTAAAAGAGAAGTGTAAGTCACTATTGTTGGAGAAAGATTCCTCTTTTGCATCTCCAGAAGGAGCCCTTTGGCCTCTTTCATCCTCCCTTCCTTGCAGTGATAATGTATTAAAATACTGAAAGTAATGTGATTAGGCAAGATTTGCTTCATGACCATTTCTTCGACCAACTCAGTAGCTTCAACCAGCTTCCCCAACTTGCAATACCCATCAATCAAAGTGTTGAAAGTAAGTGTAGAAGCAAAGCCGTTTCGCATCATTTCATGAAATACCGACAATGCCCTCTCAATGTTCCCTTCTCTACAGCACCCATTGACTAGGGCATTATAGACAAACCCATCTGACTGAACCCCTCTTAGAGGCATGTCATCAAATAATAGAAACGCCTCAGTTAGATTTCCAGATTTGCAATATCCATCTATAATGGTACTAAAAGTCACAACATTAACAGTCAAACCCTTCTCTGAGATACCATCAAATAAATTCCTAGCCCTGTCAATGTCACCGGACTTGCATAACCCATTAATCAAGGTATTATAAGTGACAATATTAGGCTTAACACCTTTCTGATCCATTTCATCATAAAGAAGGAAAGCCTTTTCCATATCACCCCGTTTACAAAAGCCAGAAATGAGAGAGCTATAAGTATAAACATCAGCATTCAAACCCTTCTCCTGGAGTTCAGAAAAAACTGCAATTGCTTTATCCATTATTCCATGTTTCGAAAGACCGTTTATGAGTGTGCTATAAAGGTGCCCATCAGGGAGAATTCTTCGCTCAAGCATACTTCTAAATATCGAAAAGGCTTTCTCTATGTTCCCATTTTTGCAATGGCCATCAATCATGGATGCGTAAATGACATGACTTGGCAATATATCACGATCTAGCATCTCCTTAAAATATCCATCTGCAGTCTGCATTTCGTCTATCTTACTATATCCAGAAATGAAAGCGCCATAAGTATAAGCATTTGGCTTTAGTGCGCTCTCCTCCATTTGAGATAGAAAAACCTTGGCATCATCCATTTTGTTTGCCTTACAAAGACCAATAATGAGAGAATTGTAGCAGAATACATCAGGCATAACTCCTATCTCTTTCATTTCCTTCAGCATTTTTACCGACTCCTCAAATTTACCTTCTTGGACATGACCTTTGATAAGATTCGTATAAATAATTGCGTTTGGTTTCACACCCATATCAATCATATTCTTCAAGACAAGATTAGCCCATTGGAGGTCACCAGAATGACACATGCCATTAATTATCGCGCCATAAGTGAACAAAGAGGGAGCTAATTTCAGTTCCTTCATCTGTTCCAGCAGTTCATAAGCTTTAGTCATATTTTGCTGCCGAATATACCCCTCAATTAAAATGTCGTAAGTCTGGGTAGTGGGTACCACGCCCACAGCAAGCATCTCGCTAAGTAGAAGTTTAGCCTTCTCCATCTGACCAACTTTACAGAGACCATGTACTATTGAATTGTATGTCACATGGTTTAGCTTAATTCCATGTGCGACCATCTTATCTTTAACTTTAAAAGCCTCATCTAAATCACCCTGTTTCATGAATCCATCAATTAAAGCAGTATAGGCAACATTGTTAGGAGTCAAACCCATGCTTATCATCTCTTCTAAGATCAATTTCGCTTCACTAGATCTCTTTGCTTTGCAAAATCCATCGACAAGAATCGTGTATGTATAAGTGTCAGGATTTATACCCTTAACAACCATTGACTTCTTTAGCTCAAAGGCTTCACCAACAAGCCCTGCTCTGCACAACCCTATGATAATTACATTGTATGTTACCAAATTTGGACTGCAACCCTTCTCCTCCATCTCAAGAAAAACCCTTTTGCCTTGCTCCACTTGCCCAACTCTACAATGAGCACTAATCACATTGGTATATGTATAAACATCCAGCACAATCTCCGTCTCCAGCACTTTGGCATACACTCTCCAAAACAAATCCATCTTCTTACACTTCAATAAATCCTTCATCAGAGAATTAATGCACACCAAACTAGGCAAAGATGCATCCTTTTTACAACCTAAAACTATAAAAGCTGCTTCATTCAACAAACCCTTATTCTTATAAGCACTAATCAGTATATCAAAAGCCACAGAAGAAAATTTAACCACCATACATTCCCTCCAAATAAAACCAATCGAATCCAGAACAGCATAAACCGGCACACGGGTATCAATCATTTGCTCAATTACTCGGTTCGCAGACACCAATTGATTAGAATTGCAAAGAATGGCAGAAAGAATCAAGAAAGAATGCAAGTTTTGAGGGGAACCCATTTGAGTACTAGACCATCTGAAGAAATCGAACAGGCGTTTGGGATCACCAACCTGATTTTGATGAAGAACTGATCGAACCACATTTGGATTTAGCTTTCGGATGATTTGTGAGGACTCCAGAAGTGTTATCCAGTGATTGTACTTGAGAATTGATGTGATTTCCTGAGCTGTTTCTTGATCTTCTCGTTTGGGGATTTGCGAAGTGTGGATTTTCCTGGATGGGAAGAAAGGAATTGAAAATGTAGGTTTGGAGGAAATCAATTTTCTGGGTGGGAATAATTTCATGGTGAGGAGGATTGATGTATGCATATAGCAGAAGGGGAGATTATATCTACCTAGAATTAGGCTTTTGGGGGTTCATTTTCGGGTTACAGAGAGACGGGTCGGATTCGAATATGGAACTATGCTATGTTCATGGGTGATTTTGGGCTGGATAACAAAAAATGACAAACTGAAAAACCAAAAGAAAAAAAGGTGTAATTCCTTAAATCCTCTCATCCCAAACCAAAATCTATAAAACTCAACACCCCCTTTGACCCGTTTATAGCAGCGGACTAGTTAATAATTTATTTTATTTTTTTAATAAAAAAAAAGTTATTTTTTTCTAGTCTTGTATCTTAGTTATAGGAGCGGACCAGTTAATAAAATATGAGTTTTTTAATTTTATTTTTTAAGATGTCAAAAATTGTAAAAACAAATACTCCTATATATAAAAGTAATTCTAGTCTTATAGATTAGGTATAAGAACGAAATGGTAAAAGCGTGAATTTATATAAAATTTTCATTATACAATGAATTTTAATGGATTTTTTTTGGTAAGACTAAGGGGCCCAAAGATTAGAAGCACAAGAAAAAAAGAAAGAAAAAATGGAGCAACCTTGAATGATCCGGTCGATTGTCTAGGGCAACGACCCACTTTTTCTCTTTAATTCAGTCAATTGTTACCATTCAATTGTTATGATTCAATTTTTTAATTTTTTTTTATAGATTTGATTTTAAAACATCTCTAAATGTTTTTATTTTTTAAGAAACAACCAATTTTTTTATTTTTTTCATTCTCTATAAATATAAATAGAGACTAAATTTGATACATTTTGGAACACAATCTCAAATACTCTTTTTCTCACTCTAAAAAAATCATCCTTTCATCCATTTTTTATTACATGGTAATTTTTTTTTGTGCAAGTAAATTCAGTAGTTAAATATATTTTAAAAAATTATTACAAGATTAGAATATAATAAAAATTGAGTATTCATAATATGTGAAATAAAGAATAATCTAAGAGATATTGTAGGTTGGGTTCCTAATCAATAACAAAAAAAAAAAAAAAAAAAAATGAAGTTAGATTATAGTCGTAGATTGGATTGGATAATTGAAGAAGAGAAAAATAATATTTAATAAATAGGTTGAATTGAAATGTTTTTTTTTTAATTTGGGAGGGAAAAAAACAAGTTTGAGGCATGTCTCTCCTTACTAATGTGCATGTTTGGAAGCCATGACCTAGAGGCCGGCCAAAAGTGCCTCACTGTTTATGTACAAGTTACAACCATAGACTGCCCTACATCTATAACTTTCAAAAAAAGCCCCTTGACATGGAAAATAATTACAGATAAATAAGCATGCTACAGAACATTAACAAAACCTTTGACAGATGACCCATAAAAGAATGCACTACATGGTTATATAAACATTTGACAGATGACCCATAAATATTCATGTTATCCACAAACGTTTTGGTTATAGAAACATCAACCCTTCCGGGAGAGATCAAATACTGTCCAGTAACCTTCCTTACCCTCATGCTATCTAACTGCCGTTTTCAAGAGAGCTAGGATCTCAACGTCATCGAGAGATGATTCTTTCAAAAGCTGCACTGGGGTTTTATCTTCAATATCTGTTGCCAGTGGGTCCGCTCCCCTGCAATGACAATGCCCATTATCCATTTACTTAACACTCCTACTTAATATTTTTAGACATCTTACACGAAGAATCACACTTCAAAACTCAATTTTATGAACCCTCAGACTTTTACTCACAATGTCCCAAAATGAATGTCCAAGAAGTTTTTAAAATTGCTCTTGACCGAGAGCAAATTTGAATTTTTTTTTTGGACATTAATTTTGGGACGAAAGGAGTACTATTTATCTTAGTTACATTAAAATTCAAATTAGTAAAAGTACATATTTTCTTAAACTTGAGTGTATTTTAGAAGATATATTTGAATTCATAAAACGTTTTGACTTTCACATGGGGACTTTTTGGTCAGAAAGGAGGAAGAATTACGGTTAGGTGGATAATAGCAGTAAAAATCAAAGATTTTCACAAACACGTGGGGGTCCAATTCCACTGCCCACCCATGATGTTTGGATAAGTTTTGATGTCCCCCCGAGGTTTAGTTTCGTCTCAGTTCCTCCTTTTGTCAATTTTATGTAAGTCGAATGACTATTTTACTCCTCAATGCAAAGTCCAAATTATATCAAAGATTTAGAGGTAAAATAGTCCTTAAGCTTACATAAAGGGGAAAGAAAGTGAGACAAAACCAAACCTTTGGGGGAGGCAGTGAGATCCGAACTTCAGGGGTGTGCAAAACAAATGTTTATGAGAAATAGTAGTCATGTGATGAAGATAAAGACTAACCTAGAAAGAAGCAGTTTGGCAATTCCAATTCTTCCTCTGATAATACTATGATGGAGCGGTGTCTGACCCCTTGAATCGGAGGCATTTATGTTAGCACCATGCTGTAGAAGTAACTCTACCATACCAATATCTGCAGTTTGGCAAGCAAGGTGAAGTAAAGAACATCCATCAAGAAGTTCATCAAGTAACTGATCATCACTCTCACTTATTGAGCTCAGAGATCTCGAGGCTCCTCTGTCTGAAGAATAACCTGCTAAGGTATCAAAATCGTGATCAATGTCTGCTTGGTCTTGCAAGTGCATTATGTTGGCCAGTGACAAAGAACTCGGTGATGCCTGTCCATGGACAGCATTAACATCTGCTTCACAGGTGATTATGAGACGGTAAACTGATTTCTTATCGTTCAAACGAACACTTTCCCATAACTGTTGTGCAAGCGAAAGAATATGCTGATTGTCCTTCATTTTCTGAATAAAACGCTTTTCCGCATACTGCATACAAGAGGGGAAGAAACTTAATTGAGTTTAGCTTCCAAGTATCATTTTCTGAATAAAACACTTTTCGACATACTGCATATAAGAGGGAAAAAATAATATATATATACACACACACACATATAAAAGAGGACACTTTAAGCTTCCGAGTATCAAATCTTATACAAGTTTTTGAATGAAGAAAAAGTTTTCAGTGAACTTACACTTTTATTAGTTTTGAGAAATGCATTTTCTATAAATCAATTTTTTTTCATGTATAAAATTTTCAGACTAACCTACCAGCGGCCAAAGACTCTATTATGTGAAGATTGAAGAGGCATTGACCTAATATGTTTGACAGGTTTGAAGGTACCAACCGAATGGTCATGAAGGACAGTTTCATGCCTATGGTAAGAGCTGACCTCATACAACAGTCTTAGCTCTGGTCCCACCTTGAACTCAGTTCCTATATATCTTGAATCAAAGTATCACGAAAACTGAATACAACAACAACAACAACAACAACATTACCCCAGTGCCCCAAAGGCTCCCACCTACGGTGGGGTAAGGGGGGTCGGATGTACGCAGCCTTACCCCTGTATTAAAGCACATAGAGGTTGTTTCTGGATGACCCGTGATGAAAATTGCGTCGAAAATTGCATGGACCGATTACTACTTCATAACAAAGAAGAGTTGACAGTTTAGTGGAACATTTTGCTTTATTCCATCATATTCCCGAGCCAAAAAATTAGTGAGTCTTTGGCTCCATCGGAAATGATGGAAAAAACACGAAAACTCAATGTCAGAAAGGAATTCTTTATCATAAGCCTGCTACAAAAGACTGCAATTAGAGTTACTCGAAAACTTACGAGCCATAATGTTCATTTATTTTTTGATATACCGGTAACAATGCCCAAAAATGGCAGCCTTGGTACAACATTCCACAATGGTGCACGTTAGGAAAGGTGTTTTGCTTGCATTCATATAGAAGGGCCGCAAGTAAGATTTCAATCATGAATGATTTCTTCAGCACTAGTTTATTGGAATACTGGAAAGTGGAAACTAGAGAGGTATGTTAATGCTGAAGGATCCTCAAATTTTACATCAAAGATGCCTCAAGTTATCATTTTACTCTCTCAACACCAAGAGACCATAACCACCAAGTGATTTTAAGGCATCTCAAAACCTAGGGCAAAGAATCTAATTCACTGTTCATCAATTTCATCTTTAAGTTACGAACTTCACAAGAGTACTCCCAACATTGCCTGCAAATATGTAGCTGCATTAGTATGAGACTCTAGAATAACTCTAAATCAGATTTTAGTTCCAAACTTTCACAAAAAGTAATGTAAGTTATGTGCAGGAAGTGCATGGGAGTCGGAAGGCATTTCCAATACAAGTTAAAGTGCTCGCATGTACCCCCTGGCCACTAGGAGAAAAGACGTCAAATGGTTTCAAGGCAGAGTTTGCTGACTTGAAGCATCTGCATGTCCTCAGTCCCAAGAGCTTGACTTTCATGGCAGGGCTAAGCCCAACGCCAAAAGACTACTCTTCTACTACAAGTTCCTAAACATTGCAGCTGACAGTGTCAGCACATGTAAACTTAATCCTTAAAGTAACAGATTTGAACCCATGCCATCTAGGTTACACTGACCATCCTTGCAATTTTCTCTAAGGATCACCCTGTTCGGGGGTTTTTGTTTTTTTTAAGTGATAAGTGCTGAAATCTGATTTCAGTTCTGAAAATGGCTGAATGATTAAGAGGCAGCAACTGAAAACTGAATTCTGAATTGGATAAGTTGTTTGATTTTGTATCTGAATTCATTATCTGAAATGCTTAAAAAAAATTAAAAAAAATTAAAAAAAAAACCGTAAATGCATTATGAAACAGTAAACAGTTTAAAAAAAAAACTACCCAAAACCAAATATGAAACAGTGGCTTTCAGAGGCAATTCAGCAACATTTTAACCTCTTAAAATTAAGAGGACTTTAAGAGCCTAACAAGCCTTATTTCAAAAAAAAACAAACACACTTATTTCTCTAATCCTCTTAATGAATAAGTGTTATGAGGCAAATAAGGCTTAAAATAAAAAAACAAACGCCCCCTTCATGTATCACGCCAGAATCATTCACATCTCCGGTGGAAGATACATAAAAATCACGGCTAATAGAATGGGCTGAAACCACACGCCAATGAACCGACTCCACATCAAGTAACCCTTCTTCATTGAGAGATTTACCATCTCATTTTAATACTAGAAGAAATGGCTCGCTCAAGAAAAGTTTCAATTACTCTAGTACCGAACATTACATCACAAACAATCCCATTGTACTTCTTTTGCTTGAGGACTTCTTTTGGGTTTGATAAATTTTAGTAATGATTTGAAGAAAAAATAGAATACGAAAGGGATTGATGGCCGTGGTACCAATGTGACAAAATGTCTAAAATCCAAAGAAGTTCCCGAGCCCTGGAGGCCAAGCATGGCCCAATGAGTTCAAGATCTTATTTGTTTTCAGCAGTACAATCATGTCATGTTTGTTATACAAGTATGGTTGTATCTGCTACTTGTGAAGAACGGAAAGTTCAAAAGGCCATATATTATGTACAATCCACATTAAGATGTTTCCATCATTAAAAACTAAACTGTAAGGAATAACAATGTGGAACATGGAAATACTTGGAATACCTTTGCATGAATGAACTTCTCCTTTACTGATATATGGTCATCGTGACTGGGCTTTCTGAAAAACTGTTTGGGCTTATCAGACTCATGAATCCTACAACAAAAGTAATAATTCTCACGAAGGAATCAAGAAACCTTCAGAAACTCCAACGCTTACCCAAAAATTACTCCCTACATCCCAAGTTTATTCCCCCCCCCCTCCTTTTTTTACAGAATTACTAAAGCTGACTTCTTGAATTTCCTCAGTATACAATACTGTTGCAATTGCACATTTAAACACCAGTAATAAAGGCAGACACGTATGCATGTGCATTTTTTTTCATAGCCTTCTTTAATTTAATCAAAATTCTAAAAGTGTGTGTGTGTGTGTATATACTCCCTCCGTACCGCTTCACTTGATACCAAATCCATGGGCACGAAATTTAAGGAAAAGTAGGAGAAAGAATTAGTGGGAGGAGGTGTTGTGAGTAGGAAAAGTAAAGTACGAGAGAAAATGAGTGGGGGGAATAGTAATTTGATTAGTGTTGTGAGTATAAAAACTTTCCATTTTGGGTAGTATCAAGTGAAGTGAGACGGACCAAAATGGAAATTAGTATCAAGTGAAGTGGGACGGAGGGAGTATATAGTTTAATCGCTAATTACATGATTATGAAATAGTGAGTAATTAGCACCAAGCGTGTAGATTAGTTGATAAAGAAATATTATAGCCTAATCAGAGATCTTGAGTCCGTGCCTTGGGAATGCTCTCTGTGGGAACAAAATTCAAATTTTATTTGAAATGAGTATTTTGGCAGTTTACAAAATTGTGACAGGGCTTCACAATTTTAACCCACCCCCCCTCCCCTTTTATATAGTAATGATAATGTGATAGCAGAGGTGAATATAGTAACTTAATAGCAAAAGTGACTCTTGTTGGGAGATTTTTATCTTACTTTTTAAATAAGATACACTAAAGTTGGGGAGGGACTACAAAATATCAAGTCCCCTCCCCCCCATCCATAAAAAGGAATAATACCTCATTGGAATTTCATCAGCCTGAAAAGTTCTTCTTGCATTCAACAGTTTCTCCCAGATTGAGTTAGCAAATACATTGCCCAGTGCCTGAAACAACATAATGACAGAAGGTTCCCATACTTTAACGTCAAGCGCCAAGGATCTCACCTGCATTGGCAATCAACAGATGAGCTTTACAACAGAGCAAGCAGATTGTACTGGCAACATTATATTGCTATTGGTCCATCATGCCTTCTGATCGACAGAAACACACAGGCAAGAAATCAAAGATGGAAAGCACAGTTTTATATTGGGACTATGCCTGATAAGTTCTAAAAAAGTTTCATAATGCCCGATAAGTTCCTTCCCCATGTTGTATTATGATGTTGTATTATGTTTCGAAAATACAACATCAATTAAGGCCATAATACTGCATTCCGGCGGCCGCCGGTGACCGGAGTCCGAAGCCCATGGACCGGCGACCAGATTTCGACCTCCGGCGACCGGATTTCGGCGATCGGCGGCCGGATTCCGGCCAAAATTGCCGGATTCCGGTGAAAATTGACCGGATTTCGGCGAAAATTGACCGGAATCCGGCATGCGGCGATAGCAGACGGCGGCGGCGGAGCTGGGCTGTGGCGGAGGCGGTGGTGCGGATGCAGTATTATGATTTTAAACTACTGCATAACTAAATGTTGTATTATACATAATACAACATGAGAACTTATGGGGCATTTTAATACAATGAGGAACTTAGTGGGAAGTGATTTGTTTCAAAAGGAACTTATGGGGCAAATTCCCTTTTATATTTATCTACAAGGCTGAAAAGAATACAGACCAAGAAATTATTATGTGATAGCAGCTTATAACTGCAAGATATAAACAATTTCAAAGTTAAACCATATGTGGAATATTCACATCCTTTTGAGGCACAATGCAAGGACAGTTAAGGGGAGCACATAATATATATAGAAATGGGGTGCACTCATGATCAACACACCGTAGTCATCTCTATTGCTCACACGTCTATGCAGATTCAGAGATACGCAGCATAAATTAGCAATGCAATGAATCCAATGATCACAAATATCAACAAAAGTTTGTACTTTATTTAATTGTGCTATCTTTTGTGCAATAGGGAGTATTCTTAATCTATTTTATGTTCTAGAATAGCAAAAAAAAAAACATATAGTGCCATGTTTTCTTACTTGAAATGCAGGAGAAGTGAACTCTTGCATGCTTTACTGCAAGTTCTGAAAGTAAAAATATAGTCCATTTTTGGACGTCCAAAAATTAGTTTTTCCTTTCCATATCTGGAAAGTTTTTCAAAACCAATGTCTATAACACCCTCCTTGATTAAGATGGAGAAAAAGAAATGGGCCCTTTAATTTGACACCTCTAAGAGATAACATGAGGGTATAATTAAAGAAAAAAAATACTTGGAGTAAATGTTTCATTAAAAACACATAAAATCAATGCTTGACACTTATTCCTGATGGAGGAGTAGATAAAATCTCAAAAGTCTGGGTGTAAATGGATTCACATTTAGTGTGAAATCTGAAATCCTTGATTTAAAACCTTTCCTTCAGGCATGTTATTATGACAAGAGATTTGTGTGTAGTTCAGGTTAACCTTCAGTAGGTTCAATGTGAGTAACCAATTCTAAGTTATGGTCAAACTAGAGACAGGGTTCAACATAAAATACCAATTCTAAGATTTGGTCAAACTAGACATACTTCCCCGTAAGTCCATAATAGGAACATAAATAAAATAATAATAAAAAAACTTCGATGCAGAAACTCTTAATAATAAAATTAAGATCACAATAAGGGGAGCCCCACACCATGCTTATAAATTGAAGATCTGACTATCTCACGCTTAGCACTTATTTTCCATTTAAACAAAAGCATAAACATGAGAATACGACAAGATATGAAGATATAGCTGAGTGGCGCAAATCAACAACACTAACCTTGGATATATGTACACCGAGATTACGATGAACACCAGAACACTCGATGCATATAAGAACACCGATGTTCAAGGAAGCCCAGTCCGGTTCAAGTGCACCACAATCAGCACATTTATCATTCCCAGGTAATCTTTTTAAAGCAACAACCGGTTTCTCACTTTTCGAATGGTAGTGTAGTTGTTGTGAACTTTTAGATGTACTTATCTTATTTCTTGACAGGAGGTCCTTCTCGCAGTTGTATTCATCAAATGCCCTTGGATCATGCTCTGGTGGACTTCCCGTACAACTATATTCACTTGGAGGACTACCAGAGAGATGCTGCCATATGATTAGATTATCATCAATGAAAAGTTGGATTAATCCCCCCCCCCCATCCCAAACAATTTAGTTGCATGTTGGATTTCCAAAGTTAAGTTGACCACTTTTGGATTGAATATTTATTATTTTCACGGGTAGAAGAAAATGAAACTATTAACTTCCATAAACTACACTTAAGTAACATGAATCATGTACTTTCTAATTTTTTTGAAATAAAGTACACTTGTACATGCACATCAAATTTCATTTGAATTTTAAAAAAGAAAAAACAAAAAGTTAACTTTCAACTCTTTTTTGACACAGGGGTGTGTATCAAAATAGACATTCTAAATACTTACCTACTTGTACATGCACATCAAATTTCATTTGAATTTTAAAAAAGAAAAAACAAAAAGTTAACTTTCAACTCTTTTTTGACACAGGGTGTGTATCAAAATAGACATTCTAAATACTTACCCTCTCAGGTGTCTGGGAGCTCAATAATGAAGTTATTACTCCTGTTATTTTTTCAATCCAGTCCATCTGATCTACTGCATTCTCTGCCTGGATTACCAAAAATTTGATATTACTACGACCACTATAAGTGAAAGCCAACCAGAACTCAGGAATGAACATTGAGCCAAAATTAGCTGTTGTAGTTGTTAAAAACAAAAGAGATACTTTCATAAACTTCAAAATTTCACCTGCAATGTGTATATTTTTGTAGGTGAGATAATCCTGAAGCAAAATCTCAAATCTGACTGATCTGCATCAGGCTTTATTGTTGAAGTAAGCAAATTCACAGTGTGACGTGCAACAGATTTTTCATCATGTACACCACCATGGTAATGAGAAGACAACCAGCGACTAAGAAGCCCTGAACCAGGTTCAGAGGGCGTGTTTCTATGGACTGAATGTTGACTCCCGGATCCCTGGATGTTCAGTAAAGGAAAGTCAATAAAGGTACAGATAAAAGACTAAATAAAAGAAAAGGAAGTGGATTAAAGGCAACACTCATTCTTAGAATGACTTACAGACGGCCTGTTCCATAATTTACGATAGTAGTAGAGCATCCCTCGGCTATCAAGAACAAAGAATCTCCTTTTCCAGTCTCCTCTCAAGTTAGAGGAGCGCTTCGATAGATATCCTTGTTTAATGGTTTGAACCTAAACTATTGAAGTCTTAGTTCTACTATCAGAATGGGAAATAATCTTAACTATTACCAAATCCATGTCATGGACAGACCAGAAACAGAGCATACATGAATGAGTACCTTTCCCTCTGTCGCAGACTGCATCACCGCCTCTATCACTTTATGAGAACTTCTAGGGAAATGTTGTACTGAATCCCCATTCACAACACCGTGAAATGAGTTATAAGATCGCATTCCCTGATCAACTTGCCTTTTGTATTCTTGCATCCTTTCATTTAGTGTTGCCTGTTCATAGCAGTAACTTTCTCTTGACTGCTGTGCGTAAGTCAAAACCTGTGGCAGGAATATAGACCTGAACTCATTCTTGCCAATTCAAGAGGATGGGAGTTCAATAAAGTGGAAAATATAAATAGAGGATGCGTGAAGGTGCATCAACTCATCCATAAAAAATAATACTCTCTCCGTTACGGTACAAGAGTCTTGTTACTTTTTGCAAATAGTTTAAGGCAAAGTGAAACTTATTGTCACAATTAAAATAGAAAGTGGGTTTGAGTAAATCTGTGGACACAATTCATTCTTACCTTCTCCAGAAGGAAAGTGGACACTTTTTTTTCGTAAAACCCCAAAAAGGAATAAAAGACTCTTATTTTGTAAAATCCCAAAAAGGAATACAAGACTCTTATTTTGTAACGGAGGGAGTAACAATAAACGTAAGGCATTCACTGCTCATATGCATATATGTATGTATCTACTCTATGCAAGTATGCATTTACAGACATACGTGTGTGTGTGTGTGCCTGCGTGTATACAAGTGCATAACCACATATACTCGTTCCTTTCCGGTTAATAACATTCGAAAATTCTAGTCATTATGAGACGATTGATTGATTGTGGCACACAGTGGATTGTGCATACATTTATATGTATATATTTTTTCACCGGTCATGGATTTGAAAATTAAATTAATTTTTCTGTACCATAATATATTACTCCCTCGGTTACAAAATAAGGGTCACATCGCTTTTTGCACATAGTGTAATGCAAAGCAAAGCTTGTGGACACAATTAAATTGGAGGTGGGTCCAAGGTAAATTTGTGGACACATCTCATTCCTTCTTTCTCCAAAAGGAAAGTGGACTTTTTTTTTTGTAACACCTAAATAGGTAGGAATATGTGACTCTTTTATTGTAACGGAGGGAGTAATAGTGAACATTATATTTAGTAACAAAAACAAAATACAATAAAGGTCAGATAGAAAAGTTAATGAAAGGGTGGCTATTAAGGGGTGAAATAGGAAGAGGCCAAGAGACCAATCACCCCCTTTTCTTTATACTCCCTCCGTCTCACCTTATACTTCAAAAACATACATTTTGGGTGTCCCACTCATTACTACAAAATCTCAGAAATAAAAGTTTACAATACTTCTTTATTCACTGGGCCCCACATGTCATACTCACAACAACTATTCACTAAATATTCCTTGCCTCACTTTCCCTCTCCTACCTACTTTCTATACTCACAACACCCTACCCCACTTTCTATATTTTATACAAAAAAGTACTCTCCTTAATTCTTGTGCCCAAATTTTTTTTTTTTTTTTTAAGTATAGAAAGCCGGGGACGGAGGGAGTACATAGTATAGATACATTAATATCCTTCAAGTTGTCATAAGTGCAAAGATGTCTTCAGCACATCAAGATACTTAAAACAAATATAGAGGGTAACGTTGAGGCTATAAAAATTAAGATTGCATGCATAAAATTTGAAGGTGAACTCTTTAAAGGGAACACCCCAACTAGATTAAGGGGTTCTTTGATTAATACTGAGAAAGTACACTTTATGTTCATAATAGGCAACTAGGTCGATTATCAGGTACTTGGTATTTTACTCCAAACAGAGATAAGAAATGTAGAGATTGATCCCCTATTAAATTTACGACGCAATATTCTTTATTCAGAAGGCTGGGGGAAATTTGACGAATCGCCAAGGTGCAAAGAGTTTCTGTAGGTCACATTTCTTCTCACAGCTAAAAGCTGAAAGGCTTATACTAATTGGTTTATCAGAAGACTGGCATATTTACTCTTTCTTGGTTTGTCACGATGCAAATGAATGAGAGAGTAATGTACATTGTAGGCATTCTTACTTTACTCATGAAAAGACATGTCCTCCGTTAGAATCGAACTAAGAAATTCCAATAGTCTATCCTTTTGCTGGAAATAATATGGAAGAATAAGAATGATTAAACCTTTCAAAAAAAAAAAAAAAAAAAAAGATCTCAAACAACCATTACAGTAAATTGCAGGTTATATTTTGGCTTTGTGAGGTTCTACCAGTGAGTGACGGAAAACAAGCATGTCAAATAATGATGCATTTGGGTGATGATTAGTTTTTCCTTATAATATTCCAGTCCTCTTTATTGCAAGATGAGCGATCTGTTCTTTATTAGTCATAGCAGCTTAAAAGATTATGCAAAGCTGAAGTCATACATGAAGTAACCATTAACCACACTATCATCCTACGTGAGGAATGAAAAAAGTATTTGTGAAACCTGGTTGATATATGGCTCCATCTGATGCAATAGTTCATATCCCTACATGAAAACAGAGCTTTCAAAGGTAGAAGATCTTCAGTATAACAGATGAGAAAGGAAGAGGAAATATCATCAAATTAGATACCTGTTTGAAATAACGAAGATGTGCCTCCATTGTCTCACCAACAGCTTCCAGAAACTCAAACCTCTTTTTTGCCTCAACAATAGAAAGAGCACCAACCTGAGTTTCAGAAAGCATACCATAAATTGCAGCACTTCCTTTTCTAAAACTGATGCACTTTTTTTTCTTTCTCCATGGCTTCTATGTCCTAATGAAATGTACGAAAGATAAAACTAGAAGTGAAAAAATGTAAAGTACCAGATTGAAGCGGGTTTGTTCAAATGTTGATCTGGCATTCTGAAGTTCCTGGAACATCTCTCAACAAATAGATTTAAGAGATGTTGGTATTGGCAACAGACTATCCGATCAATCATTCCACATGAATAAACATTAAGAACTAGTAAGATGTACCTCCTCTAATGCTGCAGCTATATCCATCCTGGTACTTTTTCTCAATGATAGAAACTTTTCACGAATCTGCAGCAAAAATTTGCATTTAGCACAAGTGGAAAGTCAAATATACCCATGCTAGCTATGCAATTGTGAGTAATCGATCTACAAAAAGTTGGATGTATGTGTTTTTATTGCTCAAGATCTAATTGGAAAATGATGCCCGGATGTCATTAAAAATCAGTTCAGACTTCAGCATGACTATGGTGTTCACTGCTAAAAGTGCCGGCACGTTAAAGGGAAAAACCATATTCATGGGTTTGCATTCAGGTACATGTCTCAGCCTCTGACCCTTCTTATATAGACTGCTGGAACAACAGGTGGTACTAAATAGCATTGGCCTTGTCAAAACGAAGGGAGAAGATTATAGGAAAACAAAAATAAAAAAGGATTGATCTCCTTACAGAAAATGGCATAAAACTCTCAAATTCCAAAACTTCAAATAATAAACATCGAAAATTTGCAAATTCAATTTAAAATCTAAAATGATATAAACACACCTGGTCATAAATAGCATTGGCCTTGTCAAAACGCTTCCTAGCTTCCTGCACAAAAGAAGTCCCTTACTAAACTATGCTATTTTAGTTATATATATACATATATATATATATATTAGCTAACTGATGAGGATGCTCCTAGCCATTGCAACAACAACCGACATTTGATGCTTTCAAAATGTGGGATCATGATATTATACTTGTTCATCTCCATAAACTCAAGCAATTTGATGAAGTTTTCTTCATTTTTTTTTTCTATATGGGGGAAGGAGATGGGGAGTGGGGAGTGAAATGGGTGCTTTAGAAGGTACAATACTAGCTTTAACTTGAACACACTCTTTCTTCCAAATGCAAAAAGTAACTTACATTACCTTGACATCCTGCAGGTCAACATTGGAGAAATGTAGTAATCTATCATTTAGAGTATGCTCAACCTGAAAAACGGAATGGAAATGTTGGTTAAGGATAGAGATGGAATTCTTCATTTTGCGGTTGAATAGCACAAATATCATACATTGCAAATGACAATACTGAAAGCTGGTATCTGAAGGTAGCATAATCGTATTGCATATAGAGTAAAACTGAAAACGTTGTGATATCATAAGTAAGACAATCAAGACCTGCGACCGAAGAACCTCCTTGTACGTCCCAATTTCCCTCAAAGCAATTGCAAATTTGGTCATCTCAGGGCCTAGGACCACAAAACAAATCTATCAGTAAAAACAGACATACAAAGCTTTTATCACGTCGTCGAGTAAAATTTAACAACAAATGTGAGGTGCCATCGGCTTGATAACTGTTCAAATCATTCCTCTTTTCTATAATAAAGTACAAAAAAGTAAATTTTTTATTCCCCACGATAAAGAGATTGCTACTTTACTAAATTAACCAATTTACCATAAACCTCTTCCTACGATCATCGTATATTTGTATGCTGAAATTTTACTGCAGGTAAGTTCTATCTCACTCCAAATCTGTCTCAGTAAGTCTGAAATCCTCCCCCTCAAAATAGGTTCAGTGGTGGGAGGAGGAAATTTTGATGTGGTAATTTCAGCTCTTGTTGGGCACTGGTGGTTAAAAGGTGATGGTGTCTCGATCGCTTTGAAGGTGGTGGAACCTAATTTTGGAGAAGGTTAAACTGAAAAGTCGGAGGATGGGGGTTGGCTTGGGCGCTTCAATGTCAGGATCAAGGCAACTAGGAAAAACTATTGCTCAGCAAAGCATATCCTCATCCCCGCTCCTCTACTCTGGCACCAGCTTAACCAATATCCCAATGCAGAATACGATGTTCTTCAATTCCTTTGAATTTGATGCCAATTTTAATGAAAATTGATCTCAAAACATATTGCTCTATGCTTCACGTAAAAATTAAGTGAAAGTAAGACATACTTCCATTGATGTGGTTAGAAATATTTCTGGTAACTGGAAGTAAGAATTACTCCCACTTATTTGGTTTGATTTAGAAATACTTCCATTAACTAGCAATTAGAAACATGCCTTCACCATCTAATTAATTTCCAATTTTTTTATTGATTACTGTATTTGGTTTGATTGGCCATATGATTTCTTACCTCGGTTCCATGTTTGATTGCAGATAGTGCTCCAATGGTGTTTGTTTACGAATGTTGGTGATCGGGTTGATATGGCTTGAGGTGTAATACAAAATGGATGAAGTACAAATTCTAACAGTTGCTTAATGACATGTCCAAGAGTAATAGAGTATTTCGGTCATTTAAAAAAAATGAACGCAATGTAGTAGAGGGAAAATTGACTATGAAAATTGAGTTGTTGGACCAGAAGAATAATGTCTAGAGAAGTAGGAGTAAATGAATATAATTGCAAAGGTTGAGGAACCAAAAATTAAATCTTTCGTAACCTATAAACACTCATTATTTTTCAAAAAGAGAAAAAAAAACAATTTCAGAAAAAGTTATCTTTTGTCAAAAAGATTTTTTGTGATAAGATCTTGTCAAAAGATAACATTTCTAATATGCATCACACGAAAAAATAAGGTTGTCTTACTAGTGCATGTTGTAGCAAATATATAAAAAGAAAAGGACAAAGTTAACATATTAGATTGTCAAATGTAACTGTCCAATGAGGGAAGTATACGAGATGGTAAAATAGCCCAAGTAAATTCACAAAACCATATATTTTTATATAGAAGATATATGTTAAACATAACAGTGAATCAACACAATCAGCCTTGCAAATGGTCCACAAAGATCCGTTAGTATCCAATTTGTTATGTCAAGACTGCTAAATATATATTGTCACAGTTCCACATACATAAAACAGAATGGTGACACCTTACTTGTGCTCAGGAAAGGCAACATAAAAGGCCTCACGAAGAATTTTTCACCCTCTTCTAATGGAAAAAAAAATGTTTTGAGAAAAAGCAAATGCACCGTACCTCCGAAAGTAATAGAAAGGGGATCATTATGTCCTCCTCCGAATGCTTCAAGAGAGCTTGAAAAAGCAATGTCCCTATCGTATCCTTCTCCAAGCCCATCTCTGTATCAACAGCTCCACGGAAACAGTTAGACTATTCATGAGTTATGATTCATAAAAGAATATTTTTGGTGCTCGCTAAGCATTATTCTTCCGTTTCTAGTTAACGTTAAGGAATACTTAGAAGGCTAATTTCTGAACCACTTCAAATGACTGATCTTACTACATCATTATGATCCAGAAATGATGAACTTAATAGGCATCAAAAGCTGAATTAATTTGTTTTGGAATCTCTATCTGCCTCACACACAGCTCTATTTCTTTGATATTTTATACTGCACTCAACATTTATGTTATTCAATCATTTAATAACCTTGGACTTGCATCAATTAATATTGTATACTCAACAAAAGAATCACTTTTTTTTTGTTGGAGAGGGGGATACTGCAATCACCTAACATATGAAATCTTTGTAACATTTTTTCATTCTTAATGTCCCTGGCTTCATTATCCAAAACAATGCTTGAAGCTTGGGCTTCTGTACCAATGGAGCATAGTACATGACCACATAAATAGTAAGAAACACTTTAAATTCCAAATGTGACACGGCAAAACCCAACACTGCTATCGGCAAAAAAAAATTATATTCAACAATTTAAAATGCTAACTCGAGCAAAAGCATGCCAATAAGATGATTTAGGGTCATAAAATTGCAAAGTGAGCTCTTGATACATGGAAGCTAGGCCTTCTATATGGATGAAATTTTATTGCAAAATTATTTAAAATGGTGACATATACGAGCTCATGTTCACCATGTAATTATACACACACACACACACACACACACACATTTTTCAAGTATATTTAAATTTGAGAAACAAAAACTCAAAAAAGATTATGGTAGAACTTCAGAGCGTTTAGATGAAAAGGAAACATCATATTATTCAAACTTGAAAATAAGCGAAACATTCATACACGAGTGAAATAATCTAATAAATAAATGAGGAACCATCCATTTAAAGCAAGCGTCATGCCAAGGCTGAGATATTGTTAGAAAGTGTAGAGAGAATAGACAAACATAGACTTACGTGTACTTTCGACACCCTTTATAAAACTTTAGACTTCTCTCCCTCAATATCTCAGCACTTTCTTCCAAACATTGAATCTGCGTCACCAAACTTCATTCTTATCAAAATGTAATGTGATCTTCTTTACCTATGTGTCATAGATTCTTTACAGTAGAACAAACATGTATTCAGCTGAAACAAAGGGGACATACAAAATAATGAGTATGTCGAATCAATAATGCAAGTTACCTTCTTTTTTGTTTTTTGATAAGGAAAGAAGCAAGTCCCCTACTCATCTAAGGAGCGTGTGAGTGTGTGGCATGTTGTGGAAGCTCTCATCTTTATCCAGTGCACAGTCATATTATAGGTGTCCAATATTTACCCTTTCTTTCATTTAAATCACAAGCACAAATTAACTAGCTGAGTCTGTCATATACCTACTTGCTGCATTAGAGGTTGAGAGTTTAGAGTCTGGCTAGAAGCATGACAGTTGATATGGTCATGTAGCCCAATTGTGTAGCATGTCCTACTTCTATTAGTAAAAAGGTTTAATTCCATGAGCCCCCCCCCCCTCCCCAAATCATTCTCCATAAAAGCCCTGGCGAGATCCAAAGTACACACACTATTGAAGGCTGATATCAAAATCCCATAAAACCCCTTCCACGTCGCCATTCCAGTTCAGCACGGTTGTGCCCCATATCAAGCACGGCCATGCCCGCTATTACCGAATCTGATCCTCGTCAACTCTTATACCTTAAGGTATAAAAGTTACTTTTTCACAATTTGAAGGGAACAATGACTCTTATATCTAGATATAAGAATAATTCTAGTCTTATAACCTTAGGTATAGGAGTGGATTTTATTATTTTTTAAGAAAATATGAAAAATTGTAAAAAAAAAAATACTCTTGTACCTTATTATAAATAGTCTTATACCTTTAGGCATAGGAGAAGATTGTTTAATGAAATATAAGTCTTTTATTATTATTTTTAAGAAAAGATGAAAAATTGTGAAAAAAAAAATACACTCTTATACCTAGGTTAGTATAAGAGTATTTTTAGTCTTATACCTTTGGGTATAAGAGCGGCGAGGGAGGGGTATATGTGAGTGTGGGTTTATGTGGAATTTTGCATTTCGCTTGGGCTTTTATAACTTTTACATTTCGCTACGCTAAGGGGCCCTAGGGTCTTCAGCACTAGTAAAAAACATAGTTTTATTCAACTCATAAAATCCATATTCCTGAGATCCTCTGCCACTACTTAAAATCATAAACCCGCTATTCAATTTGCTCAATGAAGTTAAAAGTAATTAGTAATGCATTATTTCGTGAGTTATTAAGTACTTAACAACACTATAGAGTGTACAAATCGTAGGCAACGTGAGCTACCAAACAGAGGCCAAATCCATTAAGCACTAGAACGGAAACAGTAAGAAAATATTGGGCGACCTCATACTCACGTCTAGCATGGATTAGTTTCAAAGCATATCATCTAATCTCACAATATGATGCTTAAATAAAATGAAAATTATCTGACCTGTTGCCGAAACATAGGGGAATCATCCAATTTGGCGAAATGCATTTTTCCTTCCTGCATCTGATCCAAATCAACATCAGAACTGGAAATTATACATCTAATTCATACGATGTGATTCTTTCCCGCCCTTGCCCTAATCCATCAGTTTCAATCGTGTACCATAAATAGAAAATCCATCGTCTAAATCAATTTCGTACAGAATACGATCGAAAAAACCCTTATATGAAACTCAATCACAATTTTCCTGGATATTGTATAATCCTGTTTGGAAAATAATCGATCATGAAAAAAATTGAAAACGTTAGTGAAGCGTGGACAACGTGGTGAAGAGAGAGAGAGGGTTTGGGTATTTTGAGAGGCGTGAAGAGAGCGGAAATGAAGGACGAGGTTGAATACGGAGAAGCCATGGTCGCGCATTTTCATGGTTGTCATTCCTTGTTTCTCTGATTGCTACAATATAAACTGACTAGTGAGGTGTTTCTGCGTAAGGTGCACGCTGGGGCTTAGGGCAACTTTAACGGTAAGATTGTTAGCTTTCTATTCACGTGGCCTCAGATAAACCTCTCTACATTTTTCCTGTCTTAGTTTTTGGCTGACTTGAAATCAAGGTTGTAAAATTTGAGTGGCTGAGTAAGTCGGACTTAGCGCCTGGGTAGGCTTAGGCTAGTATGCCTAGAAACATCAACATGTGTATCACCAATGGTCCTACTATTTGCACAATTTTTTTTATTAAAATAATGTGTAAATAACCTAGATATCATAAATCAACATTGTTAATTGTGAAAAGCTATCATTAATCAATAATGAAGCTTTTTCTTTATTTTTTTTAGTCTTTGACTTTTTCAACCTAATCTTCTAAAAAGTAGTAGTAATAATTATATTATCCCCTATATATATACTAGTCTTTTAGATTTAAAAATTGGAGATTTATAATTTTATTTTTTGAATATATTTATAATTTATATTATATATTTATCTAAATAGGTTTATTATTTTTTTAGACTTACATATATTGAAATTTTAATTTTTTAAGGTAATTTTAATAAGTTTTTTTCTTATATTAATAAAAAAAATTATGCAAAATGTGTCCTAATTAAATAATTTACATTCATTAATATTTAAAATTAAAGAAATTAAAAATTCATTTAATTTAAAAGAAGTCATCTCATTTCATTTCTTGAGTCAATCTAATACAACAAATTCAGTAGTACGATTAGAGCGCAAATATTGCTCATAGCTGTTAATCCAAGTCATGTATGGAGTAACCCATCCAGCTGCACAATTATATCTGAAATGAACCCACTGTGACATGAGAGTAGGCATTGGATACCCCCCTGTCACTGTTACTTGGACGTAATGATTATTATTAACGTATCCGATTGCAATAGTAACATGTTGATACCATGGGGGTGGACTAGATCGGAGCGGTAAATACGTCATGCTGCCTGCAATGCTTAGAACATGCAATATCACATTGTACTTTGAAGCAATAAGGACACCCATTTCAGGCATACTCATCCAATGCTTGGGAGCTGCACATCTATCAATCTCAAAGAAATTCAATGAATTATAAACATTTAACCATACTCCAACGCCAAACATCTCAACATATTTTGCATCATAAGTGACCAACTCTTCTATCAAATTATGTCGAATAGTGGGCCATGCATCTTCGAAAAAGCCGAGGAACCAATGGAACCGGCGGGTAGAATCGGAACCGGGAATCGGCGAGAATCGGGAACCGCCGAAACCGGGAACCGAACGTAACCGGAAGCCGGATTGAAACGGTTCGAATACGAATCCACCATATTGGGAACCGAGGAACCGGCGGAACCGGGAACCGGCGGTTCCGAAACCGAGAACCGGGAACCGGCGATTGATAAAGGTAAGTTAAATGTAATATTTAGAATTTATTTAGTATTTGTATTTGTACTTGTAGTGTAGTGTTGTTTTATTTAAATTAGACTAGAATTTAGATAAATGTTGTAATATAGACTATAGAGGTATAGGCTCCTTTTGCCTATCCTTGAATTATAAAATGGAAAGACTTGGTTGTCCCCCTCATTGTAATATTTTCAATTATATTAATAAAATTATAAGGGTGCCGCCCCTTTTTTTCCCTAAAAATATTGTTAGAATTTTTATTCTATCTTTAATAATATACTAACCAAATTTTGTCCACTTCTCATTCTTTTCAAAAACATACTCCCCAAATGAAAAAAAAAACAAATTAGTTAGTGTCTTTACTGTCTTAAGAGGTTTGGATTTAAAAAAAAAAAAAAGTTAGATGGTGATAGAACCGGTGGAACCGTTGAAACCGGAACCGGCGGATAGAACCGGGAATCGAATTAATATGGTTCGAATACGATTCCGGCTATTTGGAAATCGGGAACCGGAACCGGAACCGTTTGGACATGTCATCCCATGAAATTACTACGCGCCGCATCATCCCTCTGTTACAAAATGATTTTTTATTTTTTCGGCAATTTTACTAATAAAATTTGAGCAATTATTTAGGTTCCTTTAATTATCTTTAAAAAATGTAAAATTTATTATTAATAATATTTTATTATACTTTACTTTTTATACTTGATGCTACCATAAGAAAATTTGGTTGCACAGGGACTGAATAAGATGGGATACTTCGGCTCCTTCCTTGCAGAATGGGTTATCTACACACAAGAAAGCACGTTAACTAGGCCGGGGGTGACTCCGGCGAACCCCCTCCGGCGTGAGAATGAGGTTAGTAGCTCAAGGTGGACAGTGTATCAATGGAAGCTTTAGAGAGAGAGAGTAGAGAGAGATAGACCTGGTTACAAATGAGCCATTCATCCATTTTTATACTCCCAAGCCCCCATGTGCCTTGCACATGGGGGACACGTGTCAATCATCCACATGGGGTCACCAACCACTTTCACCATAGTGGGATTTCACTGTTCACCTGGTCAAATCAAGCTACAGTGGACTGCAGAGCACCGAAGCGGGATATCCTTCAAACTAAGCCGCAAGCGACAACAGGCTTTCAGGCGGCAATGTCCATGGTGCTACTAGCATGGTCACCATGATTCCCGCCATAGGAACTCCACTGTTCACGCCACTCACCAGGGGTTAACCTCGTCTTATCCACTTTCCTATATCCCCAGGCGGGATGAACCCATCTCGCAGGGGCCTTCCCGCCATTCGACCACACTTATTGTCATATTGTATCAATGGGGCCTTTATTCCATTATTCCGTTGGGCCCATTATGCTGCCTTGTGGCCCAATTGATCTTAGGCCCAATCACATTTTATAATATCGCATCAATACTCATAATTTTTTTTCTTATAATTCTCATATGATAAATCAAAATAAAAATATTAAATCAAATCGGGATAGTAGTATTTTGAGATTAATTAAAGTAAGGAACTCAGGTCCATGCAATTCGGCTCCATTATTATTAAGTGAGAGAGGGGTAGAGTACAACTTTCAATACTTTTATGGATGCACGTGCCAATTACTCAAAAATAGACAGACTATTCATTAATGATTTTGTGCGAATAGAATTTTGATTGTGTAAATAGAATTACCCATCACCCATTTGAAAGAAATTGAGTCGGAAAGATATTGCTTAGTTCGATGTTTAGAATTCTTGTTAAATAAAGCACTACAATCGATAGCGAAGCAAAACAAAAAATTGTGGAGATCGAAATAAAATAGACATAAGATAAGATGTTGCAAATAATATACAAATTTGATTACAAAAGCGATCTAAATTACAACTTAGGCCCCGTTTGTTTCATCGTAAAATATTTTTTGAAAAATGTTTTTCGTAAAATAACTCGTTTTTCGTTGTTTGGTTGTTTTCCGGAAAATCGTAAAGCATTTTCCGTTGTTTGGTTGTTTTCCGGAAAATGTTTTCCGTAAAATAACTCGTTTTCTGTTGTTTGGTTGTTTTCCGGAAAATAGAGAAAACGTTTTTCGGAAAACATTTTATGCCCTTCCTAAGTAAAACGACTTACTGACCTTTTCCTAAGTAAAACATTTTCCGTAAAATGATGCCCTTCATGTACAACTCATATTTCACAAGGTACAACATTCTACTTCCCCATTCTAATAATAATAATAATAATAATAATAATAATAATAATATATCAAAAAATATTTTCATTAAAAACATGAAAATATTTTTCGAAAAATATTTTCCTTACCAAACAGCCGAAAACATTTTACGTCCTTCCTCCGTAAAACATTTTTCGGAAAACATCTTCATTTTACAGAAAACATTTTACAGAAAAACATTTTTCGGAAAACGTTTTCCGAAAAATGTTTTAAGTCGAAACAAACGTAGCCTTAATATTATTTTTTCTTCAACATAAGGGGTCAAAATTAATTTTTTCTTATCATTTTAGTGTTGAAAGATAAATTGTTCTTGTTAAAAAGGTAGTATAATGTCCCTCTTGCAAAAAGGGTGGCTTCACCACTAACCGCAATACTATAACATTTACGGTAAACCATCGAACAAAATCTTTTATATTATGCCCCAGTATTACTTTAATTTTTATATTGTCTAAACAACATATACTCCCTCCGTCCCACAATTATGTAAAATTTTTGGCCCGGCACGGAGATTAACAGGCCCGTCTCAATAATTATTGAGGCCCTGTGCGAAATGTGAATATTGGGCTCCTAATGTTTAAAAATTAATACAAAAAATATAATATGTATATATAAGTGTTTTTATATAAAGATTAAAGTTTTACAAAATTAAGCAATAAAATTAAAAAATAATTTATTACATTGATCATTACTTTTCGCACATGTGAATCTTTTATGATAAACCTTTAAGTGCTCCATTTTGAGACTCATTCAACTTTTCAATTCTTTTTTGTTTCTTACGCTTTTCATGATCAGGAACATATTTTCTAATTTTCGGAGGCATAATTAAAGATTATTAGAATGTAATGGATTGAAAAAACCTGAAAAGTGCAATTTTCAGTCAATAAAAATATTCTTGATTGACGACACCTATTTTGACTCTGCAAAAACAACAACAACAACAATAAAACAATGAGATTAATAATTAAATCAAATATGAAGTTATTTTATTTCATCTAAAATCATAAAATCAAAAGAATAAAATTAAACATAAAAAAAAAATAAAGTCAACAGTAAATATGTAAAAGTCAGTCAATTAATTAAAAGTCTAAACCTAAAAGAATAAAATAAAAAATTTTACCTTTTAAATTTCTAATCCCAAATCAGCCACTTTTCATTCATTCTCTAAAGTTGCAACTTGGAACGAAGAACGGAAGAAGTTGGAAGCCTGGAACAAAAGTTGGATCGACGCCGTCGGTCGTTGATTGCCGCTGTTGCCGATTGTCGTCGCCGATTGCGATTGGAACCAAAGTTGGAACAAAGCTTCTTCAATTCTTCTCAAGCGGGTTTGTCAATTTGGCTAGGCGATGATTGATGGAGCCGGATTGTGATTTGTGAGGTATTTAAGTTTATCGTTAAATCAATTACCCGTTCTCCCGTTCTCCTCCGCAATTTTCAAGTTAGTTGCGCCATTGATTTTCCTACCCTTGAATTTCGACGCTGATTGTGTTATTATTTTTTTTTTATGGAATTTGGAGATATATACTTTTTTTTTTAAGATATACTCCCTTCGTCCCACCTTAGTGTAGACTAAGGTGGTGGGCACAATAACTAAGGAATATTATTAAGATAATGAAAATGTGTGGTAGAAAATGAAGAGAGAGAATGAGTGGAGTGAATAGTAGGTTGGTTGAATAAATTGTATGGTGGAAAATGAAGAGAGAGAATGAGTGGGTGGGGTAGGAAAAATAAAAAATAATAAAAAACTTTCTAATTTTGATAGTCTACACTAAGGTGGGACGGACGAAAAAGGAAAGAAGTCTACACTAAGGTGGGACGGAGGGAGTATATTTAATGGGGCCTAGAAAAATGGGGGCCTCCAAAATTTGGGGCCCGGTGCCGAAGATCCTCTTGCTCCTGATGATAGCCGGCTCTGGAGATTAAGGTAAAAAGTGATAAAGGTAATGTGTTGTGAGTGTAAAAGTAAAATAGGAGAGAGAATGAGTGGAGAGAATAGTAAATTTAAAAAGTGTTGTGAATAAAGAGAAGTGGGTCTCATTTCCATTTTGAAAAATTATTGATTATTGTGGGACGCTCAAAAGAGAAATTTTTCGGTATTATTACGAAACGGAGGGAGTATGTAGCTAAATAACGTATGTAGCTAAACAACATATGTAGCATGCATATTATAGATGGCATTTTTAGCGTTTTGTAGATCCAGAACAAAACAAAATTATGGGCCCTTAAATAAAATTATAATTCGGTTAAAATAAATAAGGCCTTATGACTTTTTAATATATATCAGTATATATAAATATAGTAGCATAAGTAGCTAAAATTTGATCCTATAATCTACAGCGAAAAAAATACTCCCTCCGTCCCGTTCGAAAATGTCCAAACCAAACCTCGCACGCAAATTAAGGAAAATAATGTAGGAAAGAGAAAAAGTTTAAATGTTGTGAGTATGAAAAATTAAATAGGAGAGAGAATGAGTGGGAGGAATAGTTAGGAGAGAGAATGTTGTGAGTGTAAAAGTAAAGTAGGAGAGAGAATGAGTGGGTGGAATAATAATAAAAACTTTCCTTTTTGGGAAAGTGTCTTTTTAAATGGGACGCCCAAAATGGAAATTTGTGACTTTTCGGGCGGGACGGAGGGAGTATATAATAGGAATTGTAAATTAAATATAACTTACGATTGGGCCTCGGTTATTCAAACTTACTCCCTCCGTTCCACTTCAAGTGAGTCACTTTTCTTTTTGGTCCTTCCCACTTTAAGTGAGTCATTCCATAAATAAAAATATGTGAACAATGTTTCAGACATTTATACGGTTATAGTTAAATACAGGGAACCATCCGTACAGGGAACGACGCAATTCACCAAAATACCCATTATATATATATATATATATATATATATATATATATATATTCATTTCACAATTCAAAAACACGCTCCCTCTTCCTCTCTCGCTCTCTCTCTCTCTCTCATTACGACGAACAAATACACTGATCGGCCATGGCTCGAGTAAAAATTCCGGTCGTCCCTGCCGGAACTTCCGCCGCCGCTACCACCACTGCCATCGCCGCCGCCTCCGCTTCTACCACCGTGCCTGTAAAGAAGGTAATTCGATTTGAACCTAATTTTAACCTAATTTTACGTTCATTAAATTTCCAATGTCTAATGGCGCATGTTTTTTATTGCTTCAATTGATTTGCCATTGATTTCGACGTCTTTCATGAACTGGGTTTAAGGTGATTTTAATGGCTGAAATCGTGAGAGTTCACACGGAAAGCACGTCGTGTGAGTTCACACGAGATGCTTCTCGTGTGAATTTACACGAGAACCTTTTATTAGATCGCTAGGTCAAACTGTTTCATTAATTGAAACATGATTTCTCTTTTATCCATTTTATCATCAATTCTGTTTGTTATTCCGTTCTGTTGATTCCATGTTCAAATTTCTTGGAAATTTAACCAAACTGGAGAGATGCATCTCGTGTAAAATCACACGAGATGTGCCCAGTGTCCACTCTTTTTCTTTACATCGTTCATATTCAGTTATAAATGCTAAATAGCTAATTTATTGTCTCTTATTTGTTTTTTTGTAGGCACGTGAACGTATGACCGCGTCCAATAGAAAGAGGAAGACCGAGACGACATCTAAGGTAGATAAACGCAGCAAAAAGATACATGATAGGACTATCGTGCGTGGGTCTGCGCTTGAGATTGAGGAGGATGTAGGAGATGATCATGATAGGACTTTGCAGCCTGAGCAGCCTGATACTGGGTTTGAGCATGAGATTGAGGAGGATGTAGGAGATGATGAGGCATCTTCTGATTTTGATGATAGTGGTGCGGAGGATGTAGGAGATAATGAGGGATCTTCTGATTCTGATGATAGTGGTGAGGAGGATGAGGAGGCGGAGCAGGAGGGTGGGGATGATGATGAGGAGGAGGAGGGGAGGGATGATGATGATGAGGAGGAGGAGGAGGAGGAGGAGATACGTGATGTTAGACCTTTGAGGCATGGGAGGGGAGGGGTCAGGATGTGGCTGGAGGGCGGGGACGGAGGAGGAGGCAGGGTGCGGGTGAGGAGGAGCCACCATCATGGCAGATTCAGAGTGACCCAGTGTGGCGGCCCGCAGAATGTTTCACTTATATACGGGTTTGGTGATCACAGAGCCCGAGAGATTTGGAGGACGCCACTAGTGAGTCGGTGGTGACTTTTCATACGAGACTCGCATCTCGCAAAAGTAAGATAATCATTTATGTGAATTTATTAAAATCTTGAAGTTGTTTGGCACACACTCTAAATATTCCATTAATTATCATCCCATACTTTTCTCGATCTCGAGTATTGATTATATTTTTTGTTTGGAATAAACAGGTTCAAGCGTGATGATCTCGGAGGCTATCGATAGAGCATGGCCGACCCTCGTTGATGCATCGGGCATCCAGCACCGCACGATGCCACCATTCGAGGCCTAACCATGCGGCGATGACGGCATTTTGGAACGGTGGTCTCCCGAGACTAACTCGTTCCACATGCCGTGGGGAGATGACCATTACGTTACACGACGTCTTTCATATCCCGGGTATGTTGTTATATATTATCAATTTCAAGACTATATTAACTATCTACATTCATCTCTTGTACTAAAATGTGTTATTTCATCTTCAATTTACTGGTATCGGTTATTGGCAGTGCACACTGTTCGGTATCGGATCCAGTGCACGACCTATCCGGCATCACTAGACACCTCATTTGGGGCGGCACCGGTACTTATTAAAGGATGTCCGACGTCTCTTTTCTTCCCGTATAGGCGCATGATCGATGCCCGGCGTAGCCGCGTATATCCCGCACCTCTTAGGTTCCACGATGTTCGTGGACAAGAGTGAGATAAGGTGCCTGACCTACCTTTCTCTATGCGTGGATCTTGAGAGACTCCCCCACTCTCTCCCGGGGATCGGCTACATTGGCATATTTATACCGAGAGTTGGGAAGGCGTCCGGATGCGGATGCACGGATGGGTGGTTGTGCGACCTTCTTAGAGGTACATCTTACTCTACTCACTTTCTTTTTACTCTGTCGACTCCCCCCCCCTCTGTAATTACATGTTGCATTTGATTAGTATTTAATACTTTTTTACATACATCTCAGGGGTGGATGAGACATAGGAGTACTAGCAGGGGTAGATGGTGTGGGTTCTGAAGCTGATTTCCGTTTGTGCGTGGACTTCGAACTCGCTTGGGTTGATGCAATGAATGCAGATCTAGACCTGAAATAGGGCAAAGAAAAGAGTGAGAAGCATTCATACTATCAACATGCAAATCAAATACATCAAGAACGTAATCAACAGTGTGAGCCACAAATGAATGAAAATCTATACCCTTTGCTAGTCGAGGATGGTGTAACGGGGACTCGAAAAAAGTTGTTAGTATGCTCCCAATCTGACGGTTCTCTGGAACTTCCGGTCAGGGTTTATTCGCCTTTGAAATATGATCCGGCTCGTAAGCATCTCTTGTATGGTGATTTAGCCCTTCTTCCATCATTTTGAATAACTTTCTCCTTACCTGTTCAGTGTGCTTCCTCAAATTTATTCAACATAGCTTGAAAATTGTCTTTATTTATTGAAGGCTCGATGGAGGGTTGTCTACTTCAATGTCCAACTTCTTCCAAAAATCATGAATCGAGTCCACTCAATCCGTCCCCACGAGTCCCTCTATCCGTGCAATCTCGTGACTACATGGAAGTCCGTGTGTTTGCCTCGTAGTAACACCCGCAGCGGCCTCGGTGATGACATTACCCCATTACGACCCCGCTTGATTTTCCGAAGTCGACCCCGCTCTTGTCCGATAATGCGCAAGGCTTCCGTTGACACTTTAGTCAATATGTTGTGATACGATTACGGGTCCTCAAATCAATTGGAGTTCTCGGGTCTTTGATCTATTCATACCCCGTTTGATATTTTTTAGTTGGATATCGAAGATTTTATGAGCCTTTTTGAAGATTGTGTCAAAAGTAGAAGAAGCACTCCCAATCCCTTCTTCAACCCGTTATGCTCACCCTCACCCCGTTTGTGGTATGGGTCCCAAAGTGTGGTAACACATCCGTGTGCATGGACGAATATTCTCGAGAGTATGGAGTAATCCATGTATCGCGGAGGTAATCCAATAATACAGGATAAGATATGAAAGCGGTCACAAAGCCCTTGCCAACGTTCATCCCATTCACGGAGGTAGGGCCGAGATTGCATAATTGAAACTCCTCATGAATGCTTACGCCAAATCCTCGCTACCCGTAATTTAAGCAATTATATATATTATAAATAAAGAAAATCAATAAATAAGTAAATAAGTAAATAAATAAATACCGTATGACTCAACCCATGCCTTCTAACATTGACTTCGATATGCCTCCGACACAAGAAGTGTGCGGTGTCGGGAAAAACCGTACGGAGAGCGCCGATAAAACTCAATTCACGATCGTTGACAAAAACTGCTGGCAACCGGGGAGGTGTAAACAGCCGTGCAAATTGTCCAATGCCCATTTGTAATCATCCGCACTCGATACTTGAGGAACGCATACGCTATTGTGAAATTATGCCCAGGAAGTAAATCCTACAAACCGCAAGAAGTACAATCCCATAGCAGCTTGGTGTTGTAAGTGCGATCACCTTGTACAACATATGAAAAACAGCTTTAGCATCTTCATTTGCTAATGGGTGAGAGAAGAATATATCGCCGATCATGCCACTCTCGCCGTCTTCCCTCGTGTAGTATGTATATTCATGATCTTCGAGTAATTTAAGGAATTGTTGTAGCGGGGTCCTTCCTTGTCGTTCTTTTTCTCTATATTTTGTGATGGCATTGCGGACGTGCATCGGAGTGGTCACGTTCTTCTCATCGTACATCTTTAACATTGCAACTATGTCATTTGGACGCAATGAACATCCACTTGCGCTACACACAACGTCATATTCGCCACGTGTCAATTTCCCGAGAGGAAAACCTTCCGGATACAAAGGAAAGCCATGATTATGTATACCATTCCTTACAACATAACCCCATAACCCATCATCCCTCCTTTCTTTGGCATGTAGTTTAAAACTGCACTCTCTCTTCTTGCTACTACTCTTCTTTATATTCTTAGATCTTCCGGGCCTGTGATATCCACCAAAATGACATATTATCATCGCATAAGCTAGTTTATTTCCACTTCTATTCTTCGAGTGCTCTATAACAAGGTGTATATTTCGACGCCTCGCGATTTCCCGTACATGTGCAAGAAGCGCATCCCTGTTTGGAAATAATTCTGATGTCGTGAATTCATCACTGATATCCGGAAATGGACCCTGCAAAATACAGTACCAGTCAGTTTCAAAGCTCCAGTAAGTATACATTTCGTGTATAAATACACGACATAGATCAATATATCTCGTGTTAGTGTACACGAGATGTAAGCTACTATGTCGTGTATTTTTACACGAAATTATCTCCGTCAAAGATGGAATTTTGATTTTGATTTTGATCTCAATACAAAACAAAACATTAAGAACTTACTTCATAGAAGCTTGGATCATTGAAACTTGGAGAATGTTGATGTGGAGGAGAATTTGGTGAGATTCCTTCTTCTTCATCATGGACAAATTCTATCATATCAAGGTTAATACATTCATAAGAATCCATGCTATGATCATTGAAACTTGGAGAATGTTGGGGAGAATTTTGTGAGGAATCCATGCTAAGAACTTAGAGATTGATTTTCTGAATAATAATGGGGTTTCTGGTTTCTGTTCAGAATGGGTGTGTTTTAAGGAATTTTAAACGGCGAATTCAACGCAGCTCGTTTTGAAGGGTTTAACTGGATTTTAAACCTCTCGTGTACATCAACACGAGATGGAAGAATACATTTCGTGTGTTTATACACGAGATGTATAAATTATAAATGGCTACCTATTTTTTTTATTTTTTTTTCTACATTCTAAATGACATTTAAAGTGTTTTTCATCTATATGACATTCCTCAAAATCCAAATGGAAATTGAGTTACAAATATGCGCCATTATTTAGGGTTTTAAGGAATGTGTCCCGATCTTGTGAAAATGGTATACGGCTACCTCGTTTATTTTTTTTTTTAATTTTTTTCTACATTCTAAATGACATTTAAAGTGTTTTTCATCTACATGACATTCCTCAAAATCCAAATGGAAATTGAGTTACAAATATGTGCCATTATTTAGGGTTTTAAGAGTTTTATGTGTCCCGATCTTGTGAAAATGGTATACGGCTACCACGTTTATTTTTTTTTAATTTTTCTCTACATTCTAAATGACATTTAAAGTTTTTTTCATCTATATGACATTCCTCAAAATCCAAATGGAAATTGAGTTACAAATATGCACCATTATTTAGGGTTTTAAGGAATGTGTCTCGATCTTGTGAAAATGGTATACGGCTACCTCGTTTATTTTTTTTTTAATTTTTTTCTACATTTTAAATGACATTTAATGTGTTTTTCATCGATATGACAATCCTCAAAATCCAAATGGAAATTGAGTTACAAATATGCGCCATTATTTAGGGTTTTAAGGAATGTGTCCCGATCTTGTGAAAATGGTATACAGCTACCTCGTTTATTTTTTTTTTTTAATTTTTTTCTACATTCTAAATGAAATTTAAAGTGTTTTTCATCTATATGACATTCCTCAAAATCCAAATGGAAATTGAGTTACAAATATGCGTCATTATTTAGGGTTTTAAGGAATGTGTCCCGATCTTGTGAAAATGGTATACGACTATCACTTTTATTTTTTTTTTATTTTTTCTACATTCTAAATGACATTTAAAGTGTTTTTCATCTCTATGACTTTCCTCAAAATCCAAATGGAAATTGAGTTACAAATATGTGCCATTATTTAGGGTTTTTAGGATTTTATGTGTCCCGATCTTGTGAAAATGGTATACGGCTAACTCGTTTATTTTTTTTTATTTTTTTCTACATTCTAAATGACATTTAAAGTGTTTTTCATCTCTATGACTTTCCTCAAAATCTAAATGGAAATTGAGTTACAAATATGCGCCATTATTTAGGGTTTTAAGAGTTTTATGTGTCCCGATCTTGTGAAAATGGTATACGGCTACCTTGTTTATTTTTTTTAATTTTTTTCTACATTCTAAATGACATTTAAAGTGTTTTTCATCTATATGACATTCCTCAAAATTCAAATGGAAATTGAGTTACAAATATGCGCCATTATTTAGGGTTTTAAGGAATGTGTCCCGATCTTGTGAAAATGGTATACGGCTACCTCGTTTATTTTTTTTTAATTTTTTCTACATTCTAAATGACATTTAAAGTGTTTTTCATCTATATGACATTCCTCAAAATCCAAATGGAAATTGAGTTACAAATATGTGCCATTATTTAGGGTTTTAAGGGTTTTATGTGTCCCGATCTTGTGAAAATGGTATACGGCTACCTCGTTTATTTTTTTTTAATTTTTTTCAATATTCTAAATGACATTTAAAGTGTTTTTCATCTATATGACATTCCTCAAAATCCAAATGGAAATTGAGTTACAAATATGCGCCATTATTTAGGGTTTTAAGGAATGTGTCCCGATCTTGTGAAAATGGTATACGGCTACCTCGTTTATTTTTTTTTTATTATTTTCTACATTTTAAATGACATTTAATGTGTTTTTCATCGATATGACAATCCTCAAAATCCAAATGGAAATTGAGTTACAAATATGCGCCATTATTTAGGGTTTTAAGGAATGTGTCCCGATCTTGTGAAAATGGTATACGGCTACCTCGTTTATTTTTTTTTTAATTTTTTTATACATTCTAAATGAAATTTAAAGTGTTTTTCATCTATATGACATTCCTTAAAATCCAAATGGAAATTGAGTTACAAATATGCGTCATTACTTAGGGTTTTAAGGAATGTGTCCCGATCTTGTGAAAATGGTATACGTCTACCTCTTTTATTTTATTTTGATTTTTTTCTACATTCTAAATGACATTTAAAGTGTTTTCATCTCTATGACTTTCCTCAAAATCCAAATGAAAATTGAGTTAAAAATATGTGCCATGATTTAGGGTTTTTAAGGTTTTATGTGTCCCGATCTTGTGAAAATGGTATACGGCTACCTCGTTTATTTTTTTTAATTTTTTTATACATTTTAAATGACATTTAAAGTGTTTTTCATCTCTATGATTTTCCTCAAAATCTAAATGGAAATTGAGTTACAAATATGCGCCATTATTTAGGGTTTTAAGGATTTTATGTGTCCCGATCTTGTGAAAATGGTATACGGCTACCTCGTTTATTTTTTTTAATTTTTTTCTACATTCTAAATGACATTTAAAGTGTTTTTCATCTATATGACATTCCTCAAAATTCAAATGGAAATTGAGTTACAAATATGCGCCATTATTTAGAGTTTTAAGGAATGTGTCCCGATCTTGTGAAAATGGTATACGGCTACCTTGTTTATTTTTTTTAATTTTTTTCTTTATTCTAAATGACATTTAAAGTGTTTTTCATATCTATGACTTTCCTCAAAATCCAAATGGAAATTGAGTTGCAAATATGTGCCATTATTTAGGGTTTTATGTGTCCTGATCTTGAGAAAATGGTATATGGCTACCTCGTTTATTTTTTTTTAATTTTTTTCTACATTCTAAATGACATTTAAAGTGTTTTTCATCTCTATGACTTTCCTCAAAATCCAAATGGAAATTGAGTTACAAATATGTGCCATTATTTAGGGTTTTAAGGGTTTTATGTGTCCCGATCTTGTGAAAATGGTATACGGCTACCTCGTTTATTTTTTTTTAATTTTTTTCTACATTCTAAATGACATTTAAAGTGTTTTTCATCCATATGACATTCCTCAAAATCCAAATGGAAATTGAGTTACAAATATGCGCCATTATTTAGGATTTTAAGGAATGTGTCCCGATCTTGTGAAAATGGTATACGGCTACCTCGTTTATTTTTTTTTTTAAATTTTTTTCTACATTTTAAATGACATTTAAAGTGTTTTTCATCTCTATGACTTTCCTCAAAATCCAAATGGAAATTGAGTTACAAATATGTGCCATTATTTAGGGTTTTTAGGGTTTTATGTGTCCCGATCTTGTGAAAATGGTATACGGCTACCTCGTTTATTTTTTTTTTAATTTTTTCTACATTCTAAATGACATTTAAGGTGTTTTTAATCTCTATGACTTTTCTCATAATCCAAATGGAAATTGAGTTACAAATATGTGCCAATATTTAGGGTTTTTAGGATTTTATGTGTTCCGATCTTGTGAAAATGGTATACGGCTACCTCGTTTATTTTTTTTTTAATTTTTTTCTACATTCTAAATGACATTTAAAGTGTTTTTCATCCCTATGACTTTCCTCAAAATTCCAAATGGAAATTGAGTTACAAATATGCACCATTATTTAGGGTTTTAAGGTTTTATGTGTCCCGATCTTGTGAAAATGGTATACGGCTACCTCATTTATTTATTTTTAATTTTTTTCTACATTCTAAATGACATTTAAAGTGTTTTTCATCTATATGACATTCCTCAAAATCCAAATGGAAATTGAGTTACAAATATGCGCCATTATTTAGGGTTTTAAGGAATGTGTCCCGATCTTGTGAAAATGGTATACGGCTACCTCGTTTATTTTTTTTAATTTTTTTCTACATTCTAAATGACATTTAAAGTGTTTTTCATCTCTATGACTTTCCTCAAAATCCAAATGGAAATTGAGTTACAAATATGTGCCATTATTTAGGGTTTTTAAGGTTTTATGTGTCCCGATCTTGTGAAAATGGTATACGGCTACCTCGTTTTTATTTATTTTTTATTTTTTCTACATTCTAAATGATATTTAAAGTGTTTTTCATGTCTATGACTTTCCTAAAAATCCAAATGGAAATTGAGTTACAAATATGTGCCATTATTTAGGGTTTTTAGGGTTTTATGTGTCCCGATCTTGTGAAAATGGTATACGGCTACCTCTTTTATTTTTTTTTTAATTTTTTACTACATTCTAAATGATATTTAAAGTGTTTTTCATCCCTATGACTTTCCTCAAAATCCAAATGGAAATTGAGTTACAAATATGCGCCATTATTTAGGGTTTTAAGGGTTTTATGTGTCCCGATCTTGTGAAAATGGTATACGGCTACCTTGTTTATTTTATTTTTTATTTTTTTCTACATTCTAAATGACATTTAAAGTGTTTTTCATCTATATGATATTCCTCAAAATCCAAATGGAAATTGAGTTACAAATATGCGCCATTATTTAGGGTTTTAAGGAATGTGTCCCGATCTTGTGAAAATGGTATACGGCTACCTCGTTTATTTTTTTTTAATTTTTTACTACATTCTAAATGACATTTAAAGTATTTTTAATCTCTATGACTTTCCTCAAAATCCAAATGAAAATTGAGTTACAAATATGTGCCATTATTTAGGGTTTTTAGGATTTTATGTGTCCCGATCTTGTGAAAATGGTATACGGCTACCTCGTTAATTTTTTTTTAATTTTTTCTACATTCTAAATGACATTTAAAGTGTTTTTCATCTCTATGAATTTCCTCAAAATCCAAATGGAAATTGAGTTACAAATATGTGCCATTATTTAGGGTTTTTAGGGTTTTATGTGTCCCGATCTTGTGAAAATGGTATACGGCTACCTTGTTTATTTTTTTTTAATTTTTTTATTCATTCTAAATGACATTTAAAGTGTTTTTCATCTATATGACATTCCTCAAAATTCAAATGAAAATTAAGTTACAAATATGCGCCATTATTTAGGGTTTTAAGGAATGTGTCCCGATCTTATGAAAATGGTATACGGCTACCTCGTTTATTTTTATTAAATTTTTTTCTACATTCTAAATGACATTTAAAGTGTTTTTCATCTATATGACATTCCTCAAAATCCAAATGGCAATTGAGTTACAAATATGCGCCATTATTTAGGGTTTTAGGGAATGTGTCCCGATCTTATGAAAATGGTATACGGCTAACTCATTTATTTTTTTTTAATTTTTTTCTACATTCTAAATGACATTTAAAGTGTTTTTCATCTCTATGACTTTCCTCAAAATCCAAATGGAAATTGAGTTACAAATATGTGCCATTATTTAGGGTTTTTAGGGTTTTATGTTTCCCGATCTTGTGAAAATGGTATACGGCTACCTCGTTTAATTTTTTTATTTTTTTTCTACATTCTAAATGACATTTAAAGTGTTTTTCATCTCTATGACTTTCCTCAAAATCCAAATGGAAATTGAGTTACAAATATGTGCCATTATTTAGGGTTTTTAGGGTTTTATGTGTCCCGATCTTGTGAAAATGATATACTGCTACCTCGTTTATTTTTTTTAATTTTTTTCTGCATTCTAAATGACAATTAATGTGTTTTTCATCTCTATGAATTTCCTCAAAATTCAAATGGAAATTGAGTTACAAATATGCGCCATTATTTAGGGTTTTTAGGAATGTGTCCCGATCTTGTGAAAATGGTATACGGCTACCTCGTTTATTTTTTTTTAAATTTTTTTCTACATTCTAAATGACATTTAAAGTGTTTTTCATCTCTATGACTTTTCTCAAAATCCAAATGGAAATTGAGTTACAAATGTGTGCCATTATTTAAGGTTTTAAGTTATGTGTCTCGTATGGATCCACACGAGACACATCTCGTGTGGATCCACACGAGACACATCTCGTGTAGATCCACAATCTACGGGAGGCATCAATGGCGTCACTAATTCAAGAACCCTAATTCAAGAACCCTAATTCAAGAACAAGCATAATTAGAAGATGTATGAAAATTAAGCTCCCAAATCTTAATTAATCTGATTCTTCATTGAAAGCTCACCACCTAACTCTTCCCCTTTTCAGTTTTTTCCACCAAATCAATCATACGAGCAAGAAATGTGTTTCTGATTTTGATAAAGATATTGTGCTTACAGTTTGAATTTTGACTTGGGAAGAAATGGGGAATCGATTTATATGTATGAACAAGAAGGGTACATCTAATAATGGATCGAAGAGCAAGAGAATGGGTAGTCAATCTCAACGGTAGTTGGAGGCGACCGACGAGGAGCTTTTGCACCGGCAAGCTCTTTCTATGGCGATTCATCAACATTCGTGTAGATTGACGCGAAATGGTACATGAACATCTCGTGTGTTAGTCAAATATCTGCTTAGGTTTAGAATTGCTTAACCCAATCACAACAAGCATTAATGTGGACCCCTAATTTTAATTAGACCCAATAGAATTTTTCTATGTATGATAGGTTCCCTTAGTGCGAGTGCCAGTGTTTTTAAATCATGTAATTTTCTCAAGACCTTGAAGACTTGAAGATGTGAAGATTTGCCCCTATGTTCTTCTCTGTAAGTTACTCGGTTTGCTCTCCTAACCGATTGGTTCCCTAACCGATGGGTCAACCTAACCAGTTGCCTACCTAGTTGATGTAACCTTCACAGGTTGTATCTTTTACCTTGCCGGTTAAAGCTTTCTCTGCAAGCTTCCCTCAGCCTAACCCAACCGAAGCATTTATTGCTCCCAACTACCCAAAGAACCCCTTTAGCTAAAGTTGGTAAAGCAAGCATCTTGAATAGACAGCTGAAGTGACATTCCTGTGGCCGAAGCTCAAAATAGATTGCCAAAATGTCCAGTACTCACATCCTTCCAACCTCTCAAGGAAAATCTTCTCTCTCCTATCTCAGGCATTTAATGCAAAGATCCTTCAATTCAAAAGCATGCCTGATCAAGTCATCATTGCAACCTCTTCAAAGACAACAGCTCCTTTTCAAAGTTCACTATAAATAGCTTCCCTGGAGCATTGAAGAAGGTGGGTGCATTTATGATTCTTGAGAGTGAGTTCCTTTGAATTACCCACCTGCATACTCCATAGTTCAAGGCATTCAATTCAAGTCCCCTTATTCACTAGACATCTCTCGTTAGGACTTATACTCTGTGCACCTCAATCAATGTTGTAGTGTTCCTTCATTAGACTACCTTTGGAACACATTGATTGATTCACACACAACACCCTAGAGAAATTAGCTCAACTTGTGAGCACATCTCTAGAAAACACCAGGTCTTTATTGTAGCACGATCCATTAGTGGTCACCTTTAGTTTGGCGGCCTTCAATCATTGGCTTGCAACTTGTAATAAGTAGGAACCATTAATATAGTAGTGCACTTTCACAAATCCAAGTTCTGACCAAACTTGGTAGAGGACGTGCGCTTATTTATCACCGTGAACCTCTTCAAACAATGTGTCATTCTTACGTGTGCTTGTTTATTTTTGTGTAGTTGTAACTGGTTGACATTCTCTCAACTGGTCACAACCTATTGACTCAACCTACTGCTCAACTTGTTTGTCTTACTTGGAAATATAATTTGTCTTGTTTGTATAAGGATTTTTAACATACTGTTTTTGAAACTCTACCTAACCGGTTGTAAACCTAGCCTAACTGAAATCTCCGCTGTGCAAAATTAATCTAACAGTTGGCAAGTGTGTTTCCTACAACCTTTTTACAAAGACTAAGAGTTTTTAAGCAAAAAGTTTTAACAGGCTATTCACCCCCCCTCTAGCCTGATTTCTACCATTTGGGACCTAACAATTGGTATCAGAGCTAGCAATTTTCGAAAATCATTTTTCCAAGCTTAACCGCTTGAATTGCCAATTCCAAAATGGCAGGAAAAATCATGCAAACATACAACTTGACATCCGTTCCCATGTTGAACGATAACGAATTTCCAGTATGGAAAAACAGAATCATGCGGTACTTGGACTCAATAGATGATAGGTTAACCACTGTAGTCAGAGATGGTCCCATGACACCCCTGAAAATCAATCTTGCAACTAGAGCACCCAAAACTCCTCTCATGGATCATGCAGATAGAGAATCTGAACAAGATTTTGAGGTTTATGAAACTTATGTGCCAAAACCTCGTGAAGAATGGACTGAGGATGACAAACTTTGTGATTCCTTGGACCGAAAAGCATTGCACATCATAACCTCAGGACTTGATGACAGACTGTACAAACAAGTACAATGCTATGAGACCGCTCAACAAGTATGGCAAAGTTTACTCAGATATTATGAAGGAGATCAAGTGGCCAAGGACAACAGACTCTACAAAAGCGTCGCTGAGTTTGAGTCCTTCAAGAAGAATCCAAATGAGACAATGAAGGAAACGTACGACCGATTTTGCGAGGTGAGTAACTCTTGTGCATCTTTAGGTAGAGTCTATACCATGAAAGACCTAAACATGAGATTCCTCAATTCTCTTGGAGACTTGTGGCATGTGAAGGTTGCTATTTTGAAAGAATGCCGTGATTTGAACATTACTCATATCCAGAACATTGTGTCTACTTTGTTCTTATATGAGGAAGAGCTCAACCTACTGAGCGGAGTGCAAAAACAATTTAAAAAATTTATCTCTGCCACTCGCATCGAGATCTTCCCCGGTTCTTCTATGCTTACCAGCCAAACTACTACCATTGACTCTCCCTCAATATCTTAGCCTCAACCAACTCAAGCCAATACCTCATCTAGCACACCTCTTGAGGTAGAGGATGAATTTGCTGCATTTGCTAGAAACTACAAAAGGTTCAAGGATTTTAAGAAATCCCACAGCAAATCATTCCAACCCAAATCCTCATCTTTCCATAGATCTGAGAACTATCAAAGGAAAGGCCAAACCTCAACCTCAACCGACGGAAAAAATGCCCAAGGTGAGCTTGTGTGTTACAACTGTAGAAAACCCGGCCATTTTGCCTCCAAATGTCCTCAACCGAAATATGAATTTCTGAGGAAGAAACCATTCAAAAAATTCCCTAGATCTAAAAGTTTAGTTGCTGAGGATGGAACCGAAAAGGCTATGCCGATCCTGGGTTTGAGGCCCGACTCGAAAATGAGAATGCTGAATCAGATGAAGAAGCTGATGTCAGTTTTGTTGCTATGGATGGAACATATGACAAACCCATCTCCCTACAGACTCCTATCTTTAGACACCCCAACTCAAATGAACAATCATCCTATGTTGACCAGACTCCACCTATGAGATCTCCCTTGACATACTTTGATGAACCCATTCCTATTCCCAAGGTAGATGCAGGTAATCCATATAATTTCAAAATTCAAAACATAGGTGGATCCTGCATGGTCGGGCCTAAAACCATGCCCACTCTCAGACCGCTGATGCAACCAATTCAACCGACCTATCAAACTCAAGCCTTACCGATCGCCTCTTATCAACCGATGCTTGAGAACCGACCGATTCACTTAAAGCCTCTAACCGAGCCTAACCCTGAACCTATATCATCTCTACCAAATTTTGATCCCAATTTTGAACCATCATCCTCTTCCCCTCAGCCTACTGTTGACCCTATGCCCAATATGTCAAAGTCTGAAATGGCAGAGGTGATGAATGAGCTCTTCTCCGACTTTGAAAAATTAAATGAAGCTCACAAAATTATGGCTGATAATTTCAAAATGATATCTACTAAAAATGACTCTTTGAAAGCTGAAATAAAAGTTTTGAAAGAAAGCAAGCTAGAGTCTGTTCAGTTGAAGAAAGATAATCAAGAACTCACTAAGAGACAAAACATTTCTGTTTGTCAAATTGCTGATCTTGTGTCAAGAAATAATTCTCTTTCTAAAACCATTGACACATTCACAAAATTCCGAGCTGCTATGGAGACTATCATACAAGATCAGATATCTCCTAACCGAGATGTTACAACTGGAATAAGTTTTACCTCCAGCAGTAAGGAAAAAGACAGCAATGACAAACCGATTACCAAGTCTATCTCTGAGAACTTGATGGGTAAATTTGATGATGCTCAATCCAAATTGATTAAGAGAGAGTTAACTAAAGCTTTCAAAGCTGTTCCACACACCTATCCCAAGGGAAGGGAACAGATGAAGGCTTATTTGGGCAAAAACAAATCCCAATGGACCGAGTGGGAGTAGCCGATCCCGAGCTAGGACAATATGTTCCACTCGGTGATGGTAAAAGCAAAGGTGGAATTAAAATTGCTAACCAGGTTGCAGGTAAGGAAACCTCAACCTAAGGAAGCCATCACCGGTAAAGGACCAACCTGGCCGACAACCGTCACCGGTCAACCAATCGGTGAGGACTTCCCAACCGGTAAAAGACCTTCCAAACCAATGCAACCGGTCAACAAAGCTAAATCCATTACCTTCGTTCCCAAAGGATCTGTTTCTGCTCAATCAGTGAACTCTTCTGAAGCAAAGGCTATATTGAACATCCAATCATCTAATCCCCCTCAGCCATCTTCTAACAAATGCGTAAATTGTGGTTTTATTGGTCACAAGGCTTATGAATGCCTCTTGAAGCACCTATCTGGACCCAGTGAGTCTAAAAGCTCGTGTGGTGGCTGTGCATGGCTGCCAAAGAGGAACTAACTCTTTGGACCCAAAAGAATAAGGGGGACCATAAGCTTACTGTTTTATTTCAGGAATGCTTAATGGCCTCAACCGATGCCGTAAGGATGTTTGGATTATGGACAAGTGGATGCTCTAGGCATATGATCGGTCATGCCGATCTCCTAACCGATCCGGAAGAAGCATCGGTCATCCAGCTTGTCTTCGGTGACAACGCAAAGGGTAAAATTATCGGTCGTGGATCCATCAAAAGAGGTACATTGTACGTAAGGTATCTTTGGTGGATGGTCTAAAACACAACCTTCTCTCTATTTCACAATTTTGTGACAAAGGTATGCATTGTGTTTTCAATTCTTCCAACCGCTATGTGAAAGACATTGCTACATGTGAAACACTTCTCACCGGATACGTAAAAGGTAACGTATATGCTATAGACTTAAACAATGTTTCGAATGTTACTAATGTTTGTTTTGTAGCTAAGAACATCAGTGAGAATTCTGGTTATGGCACAAGAGACTCGCCTACCCGAACTTCAAATATCTATCTAAGCCGGCTAATAAAAATCTAGTCGCCGGCTTACCTCAGTGTGTCTGGCTGATCATGAAAGGAAATGCAGAGCCCGCCAATTAGGAAAACAACATAAAGAATCTTTCCACAAAGAAGCTCCCCTGCATGTCCACTTCTAGGTGCCTAAATGCTACATATGGATCTGTTTGGCCCCACAACGACCGCGCCGCTTAGGGGGTAGCAGATATGCCTTGGTTGTTGTAGACGACTTTTCAAGATATACCTGGGTAGAGATGTTTGCTTCAAAAGATGATACATATGAAGTTGCTACCAGACTTTTCCGTCTACTTCAAACCCAAAAGGAGTGTGACATCATCAGTATGAGATCAGATAATGGAACCGAATTCAAAAATCTTGGAATTGCTCAGTACTGTGATGATCATGGAATAGATCATAATTTCTCAGCTGCTGGTACACCGCAACAAAATGGTGTAGTTGAAAGAAAGAACAGGACTTTGATCGAAGCTGGAAAAACAATGATATCCGAAGCTAGGCTTCCCAAGTATTTTTGGGCTGAAGCTATCCATACAGCATGCTTCACCCAGAATAGATCTTTGGTCAACAAGTTTCACAACAAGACCCCTTATGAGTTGTGGCGTGGCAGAATCCCCAATATTAGTTTCTTCAAGATCTTCGGTTGCAGATGCTATGTACTTTACAACGGTAAAGAGCGCCGAGGTAAATTTGATGAAAAAGCTGATGAAGGCATTTTTGTGGGATACGCCAAGCACAGTAAGGCATTTAGAGTTTTTAATAAACGGTTGTTGAAAATTGTTGAATCTGTTCATGTTACTTTTGATGAATTTGATTTGCTAGAGTCTGACAAGGCTCCAAATTGTACTGATAGTTCTGGTGTTTTTGAGACAGGTGAAACAGGTAATCAAAACTCAAATCAAACCACCAGCATCAATGCAAATCAGTCTCCAGCTCAACCGTCAGCCTCTAGTGGTGTAACCTGTAGAGACTTAGTTGATGACTCATTCTTTCCTCAATCGGTTAGGCATTCCAATGTTCAAACCCACTTAACTGATCCTCTTCCAGCTAGTCCTAATATTACCATTCCAAATTCACCACCAGGAGCTGAACCAATTTCACCCAATAACTTACCATTTCCATCACCACTTACCGATCACCATCATCAGTCAGCTTCACCCTCACCTAACCGATCACCTCAACCGATCTCTTCTCCCTTAATCGATTCCACTCGTCCAATAGAAGCCATTAGGTTATTCCTTGCCTATGCAGCCTACAAAGAATTTAAGCTATATCAAATGGACGTGAAAAGTGCCTTTCTCAATGGTGAACTTCAAGAGCTTGTATATGTTGATCAACCACCAGGATTTGAAGATTCCAAGAAGCCTAATCATGTCTACAAATTGAATAAAGCTTTGTATGGCCTCAAGCAAGCACCGCGAGCATGGTATGAAACTCTCTCCAAATTCCTACTTAGTGAGAAGTTTGAACGAGGTAAAATAGACACCACTTTATTTATTGCCAAGCATAATGGTCATTCATTGTTAGTTCAAATATATGTTGATGACATTATTTTTGGATCTACTAACGAAAAATTATGCAAGAGATTTGAGAAACTTATGCAGAGCAAATTTGAGATGAGCATGATGGGTGAGCTAACCTTTTTCCTTGGACTTCAAGTCAAGCAAACCCAAGAAGGTATTTTCATCAATCAAGCCAAATATACCAAAGATCTAATCAAGAAGTTTTGACTTGATTCCGCTCATCCTCAAAGCACTCCAATGGCCACAAACGTACACTTAGACAAAGACGAATCCGGTAAGAAAGTAGATATGACACTCTACCGAGGTATGATAGGCTCTCTACTTTACTTAACCGCTAGTAGGCCAGATATCATGTTTGCCGTATGTGTATGTGCTAGATTTCAAGCTGACCCAAGAGAATCTCACTTGCAAGCTGTCAAAAGAATCATTAGATATCTTGTGGGAACTACTAACTTAGGTTTGTGGTATCCAAAAGATTCATCATTTACACTAATTGGATATTCAGATGCTGATTTTGCAGCTTGTAGGGTCACCAGGAAAAGTACTAGTGGAACTTATCAATTTCTAGGTAACCGATTGGTTTCCTGGTCGTGCAAGAAACAGGCATCAATTTCCACTTCTACAACTGAAGCTGAGTACATAGCCGCTGGAAGTTGCTGTTCACAAATTCTATGGTTAAAGCAACAACTAGTGGACTATGAAATCCCTCAAGAAGTATGTCCTATTTATTGTGATAATACCTCAGCCATATCAGTCTCCAACAATCCTGTGATGCATTCAAAGACCAAGCACATAGACATCAAATATCACTTCCTCAAGGATCACGTTGAAAAGGGTAACATTGTTCTTTTAAAAGTCCATACTGATTATCAACTAGCTGATATTTTGACAAAACCATTGGACATTAAAAGATTTGAATTCCTTAGAGGAGAACTAGGCATGATTGATATTCGTTAATTTATTGTGCTAACTTTGCTGTTTGTGAAAGCTCTCAACCGATTTTGGGTGTTGCCTCAATTACTTATGCTCAACCGATGCTCTTGACCTACTGGTATCCCTAACCGATGGCCCTTAACCGATGCAAAAGCCTTCTCTCCTAATCGTCCAACTTTTCACTGTCTAACCGATCATCTCCTTGATCGGTCAAGCTTCAAGTGGTGACGTCAGCTCAACCGATTGATCATTACCTAGCCGACGAATTGCGGGCGGATTACTATTCACAATCCATTTTTAACCGGCGCGTCCCTAGCCGATAAGTCCCATCAATCTTTTCAGCCGTCTACCGTCCTTTTATACTTGTTGATTGGTCAAATTTAAATTTTTTGTGACCAAAAAGGTAACTTCTGTATCATTCCAATTTATCAAAAGGTTATCTTTTTGTCATTATTGCATTATGGTTTAACTGCTGCACACACGTACCTAGTTTTAATCTCTCATATTTAAAATCATGTTCAATATCTTTTTAAATATCTGTGCCATGCAGTTGAAACGTTTTCTTTATTTCAAAAACCTTTCCATCTTCTCTCTTTCTCTCCTATATAAGGAAATCAAGCTTGTCATTTAAACTTTCCGACTTATTCTCTCTGCAAGAGCACGAAACCTTCAAGCATTCAAACTTTCCTCCATTGTTCTTCAAACTCTAACCTTTTCCGGTAAAGTTTTTTTAAATTCTTTCAACTTGAAGAACACGAACTATTTTCAAAATATAAAAACTCACGTCTATTTTTTCTTTTGAAATGTGTTCTAACTTAGAATGTTTTGATTCTTAACTCTTTTGACAGATGGCTCCCAAACCAACCAAGAAAGACATTTTCGGAGGTTACATTCTACCAAGCTTCTTCGAATCTGAAGAAGGGAAAATCCTCCAGGCCATGCTAACTGCTTCCGGTTTGTTGCCGTTCTTGATGCCAGAGGGGAATGATGATATTATGTATGAGCTTGTCAATGAGTTCTTCAACAATGGCGTAGTTGATGATAATCCCAAGCCCGTCGTTGTTTCTCACATTACTTCATCTGTTGGTGGCTTTTCTGTTGATTTCTCCCCAACTTCCATAGCCGAAGCTTTCCCTACTCTTCCCTCAACCGGTTCCTCCTCCGTCACTTCGAAAGATATGGAATTAGCTTGGGCTACCGTTCGTGGAACCGACCCATTTGTGACCGGTGAAGGAAACAAGAAAGCCGATTTGGATGTTGTTCATTATGCCTTGACCGAAGTGATTGACCGATGTGTGATATGCCGGTCTGGTTCTCATCATTGTATCACTATGATACAATGGGAAGCCATTGCAGCTGTTATGCTTCAAAGGAGGTTCAACTGGTGCTCCTTCATCTACCGTGTTATCTTAATCGCCTTCAAGAAATTCCAGAAGGAGAAGCCCTTGTCCAGATCTAACAAGGCCAAGCCAATCCATTATCTTCTGATGAGTAGAATCCTCTTGAGAATCCCTTCAATTTTTACTATTTCTGGTGATCAGCCCTCGGTTCCCAAGTCATTTGTCAAAGCCTTCGACAAAGCCGATCAAGCGAGGATTCTTAGAGAAGCTAAACCGACGGCTCCCATTGCTGCTCCAACCGAAGCTCAACCGGCTAAGAAGAAGACCTCTCAACCGAAGAAGAAGCAGTCAACCGATTCCTCCAAGCCGGTCCCTCAACCTCAGCCTTCTCAACCGATCACCTCTCCGGCCAAAAGAAAATCCCCAGAACCTGATACTGAAGACAAAGAACATATCTCAACCATTATCCGACCCAAAAAGTCAGCAAGGAAATCCTCCAAACCTGCTACTCCTCCTCCAGCCACTTCAAAATCAAAACCAATTCCAAAAACTCCTTCCCAAATAGCCAAGGAAAATGCAGAAAGAAGAAAGAGAATTGAAGCCGACATTTCTTCATTCATACCCTTCATCCCCAACCGATTACTTGGCCATGACACCTTGACCGATGACATACCTATCACCGATCATGCCTCTAATCCCTCTTACCAAAGATGCCAACCGATCAGGAATCCCACCTTCCACATCTTCCACAACAATCCCTGGGCTATCAACCCTCAGTCTGCTCCCTCTCCTAGTTGGGTTTATCCAATTGATCATCTGCCACCATTTATTCGGAAGCTGCTCCAATTTCATGAAATCAACAAATCTTCCGTACCGATTGGCAACATTCAAGATTACATTGATTTTGGAAACCGACATATTGAGAATGGTGTATACTTCAGTAGACCTTGCCGTCTCAGAGACTTTGATCTTTCCGCTTCTAGGCGCAGTCTCATCAAACAATACAACAAGTTCTTCGATCAGCTTCCCCTCAAATGGAATGCTGTTTTCTTAGCTCAAGATAGAATGAGACAGGATATGATGGTCCAAGCTGTATGGGCAGATTTTGCCATTCTCTATGGAGCCGAAGATACGTTGATTGAGACTGACTATTACCAGTCTGGGAGATATGAAATGGAGTTTGACTCTCTCCCAAACTTTGACTCTGAACCGGTTTGCCTTGGCCCAAGAAAGAATCAGCTTATCAGGAATGTGATGGATTTGCTAGATAATTTACTGGATATGGATAATGAACTTAAGGCAGCTGGAAATATTTCCTTAGCCGATTTCTTTTCTGCAGTTCAGTCCACCTCTACCAAATGGCCCACGGTTACCGATGTTGAAATTGATGCTATGTTTGAAGATGATGAGGAAGAAAAGGAAAAGTCTGAGGAGATTCGAGTGCAGTTCAAGTTCTGACTCCAGTTCTGATGGAGATGATAGACCTGACCGAATGGAGGATACTGATCAAGCATTTACCACTCCTCAACCGATGGCAACAGTTAGAAGCCTAGGAGGAGGCATTACCGAAACCTCACCGGTTACTCCATTGGGAGGAGGCACTACATCCATACCGGTCTCTACTCAACCGATGATGTCTCCACTGGTTTCAATCCCTCCAACCGTTGTATCTACTGAACCGGTTATTGCCTCTCAGCCGATTGATGCCGATGATATCCTTTTGCAGCAAGCTGTAGCTGCTAGCCTCTTTGAAGTGGAGGAAAAGAGATTGCAAGACCAAGCCGATGCTCTTGCCACGGCTCAGGCTCTTCAGGCCTCTATTCTTGATAGTCAGGTGAGAGAAATCCAATCCTTACTTTCTAGTCCTCCAAGGGTTGAGGAGGAGACTCAGTCTGTGCCTCCCACTTCTTCTGCTCCCGATGACGAATCTGATTTCTTTGAAGTAGAGGATATATCTGATGATGATGATGATTTTAACATTCTAGATCCTGCTGTTCCTCCAGTTTATGCTGACCCTTGCCTTTATCAAAAAGATATCTTTTCTCCCCGAAACTATTACACTTCCAAATCTTCAATTCCTCGAACCTCTCATGGTATTCCCCTCTTTGGTCTTCAAGAAACTGAAAGAGAAGGATGTTGGTATTCCCTTCTACCTCTCTAGAACTGTTAGCCCTGGGGAAACCAGTCTCAATGCCCAAAAACCGGTTGTGCTTAAACTTCGCCTTCGGTTTCCTCCTCCCAAGGGTCAATCGGTCAAGCCCTCCAAAACCGATCAACAGTTGGTCACCAACTTTCCTTCCAAGCAAAAACCATTTTTCTCTCCTTCCAAATCTCAAAGGCTTCGTCATATTAGAATTCAAGGGGGTGTGGCTCAACCTGCTACTGGACCGATTGAATGCACTTTTTCCTCTGCAAATATCTTCATGCGTTATCTTTCGGTCAACAACCGTATTTCTCAGGTTTTGGAGCTGCATATTTTGAGATGGTGCTACGAAGTTACTCACAGAGTTGGGTTAATGCCAAATGTGCCTCAGCTTTCTATTATGAGAAATGGCCATCCTAGGCCATGGAGCAATATTAGGCAAGCTTCACTTCTTATCCTGGCTCTAAGAGTTATTCCTTTGATTCGATCAAAGCAACTTGCTTTCTCAATGGCCCCAGCTGCTGCTGAACTGATTGCCTCTGCTTTTGATGAAGCCCATGACATTCAGAATGCCATCACTCTTAGCCTTGAGTCTGATTCCCTTGTCTCTTCTGACCCCAATGACTTCCTCGTGTTTAGCCCCTCAGTTGCCTCTTCTGTATCAGTTGATGAGGAAATTACCTTTTCTCCAATCGGTCAAGTCTCAAGGATCGGTCCAGTCCATGTCACCTCTCCAACCGATTCTTCAACCGATATCTCAACCGGTTCTCCAACTCCATCTCTTACCGGTCGCTCTATTCCCCTCTCTGCACATCTAACCGAGAAACCTCCTACCGTTCCCCTTTCTCCACCAAACCCTTCCCTTGCCATCCAAGTGTTCATTCCTCAACCGGTTCAAGCCTTAACAGTTGCTACTCATCCAACCGGTCCTCCTGGTATTTCAGTCAGTTCCTCTACCGGTGATTCCTCTTCTGATAGTGATGCTGTAGCAGATGCTGATCCTTCACCTGATGCTCCCCAACCAGTTCCTGAGGATGAACTCAACCGTCCTGTTGTTGTTCGTGATCTTTGTGAGCTTTATGAAGCCACAGTTGCTGGTATGGTTAAGTCCAATCAGGAGGAGGAAGAGAAGAGGTTAGACAGAATGGAACACGGTTATGCAAAGGATCTAGCTAACTATGTGGCCGATTTGTTTGATAAAGATGCCAAGATCACTGATCTTTCCACTCAGCTAGGTGCCTTGTCTCAGTTGAACAAAGAATTGATGAACACTGCCAAGGATGCCCAAACCGATTTGAAGCTTGCAACCGATGAAATCAAGAAGTTGAACCAGAAGCTAGCCGATCAAGCCTCATTATTTAGAAAGACCAATACTGAGAGGATCAAGCTCAAATCAGAAAATGAAGTCCTCAAGAAGATGTTAGCGGACCGAGATGCTGAGAAGTCTGCTAGGAAGAAAAGGAAGAGAGATGAAAAGGAAGCCAAGAAGTCAGCCAAGAAATCTCGCACCCAACCAACCAGTCCATCGGCTACCCCTCCTTCAGACCCCAAGGATTTGCCTCCAACCGATGATCCTGCTGCTCAAGTCTAGAATGTAACCGATGAGGAACTTGTCTTTCCATCTTTTGCTTAACCGGTTGCAGCTTAATCAATGAGATTTTCTTGACCTCAAACTCTGTTGTTTTGAATGACTTGTCTTTCCTTATTTTCTTTTAATTATTTTTGAATGTTCAAACTGTTCTAACTATTTCATTTTGCAGGTTTACTCATTCAAAAATATTTTTTCTATGTTGTCTTAATTTTAAGCTTTCAATCTTTCTGTAAGATTTCTTAGGTTACATCTTCGATGTTACTTGACTTAGGGAATGACATATCTAAAAGATAAATCTTAAGTCATTCTTTTACTAAGTCAAGATGATGCTAACCTAGGGTGATTGGACTTAAGCAATTAGGAGGAGATTGTTAGTCAAATATCTGCTTAGGTTTAGAATTGCTTAACCCAATCACAACAAGCATTAATGTGGACCCCTAATTTTAATTAGACCCAATAGAATTTTTCTATGTATGATAGGTTCCCTTAGTGCGAGTGCCAGTGTTTTTAAATCATGTAATTTTCTCAAGACCTTGAAGACTTGAAGATGTGAAGATTTGCCCCTATGTTCTTCTCTGTAAGTTACTCGGTTTGCTCTCCTAACCGATTGGTTCCCTAACCGATGGGTCAACCTAACCGGTTGCCTACCTAGTTGATGTAACCTTCACAGGTTGTATCTTTTACCTTGCCGGTTAAAGCTTTCTCTGCAAGCTTCCCTCAGCCTAACCCAACCGAAGCATTTATTGCTCCCAACTACCCAGCAACCCCTTTAGCTAAAGTTGGTAAAGCAAGCATGCTGAATAGACGCTGAAGTGACATTCCTGCGGCTGTCAGAAGCTCAAAATAGATTGCCAAAATGTCCAGTACTCACATCCTTCCAACCTCTCAAGGAAAATCTTCTATCTCCTATCTCAGGCATTTAATGCAAAGATCCTTCAATTCAAAAGCATGCTTGATCAAGTCATCATTGCAACCTCTTCAAAGACAACGGCTCCTTTTCAAAGTTCACTATAAATAGCTTCCCTGGAGCATTGAAGAAGGTGGGTGCATTTATGATTCTTGAGAGTGAGTTCCTTTGAATTACCCACCTGCATACTCCATAGTTCAAGGCATTCAATTCAAGTCCCCTTATTCACTAGACATCTCTGTTAGGACTTATACACTGTGCACCTCAATCAATGTTGTAGTGTTCCTTCATTAGACTACCTTTAGAACACATTGATTGATTCACACCCTAGAGAAATCAGCTCAACTTGTGAGCACATCTCTAGAAAACACCAGGTCTTTATTATAGCACGATCCATTAGTGGTCACCTTTAGTTTGGCGGCCTTCAATCATTGGCTTGCAACTTGTAATAAGTAGGAACCATTAATATAGTAGTGCACTTTCACAAATCCAAGTTCTGACCAAACTTGGTAGAGGACGTAGCAGTTATTTATCACTGAGAACCTCTTCAAACAATGTGTCATTCTTCTGTGTGCTTGTTTATTTTTGTGTAGTTGTAACTGGTTGACATTCTCTCAACTGGTCACAACCTATTGACTCAACCTACTGCTCAACTTGTTTGTCTTACTTGGAAATATAATTTGTCTTGTTTGTATAAGGATTTTTAACATACTGTTTTTGAAATTCTACCTAACCGGTTGTAAAACTAGCCTAACTGAAATCTCCGCTGTGCAAAATTAATCTAACAGTTGGCAAGTGTGTTTCCTACAACCTTTTTACAAAGACTAAGAGTTTTTAAGCAAAAAGTTTTAACAGGCTATTCACCCCCCCCTCTAGCCTGATTTCTACCATTTGGGACCTAACATCGTGTATGCCCACACGAGACGAGCAAGGGTAGGATTGGAATTTTTCGTTCCCTGTATTTTTCGTTCCCTGTATTTAGTATTTACCCATTTATACCTTCATAATGTTTATATATTTACAAAAAAATCATTCATTATACCCTTATAATTTTAACATATTTACAAAAAAATCAATCATTAACTTACTATTCCTCCCACTCATTCTCTCTCCTATTAAATTTTTTAATTTTTACATTCTCTCTCCTCTAATCTTCTACCAACTTTCAATTCTTTATTCATTTTTAAAAAAAAATTCTTAAAAATCGTGAAATACTCCCATGGCTCATTTGAAGTGGGACGGAGGGAGTATATCCTATTTAATTGTTGCTCACCTACCATCAAATTAACATATTTACCATCAAATCAATACATCAAAACATCCTATCCCATTTTCTATATTTTATTATAAAAACATTCATCTTCTTAATTAATGAAAAAAAAAGGAGTTTAAATTGGGACGAGGAAGTAAACACTAGGCGTATAAGTGGTTCGGTTCAAACCGCGATTTGAGATTGAACCGAACTAAACCAAATCATGCGATTTAGTTTGGTTCTCAAGTATGAATGGTTCGGTTCGATCTCAAATATTGACAAACCACATGATTCGATTTGATTTGTGGTCTGACCCTCCAAAATCAAACCAAACATAACCGAACCAAATCAAACTGCGATTTGAGACTGAACATACCCCGTCCGCATGTAAAAAGCACGGGAAGTTTTGGAAAAGAGATTTAGGAAAATGGGACGGAAAATATGTGAATTAAGAAAGGAGTCGCCACGCCGTTTTATGGAAAACATTGAAAAATTATTTGAAATCAGAGAGAGGGTTCGGGGTTAGGTTACATGTTGGGAAGAACCGAGAGCTCACCCAACACGCCTCGCGAATGAGTCTTTCAATGAAAACATCCAAAATATACATAAGTGTGTGCATTGTGTGAGACAGATATGTGTTTATGTGCTTTGTTTTTCATTACTAAAATGAGAGAAATACAATTTGTGAGCCACTTGGTGCGGGGGGCCACATCCCGATTACATTAATTGGAACAAATTACAACTGAAAGGAACCTGTTGCAGTTTGGCTAGATGTGTCGCACGACGCAGGACTTAGCATGGCTAAATGTGTCGCGTGACACTGAGAGCCATTCTGCAGAGGTTTTACAACGGATTGCAGGGAAGGAAATGTATAATTGAGATTATCAAAGATAGAAAACAGGTCACGAAGACCTCAAAGAGAGATCAATACTCAGATGAGTGTGGATAGGGAATGATCCACACTCACCTTTAGGGATGGCAAAAACCCGAAACCCGACCCGAACCCGAAAAGACCCGCCCCTAATAGGCCGGGTTTGGGAAGCAATTTTTAAAACCCGCCGGGTTTTTATAGGGTTCGGGTTTACCCCCGCCCCGCCCCGAACGCACCCCGATTAGGTATGAAATTACTTAAATACCCTTACTGAATGAATACTGCCTAAGAATATGAGCATTATACTATACAGGGGAGGGAACAGTTGAAACATGGACAACCAGCCTGGGGTGATGATGGTACCATCTTTCAACTCATGCATGTGGATATCATTTTATAATCACACAATATCAGCAACTCATGTGTTCTCCAAACAAGGTGATAATGTCCGTGGAAGCGAAACCGCTCATGCCTGTTGCAGCGCTCCAGCGAAGACTACAATTTTGCCGCATTTTCTTATAGGGACGTGTTTGCATCTTCATGGACCGTAGCTACACTGAGATAAAAAAAAATTGAAGTTGTTCAAACTTTCATTTTGGTTAACTATCGGGGCGGGGCGGGGCGGGCTCGGGTAATGTAAATAACGGGGCGGGGCGGGTTCGGGTAATTGTAGATCACTATAGGGGCGGGTTTGGGAAATGAAGAACCCGCCCCGTTGCCATCCCTACTCACCTTAGCATTTAAGCAAATTAAGATAAGAAACATGATCACAAACATGCAAAGCAAAGCATACTAAATGCAATCTGGGATTATAACATGGCAAATCTAATCAGGTTCTAAACCAAATAGCATATTAATCATGGCAATTGCAATGAATAATGAAAATAGAGAGAGAGAATGAGAATTAGGATGTGTTACCCTTGTAGACCTCAATCTCTATACCAAGTTGGGTATAGAGATCTTCAATTCAGCTTCAGGAATAGGATCAGATCTCAAATTAGATGAAGAACTTAGATCTCCAATGTGTGTGAGAAATGTGTGAGAGAAAATGAGTGAATTGTATGTGAGAGAGAGTGAATTGAGAGAGAATTGGTGTGTGTTTGTGTGTGTATGAGGAGAGAGATAGATTCTGGCATAATTTGGGCAGAGTGAGAGTAAGGAGTCCAGAGAGAGCCCCAAAAATGAGAGGAGGAGGCTCCATTTATAGCTGCATGGGAGTGACTAAGTATGTCGCACGACCTTGCATTTCCATTTTCCAGATGGCACGATGTGTCGGGGGACAGCATGAGCCAGGTCTGCTTTTGGCGCCAAATAACAGCCTGGAACCTTCCTTCACTAATTCCTTATAGGTCCAAACTGGACAATTCCCCATAGGTCCTTAGACCAGGATTAACGTCCTATAGGTACTTCTAGCCCAAGAAACTTACGAAAAGCCCTCGAAGGCCTAGGAATGAGATGTGAATGTACTAAAATGCCCCTTAGTGCACTTTTATTATATTAAAAGGCACTTATAAAGGGTCACGAGTTAGATTGGGGTACTCACAGAAGCCTCTCGGCAACGTCACTTATGGAGGAAGTGGGGTTGTCGACAAGAAAGGATCCCAAGCCTAACGAGCGGCTGATGGGAAGAAAGAAAGACCAAAGTGGTCAAATGGATGAACCTTTGGAGAAAGGATTCCTACGTATCCCTAGAAGGGAATCAAGCCGGATCGTAGTTCGAGGGAAATCCGAATAAGATGTAGGATGAACCTAAAGGAAAATGCGGTACGAACCCGAAGGAGGTACGAGATGAATCTGTAGGACGAACCCGAAGGAAGTGCAGGACAAACCCCAAAAGAGGATACAGGATGAACCCAAAGGATGATACAGGACGAATCCAAAAGAGACACAGGACGAACCTAAAGGAATTGCAGGACGAACCCAAAGGATCGTACAGGACGAACCTAAAAGAAGTACAGGACGAACCTAAAGGAATTGTAGGATGAACCCAAAGGATGATCGAGACTAACTCAAAAGTAGCACGAGATGAACTCAAAGGAAATGAAATGAATTTTTCGAGAAAGTAAACATAAGACATGATGATTTGCAGTTGAATGAGATATGATTTCATACCTGTGCTGTGCTTACCTGCAAGGGTTGCGCACACGAGAGGATCACTTGAGGTGATTGACCCACTTTTGGAAAACCTGTCGGACAGAAGACGAGCTTTGGTGATAATTTGCCATGCAAAACAAACTTTGTTGATGATTTTCCATACAAGACGGATTTTGCTGATAATTTGCCATACAAGAGGGACTTTGCTGATAATTTGCCATACAAGACGTACTTTGCTGATGATTTAAGGCTGATGAGTTTGACGAGCATTGCTTGGAGACTGAGGCAGCTAAGGCTCTTTCAGACGATGCTGATAAGTCTGAAGAAGATAAGACTGATGAAGATGATAAAGACAGAATATGCCACCTGGAGAATTTGAATTCTTTGTCCAAATTGTGATTGAGGAATAGTCTCCATGATCAGATTATGATTATTTGATTATTGTACCATGTGGGAAGAAACACAACACTCTAGGCATTTTGCACGGATTTGAAATTAGTTATTACTAACTTTATGCATTGTTAAACTTTATTGCACGAGTCCATCTCAATCGAGGATGAAAATGAAGTGAGGATTTTGTAGATGGTGATTGTATGTATGTAGCAAATGATGGATTATATATGTATATATATGATGGCCAAATGAATCCTCTCCCATGTATTTGAGAAGTGTATAGGTGATGAATGAGGAATGTATGGATGACATGTTGCAGCATAGGCAACTCAGGGCATGCCCTGGGAGTGTAGATTGCAGCAGTTCTGTCGCTGGCTGAGACTGCGAGTAGCAAAGAGAGTGCAGAGAATGACCCTGGCTTTGAATAGATGACTAGGCGAAGCCCAGATTTTGAGGAGGTGACCTGGCGAAGCCCCAATTGGTAATGCAAAGCAATCCCGAAGTGAATCTGACAAGGAGCGAATCCATCATGTAGTAAAGTGAAGAACCCAACGTGGACCTCAAAAGACACTGGAGAGGTTCCCATCCTTTCAAACCTTAGTCAATCAGCCGACCACAAGACAACGGATATAATTTGAGAAATATATACATGCAGGGGCATATCTTTCGAAAAGTGGGGACGAATCCCGATTTCGTGTAACAAGCTCGCTTTGGGTTTGACTCTTTTGAGAGAGTATAAGCATAAAAAGGTGTGGAAAAGTGTATGGAAGCCCCTGCTGACAGAAAGACAGTGTTTGGCTCTATTTTCCTATGATGTAGGAAAAGAAGACTTGTCGAGACATTTGAAAACTTGTCTTATCCACAATGATCACAGGACTGCTTAAAACCCTTTATTGATGTTCGGGTTATTCAACCACTAATCTTGATATGAACAAATATTTTGATTAATCATGAGGAGAAAACCAACTGATATCAAGAATAAAATTTGGAAAGATGGAAAGAGGATGTGTGTATAGGAGACGTCATTGATGAGACCGAATTTTCTGGGATTTAAATGTGTTTATGATCGGACAATTTCTGGTTGCCTACGTTCCCCTCATTGTGAGGAGCTCAGGTCGCCGTAGTTCGGGCTTACCCCGATTTTTGAGAATCGGAGAATTGAAGTACGTGTCTCCTTGGAGTGTCAATAAAAGACGCGGATGCGAAGCCCCAGTGAGGCATTCACAGAAAGTGTTTGTGGAGAAGAAATGAAATATGCTCACATGAAATGTCAAATGAATTGGATTTTTACAATCTCTGATTGATGGTCTTGAACCATGGCGCATTAGGTTCCAATTTAAGCAAGTAATGAAGTTTTAATTTGACTTAGACCTTGAATAAATTTGGACTAGACTGCTATCCGATAGGGACTGTAGCTGGGTCTCAGAGTTTCGATCGGCCATCGGGTGATTTGGATCTTTGTTTGTATCATGACCCCTTGAGATGAGAGGTCGGCTGGACTTTTTGCTGACTTAAACCTCTAAAGATGAGAGGTTGGCTTTCAAGGATGTGTTTGGGATTTCTATGGCGAGGAAATTGTGATTGCATCTTCAATGGCTCTAAGAATGAGAGTCCAGATTTGGCTTTGGGAGTACCCTCTAAAAGTGAGAGGATGGTTGGAATCGGTTGGCTGGTGATGGCTAGGGGAAAACCATGTTGTCTCTCTATGGCTTATGGGACTCCATTTGAGTAAACTTTGGGGTTGTTGAGAAGAGATTTTATCCGCGTTCTTTTGCTTTGAGAGAACCACTAGGGGCTTTTTTTTTTTAGAGAGAGAACTTTGCTAACCCCTAGTGTGGATCTTTGCATTCCGTCATTCTTTGAGTTTGGAGGCGGTCAATTTTCTTGTGAGTCATGGGAGCCCCTAGGATAAGCCTTTTCTTTCTGGAGATGATAAAACAGGGTTTCAAAACATGCCAATCTTGAAATGAAGGATGTTTTTTGGTGAGGGGAAGGTAATGGCTTTCCTATGGTGAAAGGCTTCAGCTGCAATCTCTGCCGGATGATCTAAATGAAATTAAATCTTCATTGCTTACTTAATGTTAATTGTGAAAGATTCATGCAAATTCATTGATCAATGAAATGATGTATACGATGAAAGAGATGTATGATAAAAGAGATGTGAGCATATGAGATGCGAGATGGGGAATCGGTTAAACCGAACTTGAGAAGGATATCAGTCGATTTTCTCACTCCAATTAATTTAAATATTAATCATTTCAATGAATTAGTGGTCGAGCAGCACAAGTGATCATATAGAATAAAACCATTTCATTTAAGTGTAATGTGGGTGCGCAAGTAATGACGTCTCGAGCCTAGGAAGAAAAGAAACAAAACTTTTATTACTGAAAGAAAAAAAAAACTAGTCCAAAGTGGACTTAACAGACTCATGTCTCAAAAGGACATTCTAGAACCTACGAAAACTGTTTGACTTCTTCAACCTTGGATGGGAGGAAGGGTATCGTTGACAGTGTTGGGGCGAGGACCCTTCTCAATATTCTTGTCATCCACAATTCGTCTTCCCTAGATTTAGTAATCTGAGCAAGCAACTGGGCCTCACGCTCACGAGCAAGAGCGGCTTCAAGGGTAGCCCGCAACTCTTTAATAGACACACCATCTGCACTCTGCTGACCTATGACATACGAACCTCCAGACTGGTTGGCCATAACCTTCTCTGCACCAGACATTTCGGTCTCCGAATCAGATGAAGAACACCACTCGGATACTGTGACTGCTTCCGTTTTGGGAATACGGACCAAACGAGCGCCGGGAACAGGAGCACGCACCTAACTTGCCGTAGCTGTAGAGGTAAAGAGGTGTATAAGGTGTAGGAGAGGGGAGAGCCTTAAGAAGGTATGGGAGAGGGAAGAATAGGGAATGAGATGAACTCGTGCAAGCATCTTATTAATGTTCAAGTAGAAAGCAGTGTCTTTTAAGTCCTAGGAACAGTTGGGAAAGGACAAGCCTTTATTCTCGCAATCTAAACCTCGAGGGGAACCTAGGGACACACCATTCAAAATATACCGAATGTATTGATTAAAAATTAATAATAGGCAATAATACCTAAATAAAACCTAAGCATTTATGGGATGGACAAGCGGTCCAAAATTCTGGAGAAATTTGGGCAGCGTGACGGGTATTCCTGAAGGATTTCAAGAAAAAATCCGACATGACCTCTTGTCGGTGCACGTTGGCACTACGACATGATATCTTGTCGAAATCATGTTGCAATGACAACATGCCCATACGTGCTAGGTTTTGGGATATGTATGAATAGTCTATTATTAATTTTGAAACAATTCATTTTAGTTTATTTGAAAATGTTGTGTCAAAAACCAACCGTTGGGTAAGCTTGAAAAAGTGTGGTTCCACCTATGATGCGCTAAGGGGATAGGATTGATATTAGGCGCTCAAGCGTAGGCGACATACATCACCGTCCGCGATGCCGTCAATCGCACCAAATGGCTCTAGATCTAATGATGTAGTGTGCGGGTGACTATATTCCATTATTTGAAAAATGATTTTTTTATGTTTTTTTTTAAAAGAGATTGATAAAGAAAAATCACCACTCACACCAGAAACCAATCAGGGTACAATAAGCAACATATCATAAATTTGATCAAGGGACTGCCCTCAACCAAAATCTGAACAAATCAGCACACTGGCCAACTGTGTCGCGTGACACAGGACAGAAACTGGCAAACTATGTCGCGTGACACAGGAAGCCAGATTTCCAGAACCAAAGACAGAACAAGCCCCAGCCTCCAAGCATTGCAAGAGCTCAACACCAAGCCTCAATACAACAAAACAAAATATATGGAGAAAAAGGAAAACAACAAAGCACATAAAATGCATATATCACATAATGTCACAAACAATGCACACACAAATGAAAATAATGGATGTTAACAAGAACGAAAGCTTGACCCTCTTTTTGAAAACAAGTTTCATATCCCCAGCAGAGTCGCCACTGAACATACCCCATCCGCATGCAAAAAGCACGAGAAGTTTTGGAAAAGAGATTTAGGAAAATGGGACAGGAAATATGTGAATTAAGAAAGGAGTCGCCACGCCGTTTTATGGAAAACATTGAAAAACCATTTGAAATCAGAGAGAGGGTTCGAGGTCAGGTTACATGTTGGGAAGAACCGAGAGCTCACCCAACACGCCTCGCGAACGAGTCTTTCAATGAAAACATCCAAAATATACATGAGTGCGTGCATTGTGTGAGACAGATATGTGTTTATGTGCTTTGCTTTTCATTACTAAAATGAGAGAAATACAATTTGTGAGCCACTTGGTGCGGGGGGACACATCCCGATTACATTAATTGGAACAGATTACAACTGAAAGGAACCTGCTGCAGATTGGCTAGGTGTGTCGCATGATGCAGGACTTAGCATGGCTAAGTGTGTCGCGTGACACTGAGAGCCACTCTGTAGAGGTTTTATAACGGATTGCAGGGAAGGAAATGAATAATTGAGATTATCAGAGATAGAAAACAGGTCACGAAGACCTCAAAGAGAGATCAATACTCAGATGAGTGTGGATAGGGAATGATCCACACTCACCTTAGCATTTAAGCAAATTAAGATAAGAAACATGATCACAAACATGCAAAGCAAAGCATACTAAATGTAATCTGAGATTATAACATGGCAAATCTAATCAGGTTCTAAACCAAATAGCATATTAATCATGGCAATTGCAATGAATAATGAAAATAGAGAGAGAAGGAGAATTAGGATGTGTTACCCTTGTAGACCTCAATCCCTATACCAAGTAGGGTATAGAGATCTTCAATTTAGCTTCAGGAATAGGATTAGATCTCAGATTAGATGAAGAACTTGGATCTCCAATGTGTGTGAGAAGTGTGTGAGAGAAAATGAGTGAATTGTAGGGTTTCCGAGGGTCCATGCGCAGCGGAATAAGCAATAACTCGAAAAACCCCAAGCCCTAGAATCCGTTCTAGATGAATAATTAAGAAAGATGAAATAGAAATACCAACCTTGAATGCTTTTGCCTTTGATAAACTTGACCCAACTCCAGATTGAACGACCTTGTTGATCCTTGATGAACGAACGGGAATCACGAACCAAAGATCTTGACGAGCGAAGATCCTCTATGTGTATCCACGCGATGAACGAACCCTAGAACTCTTCTAGGAGGATTGCTAGATCCTATTGATTGAAACACCTTTCAATCAATGAAGAACAATGGATTTGGTGGTGTTTGATTCTCAATTCTCAATTGAAATCTCTCACTTTTTTTGTTTCTCTCAAGCCAAAACGTTCTCTTGACGGCTAGGGAAACCAGGGGTAAGTATTTATACGTTATAAAACTTTTCCCCTCGTGAAAACCCTAGTTTTAAGTCAATTTCGCGTCGCCCAGTGCCTGTGGACGAGTCGTCCCCTGTGGGACGAGTCGTCCCCGGCACCCGGCTTTCGAATCCGCGTCCCCTTAAGGGGAATAGTTGGTTCTGGCCTGGGGACGAGTCGTCCCCTGAGAACAAAAACTCCATATTCTTCATTTTTGACAATTCGTTCGATGCGTGTGACCCCATAGGACTATATTATGTTGGCAATGAGTTCGATCACATCGAACCTCATAAGACATGAGCGGACTCTAGCAAGCCATCATGCCTACCCAAATAATATAATATCAAGTTCGATTTCCTATATAGAACATATCACAATCCCATTGTCACACGATGTTATATTGAACATGAGTCATGGTCCACGTCAACTCATATTGTTCAATGCTTTCTCGTTACCAAGTAAATTGATTAATCGAATGATATTAATCACATTAATTCATTCGGGCATGGCCATGCACTACATCAATCTTACTTACGAGTGGCCTAGCAAACATCTCTCTTTACGAGGGACAATTTTCCATCTTGACTTATCATTCTTCCCAACAAGAATCATACCATGCCAATGATAGCCCTTATTGTCATCTGGTTAAGGACAACGTTAAACTATATCAAACATGATATTCATCGAGCGGAAGACGATGATAATCTCAGGTCAAAGGATATCAATGATATGACTATATGAGATTTAATTATGACATTTGACCATGACATAAATCTCATAATGGGTCAAGTCCAGGTACCTTGTTCTCTAACAAGTACCCATGAATCTAATGTGCATCTCCATGCATATAATCATCACATGATTATCCATTAGACTTCATACTAGTGCTTCATAAGTACTAGGGACGCGATTATTATAACTAAACATGCAAACATATATAATAATCAAAGAAACATTCTCTTATATAAATGAACAATGACATTACATAAAGGTCTATCTCTATAGGCCTAGGGCACTAACACCTACAAAGCCTCCCACTTGCACTAGGCCCAATCATTCATGTATCTTATACCCATGGACCTAACATGACCATCATGTTTAGCTTGTGGCAAAGGCTTGGTGAGAGAGTCCGAAATGTTGTCATTCGTTGGTACCTTGCATATTTTAATGTCTTCCCTTTCACAGATTTCTCAAATGAGGTGGAAACGTCTTAGAATGTGTTTGGATCATTGATGTGACCTTGGTTCTTTTGCTTGCACAAATGACACCACAATTGTCACAACAAAGTTCTACTGGATTAGTGATACTTGGAACAATTCCAAAACACTAATGAACTTTTGATCCAAACTGCCTTTTCTAGCTACATCATATGTTGCTAAAATTAAGCCTTAGAAGTAGAATCGGGTACGATTTTCTGCTTGGAACTCTTCCAATAAAATCGCACCTCCAATAAGCATAAACACAAATCCTAATTGCGATTTTAATTAACTTTGTCAGTTTGGAAGTTAGCATCCGTGTAACCTTTACAACAAGATTAACTTCCAACCTTTCAAATACCAAGAACGTATCCTTAGTTCTTCTTAAGTACTTTAAGGATCGTCTTGACTGCCATCCAATGGTTCTCACCAGGATCTGATTGGTATCGACTCGTCATGCTTAAAGCATACGAAACGTCGGGTCTAATACAAATCATGGCATACATGACAGATCCAAATGTCGGAGCATATGGAACTTCATCCATTCTCTTTTGCTCATCAGTTGTCATGGGACACTGAGTCTCGCTAAGAGTAATACTATGACCCATTGACAAGTTACCTTTCTTAGAATCATCTAAGAACCTTATCAATATGAGTATTTTGACTCAAACCAACTTATCCTTTTAGATCTATCTCTATAGATCTTGATACCAAGGATGTAAGCGGCTTCACCCATATCATTCATTGAGAAACCTTTCCTTAACCAAGACTTGACAGTCTTAAGTGTCGGAACTTTGTTTCCAATGAGTAAGATATCATTGTCATATAACAATAGAAATAATACTACGCTCCCACTGAATTTCATGTATACACAAAGTTCATCTTCGTACTTGATGATGTCAAACTCTTTGACCGATTCATCAAAATGAAGATTCCAACCCCTCGAAGTTTGCTTCAACCCATCCTATGGATCTTTGCAACATGCATACTTTATTAGAATTTCTTGGATGTAAAAAACCCTTCAGCCGTATCCGTATACATCCTCAAGTAGGTTTCCGTTAAGAAGTTGTTTTGACATCCATTTGCCATATCTCATATTCACAATATGCGATAATGGCAATTGAAACTCTAATAGACTTCGGCATTGTAATGGGCAAAAAGGTTTCAACATAGTCAACACTATGAATTTTCCTAAATCCCTTTGCTACAATCCTTAGTCATGAAAGTATACACCTTCCATCCATGTCGGTTTTCTTCTTGAAAACCCATTTACACCCTTATGGTTTTTACACCTTCAGGTGGACCAATCAAGTTTAAAACTTGATCATCAAACATGGATTACAATTCGGATTCCATGGTTCATAACCATTTATCCGAATTAGGAGTGGATATCGTCTCTAGATAGGAAATAGGTCCGTCATTCTCAATGACTCCCACTTGATTACTTTCCGATATGAGAAATCCATATCTCTCAGGTTCGGATCGTATCCTATCAGATCTGCGAAGAACTTGTGTATCTTGAACCGGTTCCACAACTCCTTGTGAACTTGGTTCCGTCTCTACTCTTGGTTCCACGTTATTTTCAGGTTCTTGAACTCTTCAAGATCAATTTTACTCCCACTAGATCCTTTATTGAGGAACCTGCTTTCTCAAGAAACGAATCATATAGAGCAACAAACACTTTGTTCTCATTGCGGTTGTAAAACTAATATCTGAAATTAACCCTGTCAGATTTGGTGCTAACTTATGAGAGACAAGTCTCTTTACATAAGATTCGCAACCCCAAATCTTCATGAAAGACATTCTTCCATGCCACATCTCATGTGGGGACTTAGGAATCGATTTAGTAGGGACTCTCTTCAGTGTAACCACATCATTTCTAATGCATACCCTCAAAAGGAAATAGGAAAGTCATCTTGACACATCATCGAACGAACCATGTCATACAAGGTTCAATTCCTCCTCTCAGACACACCATACTATGTGGTGTTTCGGGTGGAGTCAACTCTGAAACGATTTCACAGTTTTGAGATGATTGTCAACCTCTTGGCTCAAATATTCATTACCTCAATCTAATCGAAGTACTTTAATAGTTTTGCCAAGATTGGTTTTTGTACTTCATCTTGAAATATTCGAAATATCTCAAACGATTCACCTTTGGACTTCATCAGATAGAGATAGTCATATCTAGATAAGTAACCGGTGAATGTGATGAAATACCGAATTCCTCCCCTAGCAATGCTACTTAATAGTCCATATACATCTCATGTATAAGGGCCAAAAAGCCACTACCCTCCCACTACTCTTAGTGTAGGGTGGTTTGGTCATTTTACCAAATAAACGAGATTCACATACCTCAAATGATTCATAATCATATGAGTCTAAATGTCCATGTTAATGGAGTTTAGATTATACGTTTCTCATTTATATGACCAAGCCGGCAATGCCATGTGAACGTGTTGTTCACATCATTCGGGATAGATTTCACACTTATATTATAGATATCTTCAATATTATTTTGTATCTTAACATCAAGGATATGAAGACCATTTAATGACATATGCATTACAATAATGCATATCATTAAATAAATATAAGGCTTCTTATTTTCAATAAGAGAATTATATCTTTCATCATCCTCATAAGAAACAAAATAATACTCCTACTCAAATTCGGAACGTAGTCACACTTGTTCAAAACAAGTACTAGTCCACAAGGTAAAGTGACTTCATAAGTCCCTACGGCTAATGCAGCAACTCTTGCTTCATAACTACGCATATGTTTAATTCACCTTCTTTTAGTAGATTTCTATTCTTTATTTCTTGCACATTTAGACAAATGTGGGATCTATATCCGGTATCATATACCCAAGAACAAGAAGTCGAAAGGAAAATATCTATCATATAAATATTTGAAGTAGTAGCAATCAAATTGCCCTTCTTCACATTTTAGGCCTTCCTTATTAGCCTTGCAACTTTGCTTCCAATGACAATCTCATTGCAGCGGTAGCAAACTGCATCCTTTTGAGACACTTTGGGTTTAGCCTCTTCGGCTTTGGCAACTTTTGCCCTAGGTTTAGCAACCTTTGCTTTACCTTCTTGCCTTCCCTTTTGAACCCCTTTCTTGTGTTAACCATTAACACACTTGCGGATTGCTCCTTTTGCATCTCATGCATTAAAAGCCTTCACCACAACATATATCTTTTGTCTAGCTTGCACTTGGAACATTTCCTTTTGTGCGTTGTGCTAGAACAAAAGCAATTTCCACGTGTTCAAGGTTCTTCTTAAGAGCCTTTAAACATGGTGGCAAGTATAGGGCAAACAAAATCATAGGAATCATCTAAATGTTTCTTATGTTGCTCCTTACCTGTCCTTTGCAACGTTTGCAGTGGGTTCAAGAGAATAGATTCGCCAAGAACGTACAATTTTGCTTAAGAACTCTTCTTGAGCATCTGATCAAATCGTAATAACTTGTACCATTCTTTTTTTCGAACTTGTCCTTCATAAGGACGAATCGCAATAATAAGGATTAATTATAGTTTAATGCTATTTCTACAACAAAATATGCAACACATATGAACACATATAAGTACCGATTTCATTTAAGAGATTAATTAAAGTATTTCATAAATACTCCCACTAAATTATATAACCTTCTTATACAAACATGTATAATATAATTTAATAGGCTAAGACCCAACTTTAATTTAATTTCAAGTCGGCTATGGCACGACTGCTCAAAATTAAACTAAAAAGGTAGATAACATTTATCAATCATATATATATATGACTCTTAGATCATTATGAGATTATAGACATCATATGTCACATGTTTCAATCTCATCTTATGCCTTAGGCCCAAAACCGTTTTGATAGCCTAATTGAGTTCAACCATGTTAAACGTATAGCAATCACTATTTGCTCATCTTGATCATACAAAGATAGAATCAATGTACCTCGCTGTGGCGTAGCCTACATGAAACTATCCGTGTACTCACAAGTGTTTAAACATGGGTGGCATAAACAAACTCAAATTACAAAGAAGGTTCAATTTTTCATGCTTATCAATTACATGCCAAGGTTGATTCATGAAAACTATATGAGCATAATTATAAACGTGGAATGATGCAACACAAATCATATTTGATCAGTAATTACTAGTACGTGGCATCGTATCCAAAGTTATCCCACACTTCCCAGAAGTGCCTGCGGGGAAGGTTTTGGCTTCCAGCCTATATACTAAGTAATACATCAAAATCCATATTATAGATTAATCACATTAATCACATAATTCAATTCATAATCATGGTATATCTACATATACAATTACTTCCATAAGCAAATCCCATATAAATTCATATTCTAGATCATGCACATCATGAAAATTCATATAATCATATTACACAATTATCATGATTATCTAACTAAGCATCATGAACGGGGCTCTGATACCACTGTAGGGTTTCCGAGGGTCCATGCGCAGCGGAATAAGCAATAACTCGAAAAACCCCAAGCCCTAGAATCCGTTCTAGATGAATAATTAAGAAAGATGAAATAGAAATACCAACCTTGAATGCTTTTGCCTTTGATAAACTTGACCCAACTCCAGATTGAACGACCTTGTTGATCCTTGATGAACGAACGGGAATCACGAACCAAAGATCTTGACGAGCGAAGATCCTCTATGTGTATCCACGCGATGAACGAACCCTAGAACTCTTCTAGGAGGATTGCTAGATCCTATTGATTGAAACACCTTTCAATTAATGAAGAACAATGGATTTGGTGGTGTTTGATTCTCAATTCTCAATTGAAATCTCTCACTTTTTTTGTTTCTCTCAAGCCAAAACGTTCTCTTGACGGCTAGGGCAACCAGGGGTAAGTATTTATACGTTATAAAACTTTTCCCCTCGTGAAAACCCTAGTTTTAAGTCAATTTCGCGTCAGTCCAGTGCCCAGGGGACGAGTCGTCCCCCAGGGGACGAGTCGTCCCCTGGCACCCAGCTTCTGAATCTGGCGTCCCCCTTAAGGGGAATAGTTGGTTCTGGCCTGGGGACGAGTCGTCCCCTGAGAACAAAAACTCCATATTCTTCATTTTTGACAATTCGTTCGATGCGTGTGACCCCATAGGACTATATTATGTTGGCAATGAGTTCGATCACATCGAACCTCATAAGACATGAGCGGACTCTAGCAAGCCATCATGCCTACCCAAATAATATAATATCAAGTTCGATTTCCTATATAGAACATATCACAATCCCATTGTCACACGATGTTATATTGAACATGAGTCATGGTCCACGTCAACTCATATTGTTCAATGCTTTCTCGTTACCAAGTAAATTGATTAATCGAATGATATTAATCACATTAATTCATTCGGGCATATCCATGCACTACATCAATCTTACTTACGAGTGGCCTAGCAAACATCTCTCTTTACGAGGAACAATTTTCCATCTTGACTTATCATTCTTCTCAACAAGAATCATACCATGCCAATGATAGCCCTTATTGTCATCCGGTTAAGGACAACGCTAAACTATATCAAACATGATATTCATCGAGCGGAAGACGATGATAATCTCAGGTCAAAGGATATCAATGATATGACTATATGAGATTTAATTATGACATTTGACCATGACATAAATCTCATAATGGGTCAAGTCCAGTACCTTGTTCTCTAACAAGTACCCATGAATCTAATGTGCATCTCCATGCATATAATCATCACATGATTATCCATTAGACTTCATACTAGTGCTTCATAAGTACTAGGGACGCGATTATTATAACTAAACATGCAAACATATATAATAATCAAAGAAACATTCTCTTATATAAATGAACAATGACATTACATAAAGGTCTATCTCTATAGGCCTAGGGCACTAACACCTACATGAATTGTATGTGAGAGAGAGTGAATTGAGAGAGAATTGGTGTGTGTTTGTGTGTGTATGAGGAGAGAGATAGATTCTGGCATAATTTGGGCAGAGTGACAGTAAGGAGTCTAGAGAGAGCCCCAGAAATGAGAGGAGGAGGCTCCATTTGTAGCTGCATGGGAGTGGCTAAGTATGTCGCACGACCTTGTGTTTCCATTTTCCAGATGGCACGATGTGTCACGGGACAACATGAGCCAGGTCTGCTTTTGGCGCCAAATAACCGCCTGGAACCTTCCTTCACTAATTCCTTATAGGTCCAAACTGGATAATTCCCCATAGGTCCTTAGACCAGGATTAACGTCCTATAGGTACTTTCAGTCCAAGAAACTTACGAAAAGCCCTCGGAGGCCTAGGAATTAGATGTGGATGTACTAAAATGTCCCTTAGTGCACTTTTATTATATTAAAAGGCATTTATAAAGGGTCGTGAGTTAGATTGGGGTACTCACAGAGACCGCGAGATCGAACCACCAAACCGAACCGCGAGACCAAATCGCCAAACCGAATTACATTACATAAACTAATCTCAAACCCTGTTTTGTATCTTATTTAAACCAAACTGAACCAAACCATAGCGGTTTGGTTCGATTTGAATTTTTTCATGATTCGATTCGATTTGAAATTTTCTCAAACCGATGACTAGTGGTTCGGTCTGTAAATTTCCCCAAACCGAACCATTTACACCCCTAGTATACACTATAGTGGACATAAATTTAGAGCCACTAACTAGCGTAGACATCGAACAATCCCCCACCCCACCCTAGGGTCGATCATGACTATAGATAAATTAGCAAACTTAATCAAAGTAATGTATTATTTAATCGTTAATTTTTCTTACATACATTATTTTTTTGACGATGATTAATTTATTTTGATAGATGCTAATGACTTAATAAAAACTATAATTAAATTTTCAAATATGTTCCTAATGTAACTCCGTCACCACCATTTGCCACATCGCCGTCCACCAACACCTCCCGCCACCATTTGTCATCATCTTCCCACTAGAGTCGTCAATTTGGGACCATCCCGCCATATAAATGGGATGGGATGGGATGAGATGGGATAGTATATTCTAAGCCCGTATAAAAGCGGGCCTATTCGGGACGCGGGATAAAGTGGGACGGGACATCCCACATTTTTTTAATTTTTTTTTTTTACTTTTTTTTTCTATTTTTTCTATTTTTATTATCAGGTCTAGGCCCAAGAAAACCAATAGTCCAAGACCATTACCAATTTACCATTAGACCAAAGTCAATAAAAAAAAGAAAAGGAAACTGGACAATTAATCTCTTCTTGACACTAACATTAGGGTTTTCTCTGTCTATTTCCCAAACAATTGTGTGGTATCTTGCATTTGATCAAAGTTGAATGGTACATTAATACAAGTAAACATCTCTCTTCTCTCTAGCTGCTACCAAGTAACAGTCACTACTAATGACACCACCATTATCAATCAAAAATCAGTACTCTCTCGTGCTACTGTTTGGGAATGGTCACATGTTTTTATCCCCAATTTAACTCTCTCTCCACATTCATTTCACACTTCATTTATCTATACTGATTTGATTCTCCAAATTTGTAGCGGACAAAGCAATCATGCCGGGATTAGTGTCCGTTAAAACGCCACCGGAAGTTCCGCCGCTACGAATCACCGTTCCCGACGAAAACAACCATCAGATCCGAACTACTGCGGACCAATCCGAATCCATTAATACCATATTAACTTCACCAAGAGTCCAAGACCATTACCAATTTATCATTAGACCAAATTTAATAGTTTCTAGACTTCTTGTATTCTTATCATGTTATGTAATGAGTTGGATTTTGTTATAAACTTTTATCATGATCGTCTATTGTGATCGCGTCTTCTTTTTCCCGCATTGTTCGGTTTGTCCCGAGGCCCGAAGTGGGATTGGGACGGGACGGGAAATTTCAGGCCCGCAAAAAATTTGGGAAGTCCCGTCCCTTCCCGTATAGAAGCGGGATATCATAGTTTCGTCCAGTCCCGTCCCGTTATCCCGAATTGACGGCTCTACTTCCCACAAATTCCTATATAGTGTGCTCTTCATTTACGTTTTTGTTTTGTGCATATTTTTTGTTCTGGTTATAGCAACGCTCACGCGAATACTTTTCAACCTTGATTTTTTTCTGAATTAATTCAATTTTAAAATTATAATTCCCAAAATAACTCTCTTTTGAAACCATTTTCCAAAATTACCATCTTTTAAGAACTCGCTACTTGGTGTAGCGAGTTCAACATTTGACCGTTGAAACTCGCTAAACCATGTAGCGATTTTAATTAAATCAATGTTAACCGTTTGGCGTTTGATTCATGATTAAAATTTGGGAGAACTCGCTACACCACGTAGCGATTTCAGTCGTACATTAAACTCGCTACATGGTGTAGCGAGTCTTAAAAAATCAGACCTATGCCAGTAGCGGGTTACAGACTCTAAAGAAAGGGAAAAAAAAACTAAGTATAAGTAAAGGGCAAGGGAGAAGGGAGAAGGGAAAAGAAGAAAAAGTTTGTCATTGCCATTGACATCTTCATAAAATCCAAGCTTTTCACCATCTAATTTCGTTATTGTAAGTTTACATCCAAGTTTATCATTCTTCATTATTGATTTGGGTATATATTTTCTTTAAAATTAGGTTTATTCAAAAATAGGGTAGTTGTACATGTTGAAATTTTAGGGCTTTGAACAAAATTTCTGAGCTATTTTAACCACTTTAAAATTAGATTTTTGCTTTGATTTGGGTATTTGCTTTGATTTTGGTTTGAATATATTGAAATTATCAGAATTTTCTTGAATATTAGTGTTGTTATTGAACTCAATTGTTGGTATATTTGAACTCTATTGTGGTATATTTGAAATTTTGGGGGTTTAAACTCAATTTGTGAACTTAATTGTTGGTATATTTGAACCCAATTTTGGAGAATTAGAAGTATTTGTTATTGATGTTTCAAAGTCTCTATGTTTATATATATATTTATTTGATATTGAAATTGGGTTTCTTTTATTGAAACAGATGGATACCTTCATTGATCATTGTTGTCTCAAAACCTAACGGTTCTTTTTAAATACCGCAAGTGCACGGGCTATAGTAATATAGCTAATGCAAGTACGGGTCGATCCCACGAGGACAGAGTTTACTTTGGGATATATTTGCTTTTACTAAGGAATAAAGATGAGATTGGGAGGAATATAGTTTGAATTAAGAAAATGATAAAAACATACACAGAAAATACTTTAGTTAAAACTCTTATAAAATGGAAGCATTCTTGGGATTGGAATTGATATAGTCAATTATTCATCAATTAGTCATGTCTTCGGAAATGTAAATATTCATCAAAATCAAGGATGGTACATTAATCCTACACTACTTCTCACGATCAAGCAAGTAGCGTTTGTATCCTTCACTAATTATGCCCTATCTCTCGATGGCCCATAATTTGTAAAGATCCATTAATGTTCGAAAATCTATGTACTTTCCATTCAAGGAACATCCCTAGGCCATTGAACTACTCTCGTGATCAATGAAACCTAGTTCCTTTATATGGTTTCGTTAATCGAGATTCTCCGCTAGGTGCTTCTCTTGATTAACTAGAATCATGCAAGTTGGACGTCTCCAAAATGTAAGTCATTTTGAGTTTAATATAAAGAGAATTGTTAAGATGAAGAGAAGATGACATGACTTTGCAAAAGATGATGAATAAGAACGTTTTGAGTTTCCAACCCCAAGAATTAGGGGGATTACTCACGATCCATGCTTAAAACAAACATAAATCCATAAATAAAGATAGAAATAAAAGAACTTATTGTTTGTATGAAGACAAGGGCTGAGAATAACTTCGATGTTTTATTGCTTCAATACTTCAAGTAAACTCCAAGAACACAAGTTGAATCTTCGAGAGATTTTGAAGTAATAATTGCTAAAGAGTTTTGCTATGTATATATGTTACTTTTTATCAAAATTCAGATGCTAAAAATTGATACAAGAGGGCCTTTAAATAGGCATTCTATGCTAAGATTGTGTTTCTTCAAACAGCCATCTTCAAAAGGTGCCTTTCCAGGTCTGTAACAGTAAGTGCACGGCCGTGCGTTGTGACTTGCACGGCCGCTCCAGCCTTGGCGCCAAATTCCAATTTGAACTGGTCATTCTGCACGGGCTCCATGATTTGCTGCACGGCCCCTCTGGCCTGAATTTCACGACCACTCCAGAAAAGAAGACTCGGCCTCTCTATTGATTTGGGGCCATTTTGGCCTGGCTGAGGGTTTTTGCACGGCCGCTCCTCTTCATAGAGCACGGTCGCTCCAGCTTGACTTTGGCCTGGATGATCATTTTGAATTAGTCCTTCCTTGCCTTGATCCATAAACTCCTTATAATCATAGAAATGACCCTAAAACCTGTATAAGTACAAAAACATACCAACAAGCATAAAATCCCATATATATAATAAAAGAAGCTAAAATCATAACTAAAAAGTAATAAAATCTAACTAAATGATATAAATATAATGCTATAAATGACAATAAGATAGTCATTTATCAACTCCCCCACACTAAATTCTTGCTTGTCCCCAAGCAAGATTAGGATAAAAAGATGGAGAAGATGAAATGCAAATGATGAAAATCTAAAGTTGGATCCCTCATAAAATATATAAATGCTACAAGCCTTATTGCCATGAAGATATTGCCTTTATCTACCTATTCAAACTTTTTATAACCTTAGAGATTATTTAGAAAGAAGTTTAGGAAGATTTTTTAAGAGAGTAATCTTGAGAACAATAAATCATTATAGCATAAATAAAAGTTTGATGAAGCAAAGCATAAATGTAGAGAATGATGAACTTTTGGATCAGAAGCTTGGTATACAGAAATTTTCACTCTTAAGAGTGTTTTGTGAAAAAAAAAAAGACTATTGCTTGAAATGTACAATTTAATAATGATCATTTATTCACAAGTTAGAAGTATTCATGGGAATTGATATACACTTTTGAATCACAAAGATTGAGATGGAGGATGATAGTGGAAAATTTTATCAAGGCTACAAATTTATCTTGCTTAAACGTGTTATATTTTGCAAAAGACTTAAGTGATTTTGATCCTTTCAAGTAGGATACATTGTGGCTGCGAACCCCATGTTCCTAATACTTAGATCAAAAACGCTTAATATTATTTCCATTTTGGCAAGAGTGCATCGTCGCAGCATACGCCGTGTCCCGAGTTACTTAAGGAAATAATAGATGCTTTTTGCTATTTACAAAAATTAGTGACAAAGTCACTTTTGATTATTAAGATTAAATTTTGTTGCCTTGATTCAATTAGTGGAAATGGAAAGATGAATTTTTATGAAGGGTTGTGATTCAAAAAGATGCAAAACAATATGAATATTTCTAAGGAGGGAATAAAAATCAATTTTTTTTAATGTATAATTTGAAGAAACAACTCATAATTTTTCACAAAATTTTTTAAACAATCAAGAGATTTATGCTGATCTAAAAGAACTCAACTAATCTAAATAAAGTTTTTTCTTTACAAAATCTTATACAATCCTATACTAACTTATGATGCTCTAATTACTTCCTAAAAATATCCCCAAGTTCTTTCCTAATAATTATAAGTTTATAGAAAATAAGAGAAGGAAAGGAAAGACATTATCCTAAGGCAATTTGGAAGTATAAAGATGAGCAATCATAGGGATTTTTTTTAGAAGAACTAGATGCATACATAAATAAAAAGAAATGCAAACTAAGTTAATAAGAAAAACTAAATTAAACTAAGAAAGAAAAATTTAAACTAAAAAGTAAAAATTTAAACTAAAAATAGATAAATAGATAAATACCCCCTCCCACACTTGAGGTGGACATTGTCCTCAATGTTTTAAGGACATAGAAAAATGGGGAAGGAGAAGAGAAACTTACTGAAATGGTGGTGGCTGCGGAAAGTTGTCCCAATTGTTAACTCCATAATTGTAGATCGAGTTCACTTGTTTTTGGATGGTATTTACTCGACCTTGAATGTCATTTCGGAAGTAATGGAATTCTTGAGTAAAAGTGTCCAACCGGGTAATGATTTGGTTGTTTTGGAGTTCCATTCGATCGAATCGGTTGTAGAACTCCGGCGGCAATTGGGTTGGGTTGGGTTGGTCTTACTCTTCGTCTTCCTCTTCCTCTTCTTCTTCTTGTCTTGCTTGGCTTGTTTAGCCTTCTCCTTGGTTCATGGCATTGAGAAAGATCCAAGTTGGGGGTTGATAGGATTGGGCAAAGGGGAGGATAGTGCTTGGGAAACTATGTAGGGTATTTTCTCGGGCTCTACTAACCAGTTGAACTCTTCACGCCCTCTATCTGAAATCATTTGCTTAGTTCGCAGGGTCGAAATATCCAATTTTGTTGACCCTGGAACTTCAACCCAGTCACTTGGCACTACAAGCCCAAAATGTTTAGCAAAAAGAGTTACTATACCCCTTATATGAATTTCTCCATTGAAAGTTGGAGTAACTATGTCACTAAGCAACTCAATGAGAAAATGGCTTATATTCACCTTCCTATGCGCCCTAACAAAGTCCACAACAAATAAAGCTCCTTTTTATTTACCGTCCCCTTATCTTCTCTTGCGAAGATAGTGCAAGCATAAATCCTATGCAAGAGACGGAGGGTTGGATGGATGATGGAGGAGGCTTTGGCGGATCTTAATTTAAAGGATGGGATCCCAGTTATTTGCTCCCAAAAGGCATTTTCTCTAAATTCAATAGGAGGGTCGGCTTCAAAGTTTGTAAAAGATGGCCATCCAAAAATTTGGTTGATTTCAAAAAAGGTAAGGTGACACTCTTCACCATAAAGACGAAAATGAAGATGGATCAATTGGTAAGGCTCCCCAGTTTGGCCACAAATTTCCGTTGTAAACTCCTTCCTTAAGGTACACAAAAATTCCAAAGTGATTCTTTCATATGTTTTCTCATGCAATTCAAGAAAATTATCACAACCTATCCCAAGATGAAATTTCCTTACATTTACATCAATTCCTAGGGTTCGAAGGGCAAGGATGTCCGAGAATTGGGTAGGTCTGATTCTCTTGGAACGAAGGGCTGCAAATCTAGCCACTTCAGAAGCATCTCTAAAAACAATACCCAAATTATTATGAGTTGGGTTCAGGTTAGAAGCTGAGGCGGAATCCTTTCGGGACCTCTTGGTGACCCTATCTGAAGCCTTTCCCTTTCCCTTTCTTTTCATAGTAAATTTGTAGTAGAAAAATTCAAGACCCAGCTATTTGAAGAACAGAGAAAGAGAGGAAGTATATTACCCGGAGATTTTGATGTTAAAAACTTCAAAATCCTTGATGCACAGCTTCAATTTGCCAAAAAGTCTCCTTCTTGAGCTTCAATCCCAAGGCAATTTCTTCAATTTTTGAAATGGGTTTTTCGGATTTGGGGTTTGTAGAGGTGATTTGATGGATATTTGGAGATGGGAAAGTGTTTGGATGATGAAATTATGGTGGATTGAGGTTGTACGGCCGGAATATATGGTGGATTTAGGGGGTTTTATAGTAGATGGGGCGGAGTTTTTAGAGTGAGAGAGAAGAAGGTGAAGTGAATTTGGGGAAGAGGGGAAGGGTTATGTTTGTTGACTGATCGGTGCATTTTCCCAGACGACATGCACGACCGTGTGTTATAAGTTGCACGACCGCTCCACTTTACTGAGCCAACTCAGTTACATCCTTTCTGAACTGCACGGCCGCTCCTCTTTATAGAGCACGGCCGCTCCGTCACTGTTCACCATTTTTTTTAATTATTACCTACAAAACAAATTTATAACATAATAATAATAATAATAATAATAATAATAATAATAATAATAATAATAATAATAATAATAATAATAATAATAATAATAATAATAATAATAATAATAATAATAATAATAATAATAATAATAATAATAATAATAATAATAATAATAATAATAATAATAATAATAATAATAATAATAATAATAATAAATTTATAAATAAATAAAATAAAATAAATAAACAACAAAAATAATCAATCGGTTACCATTCTGATGATGCTTGTTTTAGTTCCTTAGCTCGACCCCTCTCCGGTAATCAAAATAGATGATGCGTGATATTATGGTGGCCTATTGTCTTTGACAATTCGCCATTGCATACCTTCCGGAGTTTTTGAATTTGCACACATTCTCCATCCCGTACTCTTTTTTGGTGGAATAAGCTGCCTATAATCCTTACACGTTCGATATTTTGAAGTGCTATTCTTACTTGGCATTATTACCCTTTCGAGTTCTTTTACTGCAATGTTAGTAACGGGACATGCAAAATAATCGAATACATTTTTATCACAATCTAAAGGTTTTTCATTTATTTCATAATCTTGATGTTTAGGTTGTGATCTTTCAATTTTTTCTTGAAAAATGTCCTCGGGATCATTTTGCACATTGAATTCGACCCTTTCTTTTCCTACATTAAGAGAGAATGTACCATTTTTACATCTATAATTGCCCCTGCGGCGTCTAAGAATGGTCTTCCCAATATGACAGGAATCTCTTGGTCTTCTTCTATATTGAGGACAATAAAGTCGACAGGGATTATTAAGTTCCCTATTCGACATGGCATGTTTTCCATTATACCCATGGGGTATTGTATGGAATGATCCGCCAACTGGAGAGAAATGGTAGTGGGTTTGAGTTCCCCTACTCCTACTCTCTCGCTTACCGATAAAAGCATGATGCTAACACTAGCCCCTAAGTCGAGCATAGCATTGTGTATATTACACCTGCCAACGCAACAAGGGATAAAGAAGGTTCCCGGATCTTTAAGTTTCGGAGGCAGTTTCTTTTGCAAAATTGCTCTTACATCTTCTGCCAAAATGATATTTTTAAACTCTTCAAGTTTCTCTTTTTCCGAAAACATTTGTTTTAAGGGCCTAGCATAACGAGGCATTTCTTGTATATTTTCTGAAAAAGGAACGTTTATGTTCATTTCATCCAAAACTTCTAAAAATTCAGAAAATTCCTCGTTTACTTCTCTTTTAGCAAGCCTAGGGGATTCTGTCCCCTTTTCAATGTTAGTCTCAATCATCGGCAGGATTGGACTAATAGTATCTTTACTAGGGCATTCATTTATCAATTCATATTCACTCCTTGTTTTTACAACGTTAACATGCTCATTTGGCTTTTGAGGTTGACCGGGAAGACTCCCTTGTGGTCTATTCGTTGGGTTGGCCTGCTGAGCTTGTTGATTCTCGAGCATCTTATTATGCGCGGCTAGGTTATCAAACCTAGCATTCAACAATTTAAAACATTCCCTAAATTTGTTATTAGTCTTTTCTTGAGCATTTTTGTTTTCAACCACAAAGTCCATCAAAAAATCTAATTTGGATTTAGGGGGAGGAAAAAAATTTGAATTAGTATTGAAATTCTTTGATGTGAATCCTGGGGGTTGTGTGGCTGGTTATGGATTTAAAATATTGTTATTCTTATACGAGAAGTTGAGGTGATTCCTCCATTCGGGATTATATGTATTTGAATACATTCCCTCCTTCTGCCCGAAAGAATTAATAAAATTCACTTGATCACTAAAAGTAGTGTCAAGCAAATCACAACAATCCGAACTATGTGAGTTAGTCCCACATAGTTCACACAAAACATTGACGTTAGCCACAGGATTGACATTAAGATTTTCAAACTTTTTCAAGATCATGTCAACCTTAGATGAAAGAAGAGTAACGACATCTATATTATATTTACCTGGAGTGCCTTGCTATTGCTCTTTCTCATTCGACCACTGATAGTGGTTCAAAGCAATGTTCTCGATGAGATCGTATGCCTCATCAACAGTTTTGTTCATTAACGTTCCTCGTGCAGCGGCATCAATGGTCTCTCTAGTCTTGAACGTGAGACCGTTGTGGAAGGTATGAACTATCAACCACTTTTCAAGCCCGTGGTGGGGGCACATCCTTAGGATCTCTTTGAAATGCTCCTAAGCGTCGTACAATGTTTCGCTTCCTGTGTGGCAAAAATTGGTGATCTTTGTACGAATCTGGGCGGTCTTGCTTGGTGGGAAGAAACGCCCTAGGAAAGCCTCTTGAACTTTGGTCCCATGTTGTTAAAGAGTTCTGGGTGACCGAGTTCAACCATTGTTTTGCCTTGTCCTTCAGAGAGAATGGGAAAAGACGCATTCTGATTGCTTCCGGTGTGACATCCTGAATGCGAGTTGTGTCACAATATTTCAAAAATATTTGGACATGAAGGTGTGGATCCTCGAAATCAGTTCCGCTGTATTGGTTATTCATAACCATATGAAGTAGATGCGGCTTTATTTCAAAGTTGGCCGCATTAGCGTTCGACACAATTATGGGAGATCTAGTTCCCGGGGTACTCAGATTGACGAAGTCCCTTGGGAGATCTAGTTCCCGGGGTACTCGGATTGACGAAGTCCCTTAGGGTCCTAGGAGGTGTTACTGGTTCTTCTTCCGCCATGTGTTGATTTAATGTTTCCTTGAGTTTTCTTAGCCTTTCTTGAAAGCTTCTTTCAGGTTCCGGATCAAAGTTTTCAAAGAAGATTCGCGTCCGTTTCATAAACTACAAGAACACTCAACAAGGAAATTAAACGTAACAGATTTTTGGAAGGAAAACTTAAACATAATTTAAAGAAAAAAATATGTAGTAAGACAAATACAAAAAGTAAACCGTTGTCCCCGGCAACGGCGCCAAAAACTTGTTGTCTCAAAATCTAACGGTTCTTTTTAAATACCGCAAGTGCACGGGCTATAGTAATATAGCTAATGCAAGTACGGGTCGATCCCACGAGGACAGAGTTTACTTTGGGATATATTTGCTTTTACTAAGGAATAAAGATGAGATTGGGAGGAATATAGTTTGAATTAAGAAAATGATAAAAGCATACACAGAAAATACTTTAGTTAAAACTCTTATACTTTCCATTCAAGAAACATCCCTAGGCCATTGAACTACTCTACTTCTCACGATCAAGCAAGTAGCGTTTGTATCCTTCACTAATTATGCCATATCTCTCGATGACCCATAATTAGTAAGGATCCATTAATGTTTAAAAAATCTATGTACTTTCCATTCAAGAAACATCCCTAGGCCATTGAACTACTCTCTTGATCAATGAAACCTAGTTCCTTTATATGGTTTCGTTAATTGAGATTCTCTGCTAGGTGCTTCTCTTGATTAACTAGAATCATACAAGTTGGACGTCTCCAAAATGTAAGTCATTTTGAATTTAATATAAAGAGAATTGTTAAGATGAAGAGAAGATGACATGACTTTGCAAAAGATGATGAATAAGGACGTTTTGAGTTTCCAACCCTAAGAATTAGGGGGGATTACTCACGATTCATGCTTAAAACAAACATAAATGCATAAATAAAGATAGAAATAGAAGAAATTATTGTTTGTATAAAGACAAGGGCTGAGAATAACTTCGATGTTTTATTGCTTCAATACTTCAAGTAAACTCCAAGAGCACAAGTTGAATCTTCGAGAGATTTTGAAGTAATAATTGCTAGAGAGTTTTGCTATGTATATATGGTACTTTTTATCAAAATTCAGATGCTAAAAACTAATACAAGAGGGCCTTTAAATAGGCATTATAGGCTAAGGTTGTGTTTCTTCAAACAACCATCTTCAGAAGGTGCCTTTCCAGGTCTGTAACAGTAAGTGCACGGTCGTGCGTTATGACTTGCACGGCCGCTCCAGCCTTGGCGCCAAATTCCAATTCGAACTAGTCATTCTACATGGCCGCTCCATGATTTGCTGCACGGTCGCTCTGGCCTGAATTTCTCGGCCACTCCAGAAAAGAAGACTCGACCGCTCTAATGATTTGGGGACATTTTGGCCTGGCTGAGGGTTTTTGCACGGCCGCTCCTCTTCATAGAGCACGGCCGCTCCATCTTGACTTTGGCCTGGATGATCATTTTGAATTAGTCATTCCTTGCCTTGATCCATAAACTCCTTATAATCATAGAAATGGCCCTAAAACCTGTATAAGTACAAAAACATACCAACAAGCATAAAATCTCATATATATAATAAAAGAAGCTAAAATCATAACTTAAAAGTAATAAAATATAACTAAATGATATAAATATAATGCTATAAATGACTATAAGATAGTCATTTATCAATCATATGCCTATCGATAACTCTGTTTTGACTTCACATGAGGGCCACAGAGCTCGTTTTATTTGGGTCGTACAGCAGGTTGCTAGTCCGCTTTCATTTCGTCGTGGTGCCACATTGCCAGATAGACTAGCGCCAAGATATTATTGAGATTAGCCGAGAGTGGCTTTAGTGGGGTTCATTTTATAGGGAGAATTCAGTACGATTATGGGTTGTTGGAGGCATTGATTGAGAGATAGCGTCAGGAGACCCATTCATTCCACCTCCCGATTGGTGAGATGACGATTACCCTATATGATATCGGCATGATTTCCGGGTTGCCGATTGATGGGGATGTTGTTACAGATGCTGACATCCCACCACTTCTAGACTGGCGGGTGGTATGTCACGATCTTTTAGGGGCTGTCCCATCTCCCGGAGATATGTATGGGAGTAGTCTGAATCTAATGTGGATTACGAGCCAGTTTCCACATTTCCATTACCTCGCTGATGATACTCCCGAAGACATCTTTGATATATATACACTGGGATATATCATGCTAGCCTTGGGTTCTACGGTGATGCCTGATCGTACGAACAACAAGGTTAATTTGTATAAACAATCAAAATAACATCCAAAATATACTCAAACAAAATCCAAATAAAATACAAAGTAAATCCAACAACTCAAACATAAATTACATGAAAAACATTTTCCTACTCCCTAATATTTGGGCATCTATAACGATTGTGGCGTTTTTGTTTGCATGATGAACACTGAGTCTTCTGTTTATCTGCTTGAAAGTCCATACAGTTTTAGAAGCTTCTTGATATAGGCCGTCCGAACTTCGCAGAACGTCGAAGGTGGGGATTAGGGAAAAAATATGGCACCAAACCATCCACATTCCAATAGTCCTCATGGTGGATTGGTTCAAATGTTCCCTTCCATGTCTTGTAGTACTCCCTAATGGTGTAAAATGGTGAAACGAAAGAACAACCATCAAGATGTTGTGCATGGCAATATGCAAGAAGATGGGAACATGGCATGTGTTAGGCAACCCATTTACCACATGTGCAGGTACGCTCATTAAATCAGACAATTTAGATATTTCCACCTTTATCACCCTGACATGCGATTGTCACTTGATACACCCCATCTCATGAGTGTTGAACCTCCTTACCTGATGTGTCATACCTTTCTCGATATTCTTCAAGTATCGGTAATGAACTTTCTAGCTGAATTGGTGTAGGGGATTGATATTAGGGTTATCGGGATTACCTCATAAGACATTAAGTGAAAATCCATGCATTACTTGAAAGTACTCCACACAAGTACACAGCGGTAGAAGGCAGTTTCAACAATTGCTTTATTGGCATCCCACAGGCTCCCTTCATGACACAATTGAAAACCTCATACATGTTAGTAGTCATGGTGCCATATCTGTAACCACCATCGTGTGCTAATATCTATTTTCTGGCATCTAAATTTAGAAACCTTGGGTTAATTGAACAGATACTCTCTAAGGTAGATTTCAATTTTCTATCTTGACTTGCTTTACCTGCTCTACAAAACAGATACTTCAAACCTTCCCCTCTATGCCTATCCAAGAAATTTGCTCGCATATGTCTCAAGTAATATCGATGATGCACATTTAGCCACCACGTATCTTTCGCTATAGTCTTAAGAATGTCGTGATGACGGTAAGATATCAAGCATACTTCACGACTCTTTATAATATTTCTGCAAATAAGATATAAGAACCAACGCTAGTTCGTCCAATCCTCTTTTTCAACAATAGCAAATGCAAGAGGAAGTATACTGTATTGGGCGTCAACACCCATGGCAATCAGTATTACCCCTTTATATCTACCATGAAGGAATGTTCCATCAACAGAAATGACATGCCGACAATGAGAGAAAGCTTCAATGCAAGGCCTAAATGCCCAGAACGTACACCCGTTGAAACACCCATAATTCACCGACACGAGGAGGATGAGTATACTCAACAATTGTTCTGGGGTTGTATTTTTGGATGGCTGCTAGGACGCGGGATAACTTTATATAAGATTCCTCCCAATCTCCAAAAACCTCTGCAATGCCCTTCTACTTTCCACACCATGCCTTCTTATAGGTAATTTCCTTTCCAAACATATTACTGATATGTGCAATAATAACTCCAACCTTTACATCTGAATCGGCCTTAATAAAACTAACTACTTGCCGACCAATAAACTTCGCATATAAGTTGGGGTGATCTCGACTTTCTCCAGAATATAATCAGCAATAAGGAGCCTTATACTTGGTCACTTCCCAACAGCCAAACTTCCTCCTACTCACACGAAAATAAAAATTGCATGGAAAGTTTTTCAATAGACATTCAATTACCCATGTGTGAGTTGTGTTATTTCTTACCCTGGACCGGCGATTGGTGTGAATATGGTACCTTTTTATATCAAATTGCGTCTCGTTCTTGCCATAAAAGCGTATCCATTTAGCAATTTCATTTTTCTCCGGATTCCAAACTGAAAAACTAGGTTATGGTAATCAATAAAGCCTTTTTCTTGTCTAGCAAAACAACTAATATCACTGTAAAAGGATAATCTTCTCTCTCATACCTTCGATTTCCCGACGCTTCATAATGAACCAAATGTGTTTTCACGTCATCATCAATCGGTCCATAATCACCCCTCCCAAATTGACATTAGAATCACTACTACCCTCCTGATATTCATCATCAACATCGTCATTGCATCTACACAGTGTTTTCTTCTTCTTCATAATATAAATCATCTTCAGAATTATTATCATCAACTGTATCATTTGAGCATGCGATGTTACCATAATTTGAAGTTTGAGTTGATACAAGTGTTTGTGTACTTGGACCAACCCCTGCATCACGGTTACAACTTGGTGAATACCCATAAATGGTCTCTGTGTGCAGTGTTTCAAACTCTGGATAACGTCGATTTTCAATCAATTTTACAACCATATACAGCTGCAAATTTCCCATCCCCCCAAATTTAGCTAAAAGATAGAACATTATATCCATACACGCATCATTTTCAAAACGAAAAGGAACGTACTCACCAATCCCGCTTTTAAAAGTATGAGGACATCTATAAATGACTTCCAAATCATATTGTGACCGATCTAACCCCATATTTTTATATAATTTATCAATCAACTCATTGTATCTCCATCGACAGTTAGCCCTAATTGCACATTTTGACCCTGTTTGAAAATGAGGACTATCAAATGGTTGTTTATTATCACCTTCCCAATAGCATATGAAAATGATTGAACCCCCGTTCATCTTTAACCCTACATTACGAAATCAAAGTGTTAAAACCTATATAACAAAACCCTAAGAAGCCATTTGGTAGGCCGTCTTAACCCCGAATTAATTAAAGGGAGATTATTAAGCCGAGATATATCCCGTTTGATAGACAATTAGGCGTGGATATTAATAATCCGTATCAAGGGGATTAGGTACTTATCCCCTCATTAATAATCTGGTTGCAACGGTAGTATTAGCAATCCCATATCCCATATTAAAATCTCAGCCCAAATATACCCCCGATGTAAAATAAATTAGTGGGTAATTAATTAAACCCAACTTTTTCTCCTACACTATGCAGAGTAGGGGTGTGCTCGGTACGGTATGGCTCGGTTTTAGGCTAAAACCGTTACCGAACCAAAAGTATTCGGTTTCTAATTTTAACAAACCACCACCACTCGGTTTTAGCTCATTTTGGTGTAGTCGGTTTTCGGCTTCGGTAAGTGTCGGTTCGGTAATATTCGGTTAAAACCAATCCACCAAAACAACACAAAATTATCACCTTTGTATCAAAAAAAATTCCCAAAGGGTATTGACAGAAATAGAGATTGAACACACTCCCATCGATTTAAATAGATGTTAATAATTGTCGAAATAACAATTCTAATAATTCATCAAATCCTGATTTCAAAAAGTAAAATTAAAAATTCATCAAAAATCCAAAAGATGACAAACATGAAAACACAGCTTCAGTGAAACAAACATGAAAACACAGCTTTAGTTCAACTGTTCCAAGTAAATGCAAGTAACCAGCCAAGCCTAAACCCAACTTTAGTTCCAAGTAAATGCAAGGCACCAGCTTCAGTGAAACAAACATGAAAACACAGCTTTAGTTCAAAGAGCCAAGCCACCAGCTCCAAGTCCTCCTCCAGCAAACATATGCATGTTCCCTGCAACACAATTACATAGATTTAGACCCACAGGACTATGAATGCATGTTGATAACTGACAACCAACATAAATCAACAAGGAGAGGAGACGGAATGGAAGGCGGTGCGAGCGATGGAGGCGATGGCGATCAAGCGTCAAGCGACGGGGGAGGCGGCGAATACGAGGTGTGTGTTAGGCTGGTTAAACTATAAAATGTAAAGGATTTTTAATTTGGCAAATTGGCCAAATTAAAGGAAATTATTTCAAGGCTTTCAACTTTCAAGCGATGTGAGATTGTGAGCCGTGAGGTACTGAGGTTAATTAAAGGATATTTATTATTTAATTTGGCTAATTGGCTTTTTGACTTTGACAAGATTTACTAAATTTTGAAGAAATTTTTTATTTATTTAATATATATGGAAATTGAATAGATGTTAAATTATAGTAAATATTATGAATATTTATTATTTAGAAGCATATCGGTACGGTTCGGTGTGAGTAATCGGTGTGAAATCATGTATCCCAAACCGAACCGATAGATTCGATTTTTCAATATTTCATAAATCGTACCTATCCAATTAACCGTTGGTACGATTTTTCGGTGTCGATTTTTTCGGGTTTATTCGGTTTTTTTCAGTTTTTCGATTTTTCTGCTCACCCCTAACGCAGAGGATAGATTGGTGGTAGATCATGTGGTTGTTTAGAATTTACAGTCCAATTTGGTTGAGTCCATAGAGATATTCACACTTTAAGATAATTTTTCTTCCTGAACAACTTTCAGGGATAGTTAAGAATGAGAAATTAGTTGATCTTTTTAATTATTTTGATAAAGAATCATTTTAGGTTAAAAAAAAAGATAAACATTCATTCTGATATTGATATGGTTTTTGTTTGTTAATAAAATATTTATTTTGAGACTGAATTTATAGTCCCGTATGTTGCTTCAAAATCTCTTCGACCCCCTATTATATTTTGATCCCTCTCCATCATCGTCCCATTTCCCCTTTTTCAATAAACTTGTTATTTCATAGTGAAAGATGAAATCCTTGAAAGATTAAATCAATTTCTCTCTTGCTTAAAACTAGATCTGATATATTAGAAATGTCATGGATGTCCCCTTTATCTTGTTCCTTCTTCAGATTGCCGCAAATATGTGTTACGCTTGGAATCACAAAATAGATTATGAATCTCTAAACCTAACTTTCATCATGTCGATTTTTTATTTCTCCTATTTTTTCAAAAAAAAAAAATTGGATTTCTGTTACCAAGAATGAAATTGGTGTTATCTTCCTAAATGTAAAAGAGTTTTGCTAGAAGATAGTTTTGGGGCATTTTGATACTTTACCTTATAATCCAAGTTAGATAGGTGTGTGTTACATTGTTTCAACCAAACACAAATATTAATTTTATTTTGAAATAATTATGACCCTCCTTATTACTCCCGGGACTAATAATCATTGTCTTAATATTTATCCTTATCCCCTCCGACAATCAAACGAGCCCTAACACTTATATCTATAATATACTATCTAACACTTATATCCATAATATACTAAAACAAAGTAAAAAACTTAAATTTATATATCTAAAAATAAGTGAAATCAATGATTAAAATGATGTTAATTTGTCTTGATTCTTGATTTTCAACGATTATGAAATTAAATGATGTGAAGATATGATTTTTTTTTTTTAAAGTAAGTATAAGAGGTAATGAGAATGAGAATGGATCTAGATCTGAAAACTTTATCTACTGTAAAAATGTCTTTGTAAACTCGCTATACCATGTAGCGAGTTCTGTGTACGCCTAAACTCGCTATATGGTGTATCGAGTTTTGTTTTGTTAATTACAGTTAATTAACGCCAAACGGTTAACATTGATTTTATTAAACTCGCTACATGGTATAGCGAGTTTCAATGGTTAGATGTTGAACTCGCTACAAAATATAGCGAGTTATAAAAAGATGGTTATTTTGGAAAATAGTTTCAAATATTAGTTATTTTGAGAATTATAATTTTAAAATGGAATTAATTCAGGAAAAAAAATCATTCTTTGTATCAACACTTTTTTGAAGTATTCATTTATTTGCTTAAAATGTCATATTAGTATTAAAATGCATAAGTTTCTTTTTTGGCAATTTTAATAAGATATACTCCCTCCGTTACATTCGAAAAGACACAAAGTTGTTCTTGCACAAAATTTAAGAAAAGTGTATATTTGAATAAATGTTGTGAGTATGAAAAGTGAGGTAAAAGAGAGAAATTGAGGTAGGAAATAGTAAGTAGATAGTTAAGGCTCCGTTTGTTTCAACGTAAAATGTTTTCCGGAAAATGATTTCCTGTAAAATGTTTTTCGGGAAATGAAGATGTTTTCCGGAAAATGAAGATGTTTTCCGGAAAATGAGATAAACACGTTTTCGGCTGTTTGGTAAGGAAAATATTTTCCGAAAAATATTTTCATGTGTTTAATGAAAATATTTTTCGATAAAAACACAATTTAAGATAAGTTGAAAGAGATAGGGTGGAGAGTTGTTAAAAATAAATTTAAAATGATTAAATTTTTTTGACCCAACGGAGGGTGGGGGGCATGGGGTGGTGCGGTGGGAAGTTGTTAAAAATAAATTTAAAATGATTAAAAAAATTTTGACCCAACAGGGGGTGGGAGGGTTGGGGTGGTGGGGTGGGGAGTGAGGTGGAGAGTTGTTAATTATTTAGTGAATAAAGCAAAAATGGAAGAGAATAGAATGAGGAAGTAGAATGTTGTACCTTGTGAAATATGAGTTGTACATAAAGGGCACCATTTTTCGAAAAATATTTTACTTAGGAAAAATTCGTAAGTCATTTTACTTAGAGAAAGGGCGTAAAATGTTTTCCGGAAAACGCTTTCTCCATTTTCTGAAAAACAATCAAATACCGAAAAATGGGGAAAACATTTTCCAGAAAACAACCAAATACCGGAAAATGGGGAAATATTTTTCGAAAAACAACCAAACACCGAAAAACAAGTTACTATTTTACAAAAACATTTTTCGGAAAACGTTTTACGTCAAAACAAACGGAGCCTTATTGTAAATATAACAAGTGGATCTTATGAATAAAAAAATGTTACTATTTTACATAAAAGAATAGATTAAAAAAATGTTTTTTTATGAGACCAATTCAAAAAATAAGAAAAACAGATTTTTAACGAGAGTATATGAAAAAAGAAAAAAAGGAACAACTCCGGTGAGCGACAGGTTGACTGAGCAGACTGGAGTCACACCATCCGACAGGAAACGCACAATTCCCACGCTAAAACTCTCTCTCTCTCTCTCTCCGGACAACATTTCCGATCTCTTTCCCCTCCCCTTCCACCTCTCTCCAGTCAATCACATAGTTTTGAGTTCTCAATTTCAAAGTATTTCACCGGTCGACCTATTTCTCCCGGGATGAACAAGCCGGAGATCTTGAAAAGGTACTTTTTGTTCTTTAATTTTATCTTTAACCTCATTTTTCCGTTGAAACTTTAATGCATGCCGATATTGATGCTGTTCATTGATTTGAAACCCTTAATTTAGTTGGATTTTTATTTGTTTTTCTTCTGATGCTTATCAATTGCAATTTGTTTTAATTTATGTTTCCTGCTCAATTCGTAGTTTCTATACAGAGAATTTGGGTCTTGTATGAATTATTGGCCAATTTGAATCCTACTGATAAGGAAAATGTTTTAACCCTAATGCTCATATCATACCCCTACAATGGCACTGCTACACTACCTAATACCTACTCCTTTTTGTTCTGCTTGAAGAGTCACAGTCGAAAAGAGAAATATTAAGTCGATATAGTAATCTATAATTACCCTCGAGCATATGCACATTAAGAAAAGTCTTGTTTATTTTCAAATTAAACTGATTTGTTATACATTAGCTGGTAAAATTAGGTTTATGTGGGAGTTGCAAGCTTCAATTTTGAAATGTGACCTTCTTTGTGGAATATCGAGAATATTAAAGCTAAAAATCTGTGCAACAAGTTTTTTTGTCACTGTGTTGCATTACAACATTACTTGATGAAATTGCATTCCAATTGGACTATGTCGTCTGATGGTCTAATGGAAGAGGAATAGAGGACTTTAAGTTCATAAACAAATGGACAATTTGTAAACACTGAATGCTATTTTGGGCAGCACGAACATATTCTGGTTTATTATTTGAGCATAACAATATGGGGCAATTGGTAAAATAGAGCTACACCGCTTCTGTGGCAAATTGGACGATGTTTCTATACATATTTAACGGATTTTGGTCACGTGATTGCACATGGATAACACTCATTAAATATTTAAGTGGCTCAATAATGGTATAAATCAAATTCTAGCGACTCTGTTAGAAAAACAACAACAACAACAACAACAACAAAGCCTTAGTCCCAAAATAATTTGGGGTCGGCTAACATGAATCCTCATATGTCATCGTGAAAAAATAAAAATAAAATAAAAAAAAATCAACCCCCCACATGGGTTTTTGCCCTCCACTCCTGCCTCTTCAACACCATACTTTCATCCACTCCAAGTAAACTCATATCCTTTTCAATCACTCTAATCCAAGTTTGTTTGGGCCTTCCCCTACCCCTCGCCATTTTATCGTTTCTCCATTGTTCTGGCCTCCTAACCGGTGCATCACTCGGTCTCCTTCTCACATGTCCAAACCACCTTAGACGATTCTCCCTCATTTTATCCTCAATGGGCGCAACTCCTACTTTACCTCTGATCACCTCATTCCCCAATCGATCATTTCTTGTATGAACGCACATCCATCGAAGCATACGCATCTCCGCCACATTCATCTTATGCACGTGACTCTGTTTCACGGCCCAACATTCGGTGTCGTAAAGCAGTGCCGACCTAATTGCCTTTGGTAGAATTTTCACTTTAATTTATGGGGCATGCCGCGATCACATAGGAACCCTGTGACACTCTTCCACTTCAACCAACCTGCTTTAATCCTATGAGCCACATCTCCATCTAATTCTCCATCCTTTTGGATAATGGATCCAAGATAGCGAAAAAATTCAGAAGCTTGGACAATATTTTCATCAAATGTGACCGTCCCTGCCTCCCTACTTTCAACTCTGCTAAACTTACACTCCAAATATTCAGTCTTGCTTCTGCTCGGTCTAAAACCTCGAGATTTCAAAGTGTGTCTCCACAATTCCAATTTACTTTCAACACCCTCTCTTATCTCGTCAATCAGCACAATATCATCTACGAACAACATACACCTTGGTATATCATCTTGGACTGACCTCGTCAATTCGTCCATTATCAAAGCAAAGAGAAATGGGCTAAGTGCGGAACCTTGATGCACTCCAATCTTTATAGGGAACTCTTCAGTCTTCCCAACACTAGTCTGTACACAAGTACTAACTAACTCCATTATACGTGTCCTTGATAATATCAATATATTTCTTTGAAACACCCTTCTTTGCTAATGCCCACCAAAGTACCTCTCTTGGCACTTTATCATACGCCTTCTCTAAATCAATGAAAATCATATGCAAATCTTTCTTTTGATCCGATATTTCTCCATGGTTTGTCTCATATATATTGTCTCCATAGTCGATCTTCCCGGCATAAACCCAAATTGGTTATTCGAAATATCCACAATTTTTCTCAGCCTTTATGCAATCACTCTTTCCCAAAGTTTCATAGTATGGCTCATTAGTTTGATCCCCCAATAGACTGGCACAATCTTGGACATCACCTTTGTTCTTATACAAAGGGATCAGAGTACTCTTTCGCCACTCCAATGACATTGTGTTAATTCTCCATATCTTGTTAAATAGCGTTGTTAACCAATCTATTTCCCTCTCCCCGAAACATCTCCAAACCTCAATTGGTATTGCATCCAGTCCTGCCGCTTTCTTCAATCCCATTTTTTTCATTGCCATTTCCACTTCACCCTTTTGAATTCTCCGCATAAAATCTAGATTAACCATACTCGAAGAGATATTTAAATCTCCAATATCCTGCTCTTGACCGCCATTGAACAAGGTATCAAAGTATGAACTCCATTTATCTTTTCTCTCTTTATCCCCGACTAGAACTCTTTGGTCTACATCCTTCACACATTTAACTGTCCCATCCTCTTATTCCTCATACGAGCGAGTCTGTAGATATCCTTTTCCCCTTCTTTTGTATCCAACTTATCATAAAGTTCCTGATTCACCTTTACTCTTGCGTCTCTTACTGCTTTCTTAGCTTCTCTCCTAGCTTCCTTATACTTCTCATAGTTCTCATCGCTCCTACATTTTCCCAATAATTTGTAGCATTCTCGCTTGCCATTTATTGCTTGTTTTACTTCCTCGTTCCACCATGATGTGTCCTTACTTGGTTGCACGTTTCCTCTAGATTCTCCAAGGACTTCTTTCGCCACCTCCTTTATGGTATGTTCCATCTTAGTCCAAGTCGAATTTATATCCATATCCTCCATATTATCCGACCAAATACCGGTATCGACCATCTTAGCTACAAATTTATGTTGATTCTCCCTTTGAAGTCTCCACCACTTGATTCTAAGGTCTACCTGTGGTTTTCTCTTTCTCGAAATTCTCTTACTTCGAAAATCAAGCACCACAAGTCTATGTTGAGTTGTTGTGCTCTCACCCGGAATAACCTTGCAATTTGTATAACTCTTTCTACAAGCATTTTTTACTAAGAAGAAGTCAATCTGACTCGCATTACCTCCACTCCTATAGGACACCAAGTAAGATTCTCTCTTCTTGAACCAAGTGTTCATTATACTCAAGTCATATGCCATCGCAAAATTCAGGATACTATTTCCTGCTTCATTCCTCTCCCCAAAACCAAAACCTCCATGTATGCTCTCAAAGCCATGTCGACTAGACTCCACATGCCCGTTCAGATCACCACCAATGACTAATTTCTCACCACTAGGTACTCGTTGCACTACCTCCTCCAAATCTTCCAAAAACACTTGTTTAATAGATGCATCTAACCCGACTTGTGGTGCATAGGCGGAAATAATATTTATAATCTCATCACGTATCACTAGTTTAATGCCCATAATTCGATCACTCTTCATGTACACTTCCACATCATCATTAATATACTCCTTATCAATAATAATACCCACTCCATTTCTACCCTTATTCTTTCCTGAGTACCAAAGCTTAAAACCCCAAGGCGATATTTTTTTTGCTTTCTCTCCAACCCACTTAGTCTTCTGTAGACACATTATGTGAATCTTCCTCCTTCTCATAACTTCCACCACCTCTGCTGATCTCCCTGTCAAGGATCCAATGTTCCAAGTTCCCAAGCGCATCCCACTACCCTTACACCTACCATGGACTAGCTTCTTTACCCGCACTCGTCCGCAATGCGGGAACCCTTGCACATTTGACACCACCCCCGGGCGAAGAGATGGCGCGTCGCTTCCGGGCGACGACCTAGCAACCTTTGCATACTTATCACTACACCCAGGTCTTTGAAGTGTAGCGCGTCGCTGCTGAGGAAACGCCCCGACGATATTCATATTCGGATTCATGTCATGATAATATGACAAAATTTTTACGCTGGCTGTCACATGCCTACCGCAATCCTCACCCTTTATCCTGACTTGGGACAGGCAAGGATAAATCCTTGGTGGGTTTCTCTGTTGGAAAAACATGGAAGGAAAAAAAAACTAAATCTAGATCAACCGCCTCCTAATTTCAAGAACAAAATGAAAAGAAGATAACTTTATAAAAATGTAATGAAGATAAATTTATCAAAGTTCAAAACGGTTGACTTCTTCTTAACAGCCTGCACCCCACCGTACGCTGCCATCCCCTCCACCTCCCCCATCCTTACACACACCGCCCCCTCCATCTTTTCGCCATGATTCCGTTGTCTGCTCTCCTTCACTGACCCTCCCCTTCTATTAAGCCGAACTCCTGCAGTCTTCTGGCAAAGTTTTCAATTCCAGCTGCCATCCCCATTTTCCGTCTAAAATACTATGCACTCTTCACTCTCAATCACCCCTCTCCACTTAAATCAAGGCTGAAATTCTTTTTCCTCCTTCATTTAGTCCGACAATTAATCTCAAGCTCCAGTCTTTCAGCCTCACTACGCCATTCTATACACTATTACCCCACCTCCAACGTCATCCCTGTTAATTTCCTTCATCACGAACTCTGCAATTGATGCATGGAAAATATCACAGTAGCCTGAATTCCTTGAATCTCTTCGGAATTCTTGGAATTGCTGGAGGAAAAGGCTCCATCCAAAACTCAGCATTTGGATTCAAAGTTTACATGAAAGAACCTCCTGGCTTCATTGATCCTGCTCGCCCTACTCACATTTCTAAACTTCGAACGAAAGGCTATCTATGGTCTTAAACAGGCACCTCGGGCATGGTTTCAGTTCCTTTCATTTGTATTTAACGTATGAATAATTAAAACAGATTTATTTTTGTATATTGGATCTTGTAAAAGTGGAACCCTTTTAACTAATGTGATTTCATTCAGATATTTAGTTTTCATTTTTTGTTAGTGTTTCACGGGGTTAAATGGATTTTGGACTTTTATGGCTGAAAGCAATTGTGATGGGTAGGTGGGTGGTGATAGGGGGCGGCGTTGCAGTTGGGTTGGGGGTTGGCAAATGTTGAGGGTGTGTATGGGTGGCTAAAGCGGTTGTGTTGCGGAATTTAGGCATTGTTGTGGTCGGTGGATTCCTTGACGGAGTGAGGGGAGGGGAGGAATTTTTGGGGGAAGTGAGGAAGAAGTTGAAATGGCTTTGTGTTAGGGGAGGAGAGGGAGGGGCATATTCTTGTGTGGAAGATGGAGGGGGCGATACATTTGTTTGGTTGGGGTTTGGGTTAGGGTTCAGGAGGAGAGCTGCTGCTCATTGCTTTATTTTTTTCTTCCTTCTTTTCTTATTTCTATTATTAATTGTGGGAACCCGTTAAAATTTACTCCTTCCGTCCCAATGTTCTTGCTACTTATTTCCTTTTTGGGTGTCCCAATGTTCTTGCTACTAACCCAAAATGTCAATGGGATCCACTTAACTATTTAATGGCTCTGTCAATGAAGTGACTACATTCCAAAAAATGGAACATTGATGGGGCCATTTGAAAAAAAGTATGAGTGACCACTTTTGAAAATCTGGTAAAGTTAAAGTGGCCAAATTTGGGGTTTTCCTTTAAGAAATTGGACGTAGCTAGAAGAGATGATGAGCAGATTCAACATGAAAAATAAGCAATTTCCTAGATGAAGCAATCTGAAAATCAGTTTCTTCTTTACTGCCGTTTTAGATTTTTACCCTGTTACTTTCTTTAGCAGTTTCTCATTCCATCCAGCGTTTTCTATGTCATCATTAACCAGTTTAAAACTTTAAATTTGATGCAGGAAATTCTCAAAATAATGGTAGCTTGCTCGCGAACTCGGGTATCTTAACTGCAGAAGCTGTGAGAAGTGTTTGCTCAAGATAAATAAAACTGAGAAGTGTGAGATGTCTTACAACAAAACAGAGGCTCTGCGCGAAAAGGGGTTTGCTGAACAGCTGATTATCTCTAATGACTATGTGAGTGCCAGGGACAAATTAAGAAAGGCACAACAGTTTTTCCCGGGACTTGATCATATCGTTCCAATGCTCACGGTTTGTGACATACTATCGGCATCCAAAAATGTAATTCCTGGTTATGACATTGATTATTACTGGGTTCTTCACATTATGCCATCAGCCGGTGTATCGGAAATTAATCATCAATACCAGAGGCTTGTATCTTTGTTGCAACCTATCAAGAACAAGTTCCCAGGAACAGATTTGGCTCTTAAGCTTTTAGATGAAGCGTTCTCTGTGCTTTTAGACAAGAAAAGTCGAGTTACATTTGATATGAAGCGAGGTACTTGTTGGGGTAATTTTGAATCTTCACATATAGAAGCACCATTCTATAGCAGGAACCCTGTTGATCCGGGAACATTTAGGAATTTGGGAGATATTCAAGAATCCGGTTCTTCCTCTTCTGATTTATTTTTTGAAGGGAATAGAAGTCAAGATATAGGTACACGAGTCGATGTTCAAAGCTCAGATTCAGAGTTGCATTGTACTTCTAAAGATGCAGAGCAAGAAAAGTGTGATCGAGATTTTCACAACTTTGAGAAAAGTAGAACTGCCGAGTGTTTCCAAGAAGGACAAATATGGGCAACTTACCATAACTTGAACAAGCCTTATGCTTCTAGGTATGCTCAAATTAGTACCACATCGGAGTCCTCAATTACATGTGCATGGTTAACACCTATTCCCGTCACCATAGGAGAGAGAAGATGGTGCAACGCAGGTTTGCCTGTTGCTTGTGGGACCTTTTCCGTGGATTTAGAGACAAGTGGGAAAGTAAAATCCCCAACGATATTTTCGTATAAATCCTCTTGGGATCATGGAGTGACCAAAGAACTATTTGAGATCTACCCTAAAAAAGGTGAAGTTTGGGCAGTCTACGAGGACTTTGACCTCGATGAATGGTCCTATAATCCTGATAAAGTTAAAAACTGCAAATTCAAGTTCGTTGAGATGCTCGAGGACTTTTCCAAGTATACTGGCGTAAAATGTGAGTGCTTGGTAAAGGTGGATGGTTTTAAAAGCATTTTCGAAAGACAGACCGATGGAGCTGATATTGTCACTGTTCACGTACCCCCAAGTAACTTGTACATGCTATCTCATAATGTGCCAGCGTACAAGTTTAATGGAGGAGAGAGATATGGAGTTATTGAAGGAATGTTTGAGCTGGACCAACTGTCCTTGAAGAATAATTTGATCCAAATAGAGGAAAATTCAGACAGTTTTAGTTTTGATATCCCTAAAGAAGAAATTTCCTCACCGAAGCCAAATTCAGGAGTTTCAGTCTTGGGGCCTAACTGGTCTACGAGTGATTTCACGACAGGACAGGTATGGGCTATTTACTCTAGACATGATTTGATGCCGAAGCGTTACTGTTTGATAAACAATTTAATCTCGAAAAATCAAATATGTGTTACATTCTTAGAACCTGAACCAATTCTTGATCACGAGATTTACTGGAAAAAAGAGAGTTTACCAATTGTTTGCGGAATATTCAGAGAAAAAGAAACCAGTGTTAACCTTGATATTTCACAGTTTTCTCATCAAGTTATCTGTGAAAAGAAAACAAATGCCCCGATATACAGGATATACCCAATGAAGGGTGAAGTTTGGGCTGTGTACCAAAACTGGAACAAAGGGTGGAAGAAGGATGATTATGATAATCACAAATGTCGTGTCGTTGAAATTCTAACAGATTTTTCGGATGGAGAAAGAACGATGGTGGCTAGGTTGGGGGAAGTTAACGGATGTCTGACGTTTTTTCAGAGAAAACAATGTGAAGATGGGTTTGATTTGGTTCGTACAGTTTCGAAAGATGAAATGCTTTGTTTTTCTCATCGGATTCCGGCTTTTAGAGTGCCTGGAATTGGAAGGCATGGGATTCCAGAAAGTTCTTGGCATTTGGAACCAGTTGCTTTACCTCCTAACTTAGGATAGAAGTAGTAAAATATTTTCCTCAATTTGTCAGTCTCCATTTGTTTGTAGCTAATTATTGCTGGTTTACATGCTGACCATGGAAGTTGTGTAGCAATGTAACAATCCACAATTGCCAAGACAGTATATTTCAGTCCCTTCCCATGCTGTCTCAATTTATCTAATAATAAATGTTTCATTGTCTCCTTATAAATGTTGCATATATTTTTTTTCTGTCAACTTAATACATTAACCAAAAGTTACTAACATCTAATCATTTTCATAAAATTTTAAAAATTATAATTGATAGTTTTTTTTATGAAGCATCCCTAACAATTGTTAGAATTTCATGAAAATATCAATTTTTGTTTTTTTATCAAAGTTCAATCTTGTTTGATTAAAATGGCTAAGGTGCAACATTTAGTTTGGAGATGAAGGGAATATTTGTCCAAAAATATGTGTCGCATTGCTCACAAAAATACATGTCACAATACTAAAAAAGAAAGTTGTTGTAATGTAAAATTATAAATGAGTAAGCAAATTACAAACAAACAATGCATAATCTTTAAAAAGTTCACAGATCAGATCAGCTGCGACAATTATTATTATTATGAGACGGAGGATGTAATTGTTATCTAGGATAACTGAACAGAATTTGCTGATGCCTAAGATATCAGTGTACAGTAAAGAAATAGGGGGGAAATGAAGGCAAAATCTTCCTGTCTTTATTGAATTGCAGCATTTGAAGTCACCCTGAAAGCGTGCGCGCACACACACACACACACACACAGACACACACTTCCATTTCAAGTTCAAGTTCAAGTGACCCAATTCTTTATATTCCATGTCCCAAGAAAAAAGAAGGAAAAATAAAAAATCACTCATGTTCTTTTCAAAGAACAGAATTCAAAAAGAGAATAAGCGAGTATGGTCAGCCCGAATATTTCAGGTACAAAATTGTCTGAATCCCATGTATTGATACGGTAACACCTACGACAAGAATCTCTGCAATTTTAGTTTTACTTTCTTCTATCTCCAAAGCCTGCCTAGGAACCCCTTTTGTTCCTTCTTCATCCTGTTCTCTAATGACGGAAAGTCGATTGAATCATAGGCAAGATCCATAACGATTGGATTGCGAGGAATTGCTTGGAACGGTGGTGGGAATGCTTCAATACGAGGAACTGCTTTTGTGTTGGAATCACCAACAGCAGATTCGTAAGAATCCAGTTTCTCTAACAGGAATTTCTCCAGCTGAGAAACACAGAAAACAAGCATGATAAACGTAAGAACAATATATGCCAGCAAAATAAATAGCCTGATATACTCACTATGAACCTGACATTCAATAAGAATGTCTAGTTTGATGCAATAACAAGGAAAACAACAAACGTGAGCAATGCTACATAGAGTGGAATGCGAAAACTCAAATTATGCCAACATATGAGGATTCATGTTAGCCGACCCCGAATTATCTTGGGACTAAGGCGTTGTTGTACTCTTGATCAAGAGAAAATTTGAAGATTTTTTGGACCTTCATTTTGGGACGGAGGAGTAACAAAAATCCATTCAGTACATAGTCAAAAGAGCACTGAATTTTTGTGTCAAATTAATGATACACTAAGGTGTAGGGATGGGCAACAAAAAAGATGGAGAAACGGATGAAAGAAATCTGAGAAGATAACTTCTTTAATAACCCTCAGAAAAGGAAAATTAAGTCGTTTATATGTCTACATCCGTATGTATAAAGGAATCTATCCTTCCTTCCAATTTAGTTGTCTGGCAAAAGAGTAGCATTTCATAAATTAAGCTATAGATTTTTATTGTTCATCCAAATTCATCTTTACTATCCAAAGTGCTATCATGAGTAAGAGAGATGAGAAAAAAATGCTCATAAGATAATCACCCAATGGTATAAAGCAATCAGAACACTAATACTCTTTAGTACCTTCTTCTCATTTCCAGATAATGAAATAGTCGAGATCTTTTTCGAGAGATCGTCTGGAGCTTTCTGGTCCTCCATAATTCCCAATGCATGTTCTATACAACTGTTAGATCTACAGTCATTGCACAGCGTGCTCAACTCCTTGACAAGTACCTGTACGAGAAAGAAAATAAAAGGTAATATTGCAGCAGCATAATCTTTGAGCAGGTCATGCGCAGAAATTTATGACTCAAACCTCAATTTGGAAAAAAAAAAAAAAAACCCTCAATTTGGTGTTCACTAGTACCAAAGGACTAAAGAAACACACCTGATCAGTGGCAGGCAGACTCTGAAGTTTCTTAAGGGCAGTTTCGGCCAGAGTGCGAGCACGACAGTACAAAGAGTATGCTTCTGTCCTCTTCCCAGCCGAACTGTAGGATTTGGCCAAGAAAAAGCACCTGCAACCATAACGAGATAGATCTTTGATGAATATGAGTTGATATCCTTGGTACATATTTAAATGTCAAGTGGGTAAGGAATTATTTTGATCAACAGTAAACTATATCCTGATTACGGAACTTTTAATCAAGCCTGTTAAAATCAGGCGTTAGAACCAGAAGTGATAAGCATGTACCAAAAACATTAATAACCACCATTACACGATGAAAGGATAACAACCACTCATATCATTACTTATGAGTAGTTGACACATTTAAAAATATGGCAAAAAAGTGATATAACAGTGTTTTATTATGTTGGGCAGGGCGAAAAATAGGCAAAGAGATGGATAGCCCCAAGTTAATATTCTGGCACACTAAAATACAATGATAACAGTGATTTATTATGTTAGGCAGGGAGAAATGGAGAACAGTAATATGCAAAGAGATGGATTTCACCAAGCCAATATTCTCCAAGTGGGTATGGAAGTGAAAACCTGTCTCACAATATATGTAGCTCTTGAACTACCAATAGATTTCAGATGTTATTGGCATGTGATTGGAAAAATCAACACCAATTAACATACAAAGCTCAGATCACATTTAAGCGGATACCTTCATCAAACTGACCAACAAAATCAAATGCCCTAAAAGGCTACAGTTGTGAGTTACAACACGAAGGGGTACTGAACATTGACAATTTCCAACCCAAAAACATTCTACAAGACTAAACTAGATGGGCTAAACAACACTTTGACCAGTGGAATCGTTCTTTCATGAGTTAAAAAGGTTTATATTCCCTGCGTCCCAAAGTACTAGTCCATATGACAAGTCAAACTTTCTAGGGTTGTAGCTTTACTAGTTTGTACCTCCTTTAAATTACACGAAAAATATATCCCTTTCCAAAAACTGTGACAACATTTTTCAGACAGACCAAAATGAAATGTGGAACAACTTTTTGGGGATGGAGTATCAAAAAGGCCCCAGGAGGCACAACCATGGACATATGCACACCAATGACCAAACAGTAAATAATTCAAAAATACCACCATCACCAAACAAAATAGGAGGCAAAAGCTAGCATAAAATCCTTTTTTTCCTCGCCAATAGAATATTAGCTCAGATAGGGAAACTAGCTCTTCAAGCAGATATAGATGTGGGTGAATTTATACACATTGTAGAGCTTATAGATAAAACACACCTTTCTGCACGGAATATCAAACTTTTGACCTCACATTCTTCAGCAACGGCCACCTCTTCCGGTCTTCTATCTCTTCCAGAACTTACTAAGTCAGAAAGATCAGCTGTATTCTGCAAATTATATGAAAGAATCACGACCAAATTCTCTGTAGAAACTAAAAAAACTAAACCCAATAACAATGCCAGTAGGCCCAATTAAGCATCTCTTGCTGACAAAAGCATCAAATAAAAAAATAGAAATATGATCAGTGTCGTTTACCTGTAATAGCAGATCATATAACCGCACAAGCTCTTCAGGCTTGGTGGCCTTTTCATTTTTGTCCTCACGGGCTTTGTTAAGCTTACTTTTGGCAATGCTCACCAACAACTGGTTGCGTTCGATAGTCCTTTGGTCTAAGACAGCACCAATAGCTTTATCAAGGCCACTCAAATCATCTTTCATGTTCTCAGAATTACCTGCATTGGCCTAACCAAACAGAAACAGGAATCAGTTCTATCAAAAGAAACATCTTGTAAGACATGCTTTAAATTCAAGCAGTTCACATACTCTGTCAAGGTCAAATTCAATAAACTGAGGGGCAGAGGAAGAAACAGCTCTGTACAAGAAATCCACGAAAAATAAGTTTAACTAGAATTGAAGATTATATTCCATACCAAGTCACCACGGATGCAGCTCCTGGCTTCATGATATGCAGCAAAAATCTTATCATAAACTGCAAGTCTTTTCTCTGCTGGAAGAGAGTCTTCCATTTTTCCATGAAGATCTTTCTCCAATTCCTGAGCTGAAAGAATTTGTCATTAAGCGCAAATTAGAGCAACAATCAAGTGTACACTTATTAGCAGATCCAGATTATATGCACAAACTAATGAAAGATAACTGTAGCCTAGATAACTAGGGCAGGAATAAAGTGAGAGCTACATAAAGCTCAGGTGAAGTGCGGCTCAAGATTGCCCCGTGAGCCAAACAAGTCGGCGTGGAGCACAATATAAAGCTTAATACTCATTTTTGAGTTACCTCAAACAATTCAAGACGCTAATCAGATTAATCAAACACTTCTTGATAAAAACCAAACAGACATGAGAGCAGATCAACAACCCAAATTCAAAATCTCAAGCTCATTTAAGAAATCAACAGCTAAAAGCAAACAACTCTCAGCTTAGGTCATCTTCTTTGCACACTTATGAGAATATCTAAAATAAATTTCACGGTACAGGCTAAACCAAGCTTATCAAAATGGTTTTAGGATGGAGAAAGCCTACTCTATTCATGCAAACTCTAGGGCTGTCATCTTTCAAGGTGAAAACAAAGTATAGTGTCTAAACTAAAAAAAATCTCCAGAAACCTCCACCTCCAGATCAGATCACATGACAGAGAAGGTATAGTGAACCATATTGTATCACAGCATATCTTAATACACATTTTTCTCAGGTCTTCAGTTCTGCAACATCAGCAAAAGAAAGCCTATGTAATCAGAAACCTACTTGATGTGACATAATTTACAGGATAAGTTCCATTTCACTTCAACCAAATATAAATAGAACCTATTTGATAATGTGTTGCATTACAAATTCATGTGGCTATTCAGAAAAAAGAGAAGTGCGGAAACAGAAAAGCTGAAGAAGCATCTACACATCATAAATTTTCATACCCAAACTAAGATATTCATTGTCCTCGAGAGTTAGGTAACAAACCTTTTAAAATAGATACGCGAGTCTTCGCATTTGAAATAGGAAATATATGACCTAGCCAATGAAATTCTGTCATTGATGCAGCCTGTTGGGATCTAGCTTCAGCCATCGCTGCCTGAAATCAAAAGGATGCAAAGAGTAAAGATTGGCTGGAGTTACTGCGACATTCTTTTGTAGTCAAACAAAATAGAAGTGTTATCTTGAAATATAATTTCAGTAACTGGATGCAATTATAGGAATCAACTATGCATGAAAAACTCATGGCGTATCTCTTGGCATAGATGCCGCACCTCCAGTTTGGCCTTAAACAGGTCGAGTGCAGGCCCTTCCATTTCCCCTATTTGTACTAGTTCAGAAGCTTGAATATTTGACTCCCCAATCTTGTGCAGACAGTACCGTATACTGGGTTCTAGTTCCTCAACACGCTCACGGCACACAACTTGATTCTCTAGGTCTCCATATTTTCCAAGTTCCTCATAAACAGCCCTATCAAATGAAAGAGTCAGAAAATATAAGGGAGAAGAGGGAATATATGCCGAAAATAATCGCATAGAAGATAGAAACATTCAAGAGTCTCACAAATAAGTTAATTTACACTCGCAATAAACTAATAATTGAGTTAGTCATAGTGAAGTTACAAGCATGTGCAAATTAGATATTATATACAGTTCAGATACTGAAGGGGATATGACATACCTAGCCTTCTTGAAACTCTTCAACGCAATGTCCCAATTTTGGTCTTGTTCGAATAACAAGTTCCCTTTCATGTAAGAGGCATAAGCCTGAAACGTTGTAATTAAAGCACATTCAATAATAAAATTAATTCTCTTAGGGTATTCAAAAAGATATTCATTCTACCATGAAAAGATGCACACTAAGATAAAGATTTGGATGCAGAATATACTCAAAACAGATAACTATTCACATATAATCTCTATGGGTATGGATAAGACAATTATCGACTATAGGTTCTTTAGGTATAGTCGTGGATGTCTGACTGGTTATCAAAAGATACAAATCCACTTCTAAGATGCAACTCTAGCATTCGATGATTCAAATGAAGATCCACTTTGATAGCATGGTCATATATTTGAACTGTGAAAACTTAGTATGGCCACTGAGTCTTTAGCAGACACGAAAGTTGATCCTAACATCTCATCAACACAGATAACTTGATGCAAAATTCTATCTGAATCAATGTTGAGTAGCAAATACCACTTGCCAAAATCACACCTCAAATACATTAACTCAAAGAATGGGAATGTAAAATCTCACCTCAGCTTCCAAAGAAGTCCGGGAATCTCCCTTAATGGCACATAGCTCTGCAAAAAGTGTGGCCCACTTTACTGCCTTCCTCAACCTACCAATCAGGTAGTGGCGTTGACGTGCATTTGGACCATCTGGGAGCTGTCTCTTCTCCATCGCATGGCTCCACGCTCTTTCCGCGGTGTAAAGAACCAGATGGAGAAACCTATTGCAGGTTTGCATATGTCATTAATTCATATCACTTAATAAATAATAACTTCAAACAATATATGCTACCAGCTTCTTTCAAGCAGGTTATCTCTATAATTAACAATATACAGTAGCACCAAAAGCTCCTACAGGATACGCATAAGCTAATCCAGAATATGTCATGACACAGTGCAAGATGAATGAATCAGCACTTCGATCTATTCACGTGTGAGGATTATATCGTTATAGAATTTTTGACATAGAATTCCAACATAAATCCTCATAAACCATAAAATGTATAAAACCTAATTCACACAGTACGAGAAGAATCAGCACCCTGCTTTATGCAGGTGTTTCGATTGTAGAATTTTTGGCTAAGAAATCCTACATAATTCCTCATAAACTGTAAAATTGCAGAAACCTAATTCACAACTCACAAGCAGCGGAATTATAACACTAACAGCACCACACATGAACATACATTCAACTAAAGAGGAGCTTAAGTAGGCTAGACAGATGATCTAATCCTTGCACAATAACTCACCAAAATTTGAAAGTGAAACTGCAAGGATGTCAATAGTCAACTGAAATAGAAAATCACAAGCCTTTGACTAACTATCCCAAAGTTATGAATTCATAGAATGAAACTTTGCTAGACTGGGTTGAATTTATCTTTTTATACAGTGAATTTGCTTCATTCAAGTAAGAAGAAATCTGTGTGCCTGGATTACTTACACATATGGATTCATTGAGAGATCCCACTTTTCAGCATTAACAAGTCTCAGGAACTTGGACAACCACGGTAATTAGAAGTCCTAGAAAAAAACTTAAGAATATTGTTCTGCTTTACTGCTCTATAGTTGTCAAACAACATCCAAAAACAGCATCTGATTGTTCAACAAATCATTAGAGAGGAAAAGCAGTGTCCATACGAGATCCTAGATCCTAAATATTTATTTCTCCACACCATTTCCTCTAATGACCCTACGTAATTAGATAGTTATAGCATTTGTCATTATATCGCTCCAATAAATTCATAGAATATAAAATAATGTTAGGGGCCATGGTGGGTTGCCAATGAACAAAATTATCCAAATTGAGATGCATGTTTCACATTTTACATTCGTAAAAGTAAGACATTCCAATCTCACATAAGGAATAGAATTGGTTTGATAAGGGGTCAGGCACCTAGAGATAGTAATACACACCTGACTTCAGTGACGGTAGATACAGTTATAGCCTTTTTGGTGTATTTCCCACGCCCATGTGTGAACTTTAATGACTTGTACAACCTCCGTAGTCGAGCAGTGCAATACCTCCTGCAAATCGAACACATTATTACTCAAATCCTCCTACCATATCAATCCCAAATGCACAAATTAGTTTTAACATCTAAAAAGCACAAATCAGTTCTAGCGACATCAAAAAGCACAAATCAGTTCTAGCAACATCAAAAAAGCAAATGCATCGGTAAGTTATTGCGTAAATAGCTGACCTGTAGCGCGTGTAATCCCCAAAACGTAATCCGTGCTGCATCTGCGAAGATTTCAAGAGCTGCAATACTGCACAAGCACATAGATTCACACATTAACTCATACATTGTGAATTACACATGCATATGTTTATAAGAATATAGGGATTAGGGTAAGACCGTTGATTGAGAATTTCGGATTGATCTGATCGGGGTTTGATTTCGGTTCGTCGATTTCCATCGATGAACCATTGTTGTCCTTCGCCATCTGAAAATTCACGATTTGACAGAAGATACGGAACTACGGTTAAGAAATGGAGGAAGACGACCGAATTTTAGGTTTCCGGCAGTTCTCGACCTAAAGTGAGGTGGTTACGACGTCTACAATGTAACTGATGCACGCATACGGCGGGTTTTGCCCGAACTCATATCGGGTCTAACCCAATCAAGTTGACCATTTAATTAGGATATTCACGGTCCGGATTGATCAGATTTTTATCAAAATTTTAGAAAATTGGAATCGGATCAAATACTTCGGTTATGTAAAAATTTAGGACCAGGACCAGACCATTACATTATAGGATCGATCTCATCGGTCTGGTTTTAATGGTCCAGTTTCGGTCCGGTTCCACAGGTTCTACAAATTACAATATAATATAATTTTTTACAATAACAAAATCTACAAGCAAGCATATTTAAGAACCAAATTGCTGAACAATATTTTGGGACGGAGGAAGTATATGGTTGCCTACAAGCAAGCATATTTAAGAACCAAATTACAATAACAAAATCAACAGTTAGGAAAGAAGAGTTCCATGTTCAACCACTTGGTAAGAAAGTTAATATATATATATATATATATATATATATATATATATATATATATATGTATATATATATATGTATATATGTATATATATATGTATATATGTATATATGTATATATGTATATATGTATATATATATATATATGTATATATATATATGTATATATATATATATATGTATATATATATATGTATATATATATATATATGTATATATATATATGTATATATATATATATATGTATATATATATATGTATATATATATATATGTATATATATATGTATATATATATATACTCCCTTCGTCCCACTAAAATTGATACTTATTTTCTTTTTGGTCCGTCCCACCAAAACTGATACTGCCCAAAATGGCAAAGAAATCTTCACTATTTACCCCACTCATTCTCTCTCCTATTTCACTTTTACACTAACAACATTATCTCTCCTAACTATTTCTCTCACTCATTCTCTCTGTTATTTAATTCTTCATACTCACAACATTTTCTTTCACTTTTTCTCTCTCTTACTTTTTCTTAATCCGCATGCCCAAAAATTTGGTCTCAATTTTGGTGGGACGGAGGGAGTATATACATTCGGTCTGGTCCGATTTCGGTCCAGGACCGCGTATATTTTTTTCAAAATCAGGACTAGACCAAATAATCGGTTCCATAAAAATTTGAAACTAGGACCAGACCAATACTATTTTTTCGATCCGATTTTTACTGATCTGATCCAATTCTGCTGGTCCGGTCCGATTCCACGAATTTTTTGTACAGCCTTACATTTAACTCAACATTAAGCCACCATACTTGTTTCCTTGTTTCGGTTAAAATGACCTCCGATAAATATTTTGTGAAAAATAAAAATATTTTTTGAAAAAATTCATAAACATATTTCGTCCATTTGATAAATCTAAGAAAAATATTTTCTAAAATAAAAAATTCATGTGTTTTATAAATTAAAAAAAAAAATTCGATAAAAACACAATATAAAATAGAGTGAAAAAATATAGAATGTGATGAGGGAATGGGGATGGGATGGGGTGGGGTAAGGGGTAGGTGTAGGATAGGGTGATGAAAGTGGAGGTGGGGTAGAGTAGGGTAGGGTAGGGTCAAGGTTGTGGTAAGATATAATGGGTGAGGGATGTGGGATAGGGTAAAATAGGGGTCGAGGTGAAGGGATGGGGTGGGAGTATAGGGTGGGGGTAATGTAAAGGATAAGACGGGGTAGGTTAGGATGTAGGTGGGGTAGGGTAGGTGGTATGTGGTGGTGGAGAGATGGGGTGGGTGGGTTGTTAAAAAATATAATTTAATTACTAGTAAAAAATATTTGATCAAGGGTTTGGAGGTGTGGGTGGGGGTAGGGGTCGTGAGGAGTTGTTAAAAAATAATTTTAATACAAGTAAAATAAAATTGCCCGAGGTGGGGTGGTGTGGTGAGGGAGTTTGTTAAAAAAAATGTGATCGGTGGGGGTGGGTGGGGCAGGGGTGTGGGGTGGTAGCGTGGGGGTGTATGGGTAGTCGGGGTGTGTGAGTGAGAGTGTAACATTTTACATAAAATGAAACGCGTAGAAAAAAATATGTAAGTTATTTTATTTAGAAAAGTGGGAAAAACGTTTTTCGTAAAACATTTTCGTCATTTTTCGGTGTTTACCAAACAACGAAAAATGGGAAAAATATTTCCCTCAAAATAAACAGAGGCTCATTTTTCTTTGGCAAAATCCATATTTTGATCACTTATGTTTTCGCTTAACTTTTTCAGTATTTTAAATACTAGATTGACTCTCGTGCGATGCACGGGGCGTTACTATATACTCCCTCCGTCCCATAAGTCTTAAGAAAACTTTCCATTTTGGGCGTCCCATAAGTCTTAAAAATTCCCAAAATGGAAACCTTAAATCACTATTCTCTCCACTCATTCTCTCTCCTACATTATTTTAATACTCACAACACATTATAATTTACTATTCCCTCCACTCATTCTCTCTCCTATTTAATTTTTCACACTCACAACACTTCTTCCACTCATTCTCTCTCCTAATACTATAATAATATTCCTTAATTCCCGTGCAATTTCACTTTTTCTTAAGCTTAATGGGACGGAGGGAGTATTCAAAAGACAAAAATTGAACTAAAATAAATCAAAAAATCAATTCGTTTATACATTATAGAATACTTTCTTAAATACTACATTGTTAGTACATAAAAATTAGAAAATAATAAAATAGAAATAAAACAAAAATCATAAGGAATATGCATTTCTCTATATACAATTATGTAGTATTTTATCATTTAAAAAAATAAATAAAACACACGAACATGTTTATCACATACGAAATAAGTTATTGAAATTAGTAAAAAAAGGTGAACATTGAAAATCTAGTTAAAAAATGTGATATTTTATTTCTTTTTGATAAAGAGAGTTTTATAAATAAAAACAAATGATTTATTCATACCAAAAGGATAATACAGTTATCTAATAAAAAATAATATCATTATTTTTTCAAATGGACATAATTATGATACTCTATTTATTTTCAATGTAACTTATTTAATTTTTAGGAGAAAAATAAAAATCATAAAAATACTAACAATTTCGTTAAATGAAAAGAAATTTCCTCAAACCCCCGACTTCCTCATCAAACCCAACCCACTTCTTCCTCTCCCTCTTTTAAAATACAAATTTGTACTATCTTTATTTCTTATAATATTGACATACACTTCAATCAAAATTTTAAAAACGATGGCCATCTTTCCCCATATTCGTCTTTATAAATACAAATTTTTTTTAGCCGAATAGAAAAATCGACAAATTTATTAATACTTTATAAATGCGCCATTTCAGGCGCGTGTAGTACACGCGCCAGAGAAATGTCGAAAATGCCCTTCACTCAACAGGGGACATGTGTCCAAATTAAAAAAAAAAATTGCCAAGCATCGACGGGCGCCTTCTCTTCAGCCAGGTGGCACGTCACGCGCCATATTCAACCCAATCACAGGCTGCCACGTGACTTTCAGGCCGAATTATTTGCAGTTATTCGACGGTGTGAAATCCATATCGTGAAAGCCTGGGACCCCCGAAGCCAGAAAGTGTCGTTGCTGTCCCCAGAGTGCAACGTATTAATGATGATGACCATCTTTCCCGATATTCGTCTTTATAATAAATACACAATTTTTTGAGACAAATAGAAAAATCGACACATTTATAATACTTTATTTACTATGCTTCAAAGATATTTTTGTAAAAAATTAAATAAATTGTTCTATGTATCGAACTAAAATCAACTAAATAACCATATTACCCCACCCCCTTTTTAAATAGAAATTCAAACCCACATTCATCTCACTCCGCCCTATATATATATATAGATAAATTATTATTATAGTAAATAACCCTATATACTTTATATATACACAATGATTTTGTTTATATATATTCAACACCATTCCAACTCATCATCCAATATCTCATCACTTTTATTTTATTTTATATTCTTTATTTTTTTATTAGTAAAATAATAATAATAATAATAATAATAATAATAATTATTATTATTATTATTATTATTATTATTATTATTATTATTATTATTATTATTATTATTATTATTATTATTATTATTATTATTATTATTATTATTATTATTATTATTATTATCATTTATAATTAAAAAAATACTTCACATTTAATTAATTTTCACTAAAAAGAAATTTAAAAATTAGCAAAACATAATTAAGAAATTTATATTTAAAAAGGAGAGATTTTTTTGTTGTGTCAAAAAAAAAAAAGAAATAAAGAAGTCTCTATTTATAGATATTTTTTTTTTTGAATTTTGGTGTAAAATTTATTTTAAAAATAATTAATTTAGTACAAAATAATTTTTTTTATTAGTAAAATTATTATTATTATTATTATTTATAATTAAAAAAAAATACTTCACACTTAATTAATTTCACTAAAAAGAAATTGAAAATTTAGCAAAGGATAATTAATACTTTATTTCCTATGCTTTAAAGTTTTTTTAAAAAAAAAATGAAAAAAATTGTTTGATGTATCGAACTAATATAAACTTAATAACCATATTACCCTCTCCCACTTATTAAATAGAAACTAAAACCCACAATGATTTTGTTTATACATATTCAACACCATTTAAACTCATCATCCTATACCCCATTACTTTTATTTTATTTTATATTATTAATTTTTTTTAGTAAAATTATTATTTTTATTATTATTATCATTTATAATTAAAAAAAAAACTTCACACTTAATTAATTTTCACTAAAACAAAATTGAAAAATTAGCAAAGGATAATTAACAAATTTATATTTAAAAAAGAGAAATTTTTTTCTGTGTCCAAATCAAATGAATGAAGTATCTATTTATAGAGAAATTTTTTTTATGAATTTTGGTGTAATTTTTTTTTAAAGTAATTTATTATAAAATAATTGAGGTCAAAAAAACGGGATAAAAAAAATTTTGAAATAAAATTACCCAATCAACATGTGACACGTGGCGCACTCTTAAAAAAAATTCCCCAACTGCATTCACGCGCCATTGTCGGTGCGTGTCAAACACGCGCCATGAAAAAGTCCAAATTACCCTTCACTATACGCCCGACATGTGTCCTAATTGATTTAAAAAAAAAAACAAATTAACCTCAGCCAATCATAGCTCGCCACCTGCCATTTCATCCGATTTATTTGCCAATTTGCCACATAGTGAAATGACGAAAATGCCCCTCGAAGTTCCTCTTTTTATCACAACCTTATTATTATTATTATATATATATATATATATATATATATATATATATATATATATATATATATATATATTATTATATTAAATAACCATATATACTTTATAAATACACAATGATTTTGTTTTAAAAAATTCAACACCATCCCAACTCATTGTCCTATACCCCACCACATTTACTTTATTTTAGATTCTTTATTTTTATTATTAGTAAAATTATTATTATTATTATTATTATATTTTTATTATTATTATAATTATTTTTAAAAAAATTGTTTGATATATCGAACTAAAAAAAAATCATATTACCCCATCTCACTTCTTAAATAGAAACCAAAACCCACATTCATCACACTCCCCCATATATATATATATATATATATATATATATATATATATATATATATATATATGTATATATATATATATATATATATATATATATATATACATATATATATATATATATATATATATATATATATATACATATATATATATATATATATATATATATAATTATATTAAATAACCCTATATACTTTATAAATACACAATGATTTTGTTTAAAAAAATTCAACACCATCCCAACTCATCGTCCTATACTCCACCACTTTTACTTTATTTTAAATTCTTTATTTTTATTATTAGTAAAATTATTATTATTATTATTATTATTATTATTATTACTATTATTATTATTATTATTATTATTATTATTATTATTATTATTATTATTATTATTATTATTATTATTATTATTATTATTATTATTATTATTATTATTATTATTATTATTATCATTATCATTATCATTATCATTATCATTTATAAGTAAAAAAAATACTTCACACTTAATAAAAATAAATTTATATTTAAAAAAGAGGATTTTTTTTCTTTGTCCAAATCAAATGAAAAAGTCTCTATTTAAAGAGAATTTTGGTGTAAAAAAAAAATTATTTTAAAAAAGAGGAATTTCTTCCTATGTCCAAATCAAATGAAAGAAGCCTCTATTTAAAGAAAAAAAAAATTATGAATTTTGGTGAAAAAAATAAAAAAAAATTATTTTAATTTATAATAATTGAGGTTAAAGAAATGGAATATTTTTTTTTTTGAAATCAAGCCAGCCAATCAAAAAGTGCCACGTGTCAAATTAAAAAAAAAAGAATTTCGTCAGTCTTCACGCGCCATTGTCGGCGGTTGAAGTGCACTCGCCTTTAAAATGACCAAATTACCCTCCACCACACGGACGACACATGTCCAAATTTCAAAAAAAAAAAAGTAAATAAACACTCAATCACAGCTTGCCACATGGCATTTCAGCCTTTTTTTTCAAGATTGCCACCGTGTAAAAGGACTAAAATGCCCCTCAAAGTCCCTCTATTTACCAAGATCTTGTTAATATATAGGAGTATATATAGATGCTCACTATGTCTACATTTTTGCTAAAACTTAAAGAATGTTTGTTAGTCACGTGAGTCATAACCTCTCATGACTAATGTTCGTTACATACTGTATTAAACCAAGTTGATGATGCACATATTGTTAGGTGGGATTTATGTGGAGATCACGTGCATGGTTAAAGGCGTGAGCTTTACCACCCAAGATTAATCAACATGCACATCATCAATTTGATTAAAAACTTAGCGAAAATTATTCACATAACTAACTTTTGTTAAGCTTTTCGCAAAACTATGAATAGAATGAGTACATTTGAAAATTGAAAATTGAAAAAGTTTAGTGAAGAGGACATTTGCAACAAAAAATATTTAGTGATTACATACGAAATTAGCCTAAAAGTCAGTGAGGAAAATAAGGCTCTTGCATTTTTCTTTTTCTTTTCTCCATAACAGTGTTCTAAAAAGCGGGATAGGCGCCCGCCTAGGTGGATCCTAAACTATGTGGGGTCCAAGCACCGCGAATTTTCATTAGGCGACCAAACTATGCGTTAAGCGGTTTAGGCGGGTCTGGGCGGATTAGGCGGTCTTGGCAAATTTAGGCGAGCCTGGGCAGGTATATGTTGTATAAGTAATTTTTTAAATTTTTATTGCCCTTAAAGACCGTCATTTTACAAGGATTGAAAATGAAAACAAATGACACAAGGTTAATTTAACTTGACTTTAGTTTATGTTATGTAATATTAGGGGTGTAAGTGGTTCGGTTCAAACCGTGATTCGGAATCGAACCAAATCAAACCATGAGTTTAGTTCAGTTTTCAAGTAATCGTGGTTTGGTTCGGTTCCAAAAATTGTCAAACCGTGTGGTTCGGTTTCGTCTACGGTTTGGACCCCCAAATCACGGTTCGAGATCGCGAGACCGAACCACCAAACCGAACCAATGAACCAAACCACCAAACCGTTCAATATTAACTGTAGATATGTTTATCTTTCATTCTCTCCTTATATTTAGATTTGAAAACTCTTAATTCTATTTATGAGTTTTAGCCCATAACCCTTTTTTCTTTTGATTTATCTTCTTGTAATAATGTTAATTCACTCTTTACCACATACCATTACAAGCATTCAAATGGCATGTTGTTATCATAAACATTGAAGCACAATTTCAAGTTGTGCTTAAATACTTAATCTCTTATGTATGTTATGTTTAGAAAATTCAAACAAACATGACAATGAATTGTGTAGTTTGAAACCATATTCTAATTAATGTTTAAACAATGTTCTATTTCATGTTTTGAACCGTGGTTTGAATTGTGTAAACCGCGGTTCGAACCGTAAAATCAAACCGCGGTTCGAACCAAATCGAACCAAACCATGTTCGATTTGAATTTTTTCATGATTCGGTTCGGTTTGAGATTTTTTCAAACCGATGACTAGTGGTTCGGACCGTAAATTGGCCCAAACTGAATCAAACCGAACCATTTATACCCCTATTGTGTATGATAAAATATATTTATAATTTTCATATGCTCCATACCTTTTTTGTCTAAATTTTCGGCTTCGCCTAAGTCCCCTTTAAATCCCGTTTAAACTCTTAGACGCTAGGCATAACTCCACCGCCTAACATGCAACTAGCGCTTTTTAAAATCATACTCCCTAGTAAGCTAGACACATTTTATCAAATTCAGTCCATGGAGTACTCTAAAGCAATACATGGACATAATAACTTGTCATATTGCACGTTTATTTATATAAATTTTTTTATTTGTGATTGATAAAGTATTTGGATATTGTTCTATGGTAATTAATGCAAGATATATTTATTTAATTATTAATACTTTATGTATTTCATATAATAAATGTTGTGATTAACTTGTTAAATGTTCATTTCTTTGAAAGCAACTTGTTAAATGTTTTTGTTAGAACATAGTCTATTTAAAAGATAGAAAACAAATAACAATCACATAAAATACAGATATATGTGGTTCACCAACTTGACTACGTACACAGGTAGATAGAGAAAATATTATTATCAATTGAAAATCACCGATTACAATCTCTAATCTAGTGTACAAATTATTGGTCACTAGAATTCCTTGCTATTCAAACCCTATATTTAGAAAGCATATGAGTAAGAGAACTTTAAAATCCTAGAATTATTGATATGTCTATCACACTAGAGATTACCGAAAAGCTGTTAGGGAATATGGGTTATTTATACTGCCTATTACTAACCAACCATTCAGGATTTTCAGACCCTGCACATAATTTACCACAAGCCAGGCCCAAATCGGCTAGGGCATGATCGCCCTCTTTATCTAGAGGCCAGTGCACGATCGCCTCGTTTTGGCAGAAACTTCGCGAGGCCGCTCCCTTTGCATGGCGCAGTCGCTCCCTGCTCTGTTTCATGAATTATCAGTTTGTTTTGTTCAATCTCCTAATTAGGCGTCCCCAACTTATTTGACATTAAATCCAACAAATCTCTACCTTGACATCAACCTCTAGATCACATAAACAGAACTCCCCCTCTGCCTCAGATGATGTCTAACAGCTGCAAACATTCAGCAATTCCAAGCAATGTTGGAACTTGCTAGTTGGAACGGACTTCGTGAACATGTCAGCATGATTGTCCGCAGTACCCACTTTCTTCACCTTGATCCGCTTCTCACTTCTCAGAAAATGATACCTAACATCTATATGCTTGGTCCTCTCACGATGAATGCACTTAAACTGTCACAAATTATTGTAGCCTGATCTTGATGTAACCCAAGGTCACTGATCAAACCCTTTAGTCATATTCCCTCTTTATCAGCTTCTGTCAATGCCATGTACTCCACTTCTATAGTCGACAAAGTCACTGTAGATTGCAAAGTATCCTTCCAAATGACAACCGACCCACCAAGAGTAAATATGTACCGAGTCATAGAACTCCTCGCGTCAACATCCCAGAGTAGTCTGAATCATAATAACCCTCAACTGCACATTCTGTACCACCTCTATAAATGAGCCCAACATCTGATGTACCCCTAAGGTACCTGAAGATCCTCTTCAATGTATGTCAATTATCCTTATCAGGATTCCCCATGAATCTACTAACAACACTAACAACATGTGCAAGATCCAACCTAGTGCAAACCATAACATACATCAAACTAGCAATTGCACTAGCATAAGGTACTCGAGCCATATATTCTTTCTCTTCATACGATTTTGGTGCAAAAGCAACACACATATGAGCATTCACTGCACTCAGAGAATCTATAGGTTTTGTTGTAGACATGCCAAACCTCTCTAAAACTTTCTTGATATAACCTTTCTGGGATAAGAATAGTTTTTGTTAACTTCTATCCCTGTAGATCTCCATACCCAGAATTTTCTTTGCAGCACCCAAATCATTCATCTCAAACTCTACAAATAGTAGACCCTTCAACTTCTGAATATCAGACTTCTTGACATCAGCTATCAACATATCGTTAACATAAATAACCAAATAGATAGTCGAACCATCCACCAACCTATTATGATACACACAACAGTCATATGGGCTCCTCGTGTAACCAATCTTTGTCATATAGCTGTCAAACCGTTTATACCACTGCTTAGCCGATTATTTCAGTCCATACAAGAACTTCTTCAACTTACACACGTAGTCTTCTTTCCCCAAAACCTGAAACCCATCTGGTTGTGTCATATAAATCTCTTCCTCCAACTCTTCATGTAGAACATCTGTTTTTACATCTTGCTGCTCGAGCTCCAAATCTTGATGTGCCATCATTGCTAAAAGCACTCTGATAGAAGTGTGTATAACCACAGGTGAGAAAATCTCATCGTAGTCAACCCCATGTATATGCGTGAAACCCTTAGCAACCATATGAGCTTTATACTTAACCCCCTATGATGGTGACATACCTTCCTTTTTCTTGAAGACCCACTTGCAATTAACAATGTTCCTTTCTTCTAGCCTATTGGTTAACTCCCATGTATGATTCTTGTGAAGTGACTCCATCTCATCTCTCACAGTTACATGCCACTGGACATACTTTGAACATGTAACTGCTTCCTTGAAAATGGTTGGCTCCGAAGGATCGGGCTCCACCTCCTCAACAACCTGAAGTGCATAAGACACGATGTCTTCAAAATCATACCTCACATGAGGCTTTCCGAAATTAGCCCGTCTACACCTCTTTTGAGCTAACCCATGTTCTTCAAAAACGGGTGATGAAATGTCTAGTGCTTTTGTCTTTGACGGTAGATCCTGAGTAAAATCTGACTGTCTAATGCTCAACTATGTAGTATATTGTAGCTCCACATGTTTATCAACACTACCAACACCCTCTGATTGAGACCAAATCCGGTATCCCTTGACACCATCTTCATAACCAATGAAAACTCTTTTTCTAGCCCTCGGCTCTAACTTCCCATCATCCACATGATAGTAAGCAGTACAACCAAAAATCTTTAAATTAGAATAATCAACAGGTTTACCTGAACATACCACATTGGGAACTTTGAGATCAATACATGTATGTGGTACGCGATTTATCAAGTAACATGTTGTACTAACTACTTCTGCCCAGAACCGCTTAGACAACCCTCCATTGGACATCATGCACCTTGCTCTAGCCAACAACGTCTGATTCATGCTCTTTGCGACATCATTATGCTGTGGTGTACGCCTGATAGTGAGATGTCTAGAAATCCCCATTTCCTTACAGAACTCATCGAACTCACCACTGCAGAACTCCAACCCTTAATATGTCTGGAGTCGCTTGATCTTCTTCTCTGTCTGATTTTCTACTAATGTCTTCCACTGTATGTGACCCCTCAATGATTCCTGACGGGAAGGTCCCCAACAATCCGAGTGAATGTAATCAAGAATTCCTTTCGTATTATGAACCCCTTTTGGAAACTTGTTTCGATGCATCTTCCCAAGTAAACAATGTTAACAAAACTTAAGGTCCTTGACCTTATAGCCACATAGAATAGCATGATTCGCCAATATCTACATCCCTCTGATGCTCATATGTCCAAGCCTATATGCCACAACTTGGTCATATCCTCCTTTACCACTTCAGATGATGCAATCAATAATGACCCAGAAAGCGTCCTTCCTTAGAAGAAATACAAGGAGCTCCGCTTAAGGCATTTCTGAATCACTTCAGAACCTTTGCAGACATAAACTACTCCACCTTTACCTTTGAAACTGTACCCTTTGCTGTCTAGCTGACTAAGAGATATTAGGTTTTTCGTCATCTGTGGAACGTGTTTCACATCATTCAAAGAGCAAAACTGACCATCATGAGTCCACATCTTGATAAAGCCAATGCCAACCACCATGCAAGTAACATTGTTGGCCATATGAATATTACCCCCATCTACCTCCCTATAGGTTGTAAACCACTCTCTTCTCTGACTCATATGATAAGAAGTTCCAGAATCAAGAATCCACGAATCCGACTGTCGTGCAGAATCTTCTGTTAATAGTGCATAATCCATATCAGAGCTGCTCATATCAACTGCATTAGCATTAGCTTCAGAACGATTAGGAGGCTCGTCTCACCTCTTTATAGGACAATCTGTCTTCCAACATACCTTTCCCTTGCAGTAATTACAAATATCCTCATGTTTCGGGCCCTTCTTGCTAGAAGACTTCTTCTTCTCTTTCTGTTTACTGCTAGAACCCCTGATGCCTTATGCAATCAAACCTGCTGACTGGTTATATGTACTACTATCACCGCTTGCCTTTCAACACAACTCTCTAGTTTGAGCGAGGGTTTCACCTCCTATAGAGTTACCATCTCATTACCACTGATATTAAAGTCAATATAGTGCTCATATGATAAAGACAATGAAACAAGAAGCATTAATGCAACATCCTCATCAGCAACTTTAGCATCTATATTACGAAGTTCAAGTAATAAAGATGTAAACCTATCTAGGTTATCCCTAATGTGCGTACATTCCTTCGTTCGGAGTGAATACAACTTCTGCTTCAGATATAGCTTGTTGGTCAATGATCGTGTCAAATACATGTCTTCCAACGCAAGCCGCAAAGCACCTCCGAATCAGTATCTTCAATATCCACTAGAACATCATCATCTATACCATAGTTATAAATCCCGTCCCGTATCGGTCCGTCCCGGCCGGTACATCCCGTTGATGGATGTGGTTTTATCCATCCAAAAGATATATTTCCTAGCTTATTTGATGCTCGAAACCTTGAAAATTTAATGTATTTTGTTAGTGTTTTGATATTACAGGGGTTGAAGTGCAATTACTGACAAAATGGAGGATTTGAGCGTTCTTTGGAAGTTTTTTGATCAAATTGCAATTCTGGAAAATATGGGACAAAACTGACATTTCAAAGTTCAAGGGCCAAAACGTAAATCTTGGAAGTTCAGGGACTAAATTGGAAATATGGAAATTTTGGAGGAATTTGATCTAATAAAATTCATGGGTTAAAGTGAAAAATAAAATCTCAAAGATCGAGGTGCAAAAGAATTTATTATAGTGATCAAAGTGCGACGTTGCGATTACGAGACGGAACGAATACAAATGGTCCAAAACAATGGTTGCACAAATTCAAGGAACTAGGCCAAGGTGGCCACACCGCAGGGTTTGGCCAAGAAAATTGGGGCCAAAAGCAAGCAACTGGGCCTGGGCTTTGTTTGGTATGGGCTTGGCCGAGGAACAGCATGGGCGGTCGCTGAAATTGTCAAGGGCAGCCGCTGAAGCAAGGTGTTTGGCCGAGAAACCTTCTGTACTTTTGGGCAGCCGCATGGGCCAACATGGGCGACCGCCCACAAAGTTTCAGCAACGGATTTAATTCCGTCACAAATAATAAAAACGAATCAGCAACAAGATTTTCACAGAATCAGTGACGGATTTCGGGAGATTTTCTATTTTGACTAGGATTTTGACCATAATTTGTTTTCAAAAAGAATTTCTACCTCCCTCCTCCAATAAAAAGAACCCTAGACTAGTTTTTGGATTACCTTGAGATCTTTGGATCTTTTAATCTTTTTGAATATTTTTATTTTTCATTCTCTCTCTATATTTTTAGTTTAGGCTTTTATTTATTTTTGAAGATGAAAGAACAAGATTTTAATTTATTTATTTTAATGGCCATTCAAGGCTAAATTATTTGATTCATGGATTGAGGTAAGTAACAATTTGATCTTTATGCTAAGGTTTTAATTCTTCCTATCTCTTTTTCGTTCTTGTTCTTCTCAACGGTTTTAATTATTGTTCTTGAGATCAATTGTGTTGACCTTGCGGAATACCTTTGACCTCTTGAATTTATTTGGGTATGAATTATTGCACTTGCATGGATGATTTATAATTTGACCATTGTTGAGAAGAATAGATTCAATTGAGGACCTACCGGAAATCAAACGAATCTAAGTTCCATTGTTCTTAAGTTTTTAATTGAAATTCTTGAATGTTTATATTGACCTACCGGAATATATAAACAAGATAGAATTAGGAGGATTTTAATGTTCTTATTGACCTACCGGAATATATGAACATCTTAACCCTAGATTTTTGTGAACGAACCCAAGAATGAAATTGAATTATTTTTACATGAAATAAAAATCATAAAGTGATAATTATTATGATCCCCAATCCATGAATTCCTTGTTCTTGATATCTTTAATTTATTGATTTTGCTTTCTTAGTTTAATAATTCAACCAATCAAAATCCCTCTTTTCCTTTGTTTCTTTTCACACTAATTAAATCAATTTGTTCAACACATAAATCTCTGTGGATTCGACCATTGCTTGTGCATACTACTACATCAGTAACTTGTACACTTGCAAGGTATTTTATTACAAGAGGATTTTTATCCATCAAGTTTTTGGCGCCGCTGCCGGGAATTTGTTGTGATTTGAACAAGTTTATTTTGTTAGTGTAAATATTTTCTTTTATTAATTTCTTTTTAGTGTAAATAATTTTCTTTCTTTTTCTAAGTTGTTTAAATTAAAGGTCATGCAAGAATCACATTCTAATGAGAAGTTGGCCGAGCAAGTAAAAGAATTAATTGCTTTGTTCAATGCGAAAAGTGCTTCGCCTAGTGCCAATATAATACAAGATGCATGTTCCTGTTGTGGATTATACTCTCATGCTACTAATGATTGTCCGTCTAGGACATATTTTCATGAGTATTCTCCACAGATGCAAGAAAGGAGTTCGTTCCACCCATGGCAACCACAATATGATTTTCCCCCAATTTTTATACATAATGGGGGGGGGAAAACCACTCATGCCGGGCATGGAACAATTATGAGCCACATTATAATGATCCACCGCAACCTAAAAAGCTATCATGGGAAGCGGCTCTGACAAGATTAAAGGAGAAAAATCGTCAATTGAAGGAGGAAAATCGTCAACAACAACAACAAGTAGGTGCAGCCATAGGTAGGTTGGAAGCACAAGTCATTACACTAGTAGAGGCCTTGAGGGGTTATGAGCGAGATACTAGTTCTATCCAACTTGAACGTTATGAATGGGAGGACGCTTCCATTAATGACGAACTACCGATTCTCTCTCCGTCTTTTTCTAGTGATGTTGTGGTTGTTGATGAAGAGGTTGATTGTGAAGAAGATAGGGTGGACGAGAAACTAAAAGATGATGAGGGTGTTAATGTTGATGAGGTTGGGCCCGACCAAATTGACGAACAATGCCTCAAAGAAGATCTTCTCCATCCCATTGAAAGTGGGAAAGATTTTTTTCCATCATTTTTGTACCTCCCCCTATTTTTGAGGGTGAAGAAAGTGGCGAGAGTTTGAAAGAGAAGAAGCCCAAGAAGCTTAAACGTCAAAAATTCCATTGGGCACCAAACAATATCAAAGCTCAAGAATTTTACATGGGGCATGAACTGAACATAAGGACCCGCGAAACCATGAAGTGGGCCAAAGGACGGAAGGTGAAGTCCAAACGTAAACAACGGTCGGGCTAACAACCTTAACCAAATGCACTAATTGGGAGGCAACCCAAGTAGGTATGTTTTATTTGCTTTATTTATTTGTTTTTTTGTGTCATATCGTCCTTTGAACCCAAGGCATGCTTTTGTTCTCTTTGCTATGAGGACATAGCATGTTTTGAGTTTGGGGATAGATATCTCTTCGAGTTTGTGGGTTTATAGGGGAGTGTATATAGTGTCACACTCCAAAAAAATAGAAAATTTTAAATTTTTTTTGTTCTTTTCATATTTTGGGAAGTTGACAAGAGTCCATGATGATTTGAGAGTGCTTTAATTTTAAAATCTTGAGTATTATTGTCAATATGGGGATATAATTGCATTGAAACATGTAAAGTATGATTTCTCCACCTTTTACTTCCATATTATTTTTCTTGACCATTGTTACCAATTTAGGAGACCTTTATAGGATCACTTAGGCATTCTCGGGGTCCCTAAAACATGTTTGCATGACTGTCAATAACACATCAATTAGGCTATTCGGGAAGTGATATGTGGCTATTTTCTTTGAACCCTATTTGTGAGCCTTTAACTTTCTCGTCACTTATATAAAAAATTTCGCTAGAACCCCTTTTGAGCTTGAAAAAAGAATGGAATCTCTCACAAAAGTGGGAGGTTATTTTAGACCACCATTCGTCTTCTTTTGTACCCTCATTATCCTACCCTTTTAACCTATACACTATTTTTCTCACCTTTTCAAGAAAGTGAAACTAGGAAATGAATTGGGAATTGTGGGTAAAGTTTGAAAAATCAAGGGTTGAGTGGAAAGTGGACATGAAAAGAAAGAAAAGGGTCATGTTATGTAATGAAAAGAGGGGCTTGAGCAAAGTATTGAATGCACATTCTTCGTGATATATCTGTGCAAAGCAAAAAAAAAAAAAAGGAAAAAAAAAAAAAGAAACAAAATTGCCTTGCGCTCTCTAATGTTGAAGTGGAAAGTGATCAAAAATAAAGAAAGGTGATCGATCCCAAGTTTGAAAGTATACAAAATTATAAGTTTGGGGGTTAAATCAATGGGTTGGCTTGGAGCGGAGTGATAATTTCAATGTGAGGATGTGTGATGAAGACTTTCTAGTTTCACTTGCTTGACTTCGTATGTCCTTATCTTCATTTGTAACCGTGAACCTAGCCCGCGTTTATCGCGATACATTACAAACCGTAAAGCCATATTTGATCCCTAAAGAGTAGCCGGGTTGACAGTTTTGTTTAAATATGCATATGAGTGTCCCTAGTGCAGAAGTTTCATCTTATAATCATTGATTTAGAGCATGTGGTTAGTGACCCTATAAAATATCTTACTTTGGTGACAATGATCTCCCATATTTCATTCATCTTTCATTATGTGGTGGAGAATTATAAGTTAGATGCATCCATGTAATTATAGTCCCATGTTCATGATAATTCTTGTAGATTATGTGTGTTGTGAGATCTGAGACTTGTTGTGCCAACGGCCTATTATATGAATTGAACAAATCCAAAAATATTTTATTTGTTTTATTTAGTTAGTTAATTTTTATTTTTATTTTAAATTTGTTTTACTCGAGGACGAGCAAAAGATAAGTTTGGGGGTATTTGATGGATGTGGTTTTACCCATCCAAAAGATATGTTTCCTAGCTTATTTGATGCTCGAAACCTTGAGAATTTAATGTATTTTGTTAGTGTTTTGATACTACAGGGGTTGAAGTGCAATTACTGACAAAATGGAGGATTTGAGCGTTCTTTGAAAGTTTTTGGATCAAATTGCAATTTTGGAAAATATGGGACAAAACTGACATTTCAAAGTTCAAGGGCCAAAACGTAAATCTTGGAAGTTCAGGGACTAAATTGGAAATATGGAAATTTTGGAGGAATTTGATCTAATAAAATTCATGGGCTAAAGTGAAAAATAAAATCTCAAAGATCGAGGTACAAAATAATTTATTATAGTAACCAAAGTGCGACGTTGCAATTACGAGACGGAACGAATACAAATGGTCCAAAACAATGGTTGCACAAATTCAAGGAACTAGGCCAAGGTGGCCGGCCACTGCAGGGTTTGGCCAAGAAAATTGGGGCCAAAAGCAAGCAACTGGGCCTGGGCTTTGTTTGGTATGGGCTTGGCCGAGGAACAACTTGGGCGGTCGCTGAAATTGTTAAGGGCGGCCGCTGAAGCAAGGTGTTTGGCCGAGAAACCTTCTGTACTTTTGGGCAGCCGCATGGGCCAACATGGGCGATCGCCCACAAAGTTTCAGCAACGGATTTAATTTCGTCACAAATAATAAAAACGAATCAGCAACAAGATTTTCACAGAATCAGTGACGAATTTCGGGAGATTTTCTATTTTGACTAGGATTTTGACCATAATTTGTTTTCAAAAAGGATTTCTACCTCCCTCCTCCTATAAAAAGAACCCTAGACTAGTTTTTGAATTACCTTGAGATCTTTGGATCTTTTAATCTTTTTGAATATTTTTATTTTTCATTCTCTCTTTATATTTTTAGTTTAGGCTTTTATTTATTTTTGAAGATAAAAGAACAAGGTTTTAATTTATTTATTTTAATGGCCATTCAAGACTAAATTATTTGATTCATGGATTGAGGTAAGTAACAATTTGATCTTTATGCTAAGGTTTTAATTCTTCCTATCTCTTTTTCGTTCTTGTTCTTCTCAACAGTTTTAATTATTGTTCTTGAGATCAATTGTGTTGACATTGCGGAATACCTTTGACCTCTTGAATTTATTTGGGTATGAATTATTGCACTTGCGTGGATGATTTATAATTTGACCATTGTTGAGAAGAATAGATTCAATTGAGGACCTACCGGAAATCAAATGAATCTAAGTTCCATTGTTCTTAAGTTTTTAATTGAAATTCTTGAATGTTTATATTGACCTACCGGAATATATAAACAAGATAGAATTAGGAGGATTTTAATATTCTTATTGACCTACCGGAATATATGAACATCTTAACCCTAGATTTTTGTGAACGAACCCAAGAATGAAATTGAATTATTTTTACATGAAATAAAAATCATAAAGTGATAATTGTTATGATCCCCAATCCATGAATTCCTTGTTCTTGATATCTTTAATTTATTGATTTTGCTTTCTTAGTTTAATAATTCAACCAATCAAAATCCCTCTTTTCCTTTGTTTCTTTTCACACTAATTAAATCAATTTGTTCAACACATAAATCTCTGTGGATTCGACCCTTGCTTGTGCATACTACTACATCAGTAACTTGTACACTTGTAAGGTATTTTATTACAAGAGGATTTTTATCCATCAAGTTTTTGGCGCCGCTGCCGGGAATTTGTTGTGATTTGAACAAGTTTATTTTGTTAGTGTAAATATTTTCTTTTATTAATTTCTTTTTAGTGTAAATAATTTTCTTTCTTTTTCTAAGTTGTTTAAATTAAAGGTCATGCAAGAATCACATTCTAATGAGAAGTTGGCCGGGCAAGTAAAAGAATTAATTGCTTTGTTCAATGCGATAAGTGCTTCGCCTAGTGCCAATATAATACAAGATGCATGTTCCTGTTGTGGATTATACTCTCATGCTACTAATGATTATCCATCTAGGACATATTTTCATGAGTATTCTCCACAGATGCAAGAAAGGAGTTCGTTCTACCCATGGCAACCACAATATGATTTTCCCCCAATTTTTATACACAATGGGGGGAAACCACTCATGCCGGGCATGGAACAATTATGAGCCACATTATAATGATCCACCGCAACCTAAAAAGCTATCATGGGAAGAGGCTCTGACAAGATTGAAGGAGAAAAATCGTCAATTGAAGGAGGAAAATCGTCAACAACAACAACAAGTAGGTGCAGCCATTGGTAGGTTGGAAGCACAAGTCATTACACTAGTAGAGGCCTTGAGGGGTTATGAGCGAGATACTAGTTCTATCCAACTTGAACGTTATGAATGGGAGGACGCTTCCATTAATGACGAACTACCGATTCTCTCTCCGTCTTTTGCTAGTGATGTTGTGGTTGTTGATGAAGAGGTTGATTGTGAAGAAGATGGGGTGGACGAGAAACTAAAAGATGATGAGGGAGTTAATGTTGATGAGGTTGGGCCCGACCAAATTGACGAACAATGCCTCAAAGAAGATCTTCTCCATCCCATTGAAAGTGGGAAAGATTTTTCCTCCATCATTCTTGTACCTCCCCCTGTTTTTGAGGGTGAAGAAAGTGGCGAGAGTTTGAAAGAGAAGAAGCCCAAGAAGCTTAAACGTTAAAAATTCCATTGGGCACCAAACAATATCAAAGCTCAAGGATTTAACATGGGGCATGAACTGAGCATAAGGACCCGCGAAACCATGAAGTGGGCCAAAGGACGGAAGGTGAAGTCCAAACGTAAACAACGGTCGGGCTAACGACCTTAACCAAATGCGCTAATTGGGAGGCAACCCAAGTAGGTATGTTTTATTTGCTTTATTTATTTGTTTTGTTGTGTCATATCATCCTTTGAACCAAAGGCATGCTTTTGTTCTCTTTGCTATGAGGACATAGCATGTTTTGAGTTTGGGGATAGATATCTCTCCGAGTTTGTGGGTTTATAGGGGAGTGTATATAGTGTCACACTCCAAAAAAATAGAAAATTTTAAATTTTTTTTGTTCTTTTCATATTTTGGGAAGTTGGCAAGAGTCCATGATGATTTGAGAGTGCTTTAATTTTAAAATCTTGAGTATTATTGTCAATATGGGGATATAATTGCATTGAAACATGTAAAGTATGATTTCTCCACCTTTCACTTCCATATTATTTTTCTTGACCATTGTTACCAATTTAGGAGACCTTTATAGGATCACTTTGACATTCTCGGGGTCCCTAGAACATGTTTGCATGACTGTCAATAACACATCAATTAGGCTATTCGGGAAGTGATATGTGGCTATTTTCTTTGAACCCTATTTGTGAGCCTTTAACTTTCTCGTCACTTATATAAAAAATTTCGCTAGAACCCCTTTTGAGCTTGAAAAAAGAATGGAATCTCTCACAAAAATGGGAGGTTATTTTAGACCACCATTCGCCTTTTTTTGTACCCTCATTATCCTACCATTTTAACCTATACACTATTTTTCTCATCTTTTCAAGAAAGTGAAACTAGGGAATGAATTGGGAATTGTGGGTGAAGATTGGAAAATCAAGGGTTGAGTGGAAAGTGGTCATGAAAAGAAAGAAAAGGGTCATGTTATGTAATGAAAAGAGGGGCTTGAGCAAAGTATTGAATGCACATTCTTCGTGATATATCTGTGCAAAGCAAAAAAAAAAAAAAAAAAAAAGAGGAAAAAAAGAAAGAAAAAAAATTGCCTTGCGCTCTCTAATGTTGAAGTGGAAAGTGATCAAAAAGAAAGAAAAGTGATCGATCCCAAGTTTGAAAGTATACAAAATTATAAGTTTGGGGGTTAAATCAATGGGTTGGCTTGGAGCGGAATGATAATTTCAATGTGAGGATGTGTGATGAAGACTTTCTAGTTTCACTTGCTTGACTTCGTATGTCCTTATCTTCATTTGTAACCGTGAACCTAGCCCGCATTTATCGCGATACATTACGAACCGTAAAGCCATATTTGATCCCTAAAGAGTAGCCGGGTTGACAGTTTTGTTTAAATATGCATATGAGTGTCCCTTGTGCAGAAGTTTCATCTTATTATCATTGATTTAGAGCATGTGGTTAGTGATCCTATAAAATATCTTACTTTGGTGACAATGATCTCCCATATTTCATTCATCTTTCATTATGTGGTGGAGAATTATAAGTTAGATTCATCCATGTAATTATAGTCCCATGTTCATGATAATTCTTGTAGATTATGTGTGTTGTGAGATCTGAGACTTGTTGTGCCAACGGCCTATTATATGAATTGAACAAATCCAAAAATATTTTATTTGTTTTATTTAGTTAGTTAATTTTTATTTTTATTTTAAATTTGTCTTACTCGAGAACGAGCAAAAGATAAGTTTGGGGGTATTTGATGGATGTGGTTTTACCCATCCAAAAGATATGTTTCCTAGCTTATTTGATGCTCGAAACCTTGAAAATTTAATGTATTTTGTTAGTGTTTTGATACTACAGGGGTTGAAGTGCAATTACTGACAAAATGGAGGATTTGAGCGTTCTTTGAAAGTTTTTGGATCAAATTGCAATTCTGGAAAATATGGGACAAAACTGACATTTCAAAGTTCAAGGGCCAAAATGTAAATCTTGAAAGTTCAGGGACTAAATTGGAAATATGGAAATTTTGGAGGAATTTGATCTAATAAAATTCATGGGCTAAAGTGAAAAATAAAATCTCAAAGATCGAGGTGCAAAAGAATTTATTATAGTGACCAAAATGCGACGTTGCAATTACGAGACGGAACGAATACAAATGGTCCAAAACAATGGTTGCACAAATTCAAGGAACTAGGCCAAGGTGGCCGGCCACTGCAGGGTTTGGCCAAGAAAATTGGGGCCAAAAGCAAGCAACTGGGCCTAGGCTTTGTTTGGTATGGGCTTGGCCGAGGAACAGCATGGGCGGTCGCTGAAATTGTCAAGGGCGGCCGCTGAAGCAAGGTGTTTGGCCGAGAAACCTTCTGTACTTTTGGGCAGCCGCATGGGCCAACATGGGCGATCGCCCACAAAGTTTCAGCAACGGATTTAATTCCGTCACAAATAATAAAAACGAATCAGCAACAAGATTTTCACAGAATCAGTGACGAATTTCGGGAGATTTTCTATTTTGACTAGGATTTTGACCATAATTTGTTTTCAAAAAGGATTTCTACCTCCCTCCTCCTATAAAAAGAACCCTAGACTAGTTTTTGAATTACTTTGAGATCTTTGGATCTTTTAATCTTTTTGAATATTTTTATTTTTCATTCTCTCTTTATATTTTTAGTTTAGGCTTTTATTTATTTTTGAAGATAAAAGAAAAGGTTTTAATTTATTTATTTTAATGGCCATTCAAGACTAAATTATTTGATTCATGGATTGAGGTAAGTAACAATTTGATCTTTATGCTAAGGTTTTAATTCTTCCTATCTCTTTTTCGTTCTTGTTCTTCTCAACAATTTTAATTATTGTTCTTGAGATCAATTGTGTTGACCTTGCGGAATACCTTTGACCTCTTGAATTTATTTGGGTATGAACTATTGCACTTGCGTGGATGATTTATAATTTGACCATTGTTTAGAAGAATAGATTCAATTGAGGACCTACCGGAAATCAAACGAATCTAGGTTTCATTTTTCTTAAGTTTTTAATTGAAATTCTTGAATGTTTATATTGACCTACCGGAATATATAAATAAGATAGAATTAGGAGGGTTTTAATGTTCTTATTGACCTACCGAAATATATGAACATCTTAACCCTAGATTTTTGTGAACGAACCCAAGAATGAAATTGAATTATTTTTACATGAAATAAAAAGCATAAAGTGATAATTGTTATGATCCCCAATCCATGAATTCCTTGTTCTTGATATCTTTAATTTATTGATTTTGCTTTCTTAGTTTAATAATTCAACCAATCAAAATTTCCCTTTTCCTTAGTCTTTTCACACTAATTAAATTAATTTGTTCAACACACAAATCTCTGTGAATTCGACCCTTGCCTGTGCATACTACTACATCAGTAACTTGTACACTTGCAAGGTATTTTATTACAAGAGGACTTTTATCCATCACCCGTCCCAGTGGAAAAACGGTGCGGAACAGGTTGTATACCGTCCCAGTCTAAAAACCGCTTTGTACCGGATCGAACCGCCCTGAACCGGACCGAACCGGCCGAGATGGATATCCCGGCTGGAACGCAATTTTTTTTTAGAATGAAAAAAAAATCAATTTTTTTAATATCATTTTAACAACTGTACCAGAAATCTATGAAAAGAATGAAAAAAAAATCAATTTTTTTTCTCCAGAAATCCATGAAAATTGAAAATAATGAAAAAAAAATAATTTTTTTTTTCATTTCTTTCTTAAAATTACTATTACTTGGTGTAAAACATGGTAATAGCTAACATTCTTATGGTTTAATCATTAATGAGTTACTTTGTACCAGAAAAAGTGTTATGTTTTTGTTAACATATACTAGGGATATAATTAGTGAAAAAATACAGAAAAAGTGCGGTAAACCCGGTACGGTGCACCAGTGCATTCCGGTATCGGTACGTCCCGTCTCAATGACAAAACCGGTGCGCTGACCGGGACAGTATTTATAACTATGATCTATACACCTTATGATTTTAGAGTGAGTCCTCTCATCTAGCGCGATCAGGTCTGCTGCTTCCTTCTCAGCTGTCTTCCTGACCTTCTCTGAACTCTCTATTGTTGCAGTCGCAACAACACCTATGGGAACGGCTACTGCTTTGCCATTTGAATCCTGATGTTCCCTGATTGCAGGGGTCACTGTAGCCCACAAACCCTTGTCTCTCAACAGGGCTTTCATCTTGATTTGCCAAAGACTAAAACTATTATTCCCATTAAACTTGTCAATTGGTGATTCAATTCATGATCCCATCTTCTTCTGCAACGTAAAACCCCTAGACCTTTCTCAACTTGGCTGGCTCTTATACCAGTTTGTTAGAACAAAGTATATGTAGAAGATAGAAAACAAACATCAAATGTGAGATCCACATTCCCAACACGTAGGTCAACTTCACCTTGTTTGAGTAGCTTCCTATTTCTCAGTCCCTGCACATTTAAACAAATGTGAGATCCACATTCGGTATCTAATACCCATGAACTAGAAACAAAAAGGAAAATATCTATCATATAGATACCTGAAGCAGCATCAATCACATAGCCCTTCTTCGCCTTTAGGCCTTCCTTGTAAGCCTTGCAGTTGCGCTTCCAATGTCCAACCTCTTGGTAATGGTAGCAAACCGCATCCTTTTGAGATGCCTTGGGAGCCTCTCCGGAAACGGCAACGACAACCTTTGCCTTAGGTTTAGCAACACTTGATTTACCTTTGCCATCCTTCTTGAACCCTTTGCCTTTGTTAACCATTAACACATTATCGGTTTTAGGCTTCTTGATATTCATCTCTGCGGTCTTAAGCATCGCATGCAATTCCGAGAGATTCTTATCCATGCCAGTCATGTGATAGTGCATAATGAAATGACTATAACTTTCAGGCAATGAATTCAATATCAAATCCGTGGCGAGTTCCAAACTCAATGGATTTCCAAGCCTTTCGAGACGCTCAATGTAACCATCCATCTTAAGGACATGAGCTCCCACCGATTGCCCTTCTTGCATCTTGCATGCAGTTAGGGACTTAACCACATCATACCTCTCATTTCTTGCTTGCACTTGGAACATTTCCTTTAAGCGCTCAGCAAGATCAAATGCTACATCTATGTGCTCAAGGTCCTTCTGAAGAGCCTTAGACATAGTGGCTTTCATAAGGCATGCAACATCTGTAGAATCATCATTATGTTTCATATGTGCATCCCTATCAGCCCTAGAAACATTTGGAGCAGGTTGAGGTGGAATGGGTTCATTGAGAACGTACAGTTTCTTCTCTTGCTTTAGAACAATTCTAAGGCTTCTGATCCAATCAGAATAGTTTGTACCGTTCTCCTCAAGCTTGTCCTTCTCAAGGACGGATCGCAGTGACAGGGGTTGATTATTGTCATTAGCCATTCTACAATAAAATATGCAAACAATGAAACACATAAGTATCTGTGATGATGTGCCCCCTAAAATTTCTCGCGGGAGGAATTCGATTTTTTGCGTTTCTTTGAAAAAACCAAATAAAACCGGGAAAAAGAACGGAGTCGCCACGCCATTTTTGTTTTAAGGGCCAAAACTTTGAAAAATGCCCGAGATTAGAGATTTGGGTTCGGAGGTCATGTTACACGCCGGGAAGGACGTTAGTGTGCACCCGGAATGCCTCGTAAAACGAGTCTTCCAAGCTGAAAATCATTTGTGTGTGTGTGTGTGTGTTTTGGCCAAAATAAGTTGAAACTCAGAAAAGTAAAAAATGGGATGTCTTTTTAAGACTTTAAACTAATCCCATAATTTTTTGTAAGATTTTTGGGTTGAGATTTGGTACTCAAAAGACCTTTTGAAGTTGAGAGTCACTTCTGCCAGAATGAAAAAGGCAGTGGACCTTTGATTTTGAAATGGATTCAAGGGTCTTAAAACTTCATAATCTGGATAAACTCAAAGAATGAAAAAGGCAGACACCTTAAATAAGATTTGTACGAAGGAATTTTCCATTTTGGAGAAGATTTGAGGGGTCAAAACCTTCTGGAAATCTCAGATATGCAATCTGGATTTCCAGAAGCTGATGAACTGGCCTCTAAAAGAAAATTTGAAAAGAGGAGTTTTACTCACCCAAAAAATAAAGTAAAAATATTTCTGGAAAGCTCTGGATGTTGGCTACAAAAAGTGTTTTGTAGTCAACACCAAATTCCAAGTTTATATGTGTCCAAAAATTAAGACAATGGACTGGGGTCTTGGAAAATTGCTACTGGACAGCAACTTCTCAAGAAAGAAAATATGATTTTAAAGGGGGTTTTTGCATCCATGCTTGTCCCCATTTCCCTAGGTTTTGGTTAGTGATCACTTGACATTTTAGTGGTGAATCAACTATACCAAACCATCCTTGGGGTACATTAGGACTAAGCACTTCATTTGCTTGGGAAAGGAAATTTTATCCTTTGAAAATGAGATTTGATGCTTGAAAATGGTTTTTAGGATTTTGAAAATGCATTTGCAAGTGAGTAAGAACACATTGAAGAAAATGTTGATCCTTGTAGAGGATCATCCATGGAGATGAACTTCCATGGTGATCTTCTTGGATCTAAGACAAGAAGAAGAATGAACTACATTTTGTAGCTTGAAAATGCATGCATGGATGAGAGATTTAGGGTAAGAAGAGGGAGGTTATACCTATCTTCTTTGTATTTTGGGGCTTTGTCTTGAATGTATGAGTGTTTGAGGCTTTGAATATGATGGTGAGTGAGTGAGATTTGGGAAGATAATCAAGAGAAAAGAGTGACAATTCAAGGAAATTCTCACTATTTTCTCAAGTATTTTCGCCAAGGTGCAACTGTGAATTGTGTTCTCTCTCTTTATTTTTGTGACTGGAGGGCTCAATTTATAGCCCTCTGAATTTTACAAAGGTATCCGCGCGGATAGGACCCTTCAGCGTGCACTGTTCATTAAATGCAGCTTCAGGCTTTGGACACAAGGAATAATCTTTTCAAAATTCAAATTAATCAGCCAGTTTTTGTTTCCAGCCATTTCTTTTTTTGGTTTTTCTTATTTCTTTTGCTTTTTTGATTCCTTTCCTTGGTTTATCTTTTTTTGGCAATCCCTAATCTACCCTTACTTGGTTAGAAATGTTAGGAATGTTAGTAATTGTTAGAAATGTTATAACTTTCATTAATTTTCTAACAAAAATTCTAACAAGCTCAAATTGGAGCACTTACAGTAGCCCCTCGGCGACGGCGCTTTCGAAGGAAGCGGGGTCGTCGATAAGAGTAAGGCTCCATATTTGGCGGGATGATCGAGTGATCGGGTGGCTGAACCTATTTAATAGGCTACCTACGTATCCCGAATGGGAATCAAGCCAGTCGTAGTTCGAGTCTTCGACCCTGGAGATGATGGCGTTTTAGGTGCCTCGAACGTGATGAGCGAGTTACGATCGGTTCTTTGGAGGAGAGAAATCTTTGGGGATAAGAGATGACCATGTTTGGTCTGATGGCTATCCGCTCTGCTGGGGATAGGAATGACCATTTTCGATCTGATGGCTATCCGCTCTGCTGGGGATGATTGTGATTTATCGTTTTCCTAGTGTTGTGTGTGATAGCGTCTTAGGTGCCTCGAACCTTGGAGATGGCGTTTTAGGTGCCTCGAACCTTGAAGATGGCGTTTTAGGTGTCTCGAACCTTGAAGATGGCGTTTTAGGTGCCTCGAACCTTAATGATGATGATTTCCTTTGATGGTCTGGGATAGTTGGTCCTCTAGTGGACTTCATCTTGAAAGGATCGGTCTTACGTCTGCTGCCGAAGGATGACCGTGCTGGTCGAGTGGCTGGACCTAATGATAGGCTACCTACGTATCCCTAGTGGGAATCAAGCCCTTTCGTAGTTCGAAATCTACTCGAGATTCCGTTGGCTTCGCTGGGGATTTCGTTAGCCTTTACTGGGGGAAAATCAGACGTATTCGTCGGAGAAATCGGCCTTACGTTTTACTGCCGGGGGTAATTTTGATGAAAGATACGGGATATCGTTATCTTTCTCGGGGAAAATCGGTCTTACGTTTGACTGCCGTTTGATGATTTTGATGAAAGATACGGGATCTCGTTATCTTTCTCGGGGAAATCGGTCTTACGTTTGACTGCCGTTTGATGATTTTGATGAAAGATACGGGATCTCATTATCTTTCTCGGGGAAATCGGTCTTACGTTTGACTGCCGTTTGACGATTTTGATGAAAGATACGGGATCTCGTTATCTTTCTCAGGAAAATCGGTCTTACGTTTGACTGCCGTTTGACGATTTTGATGAAAGATACGGGACTTCGTTATCTTTCTCAGGGAGATCGGTCTTACGTTTTACTGCCGTTTGACGATTTTGATGAAAGATACGGGACCTCGTTATCTTTCTCAGGGAGATCGGTCTTACGTTTGACTGCCGTTTGACGATTTTGATGAAAGATACGGGACCTCGTTATCTTTCTCAGGGAGATCGGTCTTACGTTTGACTGCCGTTTGATTATTTTGATGAAAGATACGGGATCTCGTTATCTTTCTCGGGGAAATCGGTCTTACGTTTGACTGCCGTTTGACGATTTTGATGAAAGATACGGGACCTCGTTATCTTTCTCAGGGAGATCGGTCTTACGTTTGACTGCCGTTTGATGATTTTGATGAAAGATACGGGATCTCGTTATCTTTCTCGGGGAAATCGGTCTTACGTTTGACTGCCGTTTGACGATTTTGATGAAAGATACGGGATCTCGTTATCTTTCTCAGGGAAATCGGTCTTACGTTTGATTGCCGTTTGACGATTTTGATGAAAGATACGGGACCTCGTTATCTTTCTCAGGGAGATCGGTCTTACGTTTGACTGCCGGGGAATAATTTTCTTGAAAGGGGGTTGACTTTGGTTAACTTTGGTTAACTTTGTCAAGTTTGGGACTAAACTGCAGAGTCCCGGATTTTTAAAGGGCAAAAGGGTCATTTTGACCCTTGCAACCCTATCCGCGCGGATAGGAGCGTATTCCAGAGGGTTTTAATGAGGGCCAACGCCCTTTCTCTTCCCCATTCAGTTTTTCAAATTTTCGCAATTACGAGAGAGAGAAAGAGAGCGAGGAGGAAGCCATTGAAGGCCAAAAAGCTTGAAAATTCCTCCAGTTTTCTTCGATTTTCAAGCAATGGAACACGGGGAAGGTGCTTTTCAAGGCCAAGGACGTGGCCCGGTAGCGGAGAGACGATTGGAGCTCGTCCGAATGAGGAGGCACTATACTCTTTCGCAATCGATTGCGGAGGAGCCATACCCCGATGCTTGGCAACATTGGGCCACCGATCCGAGTCTCCGAACGGTATTCTTCGAATCCTTTTGATTCCTTTGTCGATTCTTGCTTGAAATTGATTTTGGGTGATTTTTCTCTTTTTTTTTTTTCGAAAATTATGCAATGTTCATGGCCTTGGATTTTGATTTTGATGCTTTGCATGTTGTAATGAGTATATGGGTAACTCAAAATGTGCATTTTGCTTGGAAAAAGAATTGGCATTTTCGCCATTTTTTTTTTTTTGAAATATGAGACTATGATGAATGATTTCCCGAATTTGGGACGGACTTCTTTTGTTGAAATTTGAATATTGATCTTGATGATATGCATGTTGCAATGAATTTGTTGGTGATTCCATGAATGACATGTATGCATTTATTTTATGAAAATGGGACGGAGTTGCTTTTGACTCCTTGTGTGAATGTATGATTGTAGGATCTTTTTTTTTGAAATGACGGATGATATGCATGTTATGAATGCACTTTTTTTTTGAGAGTGTGATTTTCTATGAAAAGTGGGACGGATTTTCGTTCCCCTTTGATTGAATGAATGACTTGAGAGGTTGCTTACGTATGCTATTTCATGAAAGATGGGACGGAGTTTTACTTCCGTAGGAATGCATTTTTAGATGAATGCATGTATGCATGTCTTATGAAAAATGGGACGGAGTTTTTACTTCCGTAGGAATGCATGTAGAACTCCTTTTTTTTGTGATGAGTGTTATGCATGTATGCATGTTGGATTGGGATTTGGTGGCTTGCTTCTTTTTGAGAGAAAATGAAATTTGGGTTCATTGTATGCCGTTATCTTTGCCGAATTTTCTTCAAAACTTTTGTGTTGCATGATGCATGTATATGCTTTTCCTTTATTTTGTGCAAATGCAAATGCAAATTTTTTTTTTGACATTTTCTCTCTTTTTTTTTATTGCAGGGCGGAAACAACTACGTTACGGAGCAGCTGAACAAGATGAAGACTCGAGGATCGGTGGAGTACGTAGTTGATTTGTGGGACCGGCTTCCGAATGCGGGCCGAGGAGCTTTGCCGAGTCAGAGGCAGTTGTTGTTGAGGCCGGGCTTTGGGAGTTCATTGAGTGCTTGAGGGGATTGGTCAAGTTCCACTAAGAGCAAGGGCACGATGTTTGCTTTGGCGCGGCAACGGTGGGATGCGACCCACACGTTTCACTTCTTACGGGGCGAGGCTACGGTTACGCCTTCGACTATCTTTGCGATCACGGGTTTGTCCTTTAATGGACGCGGCATTGAGTGGCGGGACGGCTACGGCGACGCGGACTGCGAGCTCTTACGGGATTTTCCCTATTCCCAAAAGGGGATGGGGATGGAGTATGCCGTGGTCTATGGGAAGATTGTGGAGACCATTGTGAGCTACGAGGGTGGGGAGGAGAGGATAGGCGGCGAAGCGGTGCTAGGGCCTTCTTATGGTTTGCTTTTTCGAGCACCCTTTTTGGACATCTTTGAGGACGGCGGTCTTTGCCTTGTTGAGGTCCTTGGAGGACATGGAGATGGCTGGAGATGTCTCTGGGGAGAAGCCGGGCAGCGAGCTTTACTTTGCTCTTGATAGATACAGTAGGAAGGCTGTGAGCTCCTTATCTTGCTTTGAGTTTGCCACGGAGGTATAAGCTTTCTTTTTGCTTTCCCTTTCTTCTTGAGCACACACTTTTCTTTTGCCTTTGGATTGATTTGATTTTTACCTTTCGCGGTATGGGCGTTGGAGTTTTTCACGTCACGATGTGGCGGCGGCCGGCGGAGTACGTCGGGCGTATCCGGCCATGCGCTCTGGTCCAAGCATGCCGGGAGAAGATAAGCTCCGGGGCGTACGACTCTCGAATACGCGGATTGCCTTCCTTTGACGGAGGGTGAGACGGATGAGAGGATGATATTCTATCCACAGGATCGTTTCGAGGTGGCGCGGTGAAGGCGGCGAGATTTGGGCGTGCGGCGGAGGATTACGAGAGGTCGACTGCGATGCCTATTATGCAGGAGAGAGGGTGACGCGCCGGCATGGCGTGGGTCGCCTTTGATGACACCGGTGGAGCCTCCCGCCGATATGATGCACCAGTGATAGATCTGCGACACAGGATGATTACCGAGCCGGCCGGCACTTCTCGGCATTTGTGGCGATTGAGCCGTACCCGTATTTGTTTTGAGGAGGTGAGGATGCCCCGGGTTACGGATAGAGAGGGGTTAGGGGTCCGCGGTACCCTCGGACGGACTTTTCATATGTCCGGGATGGGGTCCGATTGAGGGTGCGAGATCCCTCGGCTGAGCGGCTTCCACGAGCTTTCCGGCCTCGTCGGGTATGAAGGTATGGCTTCTCCTTCCCACCTTTCTTTCTTTTTTTGCTTTTGTCTTTTCTTTTCTTTCTGTCATCATTTTTCGCTTCAGCTGTTTGACGCTTTTGCTTTTGTGCGGTTTTCGGAGGTGGTCGTCGAAGGCGACGAAGCAAGTGATCGGAGCTAAGAGATTTATCGGGAGGATGGTTGCTTGCGGGGCTCCTCGAGGCTAGAGCGAGGCGACCACGGCCGGCGCTGTCGGGCGGGAGGCTTCCCTATTCGTTCGAGACTTCTTGAGACTCCTCTGTCTCCTCTCATTGATCCCAGCGCGGTGCTTGCCTTCGGATCATGTCATTCTCGAGGATCCATGGGCGGGGACACGTTTGGCGGCATGGTGGGTCGTCTTCGTACGTCCGGGAAGTCCGACGCCTTCACCTTCGGATATGATTTTTCGCAGATCTTGGCTTGCCCTATCGGAGCGTGCCGGTTGGTCTGATGAGCCTCTTTACGGAGACGAGGACGATGATTCGAGCACGAGATCTTCGGGGCTCTGAGGAGCGGGCCCGAGTCGCAAGAGGGCCGAGGGGCGGGCGTCGGGCGCTAGGGATTACGATTGATTTCTCTTTTTTTTTTTGTTTTACGAGATTGAGATTTGTACTGGATTGAGATTTGTACAGCTTATGCACATTTTATTTTCTTTTTTTTTTTGATGTAATAATTTAGGATTATTGTTACCCACTTTTTCTTTTAGTTGATTTTTTTTTGCACACTCCCTTTATTTTTGGAATGTAATAATTTAGGATTTTATTCTTATAAATGCAATGCAGTATGAATGCAATGTTGCATGAGCCTTGGTTTTTTGGCAAGGGTGTTAGTGTTTGGTATATGGGTGGTTTGGGGAGGTTTTTTGCACGGGTTTCAAGCAACGGGACGGAATATTCCTCTTTGGTGCGGCGGTTTGAATTTGCAAAGATTTACGATGGAGAACAAACTTGTCCGCGCGGATAGGACGAGAATCGACATTGTCCTTTAATTTTGCTTCGAGATCTGGTCTCACTTTATTTCAAATTCAAATATCCTCTTCAACCTCTAGTCCAAACAGACCATTTTCGGGGAGAAAGAGAGAAAATTCATGGAAAACCTTAGAAAAGCTCCATCAAAATTGTCCCAAGAATCCCAAATGTCATTCTTTAACAAATTCAAGGATTGGTCAGGGAGATTATGCATGAGAGGAGGTCCTTCTTTGAAGAAAGGTACAAGGTGAAGTGCTTATGGTCTCTCAAAGGAATTGATTCGGACTACGATCTCTCGAGGGCTTCTTCCTCATTTTGGGATACTAGAAGGCATGTCTTTTGCCTTTCCTTCAACGAGATGGTCCCAACCGTGGAAGAATTTCGGGCCTTGCTTGGTGGTCGGAGGTGGAAGAGATAGCGGTTCCTTTGCACGGAGGAGCTTCTTTCGTTGACGAGATTGTGCATCCTCCTTCATCTTTCCCCGGAGGAAGCGCAAGGTATGATCCGTGGTCGATCATTTTGATATTTCCGGTCTCACTGATAGATTTAGGGGCTTAGGCTTGCTCGACGATGCCTATTGGGATGCCTTTGCACTTTGCATGTTCGGGACCTTGTTCATGGTCTATTCTTTTGGGATCTGTCATCGGTCTCTGCTTTGGATGTAGTCGTTCATTGTCGCTTGGGCGAGATGTTGTACCTTTGATCTTGGGGAGACTTTCCATGCTCTCGATAGGGCGCTGCGGGAAGCGGTATATGCGCGAGGGCGGCCCGTTCCTCTTGACCTGTGGGCGATGGAGCGCTTGGGGATTCTTCGGGAAACTCTGACATGATCGAAGCCTTGGACATTTGCCGGGAGAGGGTTGCTTGTAGATTTTGATGATCGGGGCTCATGGGAGCGTTGGATGGCTGGTCGCCGGACGAAGATATCGAGATGGTCGGTGCCTTGTTGGCGGGTGGAGACTCGCGAGTGCTTCGGGACGGGTCTCATGTGGTCATGCTTAGGGGCTTTCTCGGTCCGGCTTCTATATTCCGTCCTTGGTTACGAGACGGTTCGGCTTGGAAGCGAGGTTCCTTTGGAGGACTTTGATGATATAGCCACCGGGGTGGTGGCTCTGCTTCTATGGATGATCCTTCGGTGTTTTCCTTTCTTTCCCGAGCATGGAGGTATGACGTCTTTCCTCCTCGGGTTATCCTCGGGCGTCAGAGACCGGTGTTCTGACCACTTGGTACCTGGATTGGTACGAGAGGCATTTAGGAGAGACTCGAGATGGCTATTTTGAGACGGCGTGAGGCCATTGTGGGTGCGGAGGACACGACGGTTTACGAGAGGAGGAGGGCCGAGGCGAGGCCAACCCTCATGACGGGAGCGGAGACGTGGTGACCGACTATGAGGCTTATGTCAAGAGACGGGAGAGGAGGACTCCTACTTTACCGGCCTAGGCTACGGGAGATGAGAGATGACGCTAGGGCTACTAAGGCCACTGACGGAGGCTGGTTTGATAGATCTGTTCCTATACCGAGCTTGGTAGGAGGAAGACAGACATTTTCTGTTCGAAGAAGAAGACTCGAAGGGGAAGAAGAGGGGAGAGGCCGGTGCGAGTGGCTTGGAGTGACCTTGAGGTTTAGAGTATCCCTTTCTTGTCATGGCGGACACATTAGTTTGATTATGTATCTTAATTTCTTTTAGCGGGTTGCCGGTTGTAGGAATGAATCGGGCTTAGACTCATCAAAAAGTTTTTAACTTGTAATGAATATTTGAATTGCTTGAGTTTTCGAGACGCTTTCATGGTCGATCGGTGTATTGATGTCAAAGTATGACTTTTATTTGTGTTTTAGACCGAACCGTTTCATTTGCCTACGTTCCCCTCATTTTGAGGAGCTCGGGTCTTCGTAGTTCAACTGATTTTTTTTTTGTTGTTTTTTTTTTGTTTTGTTTTTTTTGTTTTGTTTTTTTTTTTTTTTGTTTTTTTTTTTTGTGCAACCTGTTTTTACCTAGGCCGCCCTTTTCGGGTTTTCAACCTAGTTGGGTATTACTCTTTTAGCACTCTTTTTTTTGTTTCTTCTTTTTTGTTTTACGCGTAGTATCTGCGCAGCTTGTCACCATTCCTTTGGGTGTACAAAGGGATTTCCGTCGAGTGCACGCAAGTTGCATGGCTCCTCCGGAGAAGATCTTCTGGACGACGTATGGCCCGACCCAGACAGGCTCCCATTTGCCAAGTGGGTTGATGCGGGCTGGGGGCTTTTCTTTCAAAACGAGATCACCTTCTCGGATCTCCCGATGCTTTACTTTCTTGTCAAAGGCTCTGGCCATTCTTCCTTGGTAGGCTCGGATGTGTTCCATTGCTTTCAATCGGCGTTCATCTAGTAGGGCCAATTCATCATGGCGACTTTGGAGCCATTCGACTTTGTTGATCGGCTTTCGGCGGTATACGGAGCGAGGGATTTCTAGCTCGATTGGGAGTACGGCTTCCATTCCGTATGTGAGGGCAAACGGTGTTTCCCCGGTTGCCGTTCGGTGATGTTACGTAGCCCCGAGTGCCGGGTGTAACTTCTCGGGCCAATCTACGCCTTGGACGGCCATTTTCCGGATGATGTTTTCCAAAGTCTTGTTTCTTTGCCTCGACGGCTCCGTTGGTTTGGGGCTGTAAGGAGATGACTTGTGACGGGTTATTCGGAATTACGCGGCGGACTGTCGCATTCCCTTCGAAGTGGGATCCATTATACGAGATGATTTCGGTGGCAACCCGTATCGGCATATGATGTTCTCTTTGATGAAGAGGGCTACTTTCCTTGAGTTGAGGATTTTGTAGGATTTTGTAAGGCATCCTTTCCGGTTCCTTCGAAGAAATCACCAATCTGCGTCTCTTTAGGCTCTTCGCGGTTCCCAAATTCACACTTGTCAAAACCTCTTCGGCAGCTTGGGCTCGATTTTCCTCTTTCCGGACAACCTGCTTAAAGATTTTTTTTTTGTATGATTTTTTTTTTGTTTAATGTGTCTACTTCTTTATCTAATGAATTATTATCAAAGGTTTTTTTTTATTAATTAATTCATCATTAGTTAAAGTGGCAATCAAGGGATACTCAGAAAAGTTCGTCATTTCATTAGGAACGAAAAGGAAGTACAGCATTTGCTACAGACTCGTAGTCTTCAGGCGTAAGGCCGTCGGACGACTCGAGAGACTCGATCTTAACAATGAGAGACTCGGAGGAATCTTCCTAGGTTGACACTGAGGGATGGGAGACCAATCCGAGGCTTGGTGATCATTTGTTCTTTGGTCGCGGACGGGCACGAGAGAGTTTCCCGATTCTTTAACGGCATCGATGTCGGGCGTCATGACTCGGGAATTATCTTGTGCTCCTTCCTCGATCATTGCTACCATTTCTTTGGCGAGCTGAAATCAATCGGGTCGGCACACTGGATCTCTTCCCGAATAAGCTGTTGCATGATCGGACCATCCCGATCATGCGAAAAGACTTACGTGGCTTTGGCTTTCGGCACGGTCAATTCAAACTCGGGTTTCGGACCTTCTGGGTAGTAGGAATTGTGGTTGTGAGCTTCTCGAAGCTGTTCCACTAGGCTTGGCACGCCTTTGAAAGTGTACTCACTTCTCATGGTAGTGGTAGCCCGGGTATCTTGGGTAGGTCCGGGAACGTTCTACGGACCGGGTTAGCTTTGGCTCCCCGAACTTGTTGAGGCTATCCTGTAGCTTTAGCCATCCTTACGTAGGAGTGGGCTCTGTGATGTTACCCGGTTGTGTGGGACCCTTTACAAAGTAGTCGGCCAAATTAGGGCGAAAGGGAGAGATTTAGGGTCGTCGGCCAGGGACCCTTCTGTGATAGCTCCAAATCCTTTTTCCTTTTGCGGTGTCCGAGGAGGCCTCGTATCCCGGGCGTGGCGAGTTTTACTGTCCTTTCACCTCGATGAGTTTGTGAGTTCCTTGTTGGTGCTTCCCAGGACCAAGGCCGAGGTAGATAGCTCATCTTTCTCATCATTTTCAAGACCGGTGGGATTTTATCCCGAGTGGCCGTCGGATCTATGTTGCACACTTGGGCTTTGGGAGGCTCGGCCAGTGAAGCCGATTAGCATGAGACCTTCCTCGTCATGTTTGATTTCGAGAATAGGTATTCCACCCGTATGTGCCCTCTAAAGTGACTAAATCTCAGTAAATGGTTGTCGAGTCCCCATTCGAGGCGAATTTCACACCTTTGGTGGAGGCTTGAGGCAACCCCTTTGACTGATGCGGCCAAGGTCTTCCCGATAAGGCATTAAAAGTGATCGGGATATCAATAACTGGAATTCCACAGGTATCAATTTACGGCCAAACCCGAGGAGGTCCAAGAGTAGCAACTCGAGAATTTGCTCGAGATGTTGAGTCGTAGCTTTGGTGAGGGAGGAAGGCTTCAAGTACGTAGTCTTGATATCAAGCGAGGCTCATGATCTTTGCCGGGAGAATGTTCATTCCGGACCCGTTATCAACCGGGACCCGAGGAGGCGTCGTTCATCCAATTGGTGTGATGAAGAGAGGCTCGTTATGATCGGCCCCAAATTGAGGGAGGTCGAGATACGTGAAAGTGATTATGTTCCCGTAGTGGATGTTTCCAATCAAGCTGTACCACGTCATCGGGAGTAGCATCAATAGGCACTAGAGTGCGAGCCGGGCTTTCTTCCGGCTTCGGCTTATGGGGATAGGGCGAAGTGAGTAGAGACCAGAGGGAAATGTTGGCACAGTGTGCCTTGGCCCAGGGTGAGCACGGGATCCTCTTTTCGAGTGCAGGTTTCATTTGTCTTAGCATAGGGCGGCGATCTTCTTTCGGTGCTTGATACGTGGCCTTCTTATACGCCTTGGGATTTCCTTGGAAGATTTGCCGGATCGGGTCAACGGGTTAACTTCCTCATCGGTTGCTTCTTGGTGGATTTCTTGAGTCTTTGCTAAGGTCAACGGGGAGCCTTTTTGGCTATCGGCCTTGGTTACGACGGAGTCTAGCAACGGTGAGGGCGTATGCTTGGCTCCTTCTGGCGGCGGCCTTATAAGCGCTTCCCAAGTCACGGGCTTTTGAGTGCAGGGTTGTGTTGTTGCCCCTTGGATGGCCTGAGCTAGGGCGTCCTCCGATTCACTCTCATGGCCTGCCTTGCTCATAGTTATCATGCAACAAGAGTCGCTATTGTCGGGACTCGGCGGCTTTCGATCTCATCCCCGGTATAGTGCGGCCATTACGGTTCCTTTACGTAATACTCGAGTTGGAGATGATTATAGCATTACGTGTGGGAGGCGCATCCGGTATCATGCCGGTTTCTAGGACTTCTGCGAAAGGCGACATACATTCGGGGAAGGTGACCTCTTCTTGGGTAACCACGACAAGGAGTGTTACTTTGTTTCGGGGTGGATTTGATCTAACCATGGTTATTTTCTCATTTGGGCGGATGGGAGTTAGTTTCCCTCTCTCTATCGGATCTTCGACTATCGGCTGGATCGGACGCTTTGAAAACCCTTTCCCCAAAGCATGGTAGGTAGTGTTGAATTCTAAGACATCCACGTGCTCGGACCCGGGAAACTTCATGGCCTTCATGTCCTCGGTTTCATATTCGTCTTAGAAGTTTCTTCGTCGTCGCTTCTTGACAACCAACCATTGTGCCTGGCTCCCGTGGGCTCATTTCGGCATGATTGTTCCAGTTGTTTCGGATGCGGGGCCTCGGTTGACTCTTCGCTCTCGTCATCATCATCGTCGTCGCTGTCATCGGAATCATCTTCCCATACTACGGGATTTCGAGTGAGAGGAACGCCGATCAAACCCGTTAGGGGAATATGGGTGCGTGCGGCCGCGAGAATTGTCATATGCTCCCATTCCGGAAGTGATGGATGCGACTCGGCTTCTCCTCCCGAAGCTGCGGGGGAAGAGTGAGAGGGTGGCACGTATTTGACACCGGGCGAGAATGTAGAAGGATTCTTCCTCCTACGATTCTTCGGTTTCACTTGCCTTCGGGATCGTATTCGACTTCTCCAATAGCCGGTTTGCGAGAAGTGTACTAGCTCCGAGATGTTCTTCGGCTTCTTTGCTAATAAGCCCAGATACGGGCGCCCGCTGAAGCTTTCTTGCTCAATCTTTCTTGGCTTTCTAACCATCTTGTGTAAATGGTTCTCTCATGTTTTGGCCGGAACGGCCCAGTTCTTCGGTATTGGCCTTCCCTTCATCAGAAATAGCGGGCCTCGTATTCTTGCAAGGAGTCTCGACATGAGACCAAGATGGGTTGATTCGTTCGATATCCTCAAGGCGAGGGGAATCAGGTCGGGATCCTCGACGAGGTTGGCCACGGGTATTTGGGGACCTTCGTCGGCATCTTCTGGGCATGCGAAGATTCTCCGCATTCAATCATATTTACTTGATTATGGTTCCTTGGCGAGAGGATTTTTGAGCGTATTAGGCCCTTCGGGGCCTTCCAACTTTCCTTGCTCTATTAGCCCCTGGATTGCCTTTTTCGAGTAAAGCAATTATGCATTAGATGTCCGTGAGCTTGATGAAAAGCACAATACTTTGTAGTATCCACGGGAGCATTCGGATTCTGGGTTGGAAATTCTCCAAAGGCCGCGGCAAGCCTTCTTTCACCGATCCCTAAAGATGTCATTCGGAGGCATTCCAAAGTTTTCGAGGTTCATGACCCGTGGTGCAGGCTCGGCGGTTTTACGGGAGCAAAAGGAGTTGTGTTATTACATTCTGTCCCGCATAGTTAATCATTTCTTTGCCTTTAGTAGGAGCGAGGGCGGTGTTTGCGGGAGGAGCCCGATATACGTAGGCGGGTGCGGCGGCGGTTGCTTGATTGTAAGCCTTTTCAAACTTAGGCTGCGGAGTTAACCATGGCCCGTAAGTCGAGTACGGGAAGTGGCGAGGAGGCTCTCGAGATGTGGTTTCGAGGCATGGTGGAAGATGTCCGGTTGTTCCTCTTCGGAAGGAGGGATTGCCATTTCGGCTGAGTTTCGAGATTCCACCGCTTGTAGAAGTCCCCAACATTCTCATCGGGGCTATTTGCCTTTGTTGTTTGTAGGTCAACCCTATTTGTTTCCCATTCCAAGTTGGCCTTATATTTTTACGTGAAGGCATTGGTAATCTGGTCCCACGTAGCCACGGCTTCGGGTTTTAAACGGAAGAACCATTTGAGAGCACTTTGGACTTCAAAGATAGGCGAAATAGTCGGCTAGCTGGCGATTGGTACATCCTTTGGCCTTCATCGCCAAGGTATATGTGTCCAAATGGGTTTTCGGGCATGCGGTACCATCAAAGAGGTCCAAGTTAGGCATCACGAATTTGTGGGGCGGAGGAACAATGGAGTCGGGTCCGTAGGCCGGAAGGCGAGATTTCTTAGCGGTCGGCTCGGCGATCTGCGCTTTCATTTCCTTGTGTTGCTCCATGAACCGGGCCGGATGAGGGTCTTGTGGCGGAACCATGGCATTCAAGCTAGTGGGTGAGTTAGAGAGAGGAGCTACCAGGCGGCGGGCGGGTGGAGGAACGGCCGATCCGGGGATGTAGGTGAAAACTTGTCCTTGGCCCAAATTGCCAGGGGAGCATGAGTAGGAGCACAGGCGAAGGGATAGAACCTTGCGGCTGCTTTGTTGATTTTCAGCGGCAAAGTAGGTGGAGGCAGCCCCGATGTAGCCGGATAACTTGGATTTCAGTGGGGCCCATAAGTAGGCTTAGGTGCGGGCTTTGTCCTTTGTTGAATTGCATGGCTGGTGAGGCGATGGTGTATAACCGAGAATGCTTGTGGTCTGGTGATTCGGATGACAGGGATGGAGGCTTGGTAACCCATAGAAGTCTAAGTGAGGAACGGATTTGTGTGAGGAGCTTGGTGAACTAGTACTATTACGAGGAGGGGCTCTGGCGTGGCCCGAGAACCAAGTTGTGGCGGCATTCGAGCTGTAGCATTCTTTGTGAAGGTCCGGATTGATCGGTTCCGGCGAGGTGGCATTCCAATTTGTTGGGGCATTCGAGATAACCCCAACCATGAGAAGACATTCCGTGCTTGGCTTTGTCCCACGAGGAGCGTGAGCGGTTTGTGCCGTCGAGGCTGCATGGATCCGATGATACGTGGTTGGGGAGGCTGGGTGACCGAAGATCGAGGAGCATGGGTTACGGTAGTGGCACCATAGGAGGTAGGTGGTGGCATCCTGGTGTAGTCGGGCGGCGAGAGTGGGGTTGGCATCCTCGTCTTCTTCCACGGTGAAGGTGCCATCGGGATTGAGGCGCGGCCGGACCGTGGCTCTTAATAGCCTCCATAAGGCTATTTAGTTTGTGCTTCTGTCGTAACCTCATACGTTTTCTAGCGGATTCCACTTTGTTGTTACGTACGAGGGTCCGGGAGGCGGAGTGACGTTGTCCCCATCATTACCGGGCGTGCGAGACATTACGAAACCGGAGTCGGAACAAACGGCGAAGGCGATGACGCGCTTGACTCTTCCCAACTAATCAAACGATGACCGGTGTCGGAACCAACCTTTGTGAGGAGGCTGCGGGGAAAAGGCACGAGGGTTCGAGATGTGCAGGAATGAAGGAGGGTAGGTGTTTGGGCTTTGGGCTCATGCAACATGCGATTATTTGTTCACGTTTACTTAAAACATGTTTTATTAACCTAATCGGTTGGAAAAGATTGCTCTTCTTTTCGCAAACTACTCTGGATCTGGATCGGTGGGCCCGTCACTACGTCTATAAGCCCCTCGTATTCCACCTATATTTCGACCTCCCGGGGTGGACGGCCCGGGCGAGGTCCTATAGGGCAAGCGGGTCCCACCGGCCAGAAAAACGATCCTAAAAGTCGGCGGGTAATCGAGTCTTAACGAGCATTCGATGTAAATTACGGACAAGGCGACGTCAAAGTCAAGATCATGTCAGGAGCTCGACAAAAAGTCGGCATGATTTGGGTGATAAATGTCCACGATTGATCTTGACTTGTCGTCAATTAGGCCGTAATTAGGCATGGAATAATCATTAATCCTTGATGACTCGGTGTCAATCTTTGGGAGTCGGTGTATAATTTGTGCCGATCGAGCCGAAGTCAAGGCGCCGGTCAATATCTTGGTCAAAGTCTGCGGCGGAAAACCGGCGAGCTTCGGCGATTAGGGTCCCGAAAGATATTGAGTCGGTATGCCGACAAAGGCTTGAAAGGAAAGGTCTATACACGAGACGGGGCATGACACGAGACCAAACTAAAAACCAACGGGTCTCGGACAGAGTGTGTCACGGACAAGTGCATGGTCGACACGAGGCTCCATGGGATGTTTGGGTAGTCCTGTGCTTGCACCGAGGGCGTAATAAGACCAAACGGGCCGCGACAAGGATTTCCCGGGTTAGGGACGTAGTGTGCGGTGTATGGTCACGTGCGCGTAGTGTGCAGCGATCTATTTTCTTTTACGAGTAAAATAGAAATTTTTCATGTGTCTTAAAAATATGATGCATGATTTTTTTTTTTGAAAATTTTCTTTTTTTTTTTGAAAATCTTTTTTCTTGAAAGTTTTTTTTTGAAATTTTTTTTTGAAATTTAATGAACACATAAGCATATAAGCACGAAAATTCTGACAGTTAGGGACATGATTCCGACAGTCAAAATTTTGACTTTTTCCGAGGCGGCCAAAATAACACGAAAAATGTGCAAAAATCAACACACACAACAAATGATTTTTTAAATGCCGGGACGGAAGCTTGACCCTCAAAAGTTTTTCTTTTTTTTTTTTGAAAACAATGATACCGGTACGTGGGATTGTTAAACCACAATTTATCCCCGACTCGTGTTAGGAGGCGATAACGGGAAGTTTAATGGTTTCCACCAATATACCAAATATCATTTTTTTTTAGAAAAAGCTTATTGTCCCCAGCGGAGTCGCCACTGTGATGATGTGCCACCTAAAATTTTCTCGCGGGAGGAATTCGATTTTTTGCGTTTCTTTGAAAAAACCAAATGAAACCCGGAAAAAGAACGGAGTCGCCACGCCATTTTTGTTTTAAGGGCCAAAACTTTGAAAAATGCCCGAGAATAGAGATTTGGGTTCGGAGGTTTACACGCCGGGAAGGACGTTAGTGTGCACCCGGAATGCCTCGTAAAACGAGTCTTCCAAGCTGAAAATCATTTGTGTGTGTGTGTGTGTGTGTGTGTGTTTTGGCCAAAATAAGTTGAAACTCAGAAAAGTAAAAATTGGGATATCTTTTTAAGACTTTAAACTGATCCCATGATTTTTTGGAAGATTTTTGGATTGAGATTTGGTACTCAAAAGACCTTTTGAAGTTGAGAGTCACTTCTGCCAGAGTGAAAAAGGCAGTGGACCTTTGATTTTGAAATGGATTCAAGGGCCTTAAAACTTCATAATCTGGATAAACTCAGAGAATGAAAGTTGTTCCAGACACCTTAAATAAGATTTTTACTAAGGAATTTTCCATTTTGGATAAGATTTGAGGGGTCAAAACCTTCTGGAAATCTCAGATATGAGATCTGGATTCCCAGAAGCTGATGAACTGGCCTCTAAAAGAAAATTTGAAAAGAGGAGTTTTACTCACCCAAAAAATAAATTAAAAATATATCTGGAAAGATATGGACGTTGGCTACAAAAAGTGTTTTGTAGTAAACACTAAATTCCAAGTTTTTCTATGTCCAAAAATTAAGACAATGGACTGGAGTCTTGGAAAATTGCTACTGGACAGCAGCTTCTCAAGAAAGAAAATATGATTTTAAAGGGGGTTTTTGCATCCATGCTTGTCCCCATTTCCCTAGATTTTGGTTAGTGATCACTTGACATTTTAGTGGTGAATCAACTATACCAAACCATCCTTGGGGTACATTAGGACTAAGCACTTCATTTGCTTGGGAAGGGGAATTTTATCCTTTGAAAATGAGATTTGATGCTTGAAAATGGTTTTTAGGGTTTTGAAAATGCATTTGCAAGTAAGTAAGAACAAATTGAAGAAAATGTTGATCCTTGTAGAAGATCATCTATGGAGATGAACTTCCATGGTGATCTTCTTGGATCTAAGACAAGAAGATGAATGAACTACATTTTGTAGCTTGAAAATGCATGCATGGATGAGAGGATTTAGGGTAAGGAGAGGGAGGTTATACCTATCTTCCTTGTGTTTTTGTGTTTGTGTTTGAACTTGAGAGTGAGTGGGTTTGATTTGAGTGAGTGAAAGTTGGGAAGATTCAAGAGAAAAAGGTGACAATTCAAGAGAATTCTCACTGTTTTCTCATGTATTTTCGCCAAATGCTGTGAGTTGTGTTGTTCTTCCTCATTTTTGTGACTGGAGGGCTCAATTTATAGCCCTCTGAATTTTACAAAGGTATTCGCGCGGATAGGACCCTTCAGCGTGCACTGTTCATTAAATGCAGCTTCAGGCTTTGGACACAAGGAATAATCTTTTCAAAATTCAAATTAATCAGCCAGTTTTTGTTTCCAGCCACTTCTATTTTTGGTTTTTCTTATTTCTTTTGCTTTTTTGATTTCTTTCCTTGGTTTATCTTTTTTTGGCAATCCCTAATCTACCCTTACTTGGTTAGAAATGTTAGGAATGTTAGGAATTGTTAGAAATGTTATAACTTTCGTTAATTTTCTAACGAAAATTCTAACAAGCTCAAATTGGAGCACTTACAGTCATGCCGAATTTTTCTTCGAAATTCCTCGAGAATACACGTTATGTTGCCCAAATTTCTCTAGAAATTTGGACAACCTCTCCGTCCCATATGGTGTTAGGATTTGGTTAGGTATCATTACCTATTATAGATTTCAATGCAAAGCATTAAGTGTGATTTGAATGTTGTGTCCCTAGGTTTTCCCAAGGTGTAGTTAGCGTAAATAAAGGCTTCTCCTTTCCCAACCGTATTTAGGACTTAAGACACTGATTTATACTTGAAGATAAATAAGATTGTTTGTGCGAGTCTGTCCCTTGTTCCTTTCCCTCTCCCTTTCCTCAAAATCTCCCTTCACTACCTTATAAACCCGTATCTATCCCTGCAGCTACGGCGAGTTGGACCCGCTCATCTGTCCCAGGAGCTCGTTTGGTTCGTGTTCAAGCAGTTTCCAGAGTTTCAGTCAGTGCAGAATCAGATATGGCCGGGAATGGAGATGTGTTTGCCGCTCAGTCCGCTGGAGGTTCGGTGTCAATGGGTCAACCGGGTTTGAACGATATGTCTGCAGAAGAATTGAGGATAACCTTAGAAGCTGCTTTGGCCAGGGAACGTGAGGCCCGCCTATTGGCTCAGAATGCCAAGGCCCAAGAGGAAGAAGCTCATAACCGCTTTGTTGAGGCCATGAGAGCCAAGGGAATCGCAATACTCCATAGAGAAGATGGTTCGTACGAGGAGATTACTGAAGATAACAATAACGGGATCGGGCCTGCTTCTCCTGCCCAGCCTGTTCAACCCAGTTACAATGCTATGCCTCCTCCCATGAGCTATGCACCGCGCCCTGACCAAATTCCGTCTCCGGGAATGATTGCGAATGCCCATGGAAGGTTTCCTCCCCCGTCCTCTCAAGTGTATAACCAAATTGCTCAGCAGGGTGTTAGCAAGAGTGGTGGACAACCATCGAACTTCTTCGATCTTACCTCCTCTCCAGCTCCCAACGCCCCAATGCCTCAAGCTAAGTACGGGTCTCAGTTCCATGCAAGCTACTCCCAACCCCAGTTCAGCATGTACCCTGACAGTTATCAGTGTGGTCAGTCTAGTCTGCAATAGAATGGTCAGTATCGTCTTTCAGGGAATCAGATTTGTCAAGACAGTATTCCGAGGTATCCGCAGTCTCAGCTCCAAGACAACTTCCCTCAGCCCGTAGTGTGTTCTCCTCTTACCCAACATCTGTATGGTTCCATCCCGTATTCAGCTCCTTGCATCAGTACCGGATTCTCTACTCTTGGTCAGTTTGGAGGCCAGTAAGAATTTTGTGGTTGAGGATCATCAAGAGGTTAATTTGTTGACTCGGTCAGGAAGAATGTTGGGAATGAATAGTGCAGATCCATCCGGGAAAGGCAAAGGAGTTATGGTCTCGAATCCCCAGTCCTCTCAGAATCCCTACAGATCGGCAGGAGACGAAGAAGTCCAGGAAGACCCGATTTTGATGCAGTTAAAGAGAACCCAAGCTGATATCTCTTTATGGTCTCTGCTCACATCCTCCTACCCCCACAAGCTAAAATTAGAAGAGGCTTTGTCCAAAACCAAGGTGTCTGTCAATGCCACTCCAGACGAGGCCTGCCAGCTAATCGGGACAGCTCAGTATGGGAATATTATTACTTTTACAGACCTAGATTTGCCTGTTTACGGTGCAAAACATAATGAGTCCCTACACATCACGGTGCTACTGGAGGGGCGCCGGATTCCCCATGTATTGGTAGACAATGGGTCAGCTATGAATGTGCTCCCTGCCAAAATGATGAGTATGCTAGACATTGACGCGCAGAGCCTTAAATCATCCAACCAAACCATAAAGGCCTACGATTCGACATCCAGGGCAGTGTTGGGGATAGTCTCTCTGAATTTGTTGTTTGGGAGCAAGGAGATGATGGTAGAGTTCCAAGTTATCGACATTCCTGTCACGTTCTCAGCGCTATTGGGCAGGCCGTGGATTCATGAAATCGGAGCGGTAGCCTCCACCCTCCACCAGTGTTTAAAGTTTGTGCAAGATGGAGTGTTGACAACCATTTATGGGGATAGTGTCACTATTGGGGAAACCAGCACCAATACCATGCCGGTGATGGAAATCAAGCTCGACCAGAAGAACCTGATGCTCAGTGGATTCACGATTGAGAAACCCAAAGGGAAGGTCTGTACTATAGATTTAACAACATCCTCGGACAAGATTCCCCCTATGTTGAAAATGATGAGAGGCATGAGCTACATTCCGGGTCTGGGGCTAGGGAAGCGTCAACAGGGACCATGTAAGCTTATAATGTCGGAACCCAAGAGAAACAGGCGAGGCCTGGGATATGTCGTGACTGGGGAGGATAAAGCGTATGAGAAAACTGAAGTGTTTAAAGAAAAGATGACCTCAGCTGCCAGCAAGAGATATAAAAGGCCTGAGATGCACCCTTACAGTTGGTCTTTGAACAAGCACTTTATTAAAGAGGATGGGGAAATGTTCGTTTGCCCGGAACTGAAGGTGGGCCAAATTGAAGAAAGGATGAGAACAATTCGGAGGTTTGCCAGCAGTCAAAACCCGGTGAAGGAAATGCTTGTTAGTATGCCTAGAAGGCCAGGTGTTACCGCCACGTACAAGAACAGTTACCATTTCTGGGGACCTGATTATGTGAGCCAGTTTGAGAAGCTTGCTCTAGACGAACCCACAATATACAAGATCCGTGGTGCTGACCCCGTGGACATTGATGGTGATTTGACAGATCTGTTCAAGGATCAGGGGCTGTTAGAGCCTGAGGATGACATGCATTTGGTAGAAGTACCTACAAAAGGGGTGGTTGTTGCTAAGGATCCCAGTGATTTGATTGACTTTTCCTCTGATAACGAGATGGTGGCTGTGTTGGAGTTTGAAAAGGGGCTAGTTGCGGATCTGAATAGTTTGGAGACCGTTGCAGAGAGGCCGTTGCAAAACTGGACTTCATTCCGAAGACCGGTCACTGACAGGGACACTATAATCAAAAATCTTGGGCTCAAGCCTCGTCCTTGTCCCTCTGCATCTAAATTTGTTCCCCGTGTCTTGAGTCGTTCCCCTGAATCCTTTGGTATTGAGTTCGAGTCCTCCGATCGGTCTGACGTCCTCACGACGGAAGACCGTCGTCGTGTTGTAGACACTGTTTTTCCCTTTGCTTTAAATAAAATGGTCAATTTTTCTGAGTACCCCGTGATTGCAAATCTAACAATTGAACGCTTAACCAAGAATAATCATCAAGATTTAAAAATAATTAAGTCAGATTCAATTGAAGATAATGCAGACTCAATAGATGAGTAAATTTTAGAAAATAATTCAAAGCAAGTTTGGGAGCAAAAGGAAAGTCGGGCCCAAGCTGCCGTTGAGGTATTGACAACGGTGAACCTGGGAACAGCTGAAGAACCCAAAGAAACGCAAATTGGTAGCTTCTTCTCTGGAGATGAACGGGTTGCCCTGATCGAGTTGCTTAAAGAGTTTGTGGACGTCTTTGCTTGGTCATACAAAGACATGCCTGGGCTGGATACATCTATCGTAGAGTACCGGATACCCCTGGATCCAGAGATTAAGCCGATAAAGTAGAAACTGAGGCGGATCAAGCCCGAGTGGTCCTTATAGGTCAAAGAAGAAATTGAGAAACTCCTACGGGTGGGCTTTATCAAGGTGATCGAATATCTGACTTGGCTGGCAAATATCGTAATAGTCACAAAAGCAAATGGGAAAGTACGGGTTTGCGTAGACTTTTGGGATCTCAACAAAGCTAGTCACAAGGATGACTTCCCCTTGCCCAATATTGACATGCTCGTGGATGCAACTACAAACTATGAGGTCAAGTCCTTCGTCGACGGCTTTGCAGTCTACAATCAGATTAAAATGGCCGAGGAAGATCAGGACAAGACAGCATTTACCACTCCTTGGGGCACCTATTGTTACACAGTGATGCCGTTTGGGCAGAAGAATGCTGGGGCTACCTACCAGAGGGTCGTCACTACCCTGTTCCACGACATGATCCATAAGGAGATTGAAGTGTATGTAGATGATATGATTATTCACTCGAAAGGGTCGGATGGACAGTACTTCATTGATTTAAGGAAGTTCTTCAACAGACTTCGGGAACACTCCATAAGACTAAATCCAGCCAAGTGCACATTTGGGGTTATTCGCGGTAATGTCCTGGGGTATATGGTCACAGAGCGCGGCATCGAAGAAGATACCAGAAAGGTCAAAGCGATTGTTGAGATGAAGCCGCCCAGAACTGTATCCGAAGTAAAGGGTTTCATGGGCCGTCTACAGTACATCAGCAGATTTATCAACCAGCAGACCTCCGTATGTGAGCCAATCTTTAAGTTGTTGAAGAAGAATCAGGAAGTGGTTTGGAACGAGGAATGCCAGCTAGCTTTCGAGAGAATCAAAGCTTATCTCGTTAATCCTCCCATTCTTTGTCTACCGCACGGGAGCAAGCCTTTACTTCTATATTTGACGATCACAGACACAGCCACCGGGGCTATGCTAGCACAAGAGAAGAAGGATTCCAAGGTCGAGAATGCCATCTACTTTGTCAGCCGCAAATTTCAAGGTAGCGAGTTGAATTACTCTGCCCTAGAGAAGACATGTGCAGCTCTGGTTTGGGTGGTCGGAAAGCTAAAGCACTACATGTTATCCCACACAGTACACCTGGTCTCCAAGATGGCCCGATTAAGTACCTGTTTCAGGGTGACAGAGGCAACATCTCCACCAGATTGGCAAAATGGACCTTCTTCGTAGCTGAGTTTGATATCAAATATGTGATCCGGAAATCAATCAAAGGACAAGCTTTGGCAGATCAGTTGGCTGACTCCCCTAGCACATAAGCTCGAGGACCAGATCTCCAGTTTCCAGATGAATGGATTCTTGTTATAGAAAATGGCAACCGGTGGCAGCTATTCTTTGACGGTGCAGCGAACAAAAGAGGTAACGGCATCGGGATGGTACTAGTAGACCCGAATGACATGCATACCCCCATAGCTATCAAGCTGAACTTCTCGGTTACTAACAATGCAGCCGAATATGAAGCTTGCATAGCCGGTCTTGAGGCTGCCCTTGAACGACATGTGGATGAGTTGGAAGTGTTCGTTGATTCCTAATTGATAATCAATCAAGCCGCCAACAGATGGAAAACTACAGATCCGTGTCTCCAGAGGTATCACGCTTACATCGCAGAGCTCGTCAGCCAGTTTAAGGAAGTGTCATTCCAATTCCTACCACGAGACAAGAACAGATTTGCCGATGCACTAGCTACTCTAGCCTCTTTGGTGGAAATACCAGAAGGAAAGTCAATCAAGCCGTTCAAGGTCGGTAGGCGAGAAAATCCTGCATACTGTTGTGAAATAGAGATCGAGACCGTCAACGAGCCATGGTACAACCAGATCTTCCAATATCTCAAGCACGGCGAAGCATCCTTCCTTGTTGATAAAGAAGGAGACCTAAAAGTTGTTCATGCCAAAATTTTGCAAGCTCTAAAGAGACTATCAGCACAGTACGTCATACTTGGCAATGAGTTATGGAAGAAAAGGGAAGGTTGCCCACTCCTGCTCTGTATCAGCAAAGAAAAAGCTCAAAGAGTAATGGAAGATGTTCACAACGGCGCCTGCGGACCTCATATGAACGCTCGATCCCTTATGCATAGCATTATCAGGCTGGGCTATTTCTGGATCACCATGGAGACTGACTGTATCCAGTTTGTGCGGACTTGTGACAAATGCCAGCGGTTCTCTAACATGAACCACATCCCTCCTCATGATCTATACTGTATGACAACTCCGTGGCCCTTTGTAACATGGGAAATCGATGTCATCAGTAAGATAACTCCATCCGGGAGCAATGGACATTCATTCGTTTTGGTCGCGGTAGATTACTTCACAAAGTGGGTGGAAGTCGCGTCCTACAAAGTGCTTACAGCTAAGAAAGTTGCTCGATTCATAAAAGAGCAAATCTTTTGTCGTTACGGAGTCCCGAATGAGATCATCTCCGACAATGGGTCCCACTTTGAAGGAGAGACCGATTGGCTGCTCACCGAATACAGGGTCAAATGCCATAAGTCTTCACCATACAGACCGCAGACAAATGGTGCTGTTGAGACTGCTAATAAGAACCTTGAGAGAATTATAAAGAAGATGGCCGAACGAGGACGGGATTGGCCAGAGAAACTGCATCTAGCATTATGGGGCTATCGCACTTCAATTCGGACTGCTACAGGTGCAACTCCGTATGCCTTGACTTAGGAAATGGAGGCTGTCATGCCCATCGAGTTAGAGATTCCATCCCTCAGGGTATTGCTCGAGAATGAAGTAAATGAGATTGAATGGCTCCAAAGTCGATACAACGAGTTGGCACTGTTAGACGAACGCAGATTAAAAGCAATGGAGCATAACCGGGCGTACCAGAAAAGAATGGCCCATGCTTTTGACAAGAAAGTGAAACCCAGGAACATCAAGGTTGGTGATCTAGTCCTCAAAATGAAGCCCTCGAATCAGAGCAGTGCATTGGGCAAGTGGGCACCTGTTTGGGTCGGACCCTTTCTAGTGAAGAAGATATTCTCCGGAGGAGCAATGCAGCTAGCATATTTGGATCGCAACCCGTTCCTGCATCCCGTCAACGGCGACAAGTTGCGGCGGTATTATGTGTGATCGAGTCTTCTCCCCCTCTGTAAAAAAATAGAAAATAAAAAAAAAAAAGAAGAAATGAAAAATAAAGGTGTAATAAAATTGTCCCAGATGAGACTGAAAACCTCTCAAAAGGCACTCCATGCAAAAATAAGGGACGCGCCCGGTGCTAAAAGAATATACGCAGCTAGGCTGAAAACCCTAAAAATGGGTAGCCTAGGTAAAAAACAGGGTTGCACCATGTCCCCCTTCTGTCTTCCCCTTTCTTTAAACACAAAAGTTGATTGAGTAGAACTACGGAGACCTGAGCCCCATAGTTCTCTTTACAAAAAGGGGAACGTAGGTAACCACTTGTGGTTCGGTCTAAAAATGCTGCAAAATCTCATACCTTGCCAAAATGTGTTTTGATTACAGTTCCAAACCTTTTCAAAGGTTCATTTTGAGTTAATAATTTTTTTGATGAGTTCAAGTACGGCCTGCTTTTGATTCAAATAACTTGCTACGAATAAAAAGAAATCATTGCTAACATATATTTTGTCTGCATTAAGTAATCAAAGGGTACTCATGTTCCATACAATAAATCTCTCTCCTCAAAAGACAAAAAAAAAACACAAAAAGAGTCTCCTATCTCTCAGAAAAGCGTCTAGAAGCTCGTTCCCGCTCCCGAACTCGCTCCTCTGTCTTTCCTTTTCCTCGGTACCCAGGAGGTCCTTGGCCTAGGAATGTCAAATAAGTCAGTTTGAGCCCATCCCAACTCAGATATAACACGCGTCGGTGGCTCGATCAGACCAGTCTCCCTCAAAGCGGCCCTAGCAATCCTCTCTGGTCTCAAGACCTCTCTGCGAGCCATCACCTCTGGATCATCCCTCAGAGCAGCTCTCCGGATCTCTTGCCTCCGATAGTCCTCAGCAACATCGCTGGTAACATTATCTGGGTTTCCCCGTGCCTCTGTATCCCTGAAAGAACGGCTGGTAGGGTAGTTTGCTCCCAAATATTCCTGGCGGCGAGCCTCTATTGCCAACTGCACAGGGCCCTGACACTCCTCGTACCAGATCAAGTACTCTGTGGTCAAGAATGTAATCCTTCTGGACTACCGAAGAAGTACACGAGTGGGAAGAAAACCCTCCAGAAAGGATCTCGTCAAGAACCGCATGCTGGGGCTCGGCCATGTCCATCTAACAAAGACGGGCCGTCGGCCTCTCCCTCAAAGACCGGACAATTTATTGAGGATACCCATACTGCCTGCTCACCAGTGATGGGACACAAAATGAAGATACATGCAAGCCTGGCAGCCTGACTACCACTGATCCATCCTGAATGTCTCTCATGGCCTGTAACTTCCAATCGGGAATCCAAAAGCTCAGATCAGTAGTCCTGTACCGTGACAATCTAACCTGCCAGCTGTCAGCGGCCACATCCCTCAGCAGCCTGCGTGGCCGGGTCACCCAAGGCATCGCCGTCCGACCCTCTGGTAATGGCCCAATCAAGCGCAACCTCTCAGAGAACCACAAGGACAACAAACTGGGGCTGCCTGCTCCCATGAAATCCGATCCTCCTGCTAGCCTGTCAATGCCATGGTAGGTCTCGGCCAGCAACAGTGGTACAATGTCCATCTCCCCTTGGCCGGACCGGATTTGACGAAGGTCCACACCCCGGTCACCCCTTAGTTGCCTGACAATCTCCAGCAACGCACCCGAACAGACTCCGGCATATCCACAGAAATAGTAAGCCGACAGGGTGAACAACATGAATATATCCAAAGAGGTAGAAAGTTCAAACAGCTCAGGACTAGACAAGCGCAACCTAGCCATCCGAGTAAAGTCTACGGACCCATCATCCAGAATCATAGATGGCACCTGATCCGCTGGCAGACACAGGAAGCCCGATAATTGCTCCACAATCGACCGTCCGTCCCGTGGGAATGCTACAGTTGCCGACTCACCCAGGCCTGTCAATGCCCTGAAGTCCTCCATGGTTGGTGTTAGATCATTATATGACAGAGTAAAGACGTGCCACTCTGAGTCCCAAAAGCAGGATGCAGCCCGGAGCAAATCCCAGTCGATCCTTCAGTCTTTCAAGGGCCAAATGCATGGCATGTTGTCCTCTTGTCAATAACTTGCCTATGATGCCTCAGATGAAATCCCCAAATTTCGACAAAGTCCTGATGAAATTGCTGTTCCCGGGAAGCTATTTCTTCGCTATAATGCTCCATGGCAGTTGAAAGTATCAGTCTTGGCCAAAGAATTCGCTTGTCTGTCAAGCAGGGGCTGCTGGTTTCGTTCTACTGAAAGGGCAGTGTTTACAATGAAGCCTAAGCTGATTTTTTAAAAGGGACCTATTACGAGCTTCATCTAGTCATGCGACACAACCTGCCAAGCAGACATGGCATGTCGAGCGACACATTTGGTTGATATCAGACAATATGGAAAGGCCTGCAATGTCTACCCCAGAGCACTTTTCGATTCGCCGTCGCTACAATACACCTCCCATCCTCGCATGCATTCCTATGAAAATGCATGGGAGAGGGCCCCCTACTATATGTACCACTATACACACTTACCGAGACAGTTCCAATATCTCATGTACAAGCCCAACAAAGCCGACCTTTTAATACAATGATCGCATTTCTTTCCCAGAACAGACAGACTCGTGCAAACAAGCTAACATAGTTTAATCTTTGCTAACGAGATAGCTTAGTTAGATGTAGCGCTCGGAGTGTTGTTTTCCCCCACAGGTAGAATGATCAACTGAGCCCCATCAACCCTTGAAGACTGGCCCGTAGTCAAAATCGAGACAAAGAACCCGTGTCTAATTTAGTCTCCCCAGCAGTGCGCACCAAAATCAATGGCCTCGCCGCCAAAGCACCAACAAGAACCTTCTCCCTAGCAAGCAAAGTTCCCGTCCTACCAGATCAGTGGCCCCAAAGCACAAACAAAAGCCCGCTCCCTAGCAAGCAAAGTCCCTGGCTTATCAAGCAAAGCTCAGGACACAAAAGTCAACCGTCAAAAAAGACCATCCAGCATTTGGCAAAACCAGTGAACTACCAACAAAAACAAGTAGCGTGAGTCCCCCGGAAGCTACGCTTATCCCCAGCAGAAGCAATAGTGGTATGAGTCCCTCCGGCATCCACGAAGACTAGCAGCAGTAGTGTGAGTCCCCTGGCAGCTACCCTGCACCAACACCTAGTGGTATGAGTCCCTCCGGCATCTGCGAAGACTAGCAGCAGTAGCGTGAGTCCCCTGGAAACTACCCTGCACCAATACCTAGTAGTATGAGTCCCTCCGGCATCCACAAAAACCAGTTGTAGCATGAGACCCTCCGGCAGCTACAACCCTTCAACAGCGATAGCATGAGACCCTCCGGCAGCTACTCGCCAAAACCAGTTGTAGCATGAGACCCTCCGGCAGCTACAACCCTTCAACAGCGATAGCATGAAACCCTCCGGCAGCTACTCGCCACTACCAATTGCAGCATGAGACCCTCCGGCAGCTAAAACCTTGCATCGACGACAGTAGCATGAGACCCTCCAGCAGCTACTAGCCACCCGCAGAAGCACCAGCCCCGCAGGCAGCTACAGGTAAGCACAGCAAAGGTATGAAGACACATCTCTACTCTTTCTTGCTTATTGTCAGTTTTTTTTTCGAACTACGATTTGGCTTGATTTCCTCCAGGGATACGTAGGAATCCTTTCTCCAAAGGTCCAGCCATCCAATTTCCCCAGATCACCATTTAGCCCTCTGCCTTATCCCTTACCGTTAATTGGGATTGGGTCTTATTTTATCGACAACCTCACTTTTTTCAAAAGTGACGTTGCCGAGGGGCTCAGTAAGTATGCCAATCCAATTCGCGACCCTTTTAGGTGCATTTTAATGTGATAAAATTGCATTAAGGGGCATTTTGGTAAATTCTCGACCTATCTTGAGACTTTCGAAAACATTTCATAAGTTTCCCACGAAGGAAGTACCTTTTGGTACTTTGCTCATGCCAAAGGACCTCCTGGAAATAAAACCTTTTTGGACCTTTTGGGTATTTTCCCTGAATGTTCCAGAAACTGGTTTTGGCGCCAAAAGCGGTTGTGACACCTTGTGTCACGCGACAAGTCGAGGCCTGGAAAGTGGATGCAGAAGGTCGTGCAACACAAGGTGACCACTAACTGCAGCCTATAAATAAGACCCTTCCCCTCTTAGAAATGGATCCCAACTTGACATACTGTTACTCTACAGAAATTGCAACGTAACACACCCACTAGAAACATATACCCCTCTCTCTCTCTCCTCCCAATTTACCTCTAATCCCTTCCAATCCAACCCAATTCTCTCTATCAAACCTTAGATCCCCCCCTCAACTGATCCTCCCAAGCTCTCCAAGACTAGAAGCTATTGTAGAAGGGTTTTGTATCTAACTTGATACATAATTTGTGGAAGCAACAAGGGTAACATCCTTGATCCCCTTCTCTCTCCCTCTTCTACCTTATTCCTCTATAATTCTATTGTTTTCTCTCCCTTGGATTCAGTAATCAGACTCTATCATCTAGATTACTGAATCCCAATCGCAATCTCTCTATTTAACTTAGTTGTTTTGGATAATTGATCGTTCATTGCTTGATCATTATGGGATTTGGTGTTTTAGACCCCAAGGGGGTGTGGATCTATCCATATCCACACTCCCTGGGTTGAATTGATGTTGATTGTGTATTTTGGAGCTTATCTAGTTGATCAATTAGATCTGTGTTGGTTATTGGTGCTGCTGAGTTCAAATCTATAGGTATCTGCAGATGGACACTGTGTGTCACGCGACACACTGTGACTGGTTGGATCCTGTGTCACGCGACACATCTGACCAAGCATATCCTGTGTCACGTGACACTATGTGACCATTTGCAGATATCATTTCCCCTTGTAGTCTGTAGTAATCTGTTGTATAAGGGATGTGGCCTCCCTAAATAATTGGCTCACAAGTTATAAGTTTCCAAGTTCATATTAATAAAATGTACGTTTACTACATTTGTTCATTATCAATACTTGCACACACTTATGGTTTAATTGGATGTTTAATTATAAAGACTCGTCTACGGACGAGGCGTGTTGGGTGAACTCTCGGTTCTTCCCAACACGTAATCTGACCCCCGAACCCATTTTCTCTCTTAAAATGTTTTTCAAAGTGCACCTCTAAAGCATGGCGTGGTGACTCCTTTTCTTTTTCCTTTTTCATTATTGGAAAATAAAATTTCGCGGGCGAGCGCACATTCAGCTGGGTCCTTGACCTCTTTTTTGTAGCTTCTGCTTTGAGCTTCTTTTTTTTCGAAAACTTCTGCTTGAGCTATTTTTTTAAAAAAGCTTCTGCTTGAGCTCTTTTTTTTTGAAGCGCGTGAGGACGAAGGCAAGCCACTATCTTGGAGTTGACATGGGTCAGTCTCTTGATGCTGAGTGACCTTTTGATGTCCTTTGATGTTGCCGCTGTCATTTGACCTTTTGATGTCCTTCATCTGTTCGATCAACCAAGCCATGTCAGGATCGGTAGGTTGAGGCGGGTTGCCATTCTCGGGGATGGAAACCGAAGATGGAGGTGGATTGGCAAATGGGATCGCCATTCGAGAGTCTTGGGGAAGTAGTTGAGTGTATACCATCTCATACCCTTGTTTGTTGAAATTAAGGGCGTGATTGCCCGGGCAGCTAAGGGTTGTGTTTGGGAATTGGGGAAATGTTTCATTAGCCCCAGTGGTAGACCGGCGGGTGGTAGGTTTGAAATGTCGGGATATCCGCTTGGGATGTCCGTCCCGGGTAAACATTGGGATTTTTGGTTATGGCTGTGAGGCTCGTATAAAGGTAGAGGATTGAATCCTGGGGGATAGCGAGATGCATTGGGATCTGGTGGGGCAGGCACGTATGTGTGTTGTTGATATTGAGCTTGGGGACAGGGCCAGGAAATTGACTGTGCTGAGGCGAGCAGATCGGAGCTGCTTGACTGATGCCCGAGTGAAGCTTCGAGCGAGAGCTGCTTTGCGTTGCTGGGATCTCGTAGCTTGGCGGAGGTGGGACCTGTTGGTAGCTTTGAGAGACCGGGGGAGCCGGTATTTCTTCGTCTTCTATGAGAATGAAAGTCCCATCTGTTTGGGGAACGGCCACAGCTCCGCAACGGCGCATGGTGTCTATGATCCAGGCTTGCTTCTCTTCTTGGCGCTTCTTGAGAGTTTCGAAGGCTCGCAGCACCTCCTCCATTGTCTGGAGATTTCTCAGTGGCGGGGTTCCGTTTCCTTCACTGTTATCTGTTGATCCCGCCATGGGAGAATAGCGGACTGTTCGGATCGCTGAACCGTAAGGGCTGTCGGACCTTGTGACTTCAATACTGAAAAGGCGGCTCCCGGGTACTCTCAACCACCCTCGGTTTGCTGGAGAGGTTGACAGGTAAGGTTTAGACATGGGAGGGCCTTTTTGGATTAAATGGGGGAAGCTCGTATAAAATGCAGTTTCCGTTTTTTTTTATTTATTTATGATTTTTTATTGTTTTAATTTACTTAAAACGTGTTTTCTCGGAATCCTAAGTTGGTTGGAAAAGATTGCTCTTTTTTTCGCAACTATGCTAGATCCTGGTCAGTGGAGACCATCTGTGCGGCTATTTGCCCCTCGTTTTGCACCTGTATTTCGACATCCCAGGGTGGACAGCCTCGGGCGAGGGTCCTATAGGGTAAGCGATTTCCACCGGCCTAAAAGAAAATCGAACCTAAGGACCGAGTCTGTCATGTTCATTTTAATGCGTTAGCCATGTGAATAGTGAGCCGAGCCGGCACCTGAGACAAGATCGAGTCGAGAGTTTGGCATGACCACTCTTTACCTTGCTTGCGCAAGGGATCTGTGACGTTAGGCATTGGTAGGTCATATTGCCATGGCTGACGTATTAAAGGCTTGATGACATGGTGTCATGTGGGCATGGATGTATATCCGGGACGGAACATCGTCTGGGTGTAGCTTTGGAAATCAAGATCGGGTCAAGATTTTAGCATGACCTTTCATCGCATTGCTTGCGCAAGGGATCTTGAGTTCCGAGCTTTGACTCAGAAGATGGCCGGCATGGGATATGTATCCAGGCTATATGACACGGACTGGGTAAAAACCAACCGAGTCTGGACAGAGTGTGATGCAAGCGTGTAGGGTTGACACTGGCTAGGATGGGATGTTTGGAATGATCTCGTGCGCGTTCGAAAGGCGTCAGGAAGACCAATCAGACTGCAACTGAGACCACCCCGGGTTAAGGGTTGTAGTGTGTAGTGTACCGAGCCAGCAAGTGCGCGTAGCGTGCGGTGTACCGAGGCAGCAGTGCGAGTAGTGTGCGGTCACTGAAATTCTTTTTCTGAGTAAAACAGAAGTTTTTTGAAGAATTTTAAATGTATGTACACAGATGTATATTGATGCATTTTTTGTATTTTTATTTTTTTTGTAAATAAAAAGTAAAGCACATGCACACACACACAAAATTAAAGAAAGGGGTAAAATGAAAGTTTGACCCTCATCACCGTTTTAAAAATCTTTTGTTTTTTGTTTAAAAGTTTTTAAAACAAATAATATCCCCAGCGGAGTCGCCAACTGAAATTACCGGGATCCGGCTCGTGCGCGGGCGCCCCGACATCTGGCAACGGTCAGTTGGGACCGTGTGTCGCTGTGTTTTTTGCTTGTGGAGTCGCCACGCCGTTTTGATTTAGCCCAAAAAAATGAGAAAAGGCTTAGTTTAAAAACTGTTGTTGTTTGATGAGATTTTTGATTTCGGAGGTCAGATTACTCCTCTGGAAGAGCAGAGTAAATGCACACCCGAGTCGCCTCGTAAAAACGAGTCTTTTGGTACCCCTTGTTTCTTTAAAAGTTTTGTGTGTGTGTGTATGTGCTTTTTAAAAATGCATGTTGTATCTGATGTCTACATTGTAAACTACGTATTGAAATGTATTGAAATAGTGTAGGAAGGAAGCGTTACCAATGTTGGTTCGTGTTTGTCTTCTGCTGGGGAATAGTGTTTGAGTGTTGAATAATGTTTCGGGACGGACCGGGATGGCGTCGGGATGTGCCGATTGTCTGCGGACATAGATTCGGCGTGCCTCGGGATTGTCAGGTGTGTACTCGGGCCGAGTTTCGTCGTACGTGGGGATCGCAGAGATCGTTGACTAGACTCAAGCAGAGGTTTATCGTGCGTCGGGATCGTCGGTTGCGCTCGGGCAGAGTTTCAGCGTGGTCGGGATCGTTGGTTGTGCTCGGAAAGGGCCAAGACACCTCGGGATGGACCGGAATGCCTCGGGATGGTTTGGCAGGGCTTCAGGATGGGTCGGTAAGGCTTCGGGATGCCTCGGGAGTGCCTCGGGGTAGCTCGGGAGCATCTCAAGAGCGCTCGGCAGGGCTCAGCAGAGCTTCGGAGTACCACGAGGGGCCTCGGAATGCTCCGGAGGGAATCGAAAGGGACCGAGATTGCCCCGAAGGGTCTTAGAGAGGAAGCCTGAAGGCTGGGGGAGAGAGGAGAAGAGGAATGTGTGTGAAAAATGAGAGGGGGAGGCCTCTATTTATAGGGTCCAGATTCTGGCAAGCTTTGTCGCACGACACTGTCATCCATTACCAGTTTTTTGCCTTTCCTGGATTTAAGAAAATATTGTGGACTTTAAGGGGATTTTGTAATTATGATGTCTGGATGTAAAGTGGTCCGCACGGACATCCTTTGCTTTTTCAAATTTTCCAAAATTCCCAAAAAGTCCTTTTGCACTTTTTAATCCCAGAATGCCCCCCCTTGGTTTGGTTGGTGGTTTTTGGGGTTTTTGAAGGCTACGGGTGTTCGAGATCACATTTGTGTGAGTCTGCAGTGTTTCCCGTGCGTCGGATGAGGAGTGATCCAGATTGGGGTACTTACACTAGGCAGTGGTATAAACAGTTTGGCATCTATATGATAGTGATTGGTTACACGAGGAGTCCGTATGACTGTTGTGTGATCACAATAGGTTGGTGGATGGTTCGATCATCTATTTGATTCTTTATGTTGACGAATGTTGACAACAACTATCTAGAAGTTAGATATTCAGAAGTTGAAGGGTCTACTATCTGCAGAGTTCAAAATGAAGGATTTCGGTGCAGCAAAGAAAATTCTGGGAATGGAATCTACAGGGATATAAGCCAACGAACTATTCTTATCCCAGAAAGGTTACATCAACAAAGTTTTATAGAGGTTTGGCATGTCTACTTGATGGATGTGGTTTTACACATCCAAAAGATATGTTTCCAAGTTTATTTGGTGCTCAAAACCTTGGGAATTTGATATGTTTGTTAGTGTTTTGATAGTTCAGGGGTTGATGTGTAACAATGCTAAAAATAGAGGATTTGAGCCTACTTTGGAAGTTTTGGGACCAAATTGCAATTCTGGAAAATTGGGGACTAAACTGAAATTATGAAGTTCAAGGGCTAAAGAGAAAGTTACTGGAAAATGAGGGACCAAAGTGAAAGAGAGAAAAGTAGAGTGACCAAAGTGCGACTGTGCTATTGTAGCGAATCGAATCCAAACCAAAAGGCTAGCTGCACGTTCTGGGCAAGAAATAGGCCATGGCCTGCCAAATGTAAAAGCTGCTGGCCGAGAGAGTAGCAAGGAGTGTCCTGCCAAAGACAAAGGAGGCTGAATCAGAAAATCAAGCTAGCCGAGGAAGCAAGGCCCAGGCGAGTGACCGCACCAAGCAGCCGAGCGAACGCCCCAAAAATTACAGTAACTACGCGCGACCGCTCCCCAAGCGGCCGGGCGATCGCCCCCTTCAGCGACCAAGGCGGTTTAATGCGGATCCAAGGCGGATTGCGGCGGATTCAGGATGAGCTGCAGCCGAATCTGGCGAATTGGGCCTGGAATGGGCTTGGATTGGTGCTGGATCAGGGTTGGTTACACGCTAGAGCCCGAGGAATAAATAGAAGACATTTTTCTTAGTTTAGGGGGATATATTGGATTGAAGGGAGATTTCCTTCTTCACAGGAACTTCAACAGTGTTCCGTTTTTTTATTACTATTCGAAGTCCACGTTTTGTTTCTTGATTTTAATTTTGTAATTTTGATTATGAGTATGAGTAGCTAAGTTAATTGATTTGCAGATTGGTTAATAACATTACATGATCTTTATGCTATAGTTTTTCATTAATAATTCAATTTCTTTCTAGAGTGGTAAAATAGTTTTAATCCTTTTTAGGGTTTCAGATTTATGTTTAGATATTTTTGCCCTAGAATTTGTGGGTATCTTTTGCTACGGTAACTCGGGCTTTAATACATGACCACTATTTTACTACTTAGACCTAATTGAGGACGTATTTGAAATCAATTAGTTTAGGTTCAAATTTAGTTCGATCTTAAGGCTTTCTTGGATTGTTATATTAAACATAACTAGAAATATAATAAAAAGAGAATATTTGAGTTGCAAATCGCACACCAAACCGTCCCAACTCATGATTTTGTAAATGAACCCTAGAATGAAATTGATGTCTTCTTTAAGTAATAAAATAGCATAAAGTGAATGTATTGTGAAACCCAATCCGTGAATCCCGTTGTCAATCTTGAATTCAATCTTTGCTTAATTTTCATTAGTTTAATTTATTTGCTTTTCAATATTAGTTTAATCAATCAAATCAAAACACCCCCTTGGTTACTTTTACATTAATTAAATTCACTTGCTATTCACACAAGTCTCTGTGGTTCGACCCTTACTTTTATACACTACTACTTTGATACTTGCATACTTGCAAGGTTTTATTACACGTGGGATTTTCTCCATCAAGTTTTTGGCGCCACTGCCGGGGACTTGTTGTGAATTACAAGTTAATTTGGTTAGTGTATTGTAAATAATTTTCTTTTCTTATTTTCCTTGTAGTGTAAATAGTTTTCTTATATTATTTTCCTTCTTTTTTTTGTTGCATAAAATTAATGTGTGAGATACTCTTTGAGGATGTATGGAATGAACACCTATAATGTGCATTGTGCATTGTGCTAATTGTGGTGATTATTATCATACTACTAGTAATTGTCCATCTAGGGCATATTTTCCTGAGTATTTTCCACAGGTATAAGAGATAAGTTCGTTCCATCCATGACAACAACAATATGCTTATTCCCCCAATCAAACCATAAATGGAACAATTATGAGCCACAGTATTATGAACCACCACAACCTAAAGAGCAATCAAGGGATGAGGATCTGACAAGATGGAAGGAGGAAAATCGCAAGCAACAACAACGATTAGGTGCAACCATGGATAGGTTGGGAGCACAAGTTACTAAAATACTAGAGGCATTGAGAGGTTGTGAGCGAGATACAAGTTCGATCCCTCCGGAACAATATGAATGGGAGGATGATTCTAATATTGATGAATTTCCAACTCTCTCTCTGTCTCCTGTTAGTGATAATGTGGTTGTTGATGATGATGAATTAAGTGGGCCCATTGAGGAGGCAGAGAAAACATGGCATGAACAAATTTGTGATGAATTTGAGTTGGCCCTATATGGGGTGGAAGAGAAATTTAAAGATGATGAGGGAGTGAATGTTGATGAGGTTGGGCCCAACCAAATAAGAAGAAGATCTTCTCCATCCCATTGAAAGTGTGAAAATCCCCTTCATTCTTGTATCTCCCCCTATTTTTGAGGATGGAGAAAGTGGCGAAAGTTTGAAAGAGAAAAAAAACAAAAAGCTGAAACGTCAAAAATTCCATTGGGCACAAAACAATGTCAAAGATCGAGAGATATATATATATGGGGCTTAATCTGAACAGAAGGACCCGCGAAACCATGTAGTGGGCCAAAGGACGGAAGGTGAAGTCCAAACGGGAGCAACGGTCGGGCTAACGACCTTAACCAAATGCGCTAATTGGGAGGCAACCCAAGTAGGTACGTTTTTATTACTTTATTTATTCACTTTGTTGTGTCGTATCTCCTTCAAGCCCAAGGCATGCTTTTGTTCTCTTTGGTATGAGGACATAGCATGTTTTGAGTTTGGGGGTAGATATCTTTCCAAATTGGTTTTTATGAAAAATTTGAAAATTTTGTTCTCATTATATGTTAGGAAGTTGGCCAACGTCCGTGATGATTTGAGGGTTTTTGATTGAGTTTTGCTAGTTTGTGCCAATTTGAATTTGTTTAATAGAATTGCATTAATACATGTAAAACACAATTGCACCACCATTCACTTCCATCATATTTCTTGATCATAGTCATTAATTTAGGTGTTCTTTATGGGCTCACTTTGACATCTCGGGGTTCTTAGAACATGGTTGCACGCTTGTCAATAACAAATCAATAGATTACTTGATATTTATGGCTTGTATTTCTTTGTCAACCTTTTTGTGAGCCTTCGACTTTCTTGTCACTGTTTATATATAAATTGTCACTTGATCCTATTTTGAGCCTTTTTAGAAAGAATGGAACATCTAGATCACCATTCGCCTTCATTTGATGCCTACTCCCTAACCCTTGACACCTAGAATAGAGTTATCCTACCTTTGCAAGAATGTGGAATTAGAAAAGAAAGGGACACATTGGAGTAACATTGGAAATTTAAGGGAATGAGTGAGGAAGGTCAAAAGTTGGGAATATGATGTATATTGTATAAAAGGGGACAAGAAAAAAAAAAAAATATATATATATATATATATATATATATATATATATATATATATATATATACTCCCTCCGTCCCGCTAATATTAGCACACTTTCCTTTTTGGGCGTCCCGCTAATATCCGCACACTCCCAAAAAGGAAACTTTATATTAATAAAATATTCACACAATCCCACTCATTCTCTCTCCTACATTATTTTAATACTCACAACACCATTATAATTTATTACACCCTCCACTCATTCTCTCTCCACTCATTCTTTTACACTCACAACATTTTATTAAAATATCATATTCCTTAATTCCCGCGCAAAGCACGGTGTTTGTGCTAATATTAGCGGGACAGGAGGAGTATATATATATATATATATATATATATATATATATATATATATATATATACACATATATATAAAGTAAAAAAAATAAAAAAAAATAAAAGAGAAACAACTTGCCCCCTTATTTGGTGAAATATGATTAATAAGTGACCTATATTGAGTGAGGGAATGCTTTCAACCCCACGTGTATAAAGTATGACAAAGTCTAGTTTAGGGGTTGAAGCATTGGGGAAACGAAGGTAAGAGCTGCTGGCCGAGAGAGTAGCAAGGAGTGGCCGGCCAAAGACAAAGGAGGCTACATCAGAAAATCAAGCTGGCCGAGGAAGCAAGGCCCAGGCGAGCGATCGCACCTAGCAGCCGAGCGAATGCCCCAAAATTACAGTAACTACACGCGACCGCTCCCCAAGCGGCCGGGCGATCGCCCCCTTCAGCGGCCAAGGCAGTTTAAGGTGGATCCAAGGCGGATTGCGGCGGATTCAGGACGAGCTGCAGCCAAATCTGGCGAATTGGGCCTGGAATGGGCTTGGATTGGTGCTGGTTCAGGGCTGGTTACACGTTGGAGCCCTAGGAATAAATAGAAGACATTTTTCTTAGTTTAGGGGGATATATTGGATTGAAGGGAGATTTCCTTCTTCACAGGAACTTCAACAATGTTCCGTTTTTTTATTACGATTCAAAGTCCAGGTTTTGTTTCTTGATTTTAATTTTGTAATTTTGATTATGAGTATGAGTATCTAAGTTAATTGATTTGCGGATTGGTTAATAACATTACTTGATCTTTATGTTATAGTTTTTCATTAATAATTCAATTTCTTTCTAGAATGGTAAAATAGTTTTAATCCGTTCAAGTGTTTCAGATTTATGTTTAGATATTTTTGGCCCTAGAATTTATGGGTATCTTTTGCTACGGTAACTCGGGCATTGATACATGTCCACTATTTTACTACACTTACACTTAATTGACGACGTAACTGAAATCAATTGGTTTAGGTTCAAATATTCTTTCGATCTTAAGGCTTTCTTGGATTATTATATTAAATGTAACTGGAAGTATATTAAAAAGAGAATATTTGAGTTGCAAAATGCACACCAAACCGTCCCAACTCATGATTTCGTGAATGAACCCTAGAATGAAATTGATGTCTTCTTTAAGTAATAAAATATCATAAAGTGAATGTATTGTGAAACCCAATTCGTGAATCCCGTTGTCAATCTTGAATTCAATATTTGCTTTATTTTCATTAGAATTTATTTTCTTTTCAATATTAGTTTAATCAATCAAATCAAAACCCCCCTTGGTTACTTTTACATTAATTAAATTCACTTGCTATTCACACAAGTCTCTGTGGTTCGACCCTTACTTTTATACACTGCTACTTCGGTACTTGTATACTTGCAAGGTTTTATTACACGTGGGATTTTCTCCATCACTACTGCAAAGCCTTTAGAGTCTCTAAGTGCAGCGAATGCACGTCTGCTGTTGATTTTGCACCAAAATCGTTTGAAGAGAAATAGTATACATGGCTCGATTACCTTATGCTAGTGCAGTTGGTAGCTTGATGTATGTTATGGTTTGCACTAGGCCGGATCTTGCTCATGTTGTTAGTGTTGTTAGTAGGTTCATGGGGAATCATAGTAAGGAACATTGGCAGGAAGTAAAGAGGATCTTCAGGTACCTTAGGGGTACATCGGATGTTGGTGTGACGACCCCAACCCTAGGCACTCACTTTAAATATTTAATTATATGCTTTTAATATTTATGTTATCTTTATGTGTTCAATTATGTCTTTAATTTCTTAAATTAAGATAAATTGAGTGAAAAGTAAATTTAGGACCTTATGAGAATTTATTGGACATTAAATAAAGAAACTAAGGGAAATAATAAAAAATGGGAAAATGCTAAATAATATGGGGAGGTTAATTGAGTAGGATGAATTAATGGGATAAGGTTTATTTTAATTTAATTTGAGTAGGGTGAAAGCCTTGGGTTATTTGATGGGGGGCCAAAATCCTTCCCTCTTCCCTCCTCTTGCCAAGTGTCCTTCCCCCATCACCTCTCTTACTCCCTTCCCCCCTTCTCCTTCATTCACTACACTTTTCATCCTAGAGGAAGTATAGAGAACCACCATTGAAGCCTTCTCCCAAGCTTTGAGTCCAAGGCATTTCTTCACCAAAATCAAATCTAAGAGCACCTTTGGAGTTGGATCACCTAGAGGAATCCATCTAGCTAGAAAGATCAACCTTCCATTGCAAACCCTAAGGTGAGTTGTTATGATTCCCTTCCTCTACTTTTTCATAAGTTCCTTGAATGTTGTTCTTGTTCTTGAAATGATGATTCCTTGCTTGGAAACCCAAATGGGTGTTGAATGATTGGAAAATGAAATTGGTTGAAGTTAGGGTTTAAGGAATGATCATTTAAAGGGTTGGAAATGGGTGAAATGAGTAGAGATAAATAATCTAGGATTACTTGGTTTTGAGTTTACAAGTTTGAATGGGACTTGGTAAGATGAAGGTGTTCTTGGGTGTTCTTGTAGTAAGCCATGGTAGAGGAAAGGAGAACTAGGGTTAAAAAGGATAAAAATCTGCATTTTGGGCTGGCTGGAGGCTTGGGCGGTCGCCCAAGTAGGTTAGGGCGGTCGCCCATAGCCACAGAAACTTGGTTGCCTTGGAAGTACACTTGGGCGGTCGCCCAAGTAGGTTAGGGCGGTCGCCCAAAATGGCAGAAACCTCAAATTCCTAGGAAGTCCACTTGGGCGGTCGCCCAAGTGGTTAGGGCGGTCGCCCAAGCCCCTGAACCAACCTTTTTCAATTTAAACAAGAATTGTTTAGCAAGTTGTTTGGCCACTTATAAATGGTGACTCCCACTTAGTAATTGAACTTGAACCTTCATTAAGGCCTTGTATACTTGTATATGGAATTTGTAGGGTAGGTTAATGATCCCTCATTTCCTTACTTGATGTTATATATACTGTTGTTGATATTGTTTAGTGTATTCATAAATTGTTGCACTTTGATATTGATTGGGCATGAGTGAGTATATATTACCATGTGGCTATTGTTTATCCCTTTTTGTGGATTTTATTCAAGTATCTATTATGTGCTTGATATGTGTGAGTCAGCTGACGTTGGGGGTATAACATAATACGGTCAATTATGGAAGTGTGACCTAATGTGATCGGATTATGTTATATCTGTGACCGTCCCCTCCTGTGGCCACAGGTTGGGGTTATAGCATCTGTATTGAGCCAAAAGCCTTACAGAGTTGCTACTGTCTTATTTGGTTCCCTGAAAAACGGGTCTTATAAGACGTGAGTATTGCTTAAGCAGCTCACGGTAAGATTGGAGTATTATTATACCCAATGTTGTACGACTACTGTTCAGACGGGAAAAGGTAAACCAAGGTAATGGAATGTGTTTATAGATTTCCCAATGTGTTATGTGCGACTTGTTATATGTTGCATTTATTTGGCATATTGTTGCATCCATAATAGCTTGCTGAGATTTATTCTCACCCCTCTCCCTTTACTGTTTTAGATCCCGAGACAGGCGGACCGGCCAAGTAAGGACGGAGAGGAGTTTGGAGAAATCTTTTGGGTGTTGTCGGGGTATGTTTAGGGTGACGTATAAAATTGTATTTTGGTAATTCCTTTCTTGGAGTTTGTAATTATAAACTTTAAACTCTACGTCATAACCTTAATCTTTTGTAACTAAACAGTTAACCGTTGTCAAAGTTTGTTATCTCCTCCTCCGATGTGGAGTAGAGTGGAGTTATTTCGAAAGGTTATGTTATTAATGTTTATGTTTGAAAGTCAAAGCAAGGTTTTAAAAGTTTAGTGTTTTTGGGTTAGTTTGAGGACGCTCCAACTCGGGACACGTGTAGGTTCCGGGTCGGGGTCCTCACAGTTGGGCTCATTTATGGAGGTGGTACAGAATGTGCAGTTTAGGGTTATTGTGATTCAGACTACTCTGGTGATGTTGACACGATGAGATCTATGACCGGGCACATATTTACTCTTGGTGGGTCAGTTGTCGGTTGGAAGGCTACTCTACAATCTACAGTGACATTGTCTACTACGGAGGTGGAGTACATGGCATTGACGAAAGCTTCTAAGGAGGGAATATGGCTAAAGGGTTTGATCAGCGACCTTGAGTTAATCAGGATCAGGCTACAATATTTTGTGACAGTTTGAGTGCAATTAGTTTGGCTAAGGATCAATTTCATCATGAGAGTACCAAGCACATAGATGTGAGGTATCATTTTCTGAGCAGCGAGAAGCAGATCAAGGTGAAGAAATTATGTACTGCGAACAATTCTGCTGACATGTTCACGAAGTCCATTCCAACTAGCATGTTCCAACATTGTATGGACTTGGTGAATGTCCGTAGTTATTAGATAGCATCTGAGGCAGAGGGAGAGTTCTGGTTATGACCTGGAGTTAGATGTCAAGGTGGAGATTTTTGGGTTTAGTGCCATCTAAGTTTGTGGACGCCTAAATTAGAGGATTTAACAAGAAAAATCGGAATTCTTGTGACATCTTTGGGGAGCGACCGCGCCATGCTTGGGCAAGCGATCGCGCCAAGTGTCTACCAAAACCGAGCAACCGCGGGCTCCTTGGGGTCCCCTACGAAGTGGGCGGTCACGTGCCTAGGGAGTGTCATCGTGCGCTAGCCCGAAATTGACCTATTCAGCGATAGGTCTGGTACAGGGTTCAAAACCCTGCAGGGTTTGGAGTGGGCAGTATAAATACCACCTCTCCCTAACCACATTGAGTGGTTCAGTTTGCTCATCTATTTTCTAGATCAAGAATTTGCACAGACAGGAATTCTTGCGCCTAAGAATTCACACACTAAGTTAGAGATTGTAATCTGTTGATTTTCAATTGATAATAATATTCTCTCCCGCTGCCCGTGGACGTAGACAAGATGGTGAACCATGTATATCTGTGTGTTGTACGATTGTTGCTTGTTTTCTATCTTCTAGATAGACTCTGTTCTAAAAGAGCCAATTAACAAGAGCATCAAAATCACACTACTAGAAACTGATTGATTACCGGCGGACATATCCATCGGTATATTAAAGAGTTTGTCGGTAATTAATATTTACCGACAGACTTAATCCATCGGATTCTGTCGATAATATTTCGTTGGTAATACCAATGGATTTACCCGATAAACACCAATAAGACGTCGAAAATTGTCTGTCGGCAAAGGAAGCTGTCGGCCGATGACCGGCATTATCGCCGGAGGTTACTGATGGACTAATCCGTCGGTAATTATATATAATTACCGACGGACATATCCGTCGGCAACTTATCTAATTTTATTTGTTAACCTACTATTACCGATGGAAAATTCCGTCGGTAAATATATTAGAATGTACCGACAAATTTGTCCGTCGGTATGTAGTTTAGAATTTCCGATGGATTCTTCCTTCGGTAAATTTATTATCAGGTTTTGCAGAAAATACCGATGGAAAAGTCCATCGGTAAATTGTACATAATTTTTTTAAAATCTGAATTATTTAAAAAACTACATGCAACCTATTCAAATACCAAAATACTAGCATTCAAATACCAAAATACCAACATTCAAATACAACTCAATCAAACATTCCAAAAAAATATGAAAAAAAAAATTCAACATTCATCAAATTCTCAAAACCAACATAAAAACTACTTAAGTTTGATTACAAGCCAAATAAAACACAAGTTTAATGACCACGATCGCCACCACTTCGCCTACTAGTGCGACGACCACTATCCAAATCAAGATATTGCCCGACTGATGAGACATAGGCATTATCGCTAGTAGGTTTTTTTTGTTGCAAATTAATGGTTGCAATTACTTGTTGCATGCGCTCCTCAAACTGTCTTTGTGTAACTTCTTGTTCTTGCCGAAGATGTTCCTCAAACTTGCTTTCCAATTGGCGATATGAAACTTCTCGCTCTTGACGCTCTATCTCCACTTGCCTTTGTACCTCTTTTTGAACCCAAACATCGAATGTCTCCTGATCCACATTCTAACTACCGGAAGAAGAAAAGCATTGTGTAGTGTGGCTGCTTAATGGCATGTCAAAACACCCAGCGCCATATGGTCCGAATCCAGGCAAGCTATCTCCCTTTGGTTGCTTGTCTTCAAGGACAATATCCTTCCAAAGTTTTTCACGAAATGCGGGCCGCTCGGTGCTCTCAGAATCCATACTTCCTTCTTCAATAGCTTCCTCACGAGCACTCTTCTCATACTCTCCCCGACAAAAAAAAAAAAAAACATTATACAGTATGGTAGAAAACAATGTTTCTTTAACTAAATAATTCATAATTTACTAATAGAAAACACTATTAACACTTGCATAAAGGCCCTGGTAATAAGGGTTAATCAATTTTAGCCCTGAGCCATCAGAAGCCTCCGCAGTATGCGTAGCAATAAATACAACAACTGCATCAGCCTTATCTCTATGTTTTTTTTTCTTAACATTTAAAAAAATTATAAATTCAAAATTTCATCAAATAATAACAATATATGAATCAAATAGAGTAATTCATAATTTACAAATTGATAGTAAATTAAGTAAATTTACCATACGGTGTCAAGTTTCACTGAAGTTAATAGATCCTATTGTGTATACACTCCCCTGCCCTTCTTTTGAGTTCATGTTAGTCTTTGCTATTTCTCAATTTCTCTGAAATTTCTCACTTCTCCAATGTGCTTCCCACTGCTCCCATACACTTGGCGTGCAATTAGATGAAGGCAAAACTTCCTTTAGCCACTTTTGTTTCAAGTCAAAGACTTTACCACTGTATCGCTTAGCATCTAATTTCTTGAAAGCCTTCTCTTACTGAATCTCTAAGAATCCGGGGCATGAATATTTGTGCTACAAAATTAGCAAAAGTAGTTAAATTCTAAAGCTTTATTTCAAAAAAAAAATAATCAAACATTTTGACTTAATCAAGTGCACAATCTTATACCAGCAGGATTTGACGAATAATTCATACTAATTAGAATTTCTTTTCCTTTTTGACTTAGACAAGTGCACAATCTTAATGTGAAATCAAAATCAGCAAACAATAGTTGTGATGCGATAGTATTAAATGGATTGGGCCCAAAGTACTAGCGATCGAGCCCATTAGCTTCTAATGGGCCGATCCACTATACTTGGGCCATATAAGAAGGATTCTGGCAGCGTGCGACATTAATGATGAGGGAGCGACATTAACGGAGTGGGCAACGCGAACTAAAATGAGGCAAATGTAAGAAGGCGCGTGAGGGTGCGGTTGTGCGAGCAATAGGGCCATGCGAGAAACATGGCTGAGCCGCGGCAGACCTGTAGGATTGTGGCTCGATTCTACCATCAAGGTTGAGGCGGGCGCCCCATTTGTGGTGAGGCGGACGCCTGGAGCTCCGTAGCTAGGGCCGAGAACTGGATGTTTGAGGCGGCCGCTTGGTTGCTGCGAGGCGAGCGCATCAGAAGCCGTAGGTGTGAGTTGGGTCTTGACAACGCCAGGCGGGCGCCTGGCTGATCCGAGGCGCACGCCTCAAGCCAGAGCGGGGGGTTACTGAATTGGGTTTCTGCGTTAATTTCTTTAGTTGGGCTAGGGCTTTATTAAGTAGTATATATATATTACTTTATAAACCTATGTAAACTTGGAGAGAAAATTGCACATAATAATACAGAAACGGAGATTCAAAACCCCAATCAATTTCTTCTCTTTCTCTTTCGATTTCCCTATTGATTGCTTGTGTGTTCTTAGTTTTGTGTTCTTGCTTCCGCTGCGATTGCACAACAACTGGTATCAGAGCACGGTTGCGATGTCCGGGGGGAATTCTATCACCGTGAAGTCCGACGTTCAAAATTTTGATGGTCATGGAAACTTTGCGTTGTGGCAACGGAGGGTGAAGGATTTCTTGGTTCAAGCAGGCTTGGGAAAGGTTCTTCGACATTCGACTAAACCCGATGATATCGAAGAAGGTCCATGGAAGGAGTTGCAAGAGCGGGCTGTTTCTTCAATACGGCAGTGCCTTGCGGATGAGGTGGTGTATCACGTGATCGATGAGGAATCACCGACGAAGGTTTGGGAGATTTTGGAGGGCCGGTATATGTCAAAATCGCTGTCGAACAAGTTGCATCTCAAGCAAAGGTTGTATGGGCTTAAGATGGCAGAGGGTTCGGATCTTGAGGCTCATATCCACACGTTTAACCAAATACTCAATGATTTGGTTAGGGTGGAGGTGACGTTCGAGGAAGAGGACAAGGCGTTGATGTTGCTGAATTCGTTGCCGACTTCTTCGACATACGAAAATCTTGTTACTACGTTGACTTGGGGGAAGGATACCGTGGAGTTGCAACCGGTCACAGAAGCTCTTCTAGCTTTTCATAAACGGAAGAAGTCCGTTGATGAACTGCGGGTGAGGGTTATTTGTGAAGGAAAATCAGAACGTGGGAGAACCTGGGCCCGGATAACTCGCAAAGCAGAGGCGTAATTCTCGTTCGCGATCGAGGAAGAAGTACAAGGAATTGTTTCAAGTGTGGGCGAGAAGGGGCACAAGAGGCGTAATTGTCCGCAGAAGGGGAACGGTAAAGGCAAGGAAGGATCTTCAAAGTCACCAATGTGGTTGAAGATTGCTCGTGAGGATGTGGATGGAGATATGCTCACGACTTCATCACCGTGGAGCACCCGACAGATGTTTGGATTCCGGATTCGGCATGTTCGTTTCATGTGACGGCGAATCGTGATTGGTTCGATACCTATTGTGTCGATTAATGCAGTATAGTTACTATGGGTAATGGTGCTACATGTAAAATTGCCGGCATAGGAACTATAAGAATTAAGATGTATGATGGTGTAGTTAGAACATTATGTGATGTTAGACATGTTGGGAGGTCTCTAAAAATCTGATTTCATTGGGTACCTTGGATGCTAATGGTATGAACTATAAGGCTCAAGGTGGAGTGCGAAAGTTGTGAAGGGTGCTATGGTTGTGATGAAGGGTGAGAAAGGCTCCAAGAACATTTACAAAGGTTGCTCGGAAGCACGGTTGTAGGTGGAGTCACATCCGTTGAGTCGGAGGTCGATACCGATGCCCTTCTATGGCATATGAGGCTTGGTCACATGGGTGAAAGGGGAATGCGGGAACTTCATAAACGTAAGTTGTTGAAGGGTGTGAAGACTTGTAAACTTGAGTTTTGCAAGTATTGTGTTCTTGGAAAGCGTAATAAGGTGCAGTTCAAGACGGGTAAGCATACAACAAAGGGCATTCTTGATTACGTTCATTCGGATGTGTGGGGCCGGTCGGAACGTAATCTAGAGGAGGACATTATTACTTCGTGACTTTCATTGATGATTTTTCGAAGAAGGTTTGGGTTTACTTCATGAGGCACAAGTCGAGACTTTTGAGAAGTTCAAGGTGTGGAAAGTGAAGTGGAAAACCAAACGGGCGAAAAATCAAGTGTTTGAGGAGTGATAATGGGACAGAGTACACAGATAGCGAGTTCAAGAAGTTCTGCAGAGAGCATGGGATCAAGAGGCATTACACGGTTCGCAAGACACCACAGCAAAATGGTGTGGCTGAGAGGATGAACAGAACTATTGCGGAAAGGGCTAGGTGTCTACGATTCAATGCGGGGTTAGCAAAGAACTTTTGGGCTGATGCGGTGAGTATGGCATGTTTCTTGATTAACAGATCACCTAGAGTCTCTTTGGATAACAGGTTTGCGGAGGAGGTATGGACGGGTAATGAGGTAGACTTCACCGATATCCGGGTGTTTGGGTGTCCATCCTATGTGCATATTCCTGGTGAAGAGCGGTCGAAGCTTGATCCAAAGTCAAAACAGTGTGTCTTTCTCGGGTATGAAACAGGTGTGAAAGGATATAAGCTTTGGGATCCCAAGTCAAGCAAGGTGGTGATTAGTAGGGATGTAGTCTTTGATGAAAAGGCTATGTTGAAGTGTACTCATGATGATAAGGAGAAGGTGCCGAAAGCAAGGAGGGCGAGAAGCAAGTTATTGAGGTGGAGCTACGTGAGGATAATGCGATGCGGATCTCACTCTTCGGAGTCGAGGAACCTACACAAGAAGTGGCTAGTACTTCGGTTGGGAGACCTAAGAGAGTAATCAAGCCACCGGTCGGTATGGATTTGAAGACATGGCTTCATATGTTCTTGTTCTTAGTAGTGGATACCCGAGTACTTTTAAGGAGGCTATAAACGATCAGGAAAAGGACAAGTGGGTAAATCGCTATGGCGGAGGAGATGGAGTCACTGTACAAGAATGATACATGGGATTTGGTGGAGCTTCCTAAAGGGAAGCGTGCTATTGGTTGCAAGTGGATCTTCAAGCGCAAGGAGGCAGTATCAGAAAAAGAGGGGGAAAAGTTCAAGGCTCGTTTGGTAGCAAAGGGGTATTCGCAGCGAGAGGGGGTGGATTATAATGAGATTTTTTCGCCTGTTGTGAGACATACTTCCATTCGGATTGTGTTGGGTCTTGTAGCGCACTATGATTTGGTGTTGGAGCAGATGGATGTGAAAACTGCGTTTCTACACGGTGAGTTGGATGAGCAGATTTTCATGGAGCAACCACATGGGTTCACGGAACCCGGGCAGGAGCGGTTGGTTTGTAGATTGAAGAAGTCACTCTATGGGCTGAAGCGATCTCCGAGGCGTGGTATACGAGGTTTGACTCCTACATGGTTCGCATTGGCTACAAGCGTTGTGAGTATGATTCTTTGCGTTTATGTGAAGAGCCTTGATGATGGTTCTTGTATTTTTACATTCTTGTATGTGGATGATATGCTTATCGCGGGTAGGAGTAAGAACGAGGTCAATCAGTTGAAGGCCTTGTTGAGTAGAGAGTTTGACATGAAGGATTTGGGGAAGCCAAGAAGATTCTTGGGATGGAGATTCGCCGAGACGTAAAATCTAGGAGATTGTGGCCGTCTCAAGCCGGATATGTGGAGAAGGTGTTGGAGAGGTTCAATATGCGGGATGCAAAACCCGTGAAGACACCATTGGCGAGTCATTTTTGTTTATCCGCCTCGATTCCCAAGTTCGACCGAAGAGATTCGAGAGGATGTCAAAGGTTCCCTATGCAAGCGCAGATGGGATGTCTCATGTATGCTATGGTTTGCACGAGGCCGTATTTGGCGCAAGCCATTAGTGTGGTTAGCAAGTATATGGCGAATCCGGGCAAACAAAGCATTGGGAAGCGCTTAAGTGGATTCTCGATATTTGAAGGGCACTTATGGATTATGGCATCATGTTTGGAGGTAAGAGTGAGGAGCTTTCTACGTTGTAGGGTATGTTGATTCGGATTATGCGGGTGACTTGGATAGGAGGAGGTCGACTACGGGTTATGCGTTTACTCTTGGTGGTGGACCCATATGTTGGAGATCTATGATCCAATCTATTATTGCTTTGTCTACAACGGAAGCGGAGTATATGCGGCGGTTGAAGCCGCAAAGGAGGCCTTATGGCTTCGGGGTTTGGTCAACGAGTTGGGCATTGAGCAAGGTGGAGTGAAGTTGCTTTGTGACAGTCAAAGCGCGATATTTCTAGCAAAGAATCACATTTATCATCAACGGTCGAAGCACATTGATGTTCGGTTTCACAAGATTCGGGAGTTGATTGATATGGGTGAGGTTGTGCTAGAGAAGGTTCACACTACGGAGAATGCCGCGGATATGTTGACGAAGCGGTTACCGACAAGTTCAAGCATCGTTTGGACTTGTTACACATCTCTAGCTGTTAGAGGTGGGATGGTTCGAGTCGGTTCCTTGTATCTTCTGTTGGGTTGGGCGAATGCTCGCCAAGGTGGAGATTGTAGGATTGTGGCTCGATTCTACCATCAAGGTTGAGGCGGGCGCCCCATTTGTGGTGAGGCGGACGCCTGGAGCTCCGTAGCTAGGGCCGAGAACTGGATGTTTGAGGCGGCCGCTGTCAATTCTGCGAGGCGAGCGCATCAGAAGCCGTAGGTGTGGGTTGGGTCTTGACAACGCCAGGCAGGCGCCTGGCTGATCCGAGGCGCACGCCTCAAGCCAGAGCGGGGGGTTACTGAATTGGGTTTCTGCGTTAATTTCTTTAGTTGGGCTAGGGCTTTATTAAGTAGTATATATATATTACTTTATAAACCTATGTAAACTTGGAGAGAAAATTGCACATAATAATACAGAAACGGAGATTCAAAACCCCAATCAATTTCTTCTCTTTCTCTTTCGATTTCCCTATTGATTGCTTGTGTGTTCTTAGTTTTGTGTTCTTGCTTCCGCTGCGATTGCACAACAAGACCTTATGAATGTGGGTACAAGGGGAGTACGTTTTCTGCGGAATATCTGATTTAGGGCGACATTCAGGATGTCGCCCCCTTTTCTTGGATTGTCGCCAATCCGACATGGGTCCCTTTTAATTTTTTATGATTTACAAATTTATTAATTTAAAGTATTATTAAATAATTGACTAGTTTGACCATATAGACTAGTCTGACCATATTGACCATTTTGACCAAATTAAAAAGTTTGTCCAGAATTATTTTGATGTTAGATCGGTCCATACAGAGAAAACTGTTTAGTTAAGTTTTTACCAGTATATTTTGATGTGCTTTGGGAGCCTCTATTACTATGCATGTGAATGTACCTGCAAAAGTATTGATTTTGTTTGTTTTACATGCATCAGATGGACTCTTGATGTGATATAGTACTTAATATGTAGTACTCCCTCCGTTCCGTTCGAAAGGGCAATTTTGTGTCCTTGCATGAGAATTAATAAAAGTGATGTAGGAAAGAGAAAAAGTGTATAGTAGAATAAATGTTGTGAGTGAAAGGTGATGTAGGAAAGATAAAGTGGGGTAGAAAATAGTTAGTGGATATTTATTGTGAGAGTATGACAAGTGGGTCCCACAAATAAAGAAGTAATAAAAAACTTTCCATTTTTGGGTTGTGCCTTTTCAAATGGGACGCCCAAAAAGGAAATTTGTGCCCATTCGGACGGGACGGAGGGAGTAAGTTTTTACCAGTATATTTTGATGTGCTTTAGGAAACAGATCTCGATCTTTTGTCTATTATCCTTGAGGAACTTTTATGAGTTTGTTGTTAACTAGTATATCTCGGATTTAATTCGACTGCGTCAACTATGCCCCTTTCTCTGGCTTATGTTTGAGTGGCAGAATGCATATATATGCATGATGATGCTGTTGCAGGGGCTTTTATTTATAAAAATACTCCCTCCGGCTCTCGATTTATCACTCCTAGTTGGCTTTGCCCCTAGATTAAGAAAAAGTTGTAGGTGGTGAAAGTATTGTGAGTATGAAAAATTAAATAAGAGAGAGAATGAGTGGGAGGAATAGTATGTTGATTGATGTTGTGAGTATAAAAGTAAAGTAGGAGAGAGAATGAGTGGGGAGAGAATAGTAAAGATTCTTTACCATTTTAGGAATAAAGCAAATAGGAACCTTAAACTGAGACGAGACGGACCAAAAAGGAAAGTAGGAACCTTAAATCGAGACGGAGTGAGTAGTGGTTTCTTATTCCATGGATATTGCTAAACTTGTCTACCATCTTGTCTACTTTCTTTACTGCTGCAGGGGCTTTAGCCTTTAGTGGCACAAATACTGAATTTTCAACGGATGTTTTACACTGTTACAAACTTGCTATGCACATTACACATTAGCAGAGATTTTACCTTTTTGTTTATCAACCACCTAATTTAATAACCAAAATCCTGTTCTAAAACAGATTAACAGCCATAAATTATATCATTACCAAAATATCAGTTAACAAGATTTCAAATCCCTAAAACCTAAAAATATACCTTAACTACAGTGCCAAAATCGCTTGAATTTCCTACACAATCAAAATAAACAAACAACATTACACATTTGAATGCAACACGCAGAGAGAGAGAGAGAGAGATATTACTCTGTGAAGGAGGTGAGATATGAAGTGAGGCGAGAGGAATCGAAAAGCGGCGAATTGAACGGGGATGTATGAGAAGAAGATGAGAAAATGGAGTCGCTCTCAAACCGATGGTGGGCCAGAGGTTTCTGTTTAAGCGAAACTGAATGGAAGGGCGACTAGGGTTTAATTTATGTCATTTCACATACGGACAATTCCGTCGGTATTACCGACGGACCCAATCCATCGGTATTCCGACGGATTATTCAGCTTTACCAACATAATAAAATGTAAATTTAATAAAAAAAAAACTGACAAGTACAAATTAAATATCCGTCGGTATTCTTTGAAGGACTGTCGGTAATACCAATGGAGGCGGTCCGTCAGTAAACTGCCACTTTCAAATAGTGTCACTCTCATGAACAAACTTTTTTTTATGCTTTGCAACAAGTATCCTTAATTAGTGATCTAATTAAAGCCAACTTTTGTAACTAATTCGAAGATGTATTACAGTAAATTATCTCCACAAGACAAAGAAAATAGCAAGCCACACACTTTAATAAACCATTGTCAAAAGTTTTACATACTCGATATGGTTTAAACATCAACCAAAACTATTTCTGAATTTAAGGGAGCAACCATTCCTGTCCAAATTTTTGAACTAAAGTAGCATTTTACTCCTTATTCTCTTATACAAGTGTAGTAGGCATAATTAATGCTCCATATATCTGCCATACGCTCGTGTCGTATTGGGTCTATGCATGTGCGAAAACGTTTGTAGCAACTAGACACAGAGGAGTTTTCTTGTGCATCGTAAGACCAGGTAGCACATCAGTGTCTATCTCTTCCTCCTTCATCCCGTCAGCTAATTTCCATTCAAATGAATAAAGAAGGTTGGCTAGTGCAAGTTCCACGATGACAACTCCCAATTCAATCCCAGGACATTTTCTTCGCCCCGCACCAAATGCCAGTAGCTTGTAATCTAGACCCTTAAAATCAACAAAACTACCAATAAACCTCTCTGGCGAGAACTCTTCTGGGTCAACCCAAGCTTCAGGATCGCGCCCAATTGCCCATGCATTAATGAAAGCTAATGTTTTTGCAGGAATTTTGTATCCTTGTATAACACAGTTGTGTGTTGTTTGCCGTAAAAGCAAAGGAGCTGGAGTGTACAATCGTAAGGTCTCTTTCACTACAGCCTTAAGATAAGGGAGATTAGATAGATAATCTTCAGTAACAAACCCATTTCTGCCAACTAATTCTCTGACTTCATGTTGGGCTTTCTTCATCACCGTTGGTTTCTTCATTAGGGTTGTCATTGCCCAAATTGTAGTAGCTGCACTTGTATCTGTTCCAGCAATGAATACATCCTGATCGAAAGGAAAAAAGAGAGTTATCAATAGTGAGCTAGAATAGATAATGCTAGAAAATGAACATTAGCTCGCAGAACAAGTCTTAGAATTACTATTTTACTTTTTCTTAATCCATGAACAAATTCAAACTAGGAAGATTAAACCGGGACTGAGTGATTAGTACAATTTAAAGAGCATAAAAATAAGCAAATCATGAATTGGAAAATCATACCAAAAGCATTGCCTTGATGTGATCCAAAGTGCAGTCAGGGCCAAATGAACCTTCGTTTTTCAATTTAAGCAACACGTCAATAAAGTCTTCTTCTCGTGTTCTTTCCTTGTTGCAATGAATATGCTCTTCAATAACTTCCTGGTAAAACAAATCCAACTTTTTGAAGATTTTATCCAGCTGCCTAAAGTTACCATTGAGTTTATCAACCCAACCCAGTAAAGGAAAATAATCTTCAACAAAAAATCTGCCCAACATTGCTTGTGTATCATTCAATAGACTATGAAATCTACTTCTTCCATGGCCATCATAATCATATATTTTACCAAAAGCGATCCTACAAATGATTGTGCTCGTGAGTCTCATAACTATCTCACTTACATTAACTTTCGAAGAATCGGAAGCAAGCTTAGAGATCCTCTTGATCATTTGATCAACCTCTTCTTCACGAATCGAGCGAAAAGACTTTACCCTGCTGGAGCTAAATAGGTTAATTGAACATATCTTGCCTAAATATCGACGATAATCGTTGAGCGGTTGGAAAGCCAAATCCTTGCCATTGTAACTCAACTTTTGCTGACCAACCTTTCGAGGTCTACATGAGAATGCTAGACCATGTATTTTGAATACCTCTTCAGCTACTCTTGCACTGGAAATCACGATTGTTGGAATGCTCCCTAGTCGTAAGGACATGATAGGACCATATTTTTTGGAGAGTTTCCATAAATAGCAATGAAGAGCCGAGTTATCGAGCTGGTGTAAGTTTCCGACAATGGGGAGTCCGGGAGGGCCAGATAGAAAAGGGTTTTCTGTAGGGTTTTTTCTAGTGTTTCTGTGTTTGAAAAGAAGGAAAAAGAAGAGAAGTAAGATCGCTAAGTATAAAACAAAGGAAGCCATTACCATCTGTTTGTGTTATTTACACACTAAGCTTTTCCCTATATATATAGAGCAATTTGGACTGACATATATGTGGGAAACAGACAACTCGGATTTGGGGCATGTGTGATTTCATCGCGCACAGCAGTCCCAACAGGTGGACGGTGAGTGGGGTATATGAGCGGACGAGATCACACGCCAAGGTGAATAGACAAAAATAACCTTAATAAAGGGCAAAAATAAAATTCGTTGAGATCGATACAGACAACCACGATTAAAGTGAAAAGGGAACGATGTACGGTGAAACCGCATAGGCCCCATATATAAGAGAAGCACTAAATCTCGTTCGGGAAAAGGTTAGACAAATTCAAGCTTCATCAGCTCCTAACTTACGTCCCTCTACTGCTCGTACGCCAAATCCTAAATACTTTAATCCCGAATTTATAAACCAAAAAACCTAAAAGAAGCTCTTACTCTTCGGGAAAAATGCGATTTGAACTGGAAGGCGGTCTTTCTGCTACTTCTCCTTCTGCATATCAAGAAGCTCGCACTTATGGGGGTATAGTTGGAGGAGTTCATGTTAATCCGTTGGCTCCAATGGCTGACTGCGATAATTTTGAAGATTATTACGATGAAGAAAATGGCTTTCAAAAGGTTAAAGGGAAACGAGGAAAATCTGGATCGAAAGCTAAATCAAAAAATCTCAAGCCTAAAAGGCCTTGGATTAATAAAAGGTAATTTGTTTGTCCTTTTATTTTTATTTATTTTATTTTATTTTTATGGTTTTTTCTCTTATTTATTCTTTTTCTATTGTGATGATTCTGGCTTAGTCCTCCATCACCTCTTTGTACCTTTTAATTTTCAATAAAATATAGGGGGCATTGCCCTTTTCGCTAAAAAAAAAAAAAAAAAAGAAAAGATGCAGCAAATCAAATCTAAAGGGCGTTAATAATTGGAAGGCCATTTATCACAAAATATATTACATATATCAAATCCTGACGGTTGTGCGTTGCAGTTATTTCCGATTTGGATGCTTAGGGTTTAGTGTTATATATTTTCTCAGGAATATATATATAACAAGAAAATACTTTATTGAATCTCCATAGTATGGGTAAAATTTAAATTTTAAGCCACAATATATTCTACTAGGAAAAAAGAAGGTATTACCACTACCACTGGCCCAAATTGAATGATAAAAAATTATGAATCAAAAATATGGATATATTTTATTTATTCGTTTTGATTTTGACACGGAGAAACAAACGTTTAAAAGACCTTTGATTTGATTTGTTATTTATTTTTATTGGTTGTGACAATGGGGAAAGCATTAAATAACTGTACACGTTTTCCTTTTTTTTTTTTTTTTTGGTACGGGAGGAAAACATGTTACAGGTTTTCTTCATCTAAAAAATGGGAACAAACATTTAGTGCTGGTGATAATGTGGGACTAGTGATTAGAAGGTCGACTTTGATTTGTATGGCCATCCTAGGAGAGGAATAATCTTAGAATCATGTAACATTTAGTGCTGGGGATAATGTGGGACTAGTGATATTAAAAGGTCGACTTTGATTTGTATGGCCATCCTAGGATAGGAATAATCTTAGAATCGTGTAACATTTAGTGCTGGGGATAATCTGGGACTAGTGATTAAAAGGTCGACTTTGATTTGTATGGCCATTCTAGGAGAGGAATAATCTTAGAATCATGTAACGTATTATACACTCAATTATATAAAAGACTAGTAAAAGTCCGTGTCCAAGGATACGTTTTTTTTTTTAAATTTAAAAAAAAAATTAAGGGCAAAATGGGAAAGGAACAACTTAGTGAGGACAAAATGGGAAATTTTTCTTATGAAACTGTTCATTGTACTGTTCACGGAGGGGTTGCCATTTATACTATAGATAATTTTACTACAAACTGGCAACATAATGTAACATAATTTTGAGTATCATTTCAAAAAAGGTAAAAAAGTTGGATGACGTTAACTTTTATTAACGGATTGAAACAACTCGTCGAATAAAATAACAATCGTCAAATAAAATATCAATCGCCAAATAAGTAACGCCCCTTTCTTCTTCATCATCATCCTCATTTCATCTAAACCCCACCAATTATCTTCCTCCCGTCGTCCCTCCGCTCCTTCCTCCTCCTCCTTACCTCTCCTCACAATCTCTGTCTCCTCCCAACTTTCTCTCTCTAAACCCCACCAATTCTCTACCTCCCGCCGTCCCTCCTTAGCCCCATTAAACACATAAACTTTAGGAATCAAACCATACCCCAATTTATGTACAGAAACAAACCTCCCAAAAGTAATCAAACCCACAAGCGAATTCCCTGGAATTTCTTGAATTGCCCTAAACAAGGCAGATTTCAAAAATCCAATTTCCTCCTCGATCAAGCAAGTATCAACGACGAAGAAGAAGACTTGGGGGACGGTGTAACTGGGTTTTTCGTTTTGAGATGATTCGTACTCGATTGTGGTGTATTGTGGGAAGAGCTCGGCGGGGAGATTGTTATCGGAGATGGAGAGGTAGTGAGGTGGGAAGTGGTTTCAGTTGAGACAGAAGGAGCAAATCCATATTTTGGTGGAGAAGTCGACAAATCCATATTTTGGTGGAGAAGTCGACGATTGAGAAAGGCACTACTAGAAATTGATGATTTACCGACTGAAATTTCCGTCGGTAAACAAAAGATTTCGTCGGTAATATTGTTTTAACGACCGACGCGATCCGTCGGATTTCGTCGGTAATATTTCGTTGGTAATACCGACGGAAATTTCCGGCGGTAATTCCGACGGACGGTCCATCGGTAAACACGAAAATATTGTCGAAAATTATCCGTCGGTAAGGGAAGCCCGCCGCCGATGACCGGCGTTATCCCTGGAGAGATTACCGACGGAATAATCTGTCGATAAATGTATCAGATATTGCCGTCGGACATTTTCGTCGGTAATTAATGTAGAATTTCCGATTGACTGATCCGTTGATAAATCTATTATCAATTTTTTAAAGAATTTACCGACGGGGTATTCCGTCGGTAAATTGCACAGAATTTTTTTAAAAAAAATACTGCATTTAAAAAACCACCTACAACCTCTTCAATCACCAAAATACCAACATTCAAATACAACTCAATTAAACATTCACTAAAAACATGAAAAATCAAATTCAACAATCATCAAATTCTCAAAACCAACATAAAAACTACTTAAATTTGATTACAAGAAGAGAAAACATAAATACTAGTGCCACGACCACCATCCACACTTATATTATGCTTCTCGTCATTCAAACTTCGAAATTGAAGTGACTGTTTATAATCACTTATAGCTTCAAAGCAAGAAGAGAAATCATAAATATCATCAGAAAATGAGGCACATACTCCGTAAAGTACTATATGATAATGAAATCACAATTTTTAGAATTGTAGATTTTTATAAAATTCATAAAATTCAAAGTGTGACAAACTTTTCGATACGGAGGGAGCTAGGGAGTACATCTACAATGTAGAAAGCGCCAAGCAATTACATGTTAACTCTAGCAAGCATCCATAAGATTCTGGTTCCTATTAAAATTCCAGCACCAACTGAGATTCAACAAAACGATTACAAGTAATCTTCGCCTGTGAAAAGCCATATGGCATCATAGTGTAAAGATTGATATAAACTTACATGTCCACTAATTGTTCCGGTTCCACGAAGATCACCGGGCCTCAAATTACAACCATTAATGGTATGGTGAGCAAGTTGTTGGGTTAGTGTCCAATACCTAGAACGAAAACAGTGTCAAAAAGAAGAAGATTTGAACTCAGCAGAATCATAAAATTGTGTAAACACTTCGTCTAATAATCATCACCCTATAGAGATAACTTTTCAGAATCGAAAGAACCGGCCCATCAGGAATGGGAAACTGAAAATTTTACAGCTGAAATCCTACTCAAGAAAGACCCATCCCTACAACACTAGCCAAAGGTACTATGTAAGTAATAATAGATACAGTTAAGCTCCTTACAAGTGATTGAAGTTACTCCTTGTGACGGCGAATGCATCTTCTTGTCCAACAGGTTTTATCCGAACCTTCATAAACAACAAAATCTCATCTAGTATCAGTGTAGTTCACAGAATTTGCTTCAAATTTGGTATAAACTTTAAAATGTTATTTTCGACAAAAATTAAGAACATCATGACGCTCTTGAAGAACACCACTGAAGAATGTTAAAGAATGAGATATACAAAACATTTCATGCATCAAATGTAGGAAGAAATGTGGAAATTGAGCTTTTAATAAATGATGAAATATAAGCTTGAAAACATATATCATAGACCAAATAGTGCTCCAATAATGGAGTAATACTTGTAAATGAATAGTATACCAGAGGTATATATAATAGACCAAACTACATGAAGAATCATAATTAAAACAAAACAAACATATGAATTTCTCTATATAGTTAACCCAATTAGCTGGGACAAGGTTCACTTTAGTAGAGTAGATGCACATAAAACATTTTATGCATACCTCCAATGAAATGTCATAGTTTTTAGATATCTTTTCTGCAAGATATGGCAATGGTTGAGGGTCCTGTAATAGCAAGATTATATTATCATGGCACCTCATTAGAAAAAAAATCGCCTTTAGTAGGAAGCATATATAATTATACGAATAGAGCTTATAACTGTAAAAGAATCTGCGCTAGCTGCTTTGGAGCATCACAAGCAAATTTTTCAAGAGCATCTAAAGTCACAATCCAAGGGGATATCAGAAAATTTACGTGAGCCAAAATAATTAACATGAGTTTGCTGCTATTGTTCAGAAATCTCATAGGAATTTCAAGTGTTGGGATTAAAGATAGCAAGGTGAGTTGCCAGTTGAAAGATGATACTCTTGGCTAGTATGCAGGATTAGCATTAAAAGAGTCCAAGTATCATGAGTTATGTAAAGCCTATCTGAGTGGAGGTCGGTTGAGAGTAACAGGAAACTCAGTGCTCCCAAAGAAATTTACTTATTTTAGACAATGTTAATGGGAGTCAAAAGTCAGACGGATACAATCACAAGCTTTACAATCTTCAAAAGTTATAAAAGCTTTTAAAGGAAACGTTTCCATATAAGCAGAGAGAGGTGAAAGGGCGTGTTTCTTTGCGGTCCTATAATTAACAAGATTGCTACATAAAAAGGACTCATGGAGGGAAAAGTTAAAGGACTCATGGAGGGAAAAGTTACATGTCCCCTAGAAAGAGAAAACAGCACATTAACAATAGATGAATATCACAACCATCTAAATATAGGAAGCAGAAGCACATTAATCAAGCGCAGCATTTTACCTTCTGTAAGTGGAGCAGGACGAAAATTAAGTCTGGATGCCTTACTCATCCATATCACCAGTAAAGGGAGCAAAGCCGTTATGTATGTACAACATTGATGAGAGGGAATGGAAATTGAAACCATCAACATGGTACTCAGTCACCCACCTGCCAAATGCCATAAGTAGCAACAACAAGTTAGAGAGCTCTTTAGAAAGAAAGCAATATAAACAACATGGTAGTTAAAATTGCAGAATAGATGTAAAACGAAATTGAAAATAAAACTGTATCATGACAGCAATTTTTTGCACAGGAAGGCTCAATACAAAAATAGTAATCAAAACAAAAGTCCAATGTTAAATATGGTTCAGTCTTACCAATTCAGATTCGAGAGAAGAAAATGCAACACGTCAAGGTCTCCGTATTTGAACATTCTCGTACCCCAGAATTTGTGATTTCCTCGTTTACCTTATCATTAAAAAAAAAGTTGGGTCAGGATTGAAGTATACAATGAACATGGACCAAAGATGTTAGTAACTTCCGGTATTCATGTCCATCACTTATCTGTTCAAAGAAAGATGTTAAAAAGAACCGAAAACCAACAGAAATGCGATACGAAACCTCCGTGCCGGAGACATTTGACATTTACCAAGTATGAAAGTAGTAGTCATTTGATCCATCAAAAAGAGATAATCCAACCATTTCATATCTTCTGAGTAGGAATGGACAATGTCCATAAAAACAAGCAGTCCTAGTCCTGCCCAATACGATAGAGGAAGTGAATACATATAAATTATAACCTATATATGAAAAGTTTATTTCTTTTTAAAAAATAATCAATATTATATTAAATATTTAATATTTTCTGAAAAATATTTTTATATTTTTTGTTAAAAAATTATGTTAAAAAATAAAATAATAAAAGTCAATAAGGAATGGAGATCACTAAATAGTGAATTTACTAACTGACATACAAAATCAGGCAATTTAACCGTATTTTGAATAGATTAGAATCGAACGAATGAAAAATACCTGGAGCCGGTCGCGAATCGATCTGTAGAGAACGGTAGCAGACGAATTGCGATTAATTTCACAGGCGAGTTGAGGAGAATGAAATCGAGGCGAGTTGAGGAGAATGAAATCGAAAGGATATTGTGCATGGAGAAGGGTTTTGAAAGTTTCGTGTAGCTAGGAAACTTGGATCACGCAATAGGCAAAGGATGTGAGTACAGATGTGTCTCACAACTGTCCACACATCCACAGATAATGCAGCGGAATAAAACAATTAAATGTAAATAAAATGCAATAACTCAAGAGTTATATACGCCATCGATCCGTGTGATCAGCAAACTAGGCTTACGCCCAAAAACCTTTCACTATAAAAACTTTTGTTTCTTACAAAAACAAATAAGTGAAAAAAACTAAAATATGAAAATACTAAACAAGTTCTAATCACCTTCTATGATATGAACAACTCCCCTTTCCCAAGTAGGACTTATTCAATCAGAAGTAAAACAAGAGAACTTTATAAAAACCTAGATGTGAGTTACGGATGTAAGCTCACAACCTAAACACAACTCAATCGAATGCTATGAAGTAAGTGTATTTTTCTCTCTAAAAAACGTAGTCTCTCTTTGTGCTGAATGCCTTGTATTTATAGTGCACCATTGAGAAGATCTTCATGCAATCGACCTCTTCCTTTGTGAGAATCCTTTTTCTATATGAAAACATAAAACACACTCACAAGGAAATCAAATATTAGTAGGTTAGTCCTAATATAAAACTATGTACATAAATAAAATATATTTACCATATTTACAATTCCTAGTCAAAGTAATATACTTATAAATCTCCATGAAAGATCCAAAATCTTCTTACCATAATAGAAGACAAATTAAATAAGGAAACATAAATATGTTCCCCAAAAACACACGGTTTCAATCTCCCCCTATTTTGGACTTTCTGGTCAAAACCAAAGATTTATAACAAACATAATTTATGACCACAGAATATAGAAAAAAACATAACTCCCCCTGAATGGATGTGTGTCCAGATGTGTATACACATCCACACATAAAAACTGCAAAACAAGTATTAGAACAGAATACCAGCAGTTCATTGAGCAAAAGAAAAAACCATTCAGCCATGTCCTAATTAAAGCTATTACAAACCATTGTTTTAAAAACTAAAAACTAAAGCAGAAAATTAAAAATTGTCTTTAACAACCATCATAGCAAAACAACCAAAAAACTTTTCTCCCCCTAAATCACAGATCAAAATGTCTCCACTTAAAACCAGCCATAGCTTTAGCAGCAGCAGCATTAACAGCAGCATCCCAGACTTCACTTCCAGCAGCAGCAGTATTAGAACTAGATTCTCCCCCTTTTTGACAAGAAAGTTTAGCATGCCATCTAAAGAGATTATCCCTAAGAGCTTTCAGATTGTTGGCATGGGCAATGGAGGCTTGAGCTTGAGCTTCTGCAGCTACAATTGCAGCATCTAAGTCCTTCATCTGAGCAACAAAATTCTCTTCAGATGTGACACCAGATGTGTCCACATCTTCCATACCAATCTCAGGAACTGTACCCAAAGGAAGATCCACATGTCTTTGCTTAGGATCAAGCAAGGTCTTAGATTCCTTAAACAGGGCAAAATTGTCAACAATTTCTTCTCCTTTTTCAGGCTTAACACCATTGGCAATGAGGATTTGGGAAATCAAGGAAGGATAGGGTAAAGACCATTTCTTTGATGGAGACTCTCCATAATCACAAATCTTTCTAAAGATAAAGTCACCAAAATTAATATACTTCTTAATTCCCAATCTGTAAAGAAGCAAGGCTTGCACCCTAGTAACTGAGGTTTTGTTATTGGAGGGGCAAAGATTGGCAACAAGGATGGAGTGAAGAAAACAATAAAGGGAAGATAAAGATCCACTCCCTAAATCCTTAGGCTTCACAGGCCAAGAGGATACTTTGCCATGTGTAATGGCAGACACAAGTTCATCATCCTCAATAGAAACCAATTCATCCAAAAAATCATTCAACCCAAGCAAATCATTGATCACAGAAGGGGTAAAAGGGACAAACACTCCTCTAACATAGACAGTGGGAGGAGAAGAGTAGTTTTTATCTAATCCCTTAGGCAAATTAGCATAAAACTCATAAATCATTTTAGGATAGAAGGGAAGGGGATGATCAACAGTTAAGAATAATCCTCTTTCCTCAAAGAATTTGTCCATCCCAAGCTTAGCAAAAGATTCCCTATCCCTTTTCATCTCTATAACAAAGGCTTTGGAAGAAATTAAGGCAAACCTATCAGATGCCTTTTTGGTTAAAATTTTTTTGGAAAAGGGTTTAGGGGAAGAGATAACAGAAACAGTAGATGACATACCCTGTTCAGCTTTCTTTCGAGTAGATGTGCGTCTAGATGTGGGCACATCCTTAGACACATCCTTCACAGGGAATGGAACATTGATAGGTTCAATCTCAGTGTCATCAGCATCAGAGGAGTCTAACTCTTGGTCCTCTTTTTCTTGATCAAGCTCATCTCTTCCTAGCTTGTAGTTCTCATCCGAGGCAGTATCATCACTATCTGCACTTGAACTAGATTCATCTTCAATTGGCTCTAAATCAGTCTCAGCCACCTTTTTCTTTCCCCTCAAATCCATTAGGATATTAGCTAAGGGTACTTCATCATCAAAAGAGATAATGTCCTCAACAGGACTAACAACTACAGGAGCAGAGGAATCTATAACAGGGGCAGACACATTATCCATAGGAGGTGGAACCTCAACACAAGGGGTGGTAACTGGGATAATGGGATCAGTTGATAATGAGGGAGAGGGTGATGACACAAAGGGATCAACAGACACTGCATGGGGAACAGTCTCAATAGAGATAAAAGGTTCAACATGGGGAGTAGGATCAATAGATTCAACAGGGGGAACATCCTCAGAAGGCTGAACAACAGAGACAGGATCAATAACAGAGGTAGGAGGAATAGATGATTTAGCCCTAGACCTAACAAGAGGAATTATTACCTCTTCTTCTTCTTCTTCTTCTAGAACAATGGCTGATGAGGGTTTCCCGCCAGGTTTCTTTAGATTCTTGGCTTTGTCGGTCCTCGACGGCTTGCGAACCCTACCGGAGCGACGAAGAGCACGATGAGGCACCGGGCGTTCAAGAGGCTTTGGGGCTTTGACTTGAGACAGCTTCCTCTTCTTAGTTGAAGATGGTTCTTCAGCGATGGCGACAGGAGCGACATCCGATGGTGGTATCACCGGAGAGGATGGAGCTTTAGGGTTTTCGGAGGAAGGAACCAATGTGGGGGATTTTGGAGCACTGGCTTCCATTGAAGGATCAGATGAAGGTGATGGAGATGAGAATTCAGCAAGAAACTTTGAAATTACAGGGTTTAAGAGAACTGAATCCTCACCTTTAGCTATTGAAATTGGGGCAATATCAAGAATGTCTTTTTCTTGAATGTTTGAATGCTCGGCCATTTAACAGAGGAATTTGGGTTGGTTGAACAGTGCAAAGGGAAATTAATGCTATGGTTTGAGATTGTGTGCAAAGAGAAGGAAGAACAAAGGGTTTTGTCAAGGTTTATGGGGGATGGGACGGATGTGAGGTATAATAAATACTCACAGCTCCCCCTTTCCAAATAGAATTAGGAATCCTTCTTCAAAAAGGTTTAACATACTACAAAATCCTTAGGAGTCCTCCAACGGCTAGAAACCTTTGAGGTTACTACACACAAGCACCTTCCAAGAAAATAAGGGATTAAAATAAATCAAGATTTTGTAAGATTTTTATGAAAACAAAACTTACTTCGGCATATCTTTATTTAAAACAGAATCCCAAAAGGATTTTCCAACCTTTTCAAACAAGGATTGATACACACCTTTTTCTTTCATAAAAAATATTGGAGATCAAAAACCTATATAATCAAAGAATGAACTAGGAAAGAAAATTAATTATCTAGCATATTTACAAAGCTCCTATATGTCCTAAAAATGCAATATGCCTAGCATGATGCAAACACACAGGTGAAGGAAATATTCTCAGCTTATTGATGTGGCATAGGATGTGAGTCACAAATGGGACACATTTAGATCACAAAAAGTCAATGAGCAATAATCCAATCTGCACAGCCTCTAGGATGCATCCACCAATTTTTTTGATGTGGATTTTTGCAATGTGAGTAGCTTTCACTTTACTTGATCCCAAAGATAGCCCTTTTTCCCAATGATCTTATCAAGTTTGACTTCAAGTTTTCTTATGAAATTCACTTGATCACAATGGTATGGCTTCATACTAAGGGTGAAGCAGCTGTTTCTCACACATTTTTTTTCTTTTAGCACCCACTGTGAGATACCTAGGAAGGTTATATCAAGTTACCAAAAGGTAACATGATCAGGAAGTGCTCACAATTAAGTGATCAAAAAATAATGTCTAGATGGAGACTCACAAGTGACCACACTGAGAAATTTCGTGCTAATGCATGATATTTTTGGATTTTTCTTTTTATGAGTTTTTTTTTTTTTTTTTTGGTTAAACTAATTTACAGATGTGTTAGAGGATGTGAGACACATCTGGTCTCACAACCTTAGATATCACACAAGCCAAGAGACTTCCTCAAGGAGGAAAATCTCTCCAAATCTAATGCCTTTGTAAATATATCAGCCAATTGATTTTCAGTCCCAACAAATTCCAGACACACAGTTTTTTGCTCTACAAGATCTCTAATGAAATGATGTCTAATATCAATGTGCTTTGTTCTAGAATGTTGGACAGGATTTTTAGATATGTCCAAGGCACTTTTGTTATCACAAAAAGCAGTCAAAACTTTGCTATTCAATCCATAATCTTTTAACATTTGATTCATCCAAAGTAATTGTGTGCAGCAACTCCCAAGGGCAACATATTCAGCCTCAGCAGTGGATAAAGACACACAATTTTGCTTCCTACTATACCAAGACACAAGGTTATTACCTAGGTAGAAACATCCACCAGTGGTACTCTTTCTATCATCACTATTTCCAGCCCAATCAGAATCAGTGTACCCAACCAAATTGGTATTTGTTTCTTTAGAGTAATGTAGACCTAGGTTCACAGTCCCACTCACATACCTAATGATTCTTTTCAAGGCTTTAAGATGGGACACTTTAGGGTTGGCTTGGTATCTTGCACAGAGACATACACTGAACATAATGTCAGGTCTACTTGCAGTGAGGTAAAGCAGACTTCCTATCATGCTTCTATAAAGGGTTTGATCAACACTCTCACCATCAGAATCATGACTTAGCTTTTGGGAAGATCCCATTGGGGTTCTTTGATGTGAAGAGTGTTCAAGCTCAAACTTTTTCACAAGATTCTTGGCATACTTAGACTGTGAAATGAACATGCCATCTTTGAATTGCTTAATCTGTAAGCCTAAGAAAAAGTTCAACTCACCTACCATACTCATCTCAAATGTGGAAGTCATGCTATCCACAAATTCAGCTAGCATTGGATCAGAATTTGATCCAAACACAATGTCATCTACATAGATTTGTGCCACAAGAATCTCCTTCTTATTTCTCCTCACAAACAAGGTTTTGTCAACCTCACCTCTCTTGAATCCTAGTTGAAGCAAATGGTCAGTCAACCTACCATACCAAGCTCTAGGGGCTTGCTTTAGCCCATACAGAGCTTTCTTCAGTTTATACACATGATTAGGATATTTGGAGTCCACAAAGCCTTTAGGTTGTTCAACATAGGCTTCCTCATTTAATATCCCATTTAGAAAAGCACTCTTAACATCCATTTGATGAAGAGTAATCTTGAGGTAACAAGCAATGGCTAACAAAAGCCTAATGGACTCAATTCTTGCAACAGGAGCAAATGTCTCTTCAAAGTCAATTTCCTCAATTTGAGTATAACCTTAAGCAACTAACCTAGCTTTATTTCTAGTTATCACACCTTGCTCATCAGTTTTGTTCTTAAAAATCCATTTGGTTCCTATGACATTACCATGTGAGGGTCTAGGAACAAGAGTCCATACCTCATTCTTTTCAAATTGAATTAATTCATCTTGCATAGCCATAATCCGCCAAGATCTTTCAATGCTTCAGTAACATTCTTAGGTTCAATTTTAGAAACAAAACAACAGAAGCTTACCTGGGAGTATGCTGAGGAGCAACTCCATAAACCAGCCATCTTTCTATAATCAACTTTGTCCTTTTGTCTAGTTCTCACTTGAGCATGCACATCTCCCACAACTTGTGAAGTGGGGTGGTTTTTCTGGATTTTTGAAGGGATATCCTTTGACCTATCCATACACCCATTCACATTACCTTCTGGAGCATCATCCCGATCGAATCGTAGGAACTGTCCTCGATTACAGGAGTTTGAGTGGATGTGGGTGCAGATGTGGGTTCAGATGTGGAGGCGAGATGTGTCCACATCCTTGGTTACATCCTTATCGGGTTCAACATTTTTATCAAGACTAGAAGCTTCTTTTGATTTTTCAAAGACTGTTTCTTCATCCTTCCACCAAAGAAGCAACCCGAAACATCATCCTCGCAGTCTTGAGGTTAAGATCAAGTGAGTCATCAAATTTAACATTAGCGAGATTCCATAATGGTCTTAGTTTTGAGATTGAAAACTCGTAAGCTCTACTGTTTGTGGAATAGCCCATGAAAATTGCTTTGTCACTCTTTGAATCAAACTTGGACAGGTATTCTCTATCATTGAGAATATAACAAACACAACCAAACACATGAAAATATTTTACGGTTGGTTTCTTTCCAAGGAGGATTTGATATGGGGTGACAAAGTGCTACCAATCCTTAGGAACACCCTATTGCCAATATGGCAAGTAGTGTTTAAAGCTTCGCCCAAAATTTTTTGGACAAGTTCTTTGAACTTAGCATGACCCTAGCCATTTCTTGCAAGGTTCTATTCTTTCTTTCAGCAATTCCATTTTTTGTGGGGTGATTGGTGCGTAAAACTCATGAGTGATTCCCTTAGAATTGCAAAAATTGGTGAACATTTGATTCTCATATTCAAGTGCCATGGTCGACCTAATCCTTACAGTCTTAAGACCATAAAGATTTCTAACTCTTTTGTACCAATTCTTGAATTCTCCAATTGTTTCGACTTTTCTCTTAAGAACATTACCCAAGTGTACCTAGAATAATCATCAACACACACAAAGGCATACTTTTTCCTACCAAAGCTTTCTACTTCAATAGGTCCCATTAAATCGGTGTGAATCATCTCCAAACATCTAGTTGTGGAGCATTGTTGGACCTTTTTATGTGATGCTTTTGTTTGTTTTCCTTTTGACATGAACCACAGGACATCGTGGTTCTTGAAGTTCAGTTTAGGGAGGTCTTTAATGGCTTCAAACCTTTGAAGTTCTTCCAGTTCTACCTAGCATGCCCTAATTTTTGGTGCCACGATTGACATCATTGGCTTTTGAGCTTAGGCAAGAAAGATTGTCACCAAATTGGTAACAATTGTCGTCACAGATCTAGGACCGGTAAACACACATTTATTATCCTTATCAAACACTTCACACAAATGCTTATCAAACTTCACAAATAGGTCATCATCACACAGCTTGGTCGATGCTTATTAGGTTGGCTTTCAAGCCTTCCACATGGTACACATTGTGCAATTTTGGGAGACCCTTAACATCCAGGGTTCCTTTCCCAACAATCTTTCCTTGAGCACCTCCACCAAAATTTACTTTCCCTCCATTTATTACTTCATAGTCAAGAAGGACTGCTTGGTTTCCGGTCATGTGCCTAGAGCACCCACTATCAAAATACCAAGAGCCGAGACAGTACTCTTGAGGGAAGAGTAGACAACATTGCAGGTGGTAATTGGTTTGGCTACCCACTGTTTAATGCTTTTCTTTTTGGGTTGCAGAGGCCTCGGATTGACTGGATGTGTGTTAGGATGTGCATACATCTTCTCACACATCCGAGGCCGTTTGAAATTACAGATTTTTTATCGGCCTTGAGTTTGTAATGAAGGGCCTAATGTGACCAGGAGCTAGGCAAGAATGGCAAATGTAATGCCTCTTCCTTGGTCTCTTCTCACTCGAATGACTTTTTCTTTAAAAGCTTGTTTTTTCATATTTTTAGAGGTAGAAGCCTCACATCCCTCCTTTACAAAATTATTTTCAAAACCTATACCAATTTTGTCACGTTGACCCATAGAAAAAGCTTCTTCCATTTTCATTTTACTTTTGTTTAACTTAGTAAAAGTATTATCGCCTTTTTCACATTCATTCTTGAATTTTTCAAGGTCAACTTCTCTTTTGGTCACAAGGACTTCTAGTCTTGCAATGGTATCCTTTTGAGCATCATTTTCTTTTGAAAGTACAGCTTTTTCATCTTCACAAGCCAATTTATCGACAGAGATTTGTTTACTTTAACAAGTACCTCAATTTTGTCCAATCTTTTCATCCAATACGTATGAAGCTCCTTGTATGTGGCAAAGAGTTCCTCATAGGGAATGTCTCTTTCTTCATCTTCATCATCTCGAATCTCCTTTTACAGAGAAACGGTCAGCCTCCGGGTCAGATGTGACACCGATGTGTACACAACCGAGCCCACATCCAAGGGATTTTCAGGAGTATATTCTTCTATATCCGCAGTAAAAGCATTAAACACGTAATGGCAATTTAAGACAGACATGTTAGCCACTTCTTCTTCCTCATCCTCACTGTCACTAAGGGTAGCAGTTAAGCTCATTCCCTTCTTTTTAAGTGTATTAGCACACTCATTGGCATAATGACCAAATCCACGACATGCCCTACATTGGACAGATTCAGATGATTTATTTTCAAAACTTGGTTTCTTGAATCCGAGTGTCGGTGCTAGGTTTTGGCTTTTCGGCAGATCGAAGTAGGTCTATTGGGGAATTTGCTTATCCTTCTATTTTTCAGTATAGAACTGAATTTCTTTGAAATAAAAGCTACATCCTCATCTTCAAGATTAGACTTGTCAATCTCAGAGGATAATTCCACAAGCTCTTTTGGTAGAGCAGCAGCACTTTTAAGGGCAAGACTGTGTGTTTTGTTCTTCTTCTGAGCCTCAAGGTTAAGCTCAAACACAGTCAAGATTCCTATGATAGTGTCAAGACCTACAGTGTTTGTGTCCTTTGTTTCTTCAATCACAGCTACTTTAATGTTAAACCTCTCAGGCAAGGTCCTTAGAATCTTACTAACAAGTCTTGCATTGGAGATAGATTCTCCTAGACTTGTGCATTCATTTGAAATCTCATGAATCTTAGCAGCATATGACACAATATCCTCAGTTTCTTCCATTCGAAGTAACTCAAACTTATCCATTAAAATTCTAAGCCTGGTAGCCTTCACACTTGGTGCTCCCTCACATTGAGTTTGCAAAATATCCCAAGCAGTTTTGGCTATACTCTCATTTGTTATAAGCTTGTACATATTCCCAGAAACATGGCTGGAAATAGCACCCATGGCTTTTGAATTGTAATTAGCAGCTTGTATTTCATCAAGAGTCCATTGTTCTTCAGGTTTTCTTTCAAAAAAGGACTCACCAACACCAGAAGATGGCTTTTTCTCCACAGTAGGAGGTTGCCATGCAACAAGAATGCACATCCAAGCTCTTTCATCAATACTTTTGATGTAATTTCGCATCTTAGACTTCCAAAGAGAATAATTTGTGCCATCCAAGACAGGAGGCCTATTTTGGTGATTTTGGCATTCCATAATGACTACACTTTCTGGATCAACACTCAGTAATATTTCGAGAGTTGGCTCTGATACCAATTGAAAGTTTCGTGTAGCTAGGAAACTTGGATCACGCAATAGGCAAAGGATGTGAGTACAGATGTGTCTCACAACTGTCCACACATCCACAGATAATGCAGCGGAATAAAACAATTAAATGTAAATAAAATGCAATAACTCAAGAGTTATATACGCTTACTGATCTGTGTGATCAGCAAACTAGGCTTACGCCCAAAAACCTTTCACTATAAAAACTTTTGTTTCTTACAAAAACAAATAAGTGAAAAAAACTAAAATATGAAAATACTAAACAAGTTCTAATCACCTTCTATGATATGAACAACTCCCCTTTCCCAAGTAGGACTTATTCAATCAGAAGTAAAACAAGAGAACTTTATAAAAACCTAGATGTGAGTTACGGATGTAAGCTCACAACCTAAACACAACTCAATCGAATGCTATGAAGTAAGTGTATTTTTCTCTCTAAAAAACGTAGTCTCTCTTTGTGCTGAATGCCTTGTATTTATAGTGCACCATTGAGAAGATCTTCATGCAATCGACCTCTTCCTTTGTGAGAATCCTTTTTCTATATGAAAACATAAAACACACTCACAAGGAAATCAAATATTAGTAGGTTAGTCCTAATATAAAACTATGTACATAAATAAAATATATTTACCATATTTACAATTCCTAGTCAAAGTAATATACTTATAAATCTCCATGAAAGATCCAAAATCTTCTTACCATAATAGAAGACAAATTAAATAAGGAAACATAAATATGTTCCCCAAAAACACACGGTTTCAGGTTTCACAGGAGGAGAGAGAGAGAGAGAGAGAGAAGGGATAAGCGATTAGGTTTAAGAGTGAGGTACGGCGAGAGGCCGGTTTAATTTATACATCGAATTACCGACGGAATTTCGACAGAATAAAATGAAAATTTAAAATAGAAATTCCCGGCAAGTGCAAACTAAAAATCCATCGGTATTCGTTGTTATTCCGTCGGTATTAATCCATCAGTATTCGTTGTTATTCCGTCGGTAATACCGACGGAGCGTGTCTGTCGGTAAAATTTCGTCGGTAAACAGCCACTTTCTAGTAGTGAGGGTTGAGGACAGATCGACAGTTGCGGCAACGGAAAGGGGAGTAAGGGAGGGTAGGGGTGGTGGTGGGGAGGGGTTTGATTGAGGTGTAGATGGCGGATATTGGGATTACGCATTGAGCGGTGGCTTGTTTTGTGCCTAGGGTGTAGATCTAGATCTGAAGCGAGAGAGAGAGAGAGAGATAGAGAGCAGAAACGGAGGGGGGAATGATGAAGACGCCGGATGGTTGAAGGTGAACATGTCACCGCTGGGGAGTAAGGGAAGGATAAGGAAAAAGACTATTAAATCCATTAAATAGACTCACAACCACTGTTAAATGTATTTAACGGGTGTTAGTTTTTTTCTTATATCGTTGAAATTTTTGTTATCTTTTTAACGCCGTTAGGGTACGTTCCATTATATGAAATGAGATGGAAAAGTACGTTATGATGTCAAACCGTAGTATGTTCCATTAATTGTAAAAAATCGTATAGAACGTTACCCCAATTTTTCGTTTACCCGTTTAGGAGATAGCATATCAATTATTGCTACAAAGTTTGTGCACGAAGTGTCGACATATACATATGTTTAAGCCATCTTCTACAGAGATTTTCATTATTATGACCTTTTTCTTAGCACTAATTTGATTTTTATTTGTAAATAACATTGATACAAAATGAGAGTTGGATTTCTCCCCTAAGTGTCCGCTATAGAGTTTCAGTTAAATAGGCAATTTTCAGAACATATATTATAATAATTTGTGGGTAAATTCCGTTTTCATCCATGATATTTTCAAAGATATTTCACTTTTACTATTGTATTATTTTTCTTTAATAAAAATCATTGTACTTTAGAAAACATATCATTTTACCCCCAAATCAGTCACTATATCCGTGATTCAATCCGGAATTTTGAAATTAAAATTCCCAGGTGCCGAACCAGGGGGAGACGGACTGCAGTGGCCGTGACATGGGCCGGCCGTCCGAAGGGGCACTTGGAGCTGAGGAGAAGGAGGACATGTGAAAGAGTATGAAAATTCTCTTAGATATTTCTGAATATCTTTGTGATTCTAATATTTATTTTGAGTGCGTCTGCTGAGAAACGCGTTTCTCCATAACTATGGAGAAACGTGTTTTTCATAGCCAGAAGCTTTACATTTGATAACCAGAAAAAAAAAACCCAAGGCCAAGACCAAAAGCTTCTGGATATCCAGAAGCTTTGCATTTGATAGCGAAGCTTTGCGTTGATATCCGAAGCTTTGTATTTGATAGCGAAGGATGTGAAATGTATATCCGTAAACCGTTAGGTGCATATCCGTAAAAACCTAGGTGCATATCCGAAATGTGTTAGGGCATATCCAGAATTGCTATTGAAGGTTTTCGGATATCGAAACCTTCAAATGTATATCCAGAAACATTTTGAAGGTTTCTGGATATTCATTTGAAGGTTTCTGGATATCACTTTCATAGGTTTCTGGCTATCTAGCTCATTGTCGCGCGACATGTCGGGACCCGTTTCTCCATAACTTATGGAGAAACACGTTTCTCCCTAGATTTTGTGATTTATTTTAGTGTATACTAAGGACATAAATAGATTAGGAATAATTGTTTATATGGACTAACAACTAACGGTTTATATTTAGTTAGTGTTTTGTATTTTAGGAAAAGTCTCAAGAAAGGAAAGCTCTTAGAGATAAGGAAAGAAGATTTGATTTTCGGATTGCAAGGAGATGATTGATTCCTTGTCAAACAAGAAGTCAACCGCTTATAAAAAGGAGACTACGTCTTCTTCTTTTACAAAGATTTTTTGAGAGTTTGCACCGAGTATCTTGAGCGAGAAATCCTTGAGAGTTTTGTGTTTGTATCTTGAAAAACAGAGATTGTTTCTTCAAGGTTGTTTCATATTTGTGTAGTTCTTAGATTAGAACTCATTTTGTCTTTCGTAGTTTGCTTACTTTTCATTGTATTGGTTTTTTATACAACTTGTTCTTTAAACAAGGTTGTAGTTTATGAAAAGTTTTCCAGCAAGAAGTTTCTTGCAGAAGTTTTAATTCCACTACATTTATATTTTGCTTCTTAAGTTATTTTCTGGAAATAATCTGTTAAGTAAGTTGTGCTGACACTTGTGTGCACAACTGTACACACAAGTCTGTGCACAACTGGTTACAGTCCTAGCTACAAGTCTTTCCATTGGTATCAGAGCCTTCTCTCGACTCAACTGAGATCGATCCTTGAAAGTAGCCACAATGGATTGGCACCATCACCATAGCCATAATAAACTGCCTACTCTAAATGGTTCAAACTATACCATTTGGAAGGCAAAAATGATTATGCATATTAAGTATATTGATCATCGTGCTTTGGGTTAGTCTTGTGAATGGCTACACTCCTCCTGTGATTGAACTTACCCCAGCCACATCTGATGGCAAAAAAGAGAGAAATTATGGGCCTAAACCCATTGAAACTTAGACACTTGAGAAATTGCACTTGCAAGCTATAATGCCAAGGCTATGGGAGAAATCTCTGACCATGTGGATCCTCATTTGTATAGTTTATTCTCTACTCAAACTGTTGCCAAAACTGCCTGGGACATTCTTTAACTTCATTGTGAAGGACCAACTATTGTTAGAAAAACCAAACTAAGAACTTTAATGACAAAGTTTGAAACTTTAAGGATGGGAGAAAGTGAAACCATAAAAGAGTACTCTGCCAAAATTTTGGACATTTCAAATGAGTCTTTTTCTCTGGGTGAATCAATATCCAATGCAAGATTCGTAAGTAATGTACTAAGAACTCTCCCAGAAAAGTTTAATATGAAAATCTCTGTGATTGAAGAAACTCAGGATGTCCAAACTGTTGGACTTGATACTATCCTGGGTATTTTAACTAATTTTGAGTTGAATCTTGGGTACAAGAGGTGAGCAGAGCAAACTCAATTGCTCTTGCGAGTGCTCTTAAAGGTATCTCAGGATCTTGTGCAACTATCCAAAGATATTGATGAATCTAACTTAGGAGATGATGAGTGTGCTTTGATTACTCAAAAATTCAATAGCATGTTGAAAAATAAACGGTTTTCTAAGTTTCCAAATTCAGCCCACTCTACTCCGTCCACGGTTGATTCATCAAAGAAGGAAATTGTTTCTAAAAGGCCTACATTTGAAGAAAAAAAACCCATTGACTCAATTCAATGTAGAGCTTGCAAAGGATTCGGACATTACGCTAATGAGTGTGCAAACACACTTAAAAAGATATATGAAGGGCTGCTAGGCAAGTCATAAGATGAGGAAAGCTTTTTTGTTGATTTTTGGAGTTGATTTGTGTCACTTTTTTCAGGTTGGAGGGTAGACAAAGATATATGAAGGGCTGCTAGGCAAGTCATAAAGTGTTAAAGTTCAAGCCAAGAGCAACCCAACAAATGTTGGCCTCATTCATAGAAGGACAACCTCTACAAAAATCATGAAGATTATTCGTATAATTGTCATTGCATTTGGGCAAAAGAATGGCAAATTTGATTGTTTAGTTCAAAACTTTATAGCAATTGAGACGGATTGATAAATATTTTGTTATTTTGGTTTGATCTAATTAATTTTGTGTTTGCTAAGTTGGTTTTAGTAGGTTGTTAAATATTTTGTTAGGAAAATATAACGGAAATTCGAAAAGGCTTTCTTTAAGAAAATAACTGAAAATAATAAAAACCGGGAAAAGAAATGAAAACCAGAAAAACTGAATTAAACCGGGAATGCAGAGAGTCGAGGCTTGTGTTAGACACAATCTCCGTAAGAAGTAATTGCCCCGCACTGGTGCTAACGGTAATTGACAATCTTCTCGTAAGATGCAACGACTTTAACTGTCGTTAATAGGAGCACTCCAAATTAACGACTTCGGCGAACAAATCTAAGTATTTGGAACTTCTGGACTTGAAGGAAATTTATGCTTCAAGATGCTTTTGATCTAACTTGCTAATGATTGATTGTTGACTGAATGAATGAATTGTCAAACTTGGCGGGGGGTATTTATAGTTAGTGAAGAGTTGGGGTGCCCTTTGGGAATAAACATAATTGGAACCTGGTGGATTCTGGACCGTCAGATCAGATTCTGGTGAAGGGCTCAGATCTGCTGGATCGGACCCGCCAATTCCCAAGGGGCACGGGTCGTGCCTTTCTCCATCTGGGTCTGACCCATGACTCCCTGAACGGACACGGACCAGGTTCTGCGAACCTGATCTGCCAGACCTTCCAACTGGGCCAAGCCCAAACCAAGCAGCCCATCGGACTGACCCACGATCAACCGAACCGAGTCGCCCCCTTACTGGACCACCCTAGAGTCGAACCAAGCCCAATCCGAAACATCTTTTGTCAAAAGATTTAAGGCTCCAATAGCTCCTAGCGACGATGCGAAGTGCAAAGTGCGCCTCTAAAGCACCCAATGCGGGCTTCGCGTGCTTCGTGGGTGTGGTCCAAATTGAGCTAGTATAAAACTGGCACAATTTAGGCTACTCCTTGCATGGTTGGCCCAATGGTCTACCTAGGTTGGCCCAAGGAGGAACAACTTGATGCCTCCTCCTTATTTTCATCTACTTATAAACTTGCTTTACTTTTCATCTCTAAGCAATGTGGGATAACTCTTTCATATCCCATAAACTCTTCATTTTCCCATTTCAAGTTACAATCTTTAGCCATTAATTTCTCATTCACCCGGAAATGGTTTTGAGTAAATAAATGCATTTTTTTAATCTACAACAAATGTAGATTATAATTTTATAACTTATTTCATTTAACAATAAATGAAACCCATTTGAAAATTTGGTCAAAACTTGGTCAAACCTAGTTTATAAACCCATTTCCAACAATCCCCCACATGAATGACAATTAATGCATGTATGCAGATTCGTCCAAAAGTTCCGGCGAACTACTATTGCATCGGGATAGGTAGCTTATGGCCTTGAACCTTCCCTAGTGAAATACTATCGGATATACTAGCCATTCAGTAGCGCGATGCTTTGAACTGGTGACTGTATAGTGTATACCAAGACAATAGTACTCACACAATAATAGCTCTAACACTATTTGTTCTCACGTTGTGTCCATTTCGGTCCTGGACCGTATCTCATTCATAAGTGTTCCAATGTAGAAGCGGCCTTATTACTTCTCACTTATATATGTGATTCATACTATAAAGAGTATCCTGCTATACTCCACCCGTAGGTATATGAATCATTAAAAGTTTTCTCAACTTATCCTCACCACTGCTGCAGGTGCACACACTTGGATGTTCTGGGAATGAGTATGAAACAGGTTCCAAGTGTTTCTACTGAACATCATAACTTAGTTTTCTCATTGAACCAAGGGCCTGGGATCTCCATTTTTCAAGGTTGAGTGTCCACTATGAGTTCTTTTGTTGTGGGTTTTAAACCCATTCCCCTTAACAGTTTATACAGCTGATCTTTATTTATACCTTTCATAAACGGATCCGCTATGTTATCATTTGACTTTACATAGTCAATTGTGATAACACCATTTTTTATCAACTGTCTAATGGTATTATGTCTACGACGAATATGTCTAGACTTACCATTATACATACTGCTCTGTGCCCTTCCTATTGCTGATTGACTATCACAATGTATCATAACAGCAGGCATGGGCTTACTCCAATAAGGAATATCCTCCAAGAAGTTCTTAAGCCATTCTGCTTCTTCTCCAGCTTTATCTAAAGCTATAAACTCAGATTCCATCGTGGATCTAGCTATACACGTTTGTTTGGAGAATTTCCATGACACCGCTCCTCCACCAATTGTGAATACATATCCACTTGTGGATTTAGAGTCTTTTGTGTCTGATATCCAATTAGCATCACAGTATCCTTCTAATACTGCTGGATATCTCTTATAAAGTATCCCATGATTCATAGTATACTTTAAATATCTCAATACCCTTAATAGGGCCTTCCAGTGATCCGCATTGGGATTACTAGTGAACCTACTTAGTTTGCTCACTGAATATGTGGTAGGCTTTGTCACAACACCTACAAATTACTACAAGGACTCCTAATAATGTAGATAGTGAAAGTCCAGGATCGATCTCAGGGAACAGTATTGCAAACGATCAAGTCACACACGAAAAAGGGGGGATTTTTGTTTGTTGAATGATTAAAATCCTAAAAAGGGAATTAAAATCTAAGTTATAAATAATAATGTAAAAGAACACTTTGGACATGCAAAATTATCCCCGTCTATCAGTCAATATCACCGGAATGATTCTTTCGTATTTTCCCCTAATTACTTGATCACGAGATATAAAATCTCTATCTCTTCTTGATAGTAGTTAATAGCGGCGACACGCTTAACTAAAAACCCTAATTAATAAATAAAACCTAGCCGACACGATCAAGGTTCTAAATATAAATTGATGAAATTCTAAGAGATGAAGATCAAGGAATTAATTTATTATTGTTTCAAATAGATTTAAAGCCAATTTTACTTTAATTACAATCCAAGATGACACATTCAAGAATCGCAAAGATGCTACAATGATAACCCTAGTCTGACACGATAAAAGGGAGATCTAGCAATAATCAATTAGAAGGATCAAGAGATTGATCAATTTCTCAAAACCCTAGTAATTGAATGGAATCAAGCACAAGCAAAATTGTAATTAGGGAAGAATAATCAAAAGAAATCAAACCTCAATTGATAATCAAGACGGTTCAAAAGTCACAAATCCAAAGCAATGGAGAATTAGCCTTCCATGGAGATTCAAAAGCTTCAATATTCTTTTCAAAAGCTAAGGGGAAGAAAAGATAACCTAAAATACTGATAGGAGTTAGTATTTATACCTCCCCCCTAAAACCTAGCTAAAAAGCAAAAGAAAATACATTAAAAATAAATAAAACTGCAAAAATACGCCAAGTCAGCCCGTCAGGGCACGACTCGTCCTCCCAGGCACGAGTCGTCCCTTAGCCTTTCTTCAGTGGGCACGAGTCGTGCTGTAGGGGACGACTCGTCCCTGGTTACACCCCTTCCTGATTCCAGCGTCCCCCCTATGGGGAATAGTTAGACCAAATGGGGACGACTCGTCCCCTGGACCAAAAGCACTGATTTCTTCACATTTTCTCTCGAATCTTTGGCTCGCTTCCGAACTTCCTTGACTTGACTTCCATGGTGTAAACTTGATGCACTTTGAGCAACTCATGAGGACCAAAAATACTTATATCAAAAACTCTCTAAAAATTCTCTCAAATTACATCTTTTATCTCATAATCCTCAGCATACATAAAATCACTCAAAATACATCAAACATAGCTAATTACATGGAAATAACAAAAATATAAGACAGGAAACATAAGAATTACATAGTGAAAATCCGCCACATCAAATACCCCCACGCTTAGACCATTACTCGTCCCTGAGTAATATCCTAAACTCCAATCTAACACCGGTCTAAAACAGATGCATGGAGGTAAATGATACCTAGTCTCCTCTAATCCGCCAATACGTCAATCAAAAGTCACTAACGGAGTAAAAGAATCTCCGTCTCCTTATATCACCAAAATATGAACAATGAATAATAAAACTTTAACTTGATACCAACTCCCAATATAAAACGGTATCCAAGCTAAATTCGCACACAAAAGCCAAGGGGAACTAAAAATGACCTATGTTTCCCCCACGCTTGGCTCACACTACCTCATCCCTCAAAATAAAAAGTTGTTCGGGTGTTAATCCCTCACAACTACCTCATGAAAACAACTCCTACGCCCCCTTATTACTTCAGAATGAATGAGGATTTCTAACCTATCTCCTCTAACCAAGCCTCCTACACCAAGATAAAAATCCTAACCCGAAACTTCAAACCCCCCTTATGACTCCAACACCGGTGAATTAACAGATAGAAAGAATTCCACTCACTCACCTTTTTCCTAGGTGCCGTTTCCGGTTTTCACCTAGCCTCTCGTTTTTTTTTTGTTTTTTTTACACACTCTCTCCTTTTGCCTAAGTGCCCTCTCGGGTTTTCACTTAGCCTCTCTTTTTTTTTTAAGAAAAGAAACTGTACAGATAGAAATATTCCCCATACCCCCCACGCTTAAACTACACAGTGTCCTCAATGTGTGTGCAACAATAAAAGTGCTAGGACAGTAAAAGCGTAAAAGGGGGAAAAATAATACCATCACTGCCACGGCTGCCACTGCCAATCTGGGTACTGCCACTGATCAAATGATTGTGACTGCGAACTAGAACCCACGCCAGGAGCAGCAGGCGTCCGTCTAGATGCACGCCTCATCTCACGGGCCTCACTACGGGACAACAAACTGGCATACTGCTCATCCGCCGTAGGAACATATGCGGAAGGTCCCTGCTGCTGCATCATCCAGGACTCCATCTGTCGCTGGCGGCTATCCATCGCAATTTGTCTGTCCTGTATCTCCTCTAAAGTATCACCATACTCCGGCCACCGCCAATCCTCAAAAGCTACCCGACTCATTAACCGCTGATCCTCATAAGCATATCTATCTTGGGTCCTCCTGTCGTCATAGGCATATCTCCCATGCTGCTCATCTATAAATGCCCTCATCTCATCCCACTGATTAAAAGAGCCCTGCTGCTGGCCCTGGTTCTGCTCTCCTTCACCGCGACCACCCTGCTCCTGCTCCTGCTCATGCTCCTGATCCTCGTCATCCTCCTCACCAACATGATCCATCTCATCCTCAACACCGGGCATACGCCAATGCCTGGCCTGTGTGCCACTCGAAAAAATGGCTCCTATCATGCAAGGAACCGTCCTCCTAGGGTTACCATACTCAAATAACAAGGACAAGTTGTCCGCCCCCCTCGGATCCCTCACAAACTTGTCATATTGAACAAGCCAGTCTCTCGAATAAACACTCTTGCCCCCCGTCAACTTTACCGCTTCAGGCTTTAACTCCCCCACACAAGTTGCAGCAATCAAAGAGATCATCCCCCCTATAGAAATGTTGCCCTTTTTGGTAAGGGAAAACACCTCACATCTCCTCACAAAAATATCTACCCAGTCAGGAATCGCCTGAAAACTCCTCAACCCTGTGCGCAAAAGATTCACCATAGCAAGATTCAATTGAGTGGGCTCCCCATTTGCCAACCAGGTCATAGCTAACCCTCTATAAAACAACTTCCACGCCGGGTGAGACAGAGAAACAGCCCTAAGGAATTTTTTTAGTGCATGGCAACCCCGTGAGCTTCGTAAAGAAAAAACAGCTAGCCCCATCAGCATCCAACCAATCTCCCCTCGGCTGGTCAACCCCCAAGATTTCCCTCAACTCATCATAGGTTAATCTATAAACTACATCATCAAGATGATACCGAATAGCATTGGCATTTGTCCCCTTTCCTACCTCCAAGGTCGAAAGAAATTCTAGAGAATATCTCAAGTAAGTGTCTGCTCTCTTCCCCAAGAATCTACCCAACCCGGCTTGGTTCATCAAATCCGCTACTAAGGTTTCTAAACCCAAAACCCTTAACACCGGCAAATGTAGGAAGGTGGTGACCTGGAATTTTCTACTTTCTAAATTCCGCCACTTTTTCCTTTGAGCGGAAGACAACTGAAGCAATCCCATAAAAGGTAAGGGCGCATTAGGGTTAGGGGGAATGGGATCATTTGGGACTTCAGATTGGGTTGTTATTCTACCTCTTTTATTGCCACCCCCTCGAACATCTCTTCCCCTAGAAGACATTTTTACTCAACACAATTCACAACAACTCCTCCACACAAAATTCACCAAGCAAGTGCAAAACAACACACCACCACAAACACAATCTCCTTCCAATTCCCAACCGAACCGCCAAACAACAATTCAACAAATCCCAGCAAATTGAAAGTGCAAGAGAAAAGATGAAATTTTTACCTTATTGAAACACCCAAAGCAGTCAACAACAACCCTCCTTGTATCCTCCAAACACAGCTTCCCACAAAATTGACCAAAAGTTTTGATTTTGACTACCAAGGGTTTTGTGATTTTCAAAATTTTGGGAGGATTGAAGACTAAAGTTGAGGAATGGGGTTCGAAATTATGATGGAAAGGTAGATTAGGGCTCGGATTTGAAGAAAATAGAGATAATTGGGTGGGATTTTCGGAATGGGGTAGAGAGAGAAAGCTTGGGGCTTTAATGGTGGTTGAAGGTTTTTGAAGAAGAAGATGGAGAGAGAGGGACTCGGTTTTGGTTAGGGAAGGGTAGGAGGGTGAAGATTTTTTGTTGTAGGGGTTGGATGAGGATGGATTGAGGGGTGATAATGGTGGATTTGGTGGGTTTTAGTAGAGAGAGAAGGAAGAAGAAAGAAGAGGCACGACTGAAGAAGACAGAGGGACGACGGCCTTAGGGTTAAAACCCTTGATTTTAATATTTTTTTCCTGCGTTTTGACTTCTCAGGCCCCAAGGGACGAGTCGTCCCAAGGGGCATGAGTCCCCATTGCATCCCTCTCTGAATCATCCGTCCCCCCTTTGGGGAATAGTTCCCTTTGTCTTGGGGACGAGTCGTCCCCTGGGCCAATTCCAACACACAAAATTTTATATTTTTTATTTTTTATTTTTTTCAAAACAGGCCCAGGGCTTGATGATCCTTTCTCCTTGCTACTCCCTGCACACCGCCACAAAATAAATACCTTTAGTAGCACCGATTCATAAAATGATAAAAACAATAAATACAACAACAATAAAAACTAAAATGAATGATTAAATCCCGGGTTGCCTCCCGGTTAGCCGCCCTTCTTTAACGTCTTTAGCTAGACCAAACGCTGGGTAAGCCCCCGGCTAGCATCAAATTTTAAGTCTTTGACAAGACTCAGAAATACGGTCTACTCATAATTAGGATTTTGGAGATAATGCACCTCCATATCCTCATTTATTCCCACGCCATCATGATACAATTTTAGGCGTTGACCATTAACCTTAAGAACCTTGTCTCCGGAGAGACTACCAATCTCAACCGCGCCATGCGGATACACCTCCCTCACAATAAAAGGTCCGGTCCACCGCGACCTTAGCTTTCCGGGAAACAACCGGAGATGGGAATCAAATAAAAGGACTTTTTGACCCACCTTAAAGTCCTTCCTAATGATCATTTTATCGTGTCAAATCTTCGCTCGCTCCTTATAAAGGAGGTTATTCTCATACGCATCCCTCCTAATCTCATCCAACTCACTCAAGTGCAATTTTTGCTCCTCACCGGAACCCTCCACGTTCAAGTTGAACTTTTTGATCGCCCAATAGGCTTTGTGTTCAAGCTCAACCGGAAAATGGCAAGGTTTACCAAACACCAACCGATATGGTGACATACCAATTGATGTCTTATATGCAGTCCGGTAAGCCCACAACACATCATCAAGCCTTTGACTCCAATCCTTTCTATTCGGGTTCACAGTTTTTTCAAGGATGGATTTTATCTCTCTATTGGACACCTCGGCTTGGCCATTTGTTTGGGGGTGATAAGCAGTCGACACCTTATGGGTGATATGATATCTCTTGACTAGAGCTTCGACTGTCTTATTACAGAAATGTGTCCCCCTATCACTAATAATGGCCCTTGGCATCCCAAACCGACACAAAACGTTGCTCCAAAGGAAGTTGACCACCACTTTAGAATCATCAGTGCGGGTAGGGATGGCTTCACCCATTTGGACACATAGTCAACCGCCAACAAGATGTACAAGAAGCCAAATGAATTGGGAAAAGGACCCATAAAGTCGATTCCCCAAACGTCAAAAATCTCACAATTTAAGACATAATGTTGTGGCATCTCATCACGGTGCCCAATATTACCAACCCTTTGGCACCTATCACATGCCTGACAAAAAGTGGCCGCATCCCGGAACAAAGTTGGCCAAAAGAAACCACACTCCAAAACTTTCCTAGCTGTCTTTTTCACACCAAAATGACCACCACACGCATGCTCATGACAGAATTTAAGAACAGAGGACACCTCACTATCGGGAATACACCTCCGAATGACTTGGTCGGCACAATGCCTCCACAAGTTGGGCTCATCCCACACATAATACTTGGCATCACTACGGACTTTGTCTTTTTTAGATTTTGACATCCCCGGAGGGAATTTATTAGAGACAAGAAAATTGACCAAGTCCGCATACCAAGGAGCAGCTGAATTAATTGCCCAAAGAACCTCATCAGGAAACTCACCCCGAATTGGGGCTTGTTTATAAGGCTTGTCCTCCTCCATAACAAGGCGACTCAAATGATCGGCAACTAAATTTTTAGCCCCCTTCTTGTCCTTCACCTCTATATCAAATTCACTCAACAAGAGAATCCACCGAATGAGTCTCGATTTAGCCTCTTTTTTAGACATCAAGTATTTAAGAGCAGCGTGGTCGGTGTAAACAATGACTTTAGTGCCCAACAAGTAAGACCTAAATTTTTCTAGTGCAAAGACTACTGCCAACATTTCTTTTTCCGTAGTGGAGTAATTTCTTTGTGCCCCATTCAAGGTCATAGACGCATAATAAATCACATGCGAGGCACGCTCCACTTTCTGACCCAAAACTGCCCCCATAGCATAATCACTCGCATCACACATGATCTCAAAGGGACGAGACCAATCGGGTGCTTGAATAATGGGGGTGGTTGTCAACCTAGACTTCAACTCATTGAAAGATTGCTTGCAATTATCATCAAAATTAAAATCAACCTCTTTTTGCAACAGGGTGCATAGAGGTGAAGCAATCTTTGAAAAGTCCTTTATAAATCTCCGGTAAAAACCGGCATGACCAAGAAATGACCGGACTTCACGCACGTTGGTAGGGTAAGGAAGTGAAGAAATGACATCAATCTTAGCTTTGTCAACTTCAATACCCCTTTTTGACACAACATGTCCTAACACAATGCCTTGCTCGACCATAAAATGACATTTTTCAAAATTTAGGACCAAATTAGTTTCAATGCATCTATCCAACACTAGTCCTAAATGAGCAAGGCATTCATCAAACGAGTCTCCATGGACAGTGAAGTCATCCATGAAAACTTCCATAAATCTTTCCACAAAATCGGAGAATATACTCATCATGCACCGTTGAAAAGTTCCAGGTGCATTACACAATCCAAACGGCATTCTCCGATAGGCAAAAGTGCCGAAGGGGCAAGTAAATGTAGTTTTCTCCTGGTCTTTCGGGGCGATAGGTATTTGAAAATACCCGGAAAAACCATCAAGAAAACAAAAATACGCCCTTCCGGCTAACCTTTCCAACATCTGATCAATAAAGGGGAGGGGAAGTGGTCTTTAAGAGTTACCTCATTTAAGCGTCGGAGATCAATGCACACACGAATCCCCGTTTGCTCCCGGGTTGGAACCATCTCTCCCTTCTAATTACGGGAGACTGTGATCCCGCCCCTCTTAGGCACACACTGTGTGGGGCTCACCCACTTACTGTCGGAGATGGGATAGATGATCCCCATATGTAGTAGCTTCAGGACCTCTTTCTTTACCGCCTCCATCATTGGCGGGTTAAGTCTCCGTTGCGGTTATCTCACTGGCTTCGCACCCTCCTCTAGGTTGATTCGGTTGTAAGTACCCAAATCTGGCTCATGCCTTCCGGTTAATTTTCCCGGCAATTCCGGTAATTTTTCCGGTAATTCCTCGGACTTTCCTACAGTTCCGAAATAATTTCAGAAATGTTCCAAGCCTTTTAAGGGCTGAAAGGAATGCTTGGTAATTAAGAAACATGTTTTTCTTAATTCCAAAACCCTTCTAGAAGATTGCCACCTTGCATGTTTCTAGAAGGGACTGGAAGTGGCTACTTATGTCGTGCGACATAATAGGCCATGAAAAACTTCTAGAAGCTTGCCACCTTGCATGTTTCTAGAAGAATTCGGAAGTGGCTACTTATGTCGTGCGACATAATAGGCCATGAAAAGTTCTAGAAGGTTGCCACCTTGCATGTTTCTAGAAGGAAGGCAGTTATGGCTTGTTATGTCGTGCGACATAACAAGCCCATGCAGGCAGCCTATAAATAGAGGCCTTCACCTCTCATTTTAGACACCTCTTCCACCCCTCAGTCCCCCTTTATAGGGAATACGCCCAGAAGACTCCTCTCTCCTCACATACCCCCCAAATCACACTAATCCTCTCAAATCAATCACACACACACTTCCCACACGCACACACTTCATATATACATCAAGAATCAAGGAATTCTCACGGTTTCAAGGCTGGACATCAACTCCGGAGGAGGACGCTAGAAGGCTCCTATATCTAACTTGATATAGGAGTTGTGGATCTTCAAGGGTAACGAGTTTCTACCCTTTTCCACTCTCTATTTTCATTCAAATGTGAAATCTCTATGATAAATGCATTTATAATGTAGTATTCTGATTAAAGTTGCATACTTTATGTTATATTACCCAGATCCACATTTTATTTCATTGCATTTCATATAAAAGCTTCGGTTTAACTTGGTTTTGCATGAACACTCAAGATGAGTGTGGATCCCTCATATCCACACCCTCTTGAAGTGTTCATTATCAATAAACATGCTCTCTGAGATTTGTTTGTGAAGTAACTTGACCATTTTGGTGCCTTGTTACCTCTGCAAATCTCAGTTGTTTAGGCTTCTGCAAAATGGCTTGTTATGTCACGCGACATAGGCAGCCTATGTCACGCGACATAAGTAGCCAGTTTGCAGATTCATTATCTTTTCAGCTGCAATCTGATGTTTTCCTTTTCTAATGCATCAATCTGCATTTAAACTAAAACATTTGCATACATAAAGATCATTTGCATTAAAAGGATATCTTTTTCACCAAAATGACATCTTTGCTTTAATGGTGCATCCTTTGCACTAAAAACCCTTTTCACATTAAAGATTCACTCTTTGCATTCAAAAACTCATTTTCATACTCAAAATGCATACTTTGCATTAAAAAATCATTCATTGCCATTTTCATGCATCATTTGTGCATTAAATGCTATTTTCCAACATAAAATGCATTATTTGCATAAAAATCTTTTCTTTGCACAAAAAGCATCCCTTGCAACCAAAAGACATGCTTTACACTCTAAAATGCCATCTTTTCACTAAAGTGTCATTTTTACATACATTTCCCCCATTCCCCCATTAGTAACCTAGGAACGGACCGGTGTAAAAGGTCCTATCTTTGCATCGTTCCTTCCATTAAAGGTTCATTATTTCTTTAGAGAGGGACAACCTTGAACCCTATATCTCCAATTATCGCTTAAGAAAGAGTATGAAACCAGGGGCGGAGCCAGGAATTTTCCGTGGGGGGGGCAAGATTATACGGGGGTTCGGGGGCAGCGCCCCCGAAAAAAATTTTCGGGTCGGACAAGTAAAAAATGGGTCGGATCCATGAAAAACAAATAAACCTAAACGAACAATTTCAATACAAATCTATCCATTGATAAACCTAAACGAACAAAAAATACAATTGAAAACTTATCAATTTGTGAAGAAATTAAAATTAATAACACATTTAAATTTGTAAACTCCATTCAAATTTGTAGAGAGAGAGAGAGGAAATTACCGAGAGAGAGAGACTCAAGCTGCAAGACGGCTAGAAGGAGGAGAAGGAGCGGCGAGGCGTCAAGGAGGAGGAGCGGCGGCGGCGGCTCGGGAGGAGGAGCGGCGCTGCAAGGGGCGGAGTCCTGGAGAGATTTGCTAGGTTTTTGTCGAGAAGAAAGAGGAAATTACGTCCTCTCTCTATTTTTTTTTTAAATAATTGGAAACAGGGAAACGACGCAGCTTACGTTTTTTTTTTTTTTAATTAATCAAAACGACGTCGTTTTGATTAATTAAAAACAAAAAAAAACGTTAACTCTTCTTCTTCTCCGGGCAATTCACCGGCCTAAATCCCTAATTTTTGCCAGATTCCGGTGGGGGGGGCAAAAAAATAAAAATAAAAATATTTTGCACTGCATTTCCGCCGGTGGGGGGGGGCAAGTGCCCCCCCCTGGCTCCGCCCCTGTATGAAACCTCTATACGAGCTCGACCGTCTTAAAGCGTAGGATTGATGGGTTAAGGACCCTCCTTTTCTAAAGAACCTCATCTTTGACTAAAAAGAGAGTCATTCTCTCGATCACGCAATTCCCGAGGGTCCCGAGGTTAAAAATGCGATGATCACAAGTCACAAGATGAGGACGGGATCATAATCCCGAATACATAAATTCCAAGAAATCCCGAGCGACAACCAACAAATGGTTTGTACGTCCGGAAGACGACTTGGGACATTCCCTCCTTATTTTCAAACACATGCACACAAGAAAGCACGCAAGCAAGCACGATTAATGAAATCATGGGAGACTTGCTCCGGCAAGGCACCTTGGGTGAACGCCAAACGTTCTTCCCAAGGGGTAACTTAACCTCCGAACCCATAAAACCTTTTTTTCAAAGTTTTGAGGTAATCAAAATGGCGTGGCGACTCCGTTTTTCAAATTAAACCGGATGTCTTCAAACTCGCGTGAATCCAACAAAAAACAAAATTTGGGCACACATTCACAGTTTGGCGACTCCGCTGGGGATATCCCAAAGGAGAAAAGCTTTTATTTTTCAAAACAAAAATCGATACTCGGTATATAGGTGGAAACCACTTACCCTTCCTGTACACTCCCTGATGTGGGAGTTGGGATAACCGGTGGTTTAACAATCCCACGTACCAGTATCCCCTTTTCGAAAAAAAAATTTGAAAAAAAAATAAAAGAATGCTTTTCCCTTTGAGCGGGTTAGACTCCCGTCGCTGATTTCATTAATCGTGCTTGCTTTCTTTACCTTGCATTGCATTATTTGCATCTTGGAATCTGTGCATACTTTGAACGGGAAATAACCCGAAAAATAGCAAAGGAGTGGAACCTGGAAAATTGATCCATGCAGTCGTACGGCTCAATCCTCATTGGATTCTGACCGGGCGACCTCGCTGGCAATTCCACCAGAAAATCATGGTTAACTGCGGCCCTAGCGGCTTGGGGCTACTCGGATCCATGAGTGGCGGGCTCCCGAGAAAATTTACGTGCTTATGTGTTGCATTCTCCCCGTCCCGAAAATCATTCCTTTAAAACACATTTACGAAAATCTCGTTTTAACTCAAAAAGGAACATTTTTAGGAGACCGCACACTACGCGCACCCTGATATATCCCGTACACTTTGCACGCACGTCCTTTAAACCCGAGGGTGGTTCCACTGCAGCCACGGACAGCCTTTACGATGCTCCCGGCGCGCACGGAATCATCCCAACCTCCCCATGGCAGCCGGTGTCGACCAATGCACACCCGTGTCACACGTTTCAAAAAAACCGTGACTTTTGGTTGGTTTTTGGTCTAGTCCGTGTCATATAGCCCAGCTTGCATACCCACGTAAAGGTCAAGCCTTAGCTCATAATCTAAGCCAAGATTTTCGCTCAAGCGAAATTCCGCGAAATTCCGACAAGGAAAATCGGTGGGATCTTGACTCCGACATTGACTATTGACCTTGACCCGCACGGAATGCGTAAGAGTCAAGACCGAGTCTTTGCCAAAAATCAAAAGATCTTTCGCTCAAGCGAAGCTCTGCCGAAATTCCGACAAGGAAAAATTGGCAAGATCTTGACCGGCATTGACTTCGATTCCGACCCACGCACTGCGTATGCAACGAAGTTCAATGTGACACTGTGTCATCCGGCTTTTTACCGCCCTACCCATGCCTATTATTCTCTCAGACATTACCGAAAGTCAGAAACCGTCATTCGCTCAAGCGAAACTACGCCAAAGATCCGTCAAGGCAGTAGAGACGAGACTTTCCCGTATTGCCTTGACTATAATCCGCATCGCTAGTGCGTTGAAAGGTCCTATGACCCGCTAGACCCGATAGGAGCGTTCTTACTCTGGTCGGTGGGATCCGCGTGCCCTATAGGACCTCGCCGGGCCGCTCCACCCCGGGAGGTCAAAATACGGGTGGAATACGAGGGGCTTATAGACGTAGTGACGGAACCCACTGATCCAGGATCTAGAGTAGTTGCGAAAAAAGAAGGGCAAACCCCCCTTTTCCAACCAAATAGAAATAAATAAAAGACATTGTTTTAAGTAAATTTGAATAATTAATGTAATCATAATTGCATTTTCCTATCTCTGATATCCCTAATCGAGACCTCCTCGGTCCGGTTTCCGATTTTCTATCCCGACCTTTCATGGTCAAACCCTAATCGAGACCTCCTCGATCCGATTTCTGATTTCTCTCTCTCGACCTTTCATGGTCAAACCCTAATCGAGACCTCCTTGGTCCGATTTCCGATTTTCTATTCCGGCCTTTCATGGTCAAACCCCTAATCGAGACCTCCTCGGTCCGATTTCCGATTTTCTATCTCGACCTTTCACGGTCAAATCTCTAATCGAGACCTCCTCGGTCCGATCTCCGATTTTCTATTCCGACCTTTCATGGTCAAATCCCTAATCGAGATCTCCTCGGTCCGATTTCTGATTTTCTATTCCGACCTTTCATGGTCAAACCCTAATCGAGACCTCCTCGGTCCGATTTCCGATTTTCTATTCCGGCCTTTCATGGTCATATTCCTAATTGAGACCTCCTCGGTCCAATTTCCGATTTCCCATCTCGACCTTTCATGGTCAAATCCTTAATCGAGACCTCCTCGGTCCGATCTCCAAATTTCAATCTTGACCTTTCAAGGTCTCATCTTTTCCGATCAATTAGGATTAGGAGAAAATGTGTTTTGAGTAAAAACTTAAGCGATAAGTGCATGTTACTTGAGCCTTTAGCCTAAACACTTACCTCCAAGTCTAAATCTTACCTACCTTACCTATCCCCGAGCCTAAACCTTGCCTGTCCCTTTCCCGCAGCGAGAAAGAAGTGGGCTAGAATACTGGGTCAGCGGCTTTTCGTAAAACCTTAGGTTCGCAGCGGTTCATCACCAGAGAGTCGAATGGCAGATTTGACAGAAAAACAGTGAGGTGCAGGAAATCAGATGTTTAGGAAGGAAGAGTTAGTCCCGGCTTTGGAAAATGCCCGTAAGGTTCATGAAGAGCCTGTCATTGCTCATCGGTGCTCTTCGCCGCAATGGAGTTCAAGTAACAGTTGAGTCCAACGGTTCTCTGGTAGTGGTCGAAGATGAGACTCCAGAAGTAGCCATCTCAGCTCCCCCAACCTATAACCAATACCTTCCTCCATCCACATATGATCCCTTGCCAAGGACCACTTCTCCTCAGTCCTTTCCAACATCCCACTCATCAGTGGCCCCATTGCCCTCGCCTCGTAACGGATTGGGCTTCACCCCACTGTCTCTCACTTTCGCAATACCGCCAGCTTATGCTCCAACCTCACATAATCAGCCTTGAGATATGTGGCTATGTTCTCAAGCCCCTATACTCGCCCGAATGCGATCATGAGTTGCCAAAGGATGATCCGAGTTTTCAGCTGTCACCTACCTGGACTTAATGAATTCAGCCGTCGGTTGCTACTACAAGTCCCGTTGCCAGCTCCGGTAACCCGAGAGTCCCGTTGACCCCCATGTGGTAATATTGATGGAACAAGTACAACAGATGCAAGAGAAGCTTGACCTCATGATGAGTATCAATACTCCCTTGACCCAAGATGTCGAGCCAAGCAAGGAAATGATTCCACCAAGTGTAACCCAATGCCACCAGTACCAAGCAGCAACCGTACCTGGCTCAGCACCAGTCCCTCACAAAGGAAAGGGTGTCGTAGCTTCCTTCAGCCAAATCCAACAGTGGAACCAATTGGACAGTGAAGATCAAAGTCTTGAGAACAACAAGGTTTCCCAAAAACCTCGCTCCTTTCACTTTGACAATACAGAGAGGCCTTTAAGCAAGATTCTGGAAGAGCTAATGAAAGAAAAGCTGATAAAGCCACTGGAGAATTGGAAGCCCAGGAACCCCAGTATTCGGTTGGATGAGTCCAAGCACTGTCTTTTCCATCAATACCATGGGCACAACACTGATGATTGCACCTATTTGAGGCATGAGATCCAGAAGCTGATAAAAGATGGGAAGCTCGAGAACCTCCATGGGCCAAAAACAGAAAGCTATGGTAAGAGGTCGATTCAGGAAGTGCAAGGTCAGAAACGTCAGCCTGATGATTTAAGGATGCCCATGAGCAAAGTTTTCGATGATTTGGTGAAACGAGGCCTTCTCACACCTCTCGAGAATTATAAGCCAAGAAACCCAAGCAGAGTTAACAGGGCCAAGTTCTGTGAGTACCACAAGCATTATGGTCATGTGACGGACAAGTGTTTGGATCTGAAGAAAGAAATTCAGTGGCTGATCTACGAAGGAAAGCTCAAGTTACCTGGCAGTCCAACCAGCGAAGAGTAGCTAGACTAGGGTCTACTTATCCTTAAGCAAGATTTAAAAAAAAAATAGTCTCTCAGTCAACCTTCGTAGGTTCTAGTACTTTTTCCCTTTCAATCAGGTCCTCTACGGACATTGTAATAAATCTTCAATTTTCTATAAAAAGTCTTCTTCTTTTCTTGCTAGACTTAAGACATTATTTGCACACCTACATTACATTTAATGAAATGGTTTTATTTTATATGATCACTTGCATTGCTCAACAAATAATCTCTCGAAATAATTAACATTCTGATTAATCGGTGTGAGAAAGTCAACTAATGCCATCAAGCCATACACTTTCCTCACCCCGCAAAAGGCCTTCATCAAAGCCATACACTTTCCCAAACCATGTCCTCCCCATCACCTTGACCAAGTCAACAACGGCGGCATCATCAAGGGACAACAAAAGGCCACTCGGCTTCAAAAGATTGACCCCGTGTCGGCAACAACCTCAAGGGTATCAAGAATGTTCAAGCCAGGGCTCGCCTTGGTCCTCTGGTGCTTTAGAAAATAAAAAATGTGTAGTGCAAAAGAGAGTAATACCTACTAGGCCGAAAATCCTAAAAGGGCAATAGGCAAAAACAAATGGTTGCACATATATAAAAAAAAAATCTTAGTGCAAAAAAAAAAAAAAAAAAAAAAAAAAAAAAAAGGAGTAATGCTCACTAGGGCCGAAAATCCCAAAAAGGACAAGCCTAGGCAAAAAAAACAGGGTTGCACATAAAAAAAAAAGGGGCCAAGGACCCAAAGACCGCCCATTAAAAAGCTTGACTAAAGGCAAGATCAAAGCTCGTAGAATGAAAGTTGTCGATCGGGCGGTCGAAGCAAAGTCGAAGCATTTCATAAGCTCAGATCCTTTCTCCCCAATGAAAGAGGAAGCAATTGAAGCGGCCGTCCAAAATGACTTGGTCAAGGAATCATCCCGAGGCCCAAGCCTCACCATCCAATCTTTTCATCCGAGCCTTTTCGCTAAAAGGAACCACAAATCCCATTTCCCCAAACACAAGCCCGGCCAAAGCCGAACTACGGCGACTCCGAGCTCCTCACAATGAGGAGAACGTAGGCAACCAAAGCAATGGTCCTGGTCATAAACATATCCAAATTTCCGAAAACCCGGTCTCATCAAATGACCTTTCCCATAAACACAGCCAAATCCTTAAAACCCTGGCCTCATCAAAGACCTTCCTATACACAAAACCTTTCTTTCACACCCAGCCAACCTTGATCCGCGACATTGGTTGACTTTCTCCTCATGATTAAAATGAATGTTCTTCTTCATATCGAGATTAATGGTTGAATAACCCGAACATCAATAAAGGGTTTTAAGCAATCTTGTGATCGTTGTAAATAAAACAAGTTTTCGGATGTCTTGACAAGTCTTCTTTTCTACATCTTAGGAAAAATAGTGCTAAACATCGATTTTCCGTCGCCAGGAGCTTCCATACACTTTTACAAACCCTTCTACGCTTATACTCTCCCAAAAGAGTCAAACCCAAAGCGAGTTTTGTGCCTACATCGAATAAGGTCATCGGAATAATACAAGATCGGGATCTATTCCCACCTTTCGAAAAATATGCCCCTGCATGTATAAATTTCTAAGAATATTTTCTTTCACATTTCCTTTAGGTTGACTGATTGACTAAAGAAAATAAAAAAAAAAAGAGAGAGAGAGAGAAGTATAGGTTTTCCTTTTCTCGCTACAATTCGCATTAGGGTCGCCTTGACACTCTTCGAGTTTGGGGCTTGCCAAGCCATTTCCTTAGATCGGGGCTTCTTTAGCCATTTTTGGGGTCCGCCTCGTTCTTCGCCCATAAGATGGATCCAGCTCTTGGTCGATCAACCTCGTGGATCAATTTTACAAGCACCAATCATATTGGGATCTTTTCCTTAGACCGGGCTTCACCAAGACCTCGCCACTCGCTTTGTCCAATGGGGCTTTGCCAACCAGGGTTTTGCCAATGAAAGGATCTTTCCTTACTTCAACAAGATATGGGGCTTTTGCGAGAGAGTATTTCCTTAGACCGGGCTTCGATAAGTTGCATCCATCCCTAGAAGAGAGGATTGGTCACTTCGACATCTCGTTTGGTTGCCCGTAGCATCGCCTTCAAATGCTAGAGTGTGAGAAAAGAACATTCACCGAGACCCGAGGTTCAAACCTGGCCTCCTTACTCTCAAGAGGGAATGCTAGTCCACGTAGACAACATCTCAAGAATAACAAGTCAAGCCCGCACCCAAGGGATACGACCCCACCTATTTGAAACCCGTCTTAAACAATTCCCAAATACATTCCATATGTATATCCGCACTCCGCCCCTACCATGTTTCCAAGAAAAAATCACCCCTAGGCCCAAAGTAACGTGCCAATTGCTAATGATAACGTTTTCTCCCAAAAGTGCCTCTGTTACTTCCGTCATAACGAGATAACGCCAGCGACAGTTTCCTAATTGTCAAAACCTCAAGGATCCTAGACATCGTTCCTAACTGTCTAGATGAGGATTCTGAACTACGATCAAGGCTTGATTCCTCCGGGATACGTAGGTAGCCTTTCATAAAGGTTCAGCCATCCTACCACGTTGGTCATCTTTTCCTTTCTCCATTCTTCAATAAAAGTCTAGCTATCTGACCACATTGGTCACCTCTTTTGATTTGGCACATTCCTAGTAGGATCGGTTGTTTGACCTCCTAGGTCACCCCGTTTCCATCCTTATAGGGAGGGACTAATATCTCTTTGCCATTGTCCCAAGGAGGCTGTAGGTGACCTCTTTTGGTCACCCAATTCCAACTCGTGTCTCGCAATTCCATTCCGGTTCCCAAAGGCAATGAAAAGCACAGCTTCAAAGCTTACTATGTCGCGCGACATAACAAGCCATGTCGTGCGACATAACAAGCCACCTCAGACATCAGACATCAGCAGCATCCCGTTTTCCCTGTGGCAATCCCCGACATGTCAAAAGCTGCAAATACCATTCATACACTTCTCAAATGCATAGGGAAGGGTCCTTTACTCCATGTACACCCATTGCATTCATATGCAAGCCAAAAATCCATTCAAATCATTCATATTCAAGCCAAATACCATACCATTGTCATTTCATAAGTGCGTGCAACAAAAGGCTAACAATGTACGTACAAAATGAAATAGGCCAAGTTCAAAAGATGTGCATAGCAAAAATAAATGACATGTTTTCCCTAAAAGGGTACAATAGCCAAAAAGTCATAAATGTCTAGGGGGAAGGGGGGGCTACTCTGAGTCATCTCCATTGTCCTCTCCATCCTCGTCGTCATCCTCAGCCTCCTCTGGCTCATCGTCAGGATCGTCCGAAGGTGCCTCGTAAGCTATGGTCCCCGTGCGATAGTAGTCGTCAAGCTCCGTGATAACGACAGAGTCAAGCTCGTAATCTGTGGCCGTCTCAGCTCCACCATCCTCATCCTCGTCCTCATCATCATCATCAATCTCAATGGGGCTGTGAAGAGGCACATTCGGCCTCTTTGTCCGAGGCCTCGGTCCACTAATACCCCCGCTAATGCCTCCGCTGGTGCCCGCGTCATCAGAACGGCTTTTCTTCCTTCTCGGCTAACCAGGTGGGGAGATATCAATCGAACCCTGTGACCGGCACTGATCCTTCCAGAAGCTCATACCTTTCTCGGAGCTTGCCAATCATGCCCACGCGCCGGTATAAGCCCCTGGTCAAGTGCTCGTAAGCTCGAGCCGATACTGCTACAAGCTGCATAATAAGTGTCAAAATACGCTTCTTGATAACAAAGAGATGCAATCAATCCAAAAGACGTAAGGCGAAACAAGATATTTACAGATCTAGAACCTCGCGGGAGCACCAGATGAGGATGAGTCTGTGACATATCAATGTGAGCTCGCCTCATGCGACCGCCACCCTGATAATCAATGAAAGTCGGGGGCAAAGGAGGTCTAGCTACGTAGCCAGTCGAGGGTCCCGCACTCTGAGCACCATAACCAACCCCGGGTCCAGTGGGACCGAAGATGTCTAGCCACGTACAAAGTATGAGTCCCCTCCTCAGGTGTGTGTAGAGATGTGCCGCCATGCCTACAATCGTAGCATCTACATTCGCCAACCGGCGAGGCACCACATCCTAGCCGGAGGATCATCAGTGGATCCGAGCATGCCTATTCGGCCCATGCCGTCTATACACTCTCTCCTAGATACAAGGCGTCTCCCGACAAGCCCACTAGCAGCCTTGCGACACTGGCTAAGTGCGCAAAGATGATCCAAATCCAGTCATCGTAACGGCCACCCAGTGGAACAAGCTCACCTACGTGGAATCCTCTCGTGCATGTCGCCGTATCATGATACGAGGCCGTGATCCCGCACCTCGAACCCTCCGACCGGTTCAAGCTTTCTGGCATTCTTTGTCCACCGACGAAGAGGTGAAAAGTGGTGGCAGAAACTCATCCTCAGATCCGCCACTCATAACGCCCAAAGTACTCAAGGCCCAAGCCCGAAAAAGAGAAGAAGAAGTCAAAACAGTGGAAAACAAGGGATATAATGAAATGCGCAAAAGAAAAGAGATCAAGGTGAGAGAATACCTCGAAAGCCGATGAAAGCAGTGAAGTACTTCGCCTTCCCCTACCGACGTCATCTAGGGCCAAATACATCTCGCCTAAGCCTCGCCTCCCCCGGATAGATTCCCGACGGTATCCTGTGCTCTCAAAAGCTCCAATAGTGAAACCAAGGCAGATGCGCCGTTAATGAACAGTGATGCTCCGAAAAAGCCCACCCATAAGAAAGCCCTCGCTAATCTCTCGGCTCTCACCGCTCTCAACTGGGATCATCTACCACAATGTAGTCCCCGCTCTCGCCCTCAATCAAGCCATGCATCTCGCCTAACTCGTATCCATTCCCCTTCTTGTTATGGGGAACGAAGCCAAGTAAGCCCATAAAATCAAAAGATCGAAATCTGGCTGGGCTCGCCTCGTGCAGTGCTCCTAGGTATAGCGGCTCATCCGTAAAGGCGGCGCCCGTGATGATCGCAAAAATCCGGCTGAGTGACCGCTGTCTCACCCCAAGAGAAGTGAAACGAATGTGTGGTCTCCCACCAATATTCTCTCGAAAGCCCTCACCAAATCCACACTCCTCGAGTGTCTCCAATGGCCTTCGCCATCTCAAGAATCGCCTCTAGCCCAACAAAGATAAATCATGCCCTTAGGCGAGTCCATATGCCTCCGCTACCCTAAGCAAGCTCTGCCATAGCTCGCCAATCGCCTCCGGAGAGCCACGGGTGCGTAATTTCTGCAAGAAAGCATGGCACAAGTATTAATATTTCGTGCTATTTCTTAAAATCATCTCAAGCAAAAAAAATAATAATAATAATAAGTCAAAATAGATCAAGGTATGGCATGCATTTATGCATTACACTTCCTAGGTCAGACTCTTGTTCACAGGCCAATTCATATGAAATTCAAATGCAGTCTGAAAACTCAGTTCAAATTGATTTCACAAATTGAAAAAAAAAAAAAATCAAGAAACCCTAGGTTTCTTACCTCTTCCTTCTTCCTGACATCCGAAGTATGCTCATCGAGCTGTGGGTAGAAATCTCCTCTTGGTGCTTCCGGAAGAAATGGCCTTTGATTCCTTTGCACCCCTTTCCGTCGATTTGCTAAGTTGGCATGTTGAGAAGCCCTTTTGGTGGGATAGAGCCTAGGAGGCATTCTTCAATTGAATCGGACTAAGAAGTGTTTGGATTTCTCTCGATTTCAGTCGAATCTCCCTCTCCAATGTTCGCTCTCTCTCTTCTCACTGTCGCCTCCCTCTCAATTTCAAGCCTAATTAAATTTCAAATGGCGACTGTGCGTATTTTTAATAAATCTGTCCACAGGGCCTGTTATGTCGTGCGACATACTAAGCCCCTGTGGCTGATTTTTACCATTTTGCCCCCGAAGGCTCTATTTCACGATTTTGTCCCCCGTAGGTCTGTTTTACCCCTTGTGCCCCTGGCATTTCCAATCATTTTTCGATCAAATTTTCCCTCCAGTGCCCCCGAGGCTTATTTACCCCTTGTGGCTCATTTTATTTGCCTTTGGCATTTTTAATTCACTTCTTTTACAAAAAAAATTATCAGGATACGTCCTACTTTCTTTACAAAAATCATCGAGTCCTTCTTACTTCTTTAGTCTCTGTTATTTCCGTCATAAAGAAATAATGTCATCTAGCTTTAGCTACCCATATCTCTGATTCGAAAGAGATTGAGACGTATGCTCAAGTTTTTCTATCTTTAGCTACCCATATCTCTGATTCGAAAGAGATTGAGACGTATGCTCAAGTTTTTCTATCTTTAGTTACCCATATCTCTGATTCGAAAGAGATTGAGACGTATACTCAAGTTTTTCAAACTTCAGATACCCATATCTCTGATTCGAAAGAGATTGAGAAGTATACTCAAGTTTTCCAAACTTAAGGTACCCATATCTCTGATTCGAAAGAGATTGAGAAGTATACTCAAGTTTTTCAAACTTAAGATACCCATATCTCTAATTCGAAAGAGATTGAGAAGTACGCTCAAGTTTTTCCAAGCAAGTTTTTCCAAGCTTTAGCTTCCTCTATCTCCGTCATAAAAGAGATAGTACCCTAAGCTTTAGCTTCCGTTAGAATGAAATAATGTCAGGTGACAACCTCCATTAATTGTCAAAATCTCAAGGATCCTAGACATCGTTCTTAACCTATCTAGTGATGCTTGAACTACGACCTGGCTTGATTCCTCCGGGTTACGTAGGTAGCCTCCTGTAGGTTCAGCCAACTTGTCACATATGACGCCCCCCTTTCCCCAAAGGGATTCCGAACTACGATTATGGCTTGATTCCCCACTCGGGATACGTAGGTAACCTTTTATAAAAGGTCCAGCCACTCGACCAACTCTGGTCACCCAATCCGTCTCGGCATTCGCCGATTGGATCCTTTTCTATCGACAACCCCACTCGCCTGCAAGTGACGTTGCCGAGGGGCTTCTGTAAGTACCCAACCGGCTCATGCCTTCCGATTAATTTTCCCTGCAATTCCGGTAATTTTCCTAATTCCTCTGACTTTCCTACAGTTCCGAATAATTTGAAATGTTCCAAGCCTTTTAAGGGTGAAAGGAATGCTTGCAATTAAGAAACACGTTTTTCTTTCAAAAACCCTTCTAGAAGACCGCCACCTTGCATGTTTCTAGAAGGATCTGGAAGTGGCTACTTATGTCGTGCGACATAATAGGCCATGAAAAACTTCTAGAAGCTTGCCACCTTGCATGTTTCTAGAAGAATGCGGAAGTGGCTACTTATGTCGTGCGACATAATAGGCCATGAAAAGTTCTAGAAGGTTGCCACCTTGCATGTTTCTAGAAGGAAGGCCGTTATGGCTTGTTATGTCGTGCGACATAACAAGCCCATGCAGGCAGCCTATAAATAGAGGCCTTCACCTCTCATTTTAGACACCTCTTTCCACCCCTCGCCTCCCTCTATAGGGAATACGCCGTAAGACTCCTCTCTCCTCACATACCCCCAAATCACACTAATCCTCTCAAATCAATCACACACACTTCCCACACGCACACACTTCATATATACATCAAGAATCAAGGAATTCTCACGGTTTCAAGGCTGGACATCAACTCCGGAGGAGGACGCTAGAAGGCTCCTATATCTAACTTGATATAGGAGTTGTGGATCTTCAAGGGTAACGAGTTTCTACCCTTTTCCACTCTCTATTTTCATTCAAATGTGAAATCTCTATGCTAAATGCATTTATAATGTAGTATTCTCGATTAAAGTTGCATACTTTATGTTATATTACCTGGATCCACATTTTATTTCATTGCATTTCATATAAAAGCTTCTGGTTTAACTTGGTTTTGCATGAACACTCAAGATGAGTGTGGATCCCTCATATCCACACCTCTCAAGTGTTCATTATCAATAAACATGCTCTCTCGAGATTTGTTTGTGAAGTAACTTGACCATTTTGGTGCCTTGTTACCTCTCGCAAATCTCGGTTGTTTAGCTTCGCAAAAATGGCTTGTTATGTCACGCGACATAGGCGGCTCTATGTCACGCGACATAAGTAGCCGGTTTGCCAGATTCATTATCTTTTCAAATGCAATCCTGATGTTTTCCTTTTCTAATGCATCAATCTGCATTTAAACTAAAACATTTGCATACAGAGCAGCATCATTTGCATTAAAAGGATATCTTTTTCACCAAAATGACATCTTTGCTTTAATGGTGCATCCTTTGCACTAAAAACCCTTTTCACATTAAAGATTCACTCTTTGCATTCAAAAACTCATTTTCATACTCAAAATGCATACTTTGCATTAAAAAATCATTCATTGCCATTTTCATGCATCATTTGTGCATTAAATGCTATTTTCCAACATAAAATGCATTCTTTGCATAAAAATCTTTTCTTTGCACAAAAAGCATCCCTTGCAACCAAAAGACATTCTTTACACTCTAAAATGCCATCTTTTCACTAAAGTGTCATTTTTTACATACATTTCCCCCATTCCCCCATTAATAACCTAGGAACGGACTCTGTAAAAGGTCCTATCTTTGCATCGTTCCTTCCATTAAAGGTTCATTATTTCTTTAGAGAGGGACAACCTTGAACCCTATATCTCCAATTATCGCTTAAGAAAGAGTATGAAACCTCTATACGAGCTCGACCGTCTTAAAGCGTAGGATTGATGGCTTAAGGACCCTCCTTTTCTAAAGAACCTCATCTTTGACTAAAAAGAGAGTCATTCTCTCGATCACGCAATTCCCGAGGGTCCCGAGGTTAAAAATGCGATGATCACAAGTCACAAGATGAGGACGGGATCATAATCCCGAATACATAAATTCCAAGAAATCCCGAGCGACAACCAACAAATGGTTTGTACGTCCGGAAGACGACTTGGGACATTCCCTCCTTATTTTCAAACACATGCACACAAGAAAGCACGCAAGCAAGCACGATTAATGAAATCATGGGAGACTTGCTCCGGCAAGGCACCTTGGGTGAACGCCAAACGTTCTTCCCAAGGGGTAACTTAACCTCCGAACCCATAAAACCTTTTTTTCAAAGTTTTGAGGTAATCAAAATGGCGTGGCGACTCCGTTTTTCAAATTAAACCGGATGTCTTCAAACTCGCGTGAATCCAACAAAAAACAAAATTTGGGCACACATTCACACCGGTGCATACACAAAGATGGACTAATGCCCTTGAGATCGGCAATAGTCCAACCAATCGCAGATTTTCGCTCCCGGAGCACCTCAATCAATCTCTTCTCTTGATCCTCAGTCAAACTGCTAGAAATCACTACCGGAAGCGTCTCTCCCTCACCTAGATAAACATACTTAAGGCACTCAGGGAGAACCTTCAGCTAAAGCTCCGGTGCCTTCTCTATAGATGGAACAAGCTTCTCCACCGGAACCTCTAACTTCATGTGACCATGACCCGATTCTGTAGCAAACATGGCACTCTCTGTAAGACCCATAACTGCTTCCTTCATCGAATCTGAGATGTCAAACTCCATACTAGCATATCCCAAAGCATTCTCTAATGCGGTCTTGAGATCATCATCTCCACTGGACACCTCAAATACCTCCTCAACCAAGGGCTCGACCACATCGATGAAACACATTGACTCCGTATCCCTAGGGTATCTCATAGAGTCAAAAATATTGAACTCCATCACCTGGCCATCAAATTCCATTGTCAAGGAACCATTAGCCACATCAAGCTTTGTCCGCGCAGTCGACATAAAAGGCCTCTCCAACAGTATGGGAGCCTTTGGATCCGACTCCATCTCTAGTACATAGAAATCTGCAGGAAATATCATCTTCCAAACTCTAACAAGAACATCTTCTACCAATCCCTTCAGGTAGGCATTCGACCTATCCGCTAGCTGTATCACAACTCTGGTATCCTGCAATGGTCCCAACTTCAGAGTTTCAAACATCGAATAGGGCATGACGTTGATTGATGGCCCCAAGTCTAACATCGCCTTATGCTCAGAAGCATCCCCCAAAGTAACTGGAATCACGAACATCCCTGGGTCACTGCATTTCTTAGGCAATTTTCGCTGATACACTGCAGACACGTGCTCACTAACCTTACCCTTCTTCATACTCCTCTCCTTCTGATTTCTCTTCAGAGTACACAACTCCTTCAAAAAATTTGCATACCTCGGGACAGTCTGAAGAAGATCCAAGAAAGGAATATTAACCTCCAACCTCTTGAAAGTGTCATAAATCGCCTTGTCAGGCTCTAGCTTTCGATGCTCTTTCAATGCCTCGGGGAATGGAACCTCAGGCTAATATACAGGAGCCTTAACCTCTGGTGCAACTTCTTTCTGATCGGGTGCCTTCAGATGCGGCTCAAATCCGAACCTCAATCTCCGGTTCCTCGCTACAACCCCATCATGTAGCTCCTTACCACCGCGAAGAGTGATCGCACATGCATTACGCTTTGGATTCACCGCCCAGAAGGCGGCTTTTCCCGAATCCCGAGCCTCCATCCTACCCACGGCATCTGCTATTCGTCCCATCTGTTTTTCCGGACCACCGATACTCGTATCGCCCTTCTGTGATCACTAAGATTGCCGATACTCGTATCGGTCCTCTGCTGATATCTTGAAGATCGCTGGATAAGGTGCTCATACTCGAGCCGAGCCAGACAAACATATCTTCTCGTAGACTGTCCTCTGTTGTTGCGGCCGCGCCGCTGCCGCGCTGCGCTGTTGTCCAAATGGTGGTCTAAAAGCGTTGTACTGATTACCCCTGCACCGTCGTCGCCGATAACCCCTGCTGATTACCAAACCGCTGTCCCCGACCACCGGATGATTCTCGTCGCCGAATTGCACCCCATCTGAAATTAGGATGATTTCTCCATTGGGATTATAAGTGTTACCCATCGCCTCTCGTCCTCGCACAAAGCCAACCGCATTGACATCCCATCTCACCCGTCTGCAAAGAAGGGCACGAATCTGTAGGGTGTGTAATGTCATAGCAAATCCCACATCTGCTTCGTGTCCGTCCCCAACTAACCGCTTTACCATACCCTTAAGATCCTCCATATCTGTCTCGAGCTTACTGGTCAACCCACTGCTAGAACCCGCTGCGCTAACCTGTCTCACAGTTGACCTCTTGCCATGGGTCCTCGTACTCTTAGCTAGCTCCTCGATCAATTTTTTAGCTTCATCGGTGGTCTTATTCAAAATACTTCCCCCACAACACGAATCCACTAACCTCTTATCCTGAATGGTCAACCCCCCATGAAAATAGATGATCAGCTGATCCTCAATAAACCCATGATATGGACAACTCCTACAAAGCTTGTGGAAGCGATTGTAGTAGTCGTAAAGAGTCTCATCTGCCCTTTGCTCCATATTGCTGATGTCCCTCTTCATTACATTGATCTGGTCCTAAGGGAAGAACTCTTCCAGGAATACTTCTTTCATTTGCTGCCATGTCGTGATGCTGTTGGGGGGCAAGTGGTAATACCATCCATTCGCGCTATCTTTCAGTGTGAAAGAAAACGCCCTCAATAACAGATGCTCTATCGGAATCGACACCGGCTTCATACTGGCTGCATTTGCACAAATGAGAGATGTGCTGATTGGGATCCTCTCCGGCATCTCGCAAGTGCGGTAGCTGATTGAGTAGCCCCAGCTTCAACTCAAATGTCACCCCGGCAGGTAAGGCAGGGAATTGGACGGCATGTGGTTGCTCATTCCAATTCGGGGCAGTCCTATGCCTCAATGTCTGTGGTGGAACTGCTTGTTCACCACCACCACCACCATTATTATTTCCGTCCTGCATCTCTTCAGCAAATAATATCCCCTTGATTCTCCTGCTTTGTTGTCGCCCTTTCCTGAAAGATCTTTCGATTTCTGGGTCAAGCGAAACAAGTAAATTATTAGTAGAACGGGTGTGAACCATGCACGGTTACACACCACAGGGGATCAGGGGAAATCACTTAACAGATAACACAAATGCTAAAATAAAAAGAAATAAGATGAAAAAGAAATAGATTAAGAAAAGAATAAGATCGTAAACAATTAAACTGTTTCCCGGCAACGGCGCCAAAATTTGGTAGGCTTTGTCGCAACACCTACAAATTACTACAAGGACTCCTAATAATGTAGATAGTGAAAGTCCAGGATCGATCTCAGGGAACAGTATTGCAAACGATCAAGTCACACACGAAAAAGGGGGGATTTTTGTTTGTTGAATAATTAAAATCCTAAGACGGAAATTAAAATCTAAGTTATAAATAATAATGTAAAAGAACACTTTGGACATGCAAAATTATCCCCGTCTATCAGTCAATATCATCGGAATGATTCTTTCGTATTTTCCCCTAATTACTTGATCACGAGATATAAAATCTCTATCTCTTCTTTGATAGTAGTTAATAGCGGCGACACGCTCAACTAAAAACCCTAATTAATAAATAAAACCTAGCCGAAACGATCAAGGTTCTAAATATAAATTGATGAAATTCTAAGAGATGAAGATCAAGGAATTAATCTATTATTGTTTCAAATAGATTTAAAGCCAATTTTACTTGCCAAAATCTAGGGAGAAACGTGTTTCTCCATAATTTATGGAGAAACGGGGTTTTCAACGCTCTTGCCTACACCAGCGCCTGAATATTCAAGATCAATCTTCGAAATCAACACCTTCGTCTAATTTGGAAGAAGACAAATTACATTTCCCTTTGATTTGTCTGCAAAGCCACCCTCGAGGACAGCATTTCAAAATCAACAACCGCCACTCGCTCTTCAATTAATTTCTCTTCTTCCTCCTTCACTCCGGCCGCCGGAACGTCATAATCCGCCCCCATTAAAGATTCAGCTTCCGTAATTCCCCCCTTATCAAATAAATTGTTTATTACTCCAATTCTGTCGTCCGGTTATCGTTTTCTCAAGGTAATAATTGGAGAAGGGGATAATGAAAAATGGGTACAGGTATTTAAATCTTATCGGGGATTCGGCTTCTTCATTTTTTTTTTGTTTCTTTTTAATTTCACTTTTTGTTTTTTTGTTGGAATATGATTCGGGTTTGAATATGTTGGGTGGATTTGATTCTAATGAGATTGATTTTGAGTGAATTTTAAAATTCTGGATATCAACATTCAATGTTCTGGATATCCAGAACCTTTTGAAATGATATCCAGAACCTTTTGAAAGGATATCCAGAAGTTTTTTTAATGAATGCAAAAAAAAAGGATATCCAGAACCTTTTGAAAGGATATCCAGAACCTTTTAAAAGGATATCCAGAACCTTTTGAAAGGATATCCATAAGTTTTTTTAATGAATGCAAAAAAAAAAAAAGGATATCCAGAACCTTTTGAAAGGATATCCAGAACCTTATGAAAGGATATCCAGAACCTTTTGAAAGGATATCCAGAAGTTTTTTTAATGAATGCAAAAAAAAAAAAAAGGATATCCAGAACATTTTGAAAGGATATCCAGAACATTTTGAAAGGATTTCCAGAAATTTTTTTAATGAATGCAAAAAAAAAAAAAGATATCCAGAACCTTTTGAAAGGATATCCAGAAACTTTTGAAAGAATATCCAGAAATTTTTTTAATGAATACAAAAAAAAAATTATACTTTTTTTTTTTTTGAAAAAATACGTTTCTCCATAACTTATGGAGAAACGCGTTTCTCCAGAGACCTACTCATTTTACTTTAATTACAATCCAAGATGACACATTCAAGAATCGCAAAGATGCTACAATGATAACCCTAGTCCGACACGATAAAAGGGAGATCTAGCAATAATCAATTAGAAGGATCAAGAGATTGATCAATTTCTCAAAACCCTAGGAATTGAATGGAATCAAGCACAAGCAAAATTGTAATTTGGGAAGAATAATCAAAAGAAATCAAACCTCAATTGATAATCAAGACGGTTCAAAAGTCACAAATCCAAAGCAATGGAGAACTAGCCTTCCATGGAGATTCAAAAGCTTCAATATTCTTTTCAAAAGCTAAGGGGAAGAAAAGATAACCTAAAATACTGATAGGAGTTAGTATTTATACCTCCCCCCTAAAACCTAGCTAAAAAGCAAAAGAAAATACATTAAAAATAAATAAAACTGCAAAAATACGCCAAGTCAGCTCGTCAGGGCATGACTCGTCCTCCCAGGCACGAGTCGTCCCTTAGCCTTTCTTCAGTGGGCACGAGTCGTGCTGTAGGGGATGACTCGTCCCTGGTTACACCCCTTCCTGATTCCAGCGTCCCCCCTATGGGGAATAGTTAGACCAAATGGGGACGACTCGTCCCCTGGACCAAAAGCACTGATTTCTTCACATTTTCTCTTGAATCCTTGGCTCGCTTCCGAACTTCCTTGACTTGACTTCCATGGTGTAAACTTGATGCACTTTGAGCAACTCATGAGGACCAAAAATACTTACATCAAAAACTCTCTAAAAATTCTCTCAAATTACATCTTTTATCTCATAATCCTCACCATACATAAAATCACTCAAAATACATCAAACCTAGCTAATTACATGAAAATAACAAAAATATAAGACCGGAAACATAAGAATTACATAGTGAAAATCCGCCACATCAATATGCGATGTCTGGACGTGTACAATTCGTTAAGTACATCAGACTACCAATTATTCTGGCATATTCCAACTGAGAAACTGGTTCCCCTCTGTTCTTTGCTAAGTTTAGAGTTAAGTCTACCGGTGTCTTAGCCGGAGGGTCATTAATGACATCGAATTTTCGAAGTACATTTTCTAGATAATGGGACTGTGACAGAACTATTCCTTCTGATGTTCTAGAAATCTTTATTCCTAATATAACATCAGCTAATCCCATGTCTTTCATGTCAAAGTGCTTCTTTAACATGCCTTTAGTATTCATGATCAATTCATGAGTACTTCCCATTATTAAAATGTCGTCTACGTAAAGACAGACAATTACAAATGATTCAGATGTTCCTTTGATGTAGACACACTTGTCACATTCATTTATCTTGAATCCATTTGACAACATAGTTCGGTCAAACTTTTCATGCCATTGCTTAGGTGCTTGTTTTAGTCCGTACAACGACTTTACAAGTTTACACACCTTCTTTTCTTTACCAGGAACAATGAACCCTTCGGGTTGTTCCATATAAATCTCTTTATCTAGCTCTCCATTCAAGAAAGCTGTTTTCACATCCATCTGGTGTATCTCAAGGTTATGCACACCAGCAATCGCAATGAGAACACGTATGGATGTGATTCTTGTGACAGGAGAATATGTATCAAAGAAATCATATCCCTCCTTTTGTCTAAACCCTTTGGCTACCAGCCAGGCTTTGTACTTATCGATAGATCCATCTGCCTTATACTTCCTTTTAAGGATCTATTTGCAGCCCAACTGTTTGCATCCTGGAGGGAGATCAACCAACTCCCAAGTATTATTATGCATTATGGACTCTATTTCACTGTTAATAGCTTCTTTCCAGAATGGATTATCCGGACCGGATAAAGCTTCTTTAACAGTAGCTGGTTCGTTTTCTAACATATATGATTGAAAATCAGGACCAAAAGACTTTTCCACTCTTGCCCTCTTACTACGTCTAGGTCCTTCATCTTCTTCTCGAGATGGACCATTTGTAGCTTCATGAGTTCTCTTATTAGAACTTGTATCTTTCCTATCCTTAGCAGGAAAGATATTTTTAAAGAATGATGCATTCCTTGATTCTATCGTCATTCCTTCATTCATATCAGGAATGTCCGACTTGTGCACTATAAACCGATAGGCACTACTATTGCTGGCATATCCAATAAAGATGCAGTCAACCGTCTTGGGACCGATCTTTATTTGCTTTGGCTTAGGTACCTCAACCTTAGCTAGACACCCCCCACACTTTAAGGTATTTATAACACGGCTTACGATTATTCCATAATTCATAAGGTGTCTTATCAATTCCTTTCTTGGGTATCTTATTAAGAATGTAGTTGGATGTGAGTATGGCTTCCCCCTACAAGTTATCTGCAAGCTCGAACCGATTAATGTGCATTCATCATCTCCTTAAGAGTACGATTTTTGCGTTCAGCTACTCCGTTAGACTGAGGTGTATATGGTGCTGTCATTTGATGAATAATGCCAGATTCCCAGCATAATCCTTCAAATGAAGACATATTCTCCTCCTCTATCGCTTTGAATCTTCTTAATCTTTACATTAAGTTGATTCTCAACTTCATTCTTATAAGTTTGGAAAGCCATTATTGCTTCATCCTTACTTCTCAAGAGACATACATAAATATTTAGTGCAATCATCTATAAAAGTAATGAAATACTTTTTCCCACCTCGAGTTTGCACTAACTTTAGATCACAAATATCTGTGTGAACTAACTCAAGAGGTTTTGTGTTTCTTGTCACCGAAGAAAATGATGACTTAGTCATTTTCGCTTCAACGCAAATTTCACACTTGTCAGTTGAATTGAATTTATTCATAGGAATTAATTCTTGACTCACTAACTTCTTAATTGTGTTGTAATTCACGTGACCTAATCTATCATGCCATAGATTAGGACTATCCAACAGGTAGACATAAGAAATAAACTTTTCATTCTTCGCTTCAATGCGGATAATACATCTTACATTCATTTTGAACAGGCCCTTTTCAAGATACCCATTTCCAAGAAACATATCATTCTTGGTCAATACAAAGTTTTCTAACTCAAACACTAGTTTAAATCCAGCCATGCTCAACAGCGATCCGGAAACCAGGTTCTTGCGAATGTCTGGGACATGCATCACATCCTTGAGAGTTAGCTCTTTGCCTGAAGACATCTTCAGTATAACCTTTCCAAATCCCATGATGTTGGAAGTGACACCGTTTCCCATACACACCTTCTCTCCACTGATAGGAGTATATGACGAAAAGCAAAATCTATTACCACATATGTGGCGGGTAGCTCCAGTGTCTATCCACCATTTATTACTGGTGTCTTCGAAATTTGCTAAGGTGGCTTCAACGGTTTCACACACCATTGCTTCTAAATCAATCCCATTCAGCCTTTCAATAATGATGGCTTGATTTCTGGAGTCGGTCTCTTGAATCTTGTAGACCCGTTCCAATGAGTTCCACAACTCCTTAGCTGTTTCCATGAAACAGTACTCCTTGTATAGGGCTTTACTTAGCCCACTCAATATGTACATTTTACATACGAGATTTCCATGATTCCATGCCTCTGTGGCTATCCGTCCTTGCGGATCTGAATCATCATCCCGACTAGCGGGGATACCTTGTTCAACAAACATCTTCAAACCGAGGTTGGTTAAGAGGTTCAGCATCTCTTGTTGCCAGCTTTTGAAGTCCGCACCTCCAAACTTCGTTGTTTTCTTGCCAAGTGCTGGATAAATCTGAACTGGAGCGGGCACAACAATCTGGCTTGTTGCATTTGTCTGATGAGGGTGGGTAACCTCGAATAACTGAGAGGTTTTATTTTCAGTCGACATTTCCTTAAGAAAACGCAATTACTTCTTACGATTGTTAGGAAAATATAACGGAAATTCGAAAAGGCTTTCTTTAAGAAAATAACTGAAAATAATAAAAATCGGGAAAAGAAATGAAAATCGGAAAAACTGAATTAAACCGGGAATGCAGAGAGTCGAGGCTTGTGTTAGACACAATCTCCGTAAGAAATAATTGCCCTGCACTGATGCTAACGGTAATTGACAATCTTCTCGTAAGATGCAACGACTTTAACTATCGTTAATAGGAGCACTCCAAATTAACGACTTCGGCGAACAAATCTAAGTATTTGGAACTTCTGGACTTGAAGGAAATTTATGCTTCAAGATGCTTTTGATCTAACTTGCTAATGATTGATCGGTGACTGAATGAATGAATTGTCAAACCTGGTGGGGGGTATTTATAGTTAGTGAAGAGTTGGGGTGCCCTTTGGGAATAAACACAATTGGCACCTGGTGGATTCTGGACCGTCAGATCAGATTCTGGTGAAGGGCTCAGATCTGCTGGATTGGACCCACCCATTCCCAAGGGGCGCGGGTCGTGCCTTTCTCCATCTGGGTCTGACCCATGACTCCCTGAACGGACACGGGCCAGGTTCTGCGAACCTGATCTGCCAGACCTTCCAACTGGGCCAAGCCCAAACCAAGCAGCCCATCAGACTGACCCACGATCAACCGAACCGAGCCGCCCCCTTACTGGACCACCCTAGAGCCGAACCAAGCCCAATCCGAACCATACCGAGCCATCTTTTGTCAAAAGATTTAAGGCTCTTATAGCTCCTAGCGACGATGTGCACGTGCGCCTCAAAAGCGCCCAATGCGGCCTTCACGGGCTTCGCGGGTATGGTCCAAATTGAGCTAGTATAAAACTGGCACAATTTGGGCTACTCCTTGCATGGTTGGCCCAATGGTCCACCTAGGTTGGCCCAAGGAGGAACAACTTGATGCCTCCTCCTTATTTTCATCCATTATAAACTTGCTTTACTTTTCATCTCTAAGCAATGTGGGATAACTCTTTCATAACCCATAAACTCTTTATTTTCCCATTTCAAGTCACAATCTTTAGCCATTAATTTCACATTCACTCGGAAATGATTTTGAGTAAATAAATGCATTTTCTTAATCTACAACAAATGTAGATTATAATTTTGTAACTTATTTCATTTAACAATAAATGAAACCCATTTGAAAATTTGGTCAAAAATTGGTCAAACCTTGTTTATAAACCCATTTCCAACATATTTTGTTAAATCTTTTTGGTTTAATATAAGGATTATAGTATGGTTTTGTGTATTCTTTTTTGTGCAATTGATTTATATATATTTAGTGTTCTTTCCCGGTTTAATTTACTTTAATTCATGTTTTGAGCGGAGTGTGTTGATGGGTGCGGATTTAGAGCGGAGTGTGTTGACGGTTGCACTTCGAAATTATAGGAAGTTAGTTGTTATATTTACCTCAAAAAGATAATTCTCCAATTTATAAATTAGTCAAATGATGCGTGATGTTTTCCTTTGTGCAACCGAAGTAGGAACGCGATGGTAGTGGTGACAAGGCCAAAAGTGATAGTGGGGCTGCGAGAAGGACAATGGGATTAAGGCTTGAGAGGAGGAAACTGGCAAGGGTAATGGAAACGGAGGAGATAGGCAGTATAAGTAGGAACAAGGGGGAGAAGGTCAGAGCATCCCTAATGCGTATGGGTATGAGTCAGGTCCAACTGAGCTCTTATTTACAAGATGATATTTCTGCATCCTTTTTCCCTCTTTAAAATAGCAACTGGACCTTATGTGGAACAGCGTGACAAGGGTACATCCTTGTTATACACTTTTAAACATTTAGTTTTTCACATATATAATAAAATACGAAAATAATTTTTGTAAAAAAAACATTTTGAGATTCATGATTGATGTTCAATACAGTTCGGTCGAGCCTTAGAAAGACCCGATTTGGTCTGACTGATTGTAAGATCCAGCACGATGGTTACGATAAAAAAAAGAAAAAAACTGAATTTAGTAGATCTCCAAGTTTGTAGGCGTCACTCCCTGCCCTTGGCACGGGGGTTAGTGTTAGTATATAACATTAAACATTCAATGATTAAAACTTAAAAATAGGAAAAATCATGTATCTAATACAACTAACAGATAAATGTGAACTTAAAATTTATAAATAAGTCAAATAATATGTTGCAATTACAAGAAAAAACATTTAAATTAATGAATTAGCAACAATGCCCGTAATAAATAAAAAATTAAACACAAACAAAAGCTGAATCTGAGATCATGAACAATTCACCTCGAAATTAAGTTCAACGATAATAAATGATGCTCATATAAAGCAATTAAGTTCACTAATTATCAACAATTCAAATTCAAATCAATAACAACAGAAAAATAAAACGAAATCTAATTCAAAACATTAACACGATTGAAATCACAAAAGCAATCGACTTCTAAATTGATCACAATGAACAATTAAGCATATTGAACTAATCGAATTGAAGGGAGATCAAAATCGCCTTCTCTCTCTCGCTCTCCGTTGTTCCTGATCGTGAAAAGTGACACGTACAAAGGCCTAGGCGAGCAAAAAGATATATATATATATATATATACACACACACACAAGGGTAGTTTTGTAATTATGAAGTCATTAAAAATAGCTAGGGACTAGGTGAAAGTATGATTCTGACGTTGGACTAGGTGGTTTAATTCGAAAATCAAATATCATATTTCGTCAATACACTTAGGGTGAATGACCCAGCTGTAATTTCCTCTTTTTTTTTTCTTTTTATAAAGAGGATCTAAACTTGTTCCCATATTCCTCCCAAGCTGACTCGAATTCGGGACCTATGTTCTCAAGTGAAGAGTGCCTACCACTAGGATACAACCTTCTTGTCATTACTGAATATTCACAATACCTATTGTTCAAAAAATCCTTTGGATGAAATTACAATATCAACCCTTCAATAAAGTTATGCAACCCCAATTGGATTTCATCCGATGTGGGAGAAGTTGAAGTTGTATTGAGGTTGTTTGATGTGAATGGCTGAGAGTGGATCTGTGTAGGATGATGAAATAACATGAGAAGTTGTTGTTTTGCTTCGCATAAAGAGGAATGGGGATAGAGAAAAGGCGGCCGAAGTTTGGAGTGGTGGTGATCTGTGAAGGGAGTCGACGGAATTTCAGAGAGAGGAGGAGATGGCCAGAGTTTGAACAGATGCCGAATTTGTAGAGTGACCGGAGAAGAGAGTGACCCGACGACTATGGTTGATCCGGTGAGAAACGGCGCAGAAGAGGTCCAAATTTGGGGATGGAAATGTGATAAGAAGATGCTCGGCCAGAGATAAGAAGCCGTCGATGATGCTTAATTTTCCACCATTTGTGTTGGAAAATTTCATGATTACTTGAGTATCTAATCGTTGTTTGAATAGATCTGTTTCCACCATCATTAATTGATAGCTGGACGAAGACGGATTATGGAGTTCATTGCGCTGATTTCTCCTTTTGATATTGACATGGTTGACCAAATTAATAACCAGGGATCATATAAGTGTAGATTTAGAGATTTAAAAGGCTAAAATAAGAATAGTAATGGCGTGTATGATGTTAAGTGATAATTTTTTTTTGGGTAAATTTAATAGTGCGGGGGGTTGGGTAATTTCAGTAATGATATATGGCAAATAACAAATTTCAAAATGAAATAGTTTTTTTTTTTTTTGGTAAATTTAATAGTGCGGGGAGTATGTTGGTTTTGAGGAACCTTAAAATAGTAACCTCTTTTTGTAAAATCCTCTTCATCATATAGCAGTGTTCTAAAAGATCCCGCCTAAGAGCGCCAGCCCCTGTGCCGCTGCGCCCTCTCCAACGCCCACTAATTTTGCCCCGCCTAGATCCCAACTACCCGACTGGGCCCCCGACTAGCCCTCGCCTGCAGCAGCTCGACTCCGCCGCCTAGCATCCGCCTAGCGCTTTTTTTAGAACCTTGTCATATAGTAGTAATAAATAGGGCTTTTTCTTCTGGATTTAGGGATGCGATCTATTTTCACCTACCGCAGGCAGGCATTGTATTGTTGAGACGATGGCAGTGAATGGGAGACGACGTCTGATGATTAACATGGATTGGAATCTCGATATGGTTGCGCCGAAGAAAGCCGAAGAATGGGACCCTATGATGGATGACAAAAAGGACGATGGGACTTGGCTTCTCCGGCTTTAAAGATATCATCCCTCCTCAACCCAGCGAACAGCAAATAGCTCAATATATTGAAAAACACAAGGATAGTGAGGTATTTCTTCACTACTTTGTTGTTAATCCTTCAATTTTCAAAACCCTGCCCTAAATTTGTTAGTTATTTTATCAAGGGATTTGATATTTTTCTAAACCCTAGCTTATGTCCTTTTGAATTGTTCTGATTTTGAAACCCTAGCTTACATTGTTGTTAATTGCTTGAAGGGATTTGATGTTGATGAGTTCAGAGACTTCATAGGTTTTGCTTACCATGTTGATTTGAAGGAACAGCCTGGTTTATTAAAGGATGCGAATACTTTGTCGCAGATGGCAATTAATATGTACAACAAAGACCATGTAAGCATCTTTATTCTGTTTCCTTAATTTTTTGTGTAAATGTATATGCACCCGTCTATGGGATTTGGAGCCTGTTCAGTCCTCCAACTGCACAACAATCGGACTGCGATCGCAATCTGCATTCCAACTGCTTTGCAGACTACAAAGGCCCCCATCCCTACTTTGTGGGGTTTATGTTATTACGTTGGCTGTGAAAGAAAATAGAGGGTGTTCTATGTTTATTCCTTCAAATGAGTTGATTTTCAATATATGCTTACGTAGTTTTTATTTGTCTTTTGTAGGGTACAAGTTACAGGTTTATAAAGGTCCTACAGCTGCATATCGAACCCGTTGCTGGTTTTGTACACTACAATACATTTGCAGCTTTGGATGAAAACAAGGTACCACATGTTGGTGCACGTGGATCTAGACTAATGCCAAATGAGACTCGGCCAGATGGATTGACGGTTGAGTATTGTAGGGTCAAGGGCACTTAATAGAGGTAAGGTCTTAATTTTAACCGCAAAAGTAATTTCGTGGCATCTCAAGTTGATATTTATGCCTACCGCAGATAACAAAGACCAGACAAATCATTCCTTGGAATAGCCATATGGACACAGAGCATTTAGAGCACACTTTAACCTACTCAATCTGTATGCAGGACGTGCCTGATTCACAAATATGCGACAAAATGCACAACTTCAACAAGCATAGCATGGCTTGAGATGCTTAAAAATACTCCAAACTTGGGTTAGAAGAAGAGAGAGTTGCACCACGAAATTACTTTTGTGGTTAAAATTAAGACCTTCCCTCTATTAATTTTAACCGCAAAGATTTTACTCTGTAAGATTTTATATAATAACATTTTTAGTTTTGAATGATATTATATTAAATCTTACAGAGTAAAATATTGTGCAAACAATAATTTGTTACTGAAAATAATTAGGAAAGTTAAAAGAGCGAGATATGATTGATTGTTTTTTGAGCGGATGGTTCTGTAATGAGAAAAACTATGAGTGAGAGCCGTTACGAGTGTCCAACACTCCAAACCTTTCCTCTCCCTTTGACGATGATGAAAAATTAGATTGTTGGGGTCCATAAGTAATATCCTATAACGCAGATGGCATTGATGGTGAAGTTATACCTAATAATGCAATTACACTGGATGATTGAGAAAGACATCATACTTGTACTTGCAAGCAGTTAAGACTTGGAGGAATATTTCATCTCTTTTCTTAATACTATTGTAGTTTAGCATTTACTTTCACACGTGTGTTTAGGTGGAATGCTAAAATTTCATTGATTAATTTTACATTGTTGTAGCTATGTTATAGTAAACAGTAACTTTTTGTGGTGTAGAAAATGTCCTGCTATGTGTTGGGCTTGTATGATGAATGTCTAAAGTCAATGTGCCTGTCTGTCTGCTTGTCACTTGTAATCCTATTGTTATTGAGCTTCTCTGCTTCTGCTAAATCTGTGTTGTGTTCACTTATTAATTGATTCATTTTTTCAGGGGAGAGGACAGTTAGAGTGTTGACAAAGATTGATCTTATGAACCAGGGTACCAATGCAGCCAAGGTCAGTTATTTTTTATTCTGTTGTGGCGTACAATTTATATGTGAACTCCGTTAAATGGTCATTAGCAACATAAATTTCTCTTTGATTAATTAAGAGCATCTCCAACCTTGTGCTACTTCTTGCGACAAACCAGGGAAAACCCCTCCAACACAGTGCCACTTTCTGCATCAGATTTGCTGCAATACAGAGCATTATTTATGTTGTGCAAATTACCTCCAATTTTTAAAAGTTTCAAATATGTTATGCGCATACTTGTCAAAGGCGACGCCCGCCTCGCCTTTTTGCTCGCCTTTTGGGTTTGTCGCCTCTCGGTCTTGAGGCAGGCGTCTGATAGCCTTTTTGGAAGAGGCGCCACCTTTTTGTATAAGGCGAGAGGCGTCGCCTTAGGTAAAAGGCGTGATAAGTGTTCTAAATTAAACCCTAAGACGTATTTAAATAAAACTGGGTCGTTTTTGTGTTTTTTTTTTTAAATCCTCAACGCTATTTTCTAATTAAACTGCGGCGTGCCCTAGTCTTCACTTCAATCAGTGAGAACAGAAGAGGAAAGGGGCTGCGATAAGGTTGCAATCATCTCCATCAACCTCGCGAGGCTAATTTCTTCGATTCAGTTGAGATTTTTCCCTCTGTCATCCTTTATTCTGGTTGTCACTTCAATCCTTTCCTTTATTCTAATTTCTGTGCCCTAGCTCCTCAATTGACTACTAATTGAAAGAGAAACGAGGAAAGAGGAAACGGCGAACCTCGACGATCCGTCACCGATCGTCTCCGCCATCTCCGGCGAGGCTTAATTTCTTCCCAGGTAAGTTTTTTCTTTCTTTGTTTAATTTATTGTTTTTCTTCTTTTCTAGTTTCAGTTAGTATTTCTTTTTTATCAATTACTTATGCCTGTTTTTCTTCTTTAATCTCTATTATTTTGCTTAATATTCATTAAGTTTTGAAATTTACTCTTGATAAATTGTAAATTTGAAAATTGTCTTAAAATTCATAGCATAAATCTAGTGTGTTATTCCAATTCATAATATATTTTAAGATTAGTTTATATGTTACATATGTGTATAGAGTTTTTCTACTTTTTTCCATTTTTTTGTATTTTGTATTTTATTTTTTCGGCTTGCTCGCCTTTTTGCCGCCCGCCTCTCGCCTCGCCTTTCGCCTTTTTCAGGTACGTTTCGCCCGCCTCTCGCCTTTCGCCTTTGACAAGTAATGCGTACTTAGTCGCAGCACAACTATCCCATTGGACTAGTTAACATTGTTATGGAGCATGTGTTTTGTCTTAGGGTTTCTGTTAAACTGGGGGATACTGTTAGTAGTATTTTCATATTTCCATCAAGTGTTTGTTAGTTTTTAAAGGTAGTTGTACGCTGTCGTTTTAGTAGTTACGGGGTCTGTTTGGTCATAGTGGTCAAGTAGACGTCAATGTTTTTATTCTTAGAAGAGATTAGTCACTATCCATGTTTGTCGGTCAGTAAAACATTACAAATAGGTGAGACTTTGCATAGGAAATCATCAATGAAGATTATTAACCTTTCCTCCCAAAGTTCAATCTCTAAATCTCTCTCTCAATCTTTGTGTTCATCTCACTTCTTTCTCATCTGATTCCTCTGAATCTGATCTCTCTCTCTCTCTCTCTCTGAATTCTCTCTATCCCTCCTAAATCCTTCTCAATTCTTCTCTTAATATCTGAAGTCCTTTCTCTGTTCTATAATTCTAGTGTGGATCTAGAATCATAACAATTGGTATCCAGAGCCTTCTCGATCGGAGGTGACTGCTGCGAATTGGAGATTGTTAAGGAGAGGAATTTTTTTGGATCGTTAACTTAAGTGTATTAAACAAATACATCTAATGAATTGAACAGATCAAAGAAGATTTGAGCCTGTTATGTACAGTTCTGAATGTAATGGGTGAACAACTAAACTTATAGAGGTATTCAAGAATCATGGTACTTGTACATCATCACCGTTCAAATTGGTAGCTTCTTTTCTCTTTTGTTGGTGGCCGGTCCTCGGGAATAGTAAACAGTTCAGTTGTCTCTCAGCACTGTACTCCGAATTGGCCCTTTTATGAAATCCAAATCGCAATGTTTGAACATGTCTTCCGGAAGAAACTCTTAAGTCGAACCCAAGACTGTCTACACCAATAAGAGCTACCTTCTCCACCTTAATGCCCTTACATCTCCAACAGAGTGATTTAAGGGCAAGTGTCATTTTGTCTCCACCAGCTTTAACGGAGCTATAGCAGCTGAGTGAGCGATTGCATCATGATTAGCTCTCCTGAAATCCTCCATTTTAACAGGTGTCGGACTTCCATGTGGTGAGATCAAACGAATTTCCATGATCTCTAGTTTGTAATATGAAGTCCATTTCCTAGGTTTTGATCCTTCTGCAATTCTTCATCAGAACTTGAACTATCTTGAGATGGTCGTAGTTCATGCTTGTGACCATTAATCAAACTGATGTCGTCTTCTTTGTCGTCTACAACTTAACTAATCCGATCTGCATCAGTACCATTAGGTTTATGTTCAAACATATTCTTGTTGATGACATAATTTTCTTCAACAAAGGCAGGTTTCAGGCGGCCTTGAATTGCAAGACCAGCAAGAGGCTGATCCATGTAGTTTACAGGATCATCTGATACAAACTTGGCCAACTCTTTGGCAAACTGTAAAGGATGAGAAGAACACATGTTCTCCAAATTTGCCATGTCTCCTGGTGATTTGTTAGAATCCTCCTCGTCTTCAAGAATTCCTTTCCAATCCTCATCAATGAACTCATCATCTTCTTCCTCACATCAGTACTGTCATCATCGATATCACTGTCTTCATCGTCAATTTCCTCATTATCATAATCGGTATCAACATGTATTGATTCCATCTCATTGATCATCTCTGAAGTGTCTAGGCCTATTATAACTACGTTTGGAACATAAGATGGACTCATGAACACTTCCTCAGGCATACTCTCTAATGTTGCTATCGGTCTGAATATGCTAGCTAGAATAGTTGGATTGGGGTGGAAACTGTTGCTGTAACCTTAATATTGAAGCTTTTGAAGAAAGCATTCCTATTTCTGGTGCCCTAAAATTACTCCAAGCTTAAGTGGAAGACCATAAAAAAGGGGCAGACATTTTATTTCAGACATCTAGAGAAATTAGTGAAGAATGCTTGATTATTCAGTGTTGGGAGTGGAGTCCTAAAACAACATGGAGACGGAGGAGAAAAGGAGGCCTAAATCATTAAGGAGTTTGGGTTGAGATCAAATTGCAAAACAAGGAGGAAAAGAAAAGCAAAATTGGCCAGCCAAAGTGTAACGACCGTGCTAAGGAGGCATACACGGTCGTGCCACGAAAGATCAGTTTCTTGGTTTTTGCCGAGCACGACCGTGCACCAAATAGGCCCACGACCGTGTCAGTACATGCAGAACACTTCAGCCAGATTTGTTTCCTATTTCAAAGAGATCTCTTCTACGAATAGATTTAGGACTTCCTTGCACAACTATAAATGCATAGACACGACCTAGAACACATGGTAGCACATATTTGAAAGAATAATTAGTTTATTCATGGCTTGGCATCACCCCCGGACGTACTTGATTTGTTCAAGGAACTAGGTTAACAATTCCTTGTGTTTGTGTGTTTGTTCTTCCATATATTGGTGTGTGTGGGTGTATTTGATTATTTTCAATGATTGCGTGGGTATCACTAAATTTCCCAACATTCAGGACGTACGTGTAGAAAATCAACTTCTGTGTTAGGTTCGTTCTTGAAATGTACAAAGAAATCGTGACAACAACATGATGGTGCAACTCTCTCTTCTTCTAACCCAAGTTTGAAGTATTTTTAAGCATCTCAAACCATGCTATGCTTGTTGAAGTTGTGCATTTTGTCGCAGATTTGTGAATCAGGCACGTTCTGCATGCAAATTGAGTAGGTTAAAGTGTGCTCCAGATGCTCTGTATCCATATGGCTATTCTAAGGAAAGATTTGTCTGGTCTTTGTTATCTGCGATAGGCATAAATGTCAGGGACTCTGTTTGGATTGGTCATGATTCCATTCATGTTGCATTCAAATCAGAAGATGGCATTAAAGCTATAACCGATCTTAGAGAGGAATCAGAGGCGGATCCATATGTATATCAACGGGGTGCTCGTGCAACCTTTACTTCTCAACATTAAAGAGAAAAAAAAAATTAGACTTATTTTATGAGAAGTACAAGATATATACATATATATATATATATATTGTTTGTGTAGTACAATCCCTTGGTCCAGCAGTTAGAACCCCAATCTCCAATGTGAGACCCTGTATGTCAATAATAATTGAGATGCTTTTACAATATTTTCATATCTTCTATATGGTATCAGACAATTAGAAGATACAGTTTTTCTCCGACCTCCCCTTTTATGGCAGCCGACCACGCCCTTATGTAGAACTGTAAATCGAGTCGAATATTAGCGAGTTCGAGTCGAGTTATAATTTTTTTAGCCGAGTCGAGTTGTCTTTAAAATTGGAGAGCCGGATTCGGCTCGGGTAATGGAATGCGGGACTCGAGACATACTCGGATTCGACTCGTCACTTAAAATAACGCATGACCTTGAAACCGTAAATAGCATTAATTACAAATACAAACCCTATTTCCAACCTATGCATTTTAATTCCCTCTTACCTGCCCCACCCTTTCTCTTCCCAACTCCACCCCCTACTCTTCCCCACGTTAGTTAAAAATGGGTAAGTTCTTTCATTCTTGAATTCTTCTCCCCCGATTTGTTCTTTTCTCTCTCTATTTCAAATGAATCTCATCTTTACATCCCTCTCTCTCTCTCTCTTGAATTTCATTTAATAAACTATCATTCAATCTTTCACAAATCTGCGAGTTAGCAATACTAGTAAGAAACTTGTTCATTTATGGGTTTTTTAAACATTGATCTGATATGGTAGTAGCAAGAAAGGATGCTAGTTTTGAATGGATCGAGAGTCGGAATGTTTGAATTCAAGGCATAATCGAGCTACTCGCGAGCAGACGAGTCGAGTTGGAGTGAAACTCGGATTCGACTCGGTCGTGAAATCGAGCCATTGCAGCCGAAATCGACTCACTATCGAGTCACGGTCCGAGTCGAGTCACACTTTGGCAAGTCAAATCCGAGTCGACTCGCGGGTAACTCGCCCGAGATTACACCCCTACCCTTATGCCTTATTTGGCCGAACCTAATAACCCCCTCATTGGCATCTCCCTTGCTCATATCCTAAAACACACCCCCACAAATATCATAGCTTGGAAAATTCAGATTGAAGCCATGACTTGTACAAATTTATTGACTACACACACCTTGCTCCGCCACAAAGCCTACCTACTCCTTCTCCAACCACTTTAATCACAACATATGGGGTGAGGCTTTGCAGAGGAAATAATCAATGAAAAGTATTAACTTTTCATCTCTAAGTTCTATCTTAAATCTCCCTCCCAATCTCTGTTTTTCCCCAGTTTTTCTTTCTTATCTAATTCCTCTTAGATCTGATCTCTCTCTCTCAATTCTCTATATCCATCCTAAATCCTTCTTAATATCCTCTCAATTCTTTTCTTAATCTCTAATTTTTTTTCTCTGTTCTATTAATATTAGTTAGTGGATCCAAAATCATAACATGTTGTACTTGCTTGTACCATGTTGATATTGCCTTATAAGCTATTCATGTATTCATACTTTCTTGTCTTATAGACTATTTTCTATTCAAAAGAGAACATTAAAGGATTCATTGCGTCCAAAGTTTCTGATCATTCAATATAGTGTTTTTTTGGTTTGTTTTATCATATGATGGATGAAAATTAACGCTCATGATTCCCTTTGTTTTTAGATATTGAAAGAAAACCCTTATAAGCCAATATTTCCTTGGACTTATAATCCGCAATTTCCTTGGATTGCTGTTGGCAATCACACTCAAGCTCATACTAATGAAACTGTTGACATGATTGCTGCTCGTCATAGGGAGCGGATGTTTTTGCTCAGACTTACAGCAATATGGCTGACAGAAAGGGCATTGAGCATCTGGAAAAAGTACTATACCACGTAGGTTATCTTCTGCTTTAATTTTTCCATTTGTCTTATGAGGACTACATGGCCTATAAAAAAGGGCCGATAAAATGGGTGTTGGAACTGAAATTAGCTAAAAAAAAAGGAGAATTGAAGCCGGAGGATATCCCAGTAGCCTATGTACAATGTAAGGTGCTCATTTATCAGGATCTTGAATTCGTCGCGAAAAAGTGATGTCTTTTATAGAATCTGGGGGAACTTATAGTGGATCCTTATAGTGGATCCTTATAGATGCTGCGTCACGCAGCTTGACGATGCCGTAGATCTGCAGCGAGACGCTATTGAGTTGGTCCACAAGATGAAGTCGGGTTATTCCTAGTACTTAATTTATAATGTGATTCTTTTGGCTTGTATGTTCCAGCATATGAAACAAATATGGAAATTAAGAATTCTACGCCTTCAATGTCTCATTAACAAGATAATCTTTAGACTAGCGACTACAAATCCGAACCTCCTGCAAAATTTCAATGGAGGTTCAGTAAGTATGCATCTCTTTTGTTCCTTGAGTTGGTCTGTTGTTTGTTAAAATAGTAGTTGATCATGAATGGTTTTTATTTTGAAATTTTAAGTGGTGTTATTGTTGTTTGTTTTACTTAATCCGAACTAATTGATAGTTTTGACTTGAATTTGATATGTATCCAGATTCTCCAAATGCAATGTATTTTAGAAGAGCTGAGAATATTGGTATTTTCCGAACCTATTCTTTGCTGGCAGCTTCATTTTTAGATTTTATTTATACCTAGTTATGAGTCCGAACCCATTTCTTTTTTAGGCGTTTTATCAACTACAGTCGCTGACTTTCAGCCTTGTGGGGAAGGGAGTATTAAGTCTAGTTGTAGATCAAAAGAAATGCCGTAAGATTATATTTTTTCGTAACCTGATTTTGCTCAATGATATTAATCACTAACGGGTTATTAATATATTGGCAGCAATATGCTGGATTCTGGTGGCAATTGGTGCCACAGAGTCTTTATTTGCCAAAATTTACTGGATTCTTTTGCCGCTCTCCGCGCAACATGTTGTGGACTGCTACAAGTATGTAATTAGAGAAGATAGTAACATAAAGGAGGATATAGTTGGTTGCTTTCCTAATAGAATATCTGCTAGATTTGAATTTATAAAGAAAGCCGGAGTGCGCCAAACTAAGGATTATCATCCTTTTGAGTATATGAAGCAAGAATGTAGATGCAAGGACTATAAGGTGTAGGTATGGCTTTATTTATTTATTTTCAAAAAAACATCTGTAATAAACACTTAATATCATTTTATTGTTTTAAGTTCGGTCGTATGTGAATAGAAGACTTTAAGGTGATAACTACTAATTTCGAAGACATAGTGAGATTGCTTCGGGAACAACCTGTGGCAGCGGGTATGCCATTGTACGATGATATTGATACAATTCGTGGGGTAAGATTAACTTCATATATGTGTGTATACATTCGTTAGAGCATTAAGTTTATGTAATGCGTGTTTTTTAGTCACATGCAGGAAGTATATTGTCCCTCAACGGAGAAAAAGCTATTAGTTGATTCGGCAACGGCGAGGAGGCTGCCCATGCTATTCTGACCGTGGGATACGGAACTGAAAATGGAATACCATATTATTCGCTGAAAGGATCTTATGGGAAGGAATGGGGTATTGGTGGGTTTGTAAAGATATCTAGACACTTGGTTTATGCTTTTACAAGGCCACTACGACCATTTATATATAGTTAACGTACATGGCGGGATGAGTAGTTAATTTACATTGTAAGTAGATTATAACAAGGTTCTCTGATTTATAGGTCGTAGAAGAACTACGCTAAACCAAGCAATGACGGTTTAAGTTTCCGTGGTCTGAATCACACAAGCAACGAGTATACGATGCATAGTGTTGTTTACCGATACCTTCACGGCATGTGTTTATTTAGTAGATAGAGTATACGATGCATTTGTTTACTAAATAGGAAAAGGAAAGTGATGCAGAGTAATGTCAAATGTAGTAGTCATCTCCAAACACCCAAAAACAAAAAGGGTATACAAATTAAAAGAATTGCTCTGTGAGGTTTCTCTTTCACTCCATCTACTGAATAAACACATGCCATGAAGGTATTACTAAACAACACTATGCATCGTATACTCGTTGCTCGTGTAATTCAGACCACGGAAACATAAACCGTCATTGATTGGTTTAGCGTAGTTCTTCGGATCACGGAAACTTAAACCGTCATTGCTTGGTTTAGCGTAGTTCTTCTACGACCTATAAATCTGAGAACCTTGCTATAATCTACTTACAATGTAAATTAACTACTCATTCCACCATGTACGTTAACTATATATAAATGGCCGTAGTGACCTTGTAAAAGCATAAACCAAGTGTCTAGATATCTTTGCAAACCCCCCCTCATTCCTTCCCATAAGATCCTTTCGCCAAATAATATGGTATTCCATTTTCAGTTCCGTATCCCACGATCAGAATAGCATGGGCAGCCTCGTCGCCCGGTGCTGGATCAACTAATGGCTTTTTTCTCCGTTGAGGGACAATATACTTCCTACATGTGATTAAAAAACACGCATTACATAAACTTAATGCACTAAAAAATGTATACACACATATATGAAGTTAATCTTAACCCACCAATTGTATCAATGTCATCCTACAGTGGCATACCCGAAGCAATCTCTCTATGTCTTCGAAATTAGTAGTTATCCCCTCAAAGTCTTCTATTCCCATGCGACCGAACAGAAAACAATAAAATGATATTAAGTGTTAATTACAGACATTTTTTTGAAAAATAAATAAAGTCATACCTTGTAGCCCCCGCATGGCTGCATCTACATTCTTGCTTCATATTCAGGATGATAATCCTTAGTTTGGCGCACCCGACTTTCTTTATAAATTCAAATCCAGCAGATATTCTGTTAGGAAAGCAACCAACTATATCCTCATTTATGTTACTATATTCTCTAATTACATACTTGTAGCAGTCCACAACATGTTGCGCGGAGAGCGGCAAAAGAATCCAGTAAATTTTGGCAAATAATGAAGACTCTGTGGCACTAATTGCCACCAGAATCCTGCATATAGCTGTCAATATATCATTAACCCATTAGTGATTAATATTATTGAGCAAAACATCAGGTTACGAAAAAATAAAATCTTACGGCATTTCTTTTGATCTACAACTGGACTTAATATTCCCTTCCCCACAAGGCTGAAAGTCAGCGACTGTAGTTGATAAAACGCCTAAAAAGAAATGGGTTCGGACTCATAACTCAGTATAAATAAAATCTAAAAATGAAGCTACCAACAAATAATAAGTTTGGAAAATACCAATATTCAGCTCTTCTAAAATACATTGCATTTGGAGAATATGGATACATATCAAATTTCAAGTCAAAACTATCCGTTAGCTCATATTAAGTAAAACAAACAACAATAACACCAATTAAAATTTCAAAATAAAAACCATTCATGATGATCAACTACCATTTTGACAAACAACAGACCAACTTAAGGAACAAACAAGATGCACACTTACTGAACCTCCATTGAAATTTTGTAGGAGGTTCGGATTTGTTGTCGCTAGTCTAAAGATTATCTTGTTAATGAGACATTGAAGGCGTAGAATTACTAAAACGACAACTCTTAAGGCATAACTTGAGGAGTGTAGTCGTTGGGTTATGGGCAATGGAGTCGGGGCTGTTTGCTCATAGGGGTTAAGTAATAGTCAATTTATGTCATTCTTAGAAAGGGTTATTCACTATCCATGTTTGTAGGTTAGTAGAACACTACATATGGGTGAGACTTTGAGAGGAAATCATCAATGAAAAGTATTAACTTTTCCTCTCAAAGTTCTCTCTCTCAATCTGTGTTCTTTCCCAATTCTTCTTTCTTATCTAATTCCTCTTAGATCTGATCTCTCTCTCTATATATATATATATCTATCCTAAATCCTTCTCAATATCCTCTCAATTCTTTACTTAATCTCTAAACTCTTTTCTCTGTTCTATTAATATTAGTTAGTGGATCCAGAATCATAACATGTTGTACTTGCTTGTACCATGTTGATATTGCATTATAAGCTATTCATGTATTCATACTTTTTGTCTTTTATACTATTTTCTATTCAAAAGAGAACGTTAAAGGATTCATTTCGTCCAATGTTTCTGATCATTCAATATAGTGTTTTTTTGTTTGTTTTATCATATGATGGATGAAAATTAACGCTTATGATTTCCTTTGTTTTTAGATATTGGAACAAAACCCTTATAAGTCAATATTTTTGTGGACTTATAATCCCCAATTTCCTTGGATTGCTGTTGTCAATCATACTCAAGCTCATACTAATGAAACTGTTGACATGACTGCTGCTCGTCATAGAGAGCGGATGTTTTAGCTCAGACTTATAGCAATATGGCTGACAGAAGAACGAGCATTAAGCATCTGGAAAAAGTACTATTCCATGTAGGTTATTATCTTATGCTTTAATTTTCCATTTGTCTTAAAAAGGTTATTCTTAGTACTCAGTTTATAATGTGATTCTTTTGGCTGATTATAACCTTTGTATGTTCCAGCATATGAAACAAATCTGAAAATTAAGAATTCTACGCCTTCAATATCTCATTAACAAGATAATCTTTAGACTAGCGACAACAAATTCGAACCTCCTGCAAAATTTCAATGGAGGTTCAGTAAGTGTGCATCTCTTTTGTTCCTTAAGTTGGTCTGTTGTTTGTCAAAATGGTAGTTGATCATGAATGGTTTTTATTTTGAAATTTTAAGTGGTGTTATTGTTGTTTGTTTTACTTAATATGAGCTAATTGATAGTTTTGACTTGAAATTTGATATGTATCCAGATTCTCCAAATGCAATGTATTTTAGAAGAGCGGAGAATATTGGTATTTTTTAAACCTATTATTTGCTGGTAGCTTCCTTTGTAGATTTTATTTATACTGAGTTATGAGTCCGAACCCATTTCTTTTTTAGGCGTTTTATCAACTACAGTCGCTGACTTTCAGCCTTCTGGGAAAGGGAATATTAAGTCTAGTTGTAGATCAAAAGAAATGCCGTAAGATTTTATTTTTTCGTAACCTGATGTTTTGCTCAATGATATTAATCACTAACGGGTTATTGATATGTTGGCATCAATATGCTGGATTCTGGGGGCAATTGGTGCCACAGAGTCTTTATTTGCCAAAATTTACGGGATTCTTTTGCCGCTCTCCGCGCAACATGTTGTGGACTGCTACAAGTGTGTAACTAGAGAAGATAGTAACATAAAGGAGGATATAGTTGGTTGCTTTCCTAATAGAATATCTGCTGGATTTGAATTTATAAAGAAAGCTGGGGTGTGCCACATTAAGGATTATCATCCTTTTGAGTATATGAAGCAAGAATGTAGATGCAGGGACTACAAGGTATGGCTTTATTTATTTATTTTTCAAAAAAATATCTGTAATAAACACTTGATATCATTTTATTGTTTTCAATTCGGTCGTATGGGAATAGAAGACTTTGATGTGATAACTGCTAATTTCGAAGACATAGTGAGATTGCTTCGGGAACAACCTGTGGCAGCGAGTATGCCATTGTATGATGACATTGATACAATTCGTTGGGTAAGATTAACTTCATATATGTGTGTATATATTTTTTAGTGCATTAAGTTTATGTAATGCGTGTTTTTTAGTCACATGTAGGAAGTATGTTGTCTCCTCAACGGAGAAGAAGCCATTAGTTGATCCAGCAACGGGTGAGGAGGTTGCCCATGCTATTCTGATCGTGGGATACGAAACTGAAAATGGAATACCATATTATTCGGTGAAAGGATCTTATGGGAAGGAATGAGGTATTGGTGGGTTTGTAAAGATATCTAGACACTTGGTTTATGCTTTTACAAGGCCACTACGACCATTTATATATAGTTAACGTACATGACGGTATGAATAGTTAATTTACATTGTAAGTAGATTATAGCAAGGTTCTCTGATTTATATGTCGAAGAAGAACTACGCTAAACCAAGCTAAACCAAGCAATGACGGTTTAAGTTTCCGTGGTCTGAAGAACTACGCTAAACCAAGCAATGATGGTTTAAGTTTCCGTGGTCTGAATCACACGAGCAACGAGTATACGATGCATAGTGTTGTTTAGCGATACTTTCACGACATGTGTTTATTTAGTAGATGGAGTATACGATGCATGTGTTTACTAAATAGGAAAAGGAAAGTGCTGCAGAGTAATGTCAAATGTAGTAGTCATCTCCAAACTCCCAAAAACAAAAAGGGTATACAAATTAAAAGAATTGCTATGTAGGTTTCTCTTTCACTCCATCTACTAAATAAACACATGCCATGAAGGTATTAGTAAACAACACTATGCATCGTATACTCGTTGCTCGTGTGATTCAGACCACGAAAACTTAAGCCGTCATTGCTTGGTTTAGCGTAGTTCTTCGGAACACGGAAACTTAAATCGTCATTGCTTTGTTTAGCGTAGTTCTTCTACGACCTATAAATCAGAGAACCTTGCTATAATCTACTTACAATGTAAATTAACTACTCATCCCGCCATGTACGTTAACTATATATAAATGGCCGTAGTGGCCTTGTAAAAGCATAAACCAAGTGTCTAGATATCTTTGCAAACCCCCCAATATCTCATTCCTTCCCATAAGATCCTTTCACCAAATAATATGGTATTCCATTTTCAGTTCCATATCCCACGATCAGAATAGCATGGGCAGCCTCCTCCCCCGTTGCCGGATCAACTAATGGCTTTTTCTCCGTTGAGGGACAATATACTTCCTACATGTGATTAAAAAACACGCATTACATAAACTTAATGCACTAAAAAATGTATACACACATATATGAAGTTAATCTTACCCCACGAATTGTATCAATGTCATCCTACAGTGGCATACCCGCTGCCACAGGTTGTTTCCGAAGCAATCTCTCTATGTCTTCGAAATTAGTAGTTATCCCCTCAAAGTCTTCTATTCCCATGCGACCGAACTGAAAACAATAAAATGATGTTAAGTGTTAATTACAGACATTTTTTTGAAAAATAAATAAATAAAGCCATACCTTGTAGTCCCTGCATCTACATTCTTGCTTCATATACTCAAAAGGATGATAATCCTTAGTTTGACGCACCCCGACTTTCTTTATAAATTCAAATCCAGCAGATATTCTATTAGGAAAGCAACCAACTATATCCTCCTTTATGTTACTATATTCTCTAATTACATACTTGTAGCAGTCCACAACATGTTGCGCGGAGAGCGGCAGAAGAATCCAGTAAATTTTGGCAAATAAAGACTCTGTGGCACTAATTGCCACCAAAATTCAACATATGGCTGCCAATATATCATTAACCCATTAGTGATTAATATCATTGAGCAAAACATCAGGTTACGAAAAAATAAAATCTTACGGCATTTCTTTTAATCTACAACTAGACTTAATATTCCCTTTCCCAAAAGGCTGAAAGTCAGCAACTGTAGTTGATAAAACGCCTAAAAAAGAAATGGGTTATGACTCAAAACTCAGTATAAATAAAATCTAAAAATGAAGCTACCAGCAAATAATAGGTTTGGAAAATACCTATATTCTCCGCTCTTCTAAAATACATTGCATTTGGAGAATCTGGATACATATCAAATTTCAAGTCAAAACTATCAATTAGATCTTATCAAGTAAAACAAACAACAATAACACCACTTAAAATTTCAAAAATAAAAACCATTCATGATCAACTACCATTTTGACAAACAACGGACCAACTTAAGGAACAAAAGAGATGCACACTTACTAAACCTCCATTGAAATTTTGCAGGAGGTTCAGATTTGTTGTCGCTAGTCTAAAGATTATTTTGTTAATGAGACATTGAAGGCGTATAATTCTTAATTTCCAGATTTGTTTCATATGCTGGAACATACAAAGGTTATAATCAGCGAAAAGAATCACATTATAAACTAAGTACTAAGAATAACCCTTTTAAGACAAATGGAAAATTAAAGCATAAGATAATAACCTACATGGTATAGTACTTTTTCCAGATGCTCAATGCTCGTTCTGTCAGCCATATTGCTGTAAGTCTGAGCAAAAACATCCGCTCTTTATGACGAGCAGCAGTCATGTCAACAGTTTCATTAGTATGAGCTTGAGTGTGATTGACAACAGCAATCCAAGGAAATTGCGGATTATAAGTCCAAGGAAATATTGGCTTATAAGGGTTTTGTTCCAATGTCTAAAAACAAAGGGAATCATGAGCGTTAATTTTCATCCATCATATGATAAAACAAACAAAAAAACACTACATTGAATAATCAGAAACATTGGACGTAATGAATCCTTTAACGTTCTCTTTTGAATAGAAAATAGTATACAAGAAAGTATGAATACATGAATAGCTTATAATGCAATATCAACATGGTACAAGCAAGTACAACATGTTGGTATGTTTCTGGATCCACTAACTAATATTAATCGAAAAGAGTTTAGAGATTAAGTAAAGAATTGAGAAGGATTTAGGATGGATATATATATATAGAGAGAGAGAGATATGTATAGAGATATCAGATCTAATAAGAGGAATTAGATAAGAAAGAAGAATTGGGGAAGAACACAAATTGAGAGAGAGATTTAGAGATAGAACTTTGAAAGGAAAAGTTAATACTTTTCATTGATGATTTCCTCTCAAAGTCTCACCCATATGTAGTGTTCTACTAACTTACAAACATGGATAGTGACTAACACCTTCTAAGAATGACATAAATTGACTATTACTCAACCCCTATGACTAAACAGCCCCGATAACCTACTAAAACGACAACTCCTAAGGCATAACTTGAGGAGTGTAGTCGTTGGGTTATGGGCAAGGGGGAAATTCGATCTTGGGAGGATAATTGATATGGAGTTCGTTTAGGGGGACCAAGACCGGTAGATCACATTCTCAAGGTACGTGATGGTTTCTCTATTTTAGAGGACTTGCTACCTGTTATCCTGCCTAATCTACATGCTAGCATTTGAAGTGTACAAATTGATTCAACACCGGATGATCGGGTTAAGTTTATTTTGACAAAATTTGGTGAGTTTGAAACTTCGGCATGGTGGGAGTATACTCGCCTCCGGAGTCCTATGGTTGAATGGGGGTCCAATATACGACACAAAAACATATTTTGGTGGAGGTTAATTCATAATGGGGACTGTGCTAGATTGGTCGATGAGCATCTGGAAAAAGTACATGCCTTAAAGCCATGTCCTCCACCGTAGATGGTTATTCCGAGCGTCGCCAACACATTTCGCATAGGCGCTTGGGCAGAAGGGTGAGGTCCACGGTTGGAGGGGCGAGAGGTGTAATTAGGCGGATTCATGGTTGGGAGCTGGAAAGTTGGCGTTGGGATATATATGCCGAAAAGATGGGCATTGAGATAGGTAATGGCCCATAGTTCGACACTAAGGCTAAACATGGACTACCCAATTGTACATGTGTAAATGTATCTGATAAATGTGGTTTTACCCATCCAAAATATATGTTTTCAAGCTTATTTGGTGCTCAAAACCTTGAGAATTTAATGTGTTTTGTTAGTGTTTTGAAAGTACGGGGGTTGAATTGCAATTAGGCAGAAAATGGAGGATATAAGCTTGTTTTGGAATTTCAGGGACCAATTTGCAATTATGGAAAATTTAGGGGGTAAAATGGTATTATAAATTTTAAGGGGTAAAGTGCAATTTACTGGAAATTATGGACCAAAGTGAAAATGAGAGAAGTTCATGGGCTAAACTGCAACTAATCTAAAGTAGAAAGATTGAGGCTGAAACTAGGAAGGTTGGCAGAGGAAATGGGGCCAAAGACAAGAGTGGCCGGCCAGGGAGAAGGAGCAGCTGGCCGAGAAAAGAGGTCGTGGCCGACGCATGGCCGCACCCGAAGGGCCGAGCGACCGCGCCATTTGGGCAGAAACTTAGCGCGTCCATGGCTGAGCGATCCCGCCCTTGGCCTGGCCGTGGATCAGTGACGGATATTGGTGACCATAAGGTCACTGTGTTCGAACTCGCGAATGCCTACTTGCAATTTGTCGTGGAAGGCTCTGAAATGGTTCCTCCCAACCCCGTCGGCGGGAGCACTGCGCACCGCTTTACCCTTTTTTTCAAAGAGATCGCAACAGAATTGTGACGGATTTTCAGCAAAATCAGCATCAGATTTGTGACGGATTTTCAGCAGAATCCTAATTTAAGTAGGAATTGATCTCCTTTGGCTGTAAATTAGAAATTCCTCCTCCCTCCTACTATAAAAAGGACCCTAGAATAGGTTTTTTGATCCCCCGATCTATCTTTTCTTCTCCCTTAACATATATTACATAGTTTAGGTTTTCTTTACAAGGATTGAAGATCTAATTCAAGGTTTGTATTTATTTATTTTAATTGCCCTTCGAGGCTAAGTTATTTGATTTGCGGATTGGTAAGTAACAATACATGATCGTTATGCTATAGTTTTTAATTCTTAAATCAATATCATTCTAGCGTAGTAAAATATTCTTAATTCGTTCTAGGGTTTCAGATTTATGTTAAGATACTTTTGGCCCTAGAATTTGTGGGTATCCATTGTTACAGTTACTTAGACGGACATAGATACTTTGACCATTATTTTATTACTTAGATCTAATTGAGGATGAAACTGAATTCAATTGGATTTAGGTTCATATATTCTTTTGATCTTCATGAATTCTTCAATTATTATATATACGTAACCGGAGTATAATAAAAAGAGAATATTTGAGTTGCAAATCGCACACCAAACCGTCCCAACTCATGATTTTGTGAATTAAATTAATGACTTCATTAAATAGCATAAAGTGAATGAACCCACTCCGTCAATCTCGTTGTCAAATTCTGAATTCAATCCTTGCTTTATTTTGTGATCCTTAATCATTAGTTTAATTTATTTGCAATTTCAATTTAGTTTATTTTAATCATTCAAAAACAAAACCCCCTTGGTTACTTTACGCTAATTAGATTCACTTGTATTCACTCAAGTCTCTGTGGTTCGACCCTTACTTTTGTACATTGCTACTTCGATGACTTGTACATTTGCAAGGTTTTTATTACAAGAGGATTTTCTCCATCAAGATTTTGACGCCGTTGCCGGGGACTTATTGTGAATTACAAGTTAATCTATTAGTGTATGTTGGTCGATTTCTGTGACTCCTACCTTGGAGCCAGTGAACGACGACATTGATAAACAAATTAGGTCGGCGTTTGAAAGAACTTGAATTAAAAGAGGGCAATTCCCTCGAAAGTGACCTAAATCCTTCTACCACCGGGGTAGAAGAGGAAAAAGCCGTGATGGCAATCCCACCGGCTCAAACTATGCAAGACTTTTGTCGTCCTAAAGTTGATGCCTCCATATCTTGTATTGTGCTAATGGAGGAGGCAAAGAACTCTGAAGTCAAGGGTCAATATTTTAACATGTTACCCATTTATCAAGGCCTACCGGCCGAAGACCCTTCGACTTTCTTGCGTGAGTATATGATGATAATATCTCTTTCCGGGCAAAATAGGTGTAACCGATGAACAAACAAGATTAAATTGCTTTCCCTACACTCTGAAAGGGGCGGCCAAGACATGGTTTATGATGTTAAACACCTAGGAGTATAAGCACTTGAGATCAATTACACGATGTGTTTTTACAAAAATATTATCCCCATCCCACGTTTGCTAATACGAGGCAAAAGATTATTGGATTTGCCCAAGAAGTAGGTGAGCCTTTTCACGAGGCTTGGGACCGATTTAAAATGATGTTAGTGCAATGTCCCCATAACACTTTTCTCTTGCCATTGTTGAATCAAACTTTTTATGACGACTTGAATCGTGTTAATCAAGCCATGGTTGATAATGCGGCGGGGGGCACACTAGGAGCCAAAACTCCCCAAGTGACTCATGCTTTGTTTGAGATGTTGGGTGCTAATTCCCAACAAAAGAGTACAAGGAGTAAGGCTAGGGGAGTACATGAGTTAGAGAGTAATGATAATTTGGTCAAACAAGTATCTCAATTAATTGCTATGTTTAATGCTAAAGGCACCTCTCTTGGTGCTAATGTTGTGAAGATGCTTGTTCTATATGTGGTCTTCATACTCATGCTACTAATTTTTGTCCTAGTGGTGCACAGTTTATTTCTAATGATGAGCAGGTACATGCACTCAATGGATACAATCCAAGGCCTCCACAAAATAATCCCTATAGCAACACCTACAACCCGGGGTGGAGGAATCATCCCAACTTTTCATGGGGAGGTAATCAACAACAAAATAAGCCTCTCCATCCTCAACCTCCACTGGGACCGTATGAGCAAAAGAAGGAACCGTGAGAAGTGGCCACGGATCAATTGAGAGATGAGAATAATCATTTGAGGGCCGAGAGTCAACAAGCGGCTCAAAACCATGAAACGGCTCTCAAAAAGCTAGAGATTCAAATAGGGCGAATTGCTGTAGCCCTTCAAAGTTACAAGCCCGGAACTTTTCCGAGCCAAGGACATCATGCAATAGCCATATCCACATTACGGAATGGCAAGTGGTAAGTTAAGAGGTTAGTTCTTCTTCATCTTCTTCTCCTCCTAATTCTAAAGAAAATGCTGAAAATGGTACATGTGGATTGGGGAAAAAATTCAAAGACACTTATATACCCCCAATCATATGTACCCCCGGTGCCCATTCCCGGTCGATTGATAAGACATAGGTTAGAGCATCAAATGAAAGAATTGATGGAGATGTTCTCCAAAGTTAGCATAAACCTCCCGCTACTTAATGTGATTAAAAACATTTCGGCCTATGCAATTTTTTCAAAGAATTAAACTATAAAAAGCATAGGTATGAAAATAATGAGATGTTGATCATGGGAGAGAGAGTGCTAGTGCCATAGTCCGACAAGACCTCCCACCTAAACTAAAGGACCCCGGAAGCTTCACAATTTCTATTACTATGGGGGATTCTAGTGAGGTGAAGGCGATGCTAGACCTTGGTGTTAGCATTAATTTATTACCATACTCCACATACTTGAAATTGGGTTTGTTCGAGTTAAAGCCCATCACAATGATCCTCTATTTAGCGGACCGTTCTATTAGGAGATCGATGGGCATTGTGGAGTATGTATTAGTTCTAGTGGGGACCTTGATAGTCTCCGTTGTGGTTATGGATATGGTTAATGGAGGAAGTACGTGTAGAGACCCTCCTATTTTGCTAGGACGTCCCTTCATGGCCACAACTAACACAATAATAAATGTGAGGAATGGGAAATTGTCCATGATGATAGCAGATGAGAGGATAGAAATCCTGGTTAATGATGTGATGAAACACCCTATGGATGATGATGGTGAGAATTCTAGGGATAAAGCGGATGTCCATGATAGGGCTAGTAACAACAAGGCCGACAAACACTCTTTGAGTGACGGACCGTATCACCCCCTAGACCGACGCCATAAGGAGTCGGTGTCAAAATTAAAATCATTTTTTCCTCTAAAAGCTGAAAGTAATAATTCATATGCTCAAATTGAGGAATTCTATTGTCTTGATATATCTAATTCTTTTATTGCTAATATTGATGATCAAGACAACTCCTCTCGTGATTGTGCTGAGAAAGATGAGGTGTTTGATGTCCGTGGGACTAAGGCACCAAATGAGTTTGGGGGAGAGACCCCCATACAAAAGAAGAAAAAGAAAAAGACCGAGAAAAAGGCCACAAAAATACCTTGGGCTCCACCCGAGCTTATAAAGAATGGTACATACATGTGAAAAGTTGTGAGCGTTTGTGCCCGTGAATGTGCGAGGTGGGCCAAGGGAAGAAAAGCTAAAGCCAAGGAAGAGATGGCCACCTTCAATCCCAATTAAAAGTGGGACTATGGTCGGGCTAATGACCTTAACCAAATGCGCTTATTGGGAGGCAACCCAAGTATGTATGTTTACCAAAGTGTTCCACTCTGCAAGAGATGTTACGTTATCCGGTTTAAGGGATGCAAATTTGACTCCTTATCTCGCAGTTTTGATGCATCTCTAAGAGATGCTATCAACTTTGATTTGCACTCTCTCCAACGAGTGCTCATTTGTTGAATAATAAGCTTCTTGTACATGTCATCAATCTTGAATTTCCCTTGTACAAAAACAACACATCGTAAATAAAGTACCATGTGCACTTGATTTTTATGTTTAAACACAATTAGCTGTATTATTATTACCTGAACACATGTCCACAAATCATCCTTTACACTTTGCTTAACTTTCCTCCAATCATAAACGGTGACCGGTACAAACTGTCGTGCCAAAGATCCCAAGAATGAAAATAACCACTCAGAATGCAAACCGATAGGTTGTCCTCTTTCATTGAATTCCACCTGTACTAGTTTCGTAGGACTTGAGCATATTTTTCTCAACCTTGTTGGACCTCTTTTTCTCTTTCTCAATACTTCCTATTCTTCAAGCGACTGCTCTTCATTGGGAAATTCATTAGGAACTTCGGTAGAAACACGAGGAGAAGAAATCCTTTGCATATTAGAATGTTGATCAGGAGAGGGATTCGACCCTTTTTCAGAAATTCGAATGTCTTCATTTCTTAGTAGTTGTGAAATTGAAACTGCTCCTAAATGTAGTTTCTTCAAGCGCTTTCCCCTTTCTTGAACTCTGCATAGTTCATTATCAAGTTAGTAAACGCAATATTTGTATGCATATATACTCCCTCCGTCCCACTATAAATTACACACTTTTGTTGTTACTCCGAATGCACTTTGAGCTATAATTAAATCATCCTCAAAACCTTCATTGGCAACTGATACATCATTCCGTTTTTGGTGTTACCCAAATAACCCGTATTTCCTTCCACTTTTTGCATCCTTACTCCATTCTTATGTTACAATTTGAGAAAAGGTTCCGGCCACAACTTATTTTTGTAGTAAATTAATAAGTTTGTTAATCATATATTATTCACGCTCAAGTTTGTTTTCCTTCGGCCTACATAAATATCTCGATATTGTTAATGCATCATTGTGCATTGTGTTTGGTATGCTGATATGTTCCTTTGCAACTCGATATCGTTAATGCATCATTGTGCATTGTGTTTGGTATGCAGATATGTTCCTTTGCAACTTCTGATGCTTAAACATTGTTCTTCTAATTTGTCTTAGCATTCTACTTTGACCAATTTTACCCCTCCTTTACCCCACATGCTTTCTCAATTTCGCCTCGATAGCTTTTATTCCTTATAAAAGGTCATATATACGAACTTCTATATGTATTTTAATGATTTTTCTCATGTATATTACTTTTATCCAACTCCTTGTTAAATGATTTCCTTTTCTCAATTTGCTGAATTTCCATGTCTTCAATTATATCAATAGTCTTTCTCCTATCAAGCCGATTAAGTCGGCGCACATTACTCGGTCATTCAACTCACTTAGTTTTGCATCTCTACCATCTGTTTTCACCTCACCCCATGTGAGCAACCGGTACCGGCTAGAGAACGTAGGAAGCCCATTATTTAAACAGAAGCAATTAAATAGGAATAAAGGTAGCATTCAGATTGTGGTATTTTGACTGGGTTAATAGGAATTGAAGTAGAATTCCTTAAATAGGTAAAAAGGAAATTATCTAAATCAACATCGATTTGAGGAGGATAGGGGAAGAGAAGAATTGGTCATTGTAGAGATTGCCGGTTTTCGTTCTAATTTGGGAAAAGAGAGACCTCGGCCGAAGAAGGAGAAGCTCAGTAACCGTGTTTAGAGTATATGTTGTTTGTTTTTCAGAGTTAATTCGGGCCACTATTTGTCTTTTGTGAAAGTAATTCCTAACCACTCTGTGTGGTGGTTGAAACCCACCCCTATTGTAATATAGATTAGAAACTTGTTTATTGATTGATACTTGCTATTAACTCTCTATTTGAGATGTCACACATGATACTAATTGGACTCTCTCCCTAGGAGGGCATATAACCATTAAAGTGGTGAATTAAGTATGCTTGAGGAATGATCCAATGAAGTTGATGTGATCTTTCTCTTTTAAATTGCCTAAATGTTGTTTACTTAATATAGATATTTACTTGTTTACTAATGATTCTATCTCTATACTCTTGATTTACTAATAATATCTCAATTAGCCTTCTTTCCCCATTAAAAACACTCAACCAAGACTCATTATGAATGAAGTTATGTTGAGGAAAAGGCTATGAGATTGATATAGTTTATTTACAGTTTCTATTTTAGTCTGGATTCATTTTTGTTTAGTTTCCGGTCTCTGTTCTCTGTTTCCTGCAAATTTGACTGACATGCAAAAGGGGCCATGTGGCCCCATTTTCCCGTCCGTGCGACTCCATTTTCTAAGGACAACCTATAGCTAGTTTCTGCAGTTTTCTCCATATTGTTTGATTAATTCAATCTCATTTTGTTATTTCGTGCTCAAACTGATTTCCAAAATGCACCTATTTTCTAAAACATTATTTAGCTTATTTTGACTTAACGCGCACACACATTTTGACTAGGAAGAATCGTAGATACGAGGCATCTCGGGTGAGCTAATAATACTTTTCTCGAGGTGTAATGTAAAGTGACCTTTGTACTCATATCTCATATTAAAAGCTTTTTTCAATGTATTGGGGTAACAAAACGGTGTGGTGACATTCTTTACACTTTCGGCTCCGTCCCACTTTCATAAAGTATTTCCAAACTCCCAATTTTCGGATCGGGGTATTCACAACGTGGATAACACCAACCAATTTAACTGAATATTTTATTTTTCCGTCAAAACACCTTTTATTGCCAAATTTTGGTAAGTTTGAACCCTTAATCGCCAAAAATGAAAAATTGGACCCTGCAGTGCAAACACCCCCAAACTTTGGGCCCTTATTTGTAATTTGCCCTTTTTTAATGGGGAGATGACAACTTATGGTCCAAAGTTAAGGGGAGTGTATGTCAATCGGTGTATGATGTTTCAATTTTGTCAATTTAGGGTCCAAGGTTAATAACGTTAGTAAGTAGGGGGTTTTTGGATTGAATTGTTAGAAAAACTCGTTAAGTCATCATATGCCTTGCACATACGGAACTTATAAGGTTAGTTTGGTCATTTCATACGGGTACAACTCCAAAATAATATTTTTAAATCAATTCAGACCATAAATTAACAAAATCCTAACATTAGACCCCAATTTGGGGATATTACCAAACTTTAGACACCAATTTGAAAATACCCCTAACTTTGCGCCCTATTTTATCGTTTTCTCAAAGAATTTCTTTGCCCATTGTGATTGTACTTTATCCTGTGGCACTATATGTTTTTTAGAATTAAATACAAATATAATAGGCTATAAATTGATAATTAAGAATTATAAAATATTTCTAGCACAGAAAAATGAAAGAAAATGATAATGTCAGCATGGATGAGTGTTTTTCATCGTGTGGGTGTGTGTAATTAGCGTTTTGTGCGTGGTTGAAACGTGTGGTGTGTGGGTGGTGTTGGCCTGTTGGGAGATAAAATAAGATGAAGGTGTGCATATTTTCATGTTTGGAGAGATGTCATTTGGTTAAAATCTAGTTATATTGTTTTTTGATAAAATGATAAAAATAGGGTCAAAACTTTAGGGGCGTTTCCAAACCGGGGTTCAAATTTAGGGGGTGGTCTAAATTGAGATTCAAAATTAGAATTTTATCAATTTAGGGTTTTGAAGAAAGGGTAAATTGGAAACTATAACTCGAAATAAAGTTAGTTAAGTTTCATGTGCAACACAAGTGATTGCATAACAATTTTTTTAACAATTCAATCTGAAAATCCCTAATTGACTAACATTGTTAACTTTGGATTATACAACAACAAAAACAAAGCCTTAATCCCAAAATAATTAACATGAATCATCACATTTCATTGTGAAAGAAAAGATGTAAGAAAAAATAAGTTCAAAGAATAAATAGGCGAGATTTTCTTTTTTAGAAAATGAGAAGAAGAGAAGAAGAAAAATAAAATAAAAGTAGTGATAATAAAATTGATAAAATTGAAACATCTGACCATATTTGACACACCCCATAAAATTTTAAACCCTTATTTGTCATCTGACCTTCTTTAATTGTGGTAGGTAGGTTTTAGTTAATTGGGTGTGTGTGTGTGTGTGGGGGAGGTGTGTAGATGAAATATGCAATCAATTAAAAAGGTAAGAAGAGAAATACGAAGGCTTTCCTTAGTATTAGTAATAGGTTTGGGATTATTACGCCCTATTCCTTAGCATTTTGGAAACTAACCACCTGGTTCAGTGTAGGATCCATGAATCATTTATTCTTTACTTAAATGAAAAACTACCCCCGAGACCCCAAACAAAACCCACCCTCGCCTCTCCTCTCACGCAACACACACGCGCACACACCCTCTCTCTACTTTCTCCGGCGACCCCTCCCCTCCTCCATCCATTTAACTTACTGTTGAGTCGAATGCAGAGAATCGCCGGCTCCATCGTCATCTAGAGTAAACCTGGATGATAGATCACATAAATGAGAAAACATTCGAGATAAAATGGTGAAGATGAATTTGAGGTGTACATTTACCGGAGGGTCAATATTGCTTTTGTTGATTGTTGTGAATCTAATAATTTCATGATGTTCAATTTATGTTTGTTTGATTTTGGAAGTTAACTATGGAGATTCGATCTGCATATCGTGAAAATTTCAGTTTCAGCGACATCCGTCTCTATTTTGAAGAATATGACTCTTCAATACCTCAAGTATGTTGGATTCTATGTCTTTTCTTCGATCTCTCCTATCAACGAACGTTCCCAGTTACCTAATCTGTTTGTTTCTCCATGTTTGTTTGCAGAGATATCACCACAACATTCCCGCGTTTTTTGTTTCATTCACAGGTTGATGATACCTAACCTGAGCTCCATACATATATTAAGTTGGAAAGTATATAAATGTGTGTGTAATGTAAACTGTCGGTCGGGTCAAATTAGATGCAGGAGAGAGAGAGATCAATGCCTCACTTTTCAGTGACTTGAGACTTGTTTGGTCTATATATATGAGGGCTTTCATATGGATCATTATTGGATTTATGTTCAATCCTTTTAGACAAATGTAAAATTGGAAAGAGATTTTTTTGTGTTGATTATTTTGGGCTTTGATGTTGATAATATTGTTTCAAAGTATTGGGTGTATCTTACCTTGGGCCTTTGGAATGGCTGACTTTGAACTTCTTAAAGGATAGGCCTGGTGGTGGGGAAGGAAAATAATTTGAGAAATGAGTAAATATTATTTGGAGTTTTTACCAAAAACTAACTCAAAAAAAATGTTATTTACAAAAAATAAAAACATGTAAGATATGATATTACAAAACAACTTTTCTTTTTCTTTTTTTTTTCAATTAAAACAACTGATAAATGCATTTATCAATGTAAAATGCATTTATCAATTGTTTATAACTGAAAAATTTATTTATCATTTTTTAAAAGAGTATTATGTGCAACCAAAAAACCAAGCACAAAATCTTTTAAAAAATGATAAATAAATTTATCAGTTATAAACAACTGATAAATGCATTTTACATTGTTAAGTGCATTCAAATAAACGCAAAAGAAAAAAGTAATTTTTTGTAATATTTAAAGAGATATTTTGTAATATTCAACTTGTATGTTTTTTTTTTTTTTTTTGTGTGTAATATCCATCTTTCAAAAAAAAATATAGTTTTTGATAAATGCCCCATATTATTTCCTCCGTCTCAAACAAAATAAATGAATGAGAAAAAAAACTTACAAATTCGAATTTGCATTTGACTATAAAATTGTACCGTTCACTCAAATAAAAAATATAAAAATTACACTCTGTTTTCAAAGAGAGAAAGATTCTTACTTTCTTTTTTTAATATGTTTAAAAATAAGATTTTTAGTTGTCTTATTTATTAAAATGGAAGATGAGAGCCATTTGCTACACTTACAATAACAAAACCACTTATTATTTTTTTAATTTTTTTTTCCATTAAAACAACTAATAAATATATTTATCAATGTAAAATGTATTTATCATTTGTTTATAACTGGTAACTTTATTTATCATTTTTTTAAAGAGTATTTTGTGCTTGATTTTTTGGTTAAACAACTGATTAATGCATTTATCAGTTGTTTATAACCGATAAATACATTTATCAGTTGTTTGATAGACAAACAATAAAAAAGTAATTTTTTGTAATATTTAAAAAGTTTTTTGTAATATCCAACTTGTTTGGTTTTTTGTGTAATATCCATCTTTCAAAAAAGTTAGTTCTTGATAAATGCCCCATATTATTTCCTCCGTCTCAAACAAAATAAATGAGTGTGAAAAAAAACTTACAAATTCGAATTTGCATTTGACTATAAAATTGTACCATGTTCACTCAAATAAAAATTAAAATTACACTCTTTGTTTCTAAGAAAGAGATTCTTAATTTCTTTTTTAATATGTTTTAAAATAAGATTTTTAGTTGTTTTATTTATTAAAACGAAAGATGAGACCCATTTGCTATACTTACAGTAACAAAACCACTTATTTGTTTTTTTATTTTTGTTTTTCGAGTTAAAACAATTGATAAATGTATTTGTCAATGTACAATGCATTTATCCGTTGTTTATAACTGATATCTTTATTTATCAATTTTTAAAGATATTTTGTGCTTGGTTTTTTGGTTAAACAACTGATAAATGCATTTTACATTGATAAATGCATTGATCAGTTGTTTATAACTGATAAATGCATTTATCAATTGTTTATAACTGATAAATGCATTTATCATTTGTTTGATAGATAAACGCATAAAAAAGAAAGTTATTTTTTGTAATATTTAAAGAGTTTTTTTTGTAATATCCAATTTGTTTGTTTTTTTGTGTAATATCTATCTTTAAAAAAAAAGTACTTCATCCGTCCCACTTCAAGGTTCCTACTTTTCCTTTTGATCCGTCCCACTTCAAGGTTCCCTTCCTTAAATGACAAGTTTTGCATATATTTATACCCTTATCATCTCCATATATTTACAAAAAAACTATTCATTATACCCTTATAAAGTTAACATATTTACAAAAAAATCAATTATTAACTTACTATTCCTCCCACTTATTCTCTCTCCTATTAAATATTTTTAACTTTTACATTCTCTTTCCTCTAATCTTCTACCCATTTTCAAAAAAATCAATCATTAACTACTATTTTCTACCCCACATTTAACTTTTATATTATCTTTCCTCTATTTTAAAAACAAAGACAAAAAATTTTCTTAAGAAGTGTGAAACCCACACCAAGGAACCTTGGTGTGGGACGGAGGGAGTAGTTTTTACTAAATGCCCTATATTATTTCCTCCGTCTCAAACCAAATAAATGAATGTGAAAAAAAACTTACAAATTTGAATTTGCATTTGACTATAAAATTGTACCCGTTTACTCAAATAAAAATAAAAATTACACTCTCTGTTTCTATTTCAAGAGAAAGATTATTACTTTCTTTTTTAAAATGTTTAAAAATAAGATTTTTAATTGTTTTATTTATTAAAACGGAAGATGAGATGAGACTCATTTGCTACATCTATATAATATATAAAAGTAGAAACATTTCAATAACATACAGCTCGTCACGTGGAATTTCAAGTCAGCTCTATGTTCACCAATTATTAGCCGTCATGTGTCACATTCAATGAAGAGTTATATTTTTAGATTTTGATTTAAACACAAATTTTAGCATTTAAATCCAAACAAAATATTTTTAAACGTAATAAATTCAAACTACAGCGGTTCAACTACTTCATTCGAAAGAATGTGATGGTGGTAAAAAGTAGAAACATTGTCTTGAGCATGCACTGATTTCTCTTATCATTATCCCCCATATTGGATTTTAGATTGTTAGATTAGTTTATTTTATTGGATTAAATTTAATTTGTTTAAATTGTATTATTCTCTCCATCCTAAAATGAATGATTTTTTTTCAAAATTTAAGAATCATTTTAAAAAATTTAATTTTAAACTAGAAAAAATAATAAACATTCTTTTAATTCATTTTCAAAATTTTAGATTTGTAAAAATATAATGAATTATGAAAAAAAATTAAATCAAAAAATTTAAAAGAACATTTATTTTGAGACAATAATGGTCATTCAATCTATATAATATATAAAAGCAGAAACATTTCAAGACCATACAGCTCGCCACGTGGAATTTCAAGTCAGTTCTATGTTCACCATTTATTAGCCGCCATGTGTCACATTCATTGAAGAGTTTTATTTTAGATTTTGATTTAAACACAAATTTTAGCTTTTAAATCCAAACAAAATATTTTTAAACGTAATAAATTTAAACTACAGCGATTCAACTACTTCATCCGAAAGAATGTGATGGTGGTAGAAAGTAGAAATATTGTCTTGGAACATGCACTGATTTCTCTTATCATTATCCCCCATATTAGATTTTAGATTATTAGATTAGTTTATTTTATTGAATTAAATTTAATTTGTTTAAATTGTATTATTCTCTCCATCCTAAAATGAATGATTTTTTAAAAAATTTAAGAACCATTTTAAAAAAAAATTAATTTTAATCTAGAAAAAATAATAAACATTTTAATTCATTTTCAAAATTTTAGATTTGTAAAAATATAATGAATTATGAAAAAAAATTAAATCAAAAAATTTAAAAGAACATTTATTTTGAGACAATAATGGTCATTCAATTAGAGATAGAGGAAGTATCATTATCCATTATCCCCATATCAGATTATCATATTATTATATTTTATTAGCTAAATTTAAAATTTTGAAATTATCATCTTTGTAAGTCTTTTTAAGTAAGTTTCCCAAATCATATTATCAGATTATATTTATTATTTTCAGCTTATCAAATCAGTATATTTTATTAGTTTAAATTTAAAATTTGAAAATTGTCATCTAATGAAAGTCTTTTGGAAGTAATAGTTCTAGAACTTAATATCTTTTTATAACCAGAAATCACTAACATTCATTTGTATCTATCATTCTTTTGCATACGTTTTCACGCATATGCCTCTTTCAAGTTTGTCTTTCTTTTTTCTCTCAAATCCATTTTTTTTCAAATTAAATTTGTGTTGCATAGTTCCAATAGTGATTAATAATTAAATGATATTTTAATTTCTAACGAACTATTATTCTTAGGATAGAAATATCAGTGCTTTACTAACATTTAATGTTGTTTACTAACCTTAATGTATAATGGGTTGTTAGATGTTATAATCAATTTCTAATGCATATTAACTCGGTTTGTATGCCATTTGAGCCTGCCTTCTTGATTGTTTAATGCTTGATTAATAAAATACTCAATCAAAAAGATACGAGTATTTATGATTTTCTAATTCCTATCAAGTGTACTAAGTGATACTTGGTGATGATAAAGAAACTGTTGTTAAGTCCGTGCCGAGCGTGATCTCGCAAAGAAGACAAGCAACCAAAATAGGGATGGCCAAAACCGGTTCCGGGCCCGGTTTCGGTTCGGAACCGCTGGTTCCGGTTTGGTAAAAGTGTGAACCTTAACCGGCCCTTACTTACCCCGGATCAGGTTTCGGTTACCACAATTCGGTTTCGGTACGGTTCCAGTTCCAGTCCGGTTCCAGTCAATAATGAATAAAGAAGCTAAAAATTATTGAAAAACAAGGAATTTTCGGTCCGGTTTCGGGCCCGGTTCACCATTTATGTGAACCTTAACCAGCCCTTATCCAAAACGGTTCCGGTTACCCCGATTCCGATTTTCGTGACGGTTCATGGCGGTTTCGGGCTTTTCCGATCCGGTTTTTCGGTTCCGGTCCGGTTTGGCCATCCCTAAACCAAAATCCAACAAAGCTAACTTCATTATCCTAATTTTTCATTCTCCGCATTATGGCCATTGAAAGCTAAACCTCCACGGACAGATTTAAATCGATTCTATCATTCTCTTAGTACTATTTAATTTGATCATCTCAATTATAGTTTTTAAGAATATTTTTTGTTGTGATTTTTAACTTAGGTAATTATCTTGATTCTTTCTGTGTGTTGATCAAACATGTTCCATTTTTTTTTTATGAAACTGATCAAATATGATCCTAAGCATTACATCGTTGTCAAGGTCTCTTTTTAGAAAAAGTATACTCCGTCTCAAAACGAAAAACTAAATTATTTTTCTAATTTTTTCTTGATTAACGATAATTTTAAAATATTTTGGTCATTCATTTTGGGATATAAATATTATTATATTAAACAATGTACTCTAGGCATTTAGTTTTTTATATACTACTAAAAGATATAATCACGTTAAAAAAACCTCAATTCATGAATAAGTAACACTTTTATGTTTAGTGAATCATATTTTGTGAGGTAATTCTGAATCTATATTTGTTTATGTGATACAAAATTTATCTTTACTATGTGCATCCATTAAAGTGTAAATTTGCTTTTGGTATAATTTGTATAGTTTAATTTTTTAAGTGATACTTCTTTCATTTTGGAATAAGAATGTTGCAGTCATATTGCATGCTTATTAAGGAAAAAAGTGGGCAAACAGTTTGAGTGGCTTGAAGACTTAATTATCAAAAACAATATTTATGATTCAAGTTAATTGAAATATGAAGTATGTACGTTATGTTGTGGTTTTTTGTAATTATAAGCATGATAAGGGCAAAAATTGTTATTATTTTCCATTTTAAAACTTTACTCTAGAATGAACGTAAAAAATGACGAAATAGAAACCTTACTTACTTTGGGACAAAACGTGTATAATATTTTTATTACTAAGAATATTAAGAATCTTATTTTGAATATTTTCAGGTTGAGTCACAGGGATATAATTTCACCATGTTGTTTTTATAATATTTAATTATTAGAATTATTATGCCCGTCGAGTATCGACGAGTTACTGACTAGTATAATATATAAAAGCAGAAACATTTCAAGACCATACAGCTCGCCACGTGGAATTCCAAGTCAGCTCTATGTTCACCAATTATTAGCCGCCATGTGTCACATTCAATGAAGAGTTTTATTTTAGATTTTGATTTAAACACAAATTTTAGCTTTTAAATCCAAACAAAATATTTTTAAACGTAATAAATTCAAACTACAGCGGTTCAACTACTCCATCCGAAAGAATGTGATGGTGGTAGAAAGTAGAAACATTGTCTTTGAGCATGCACTGATTTCTCTTATCATTATCCCCTATATTAGATTTTAGATTATTAGATTAGTTTATTTTATTGGATTAAATTTAATTTATTTAAATTGTATTATTCTCTCCATCCTAAAATGAATGATTTTTTTCAAAATTTAAAAATCATTTTAAAAAATTTAATTTTAATCTAGAAAAAATAATAAACATTCTTTTACTTCATTTTCAAAATTTTAGATCTGTAAAAATATAATGAATTATGAAAAAAAATTAAATCAAAAAATTTAAAAGAACATTTATATTGAGACAATAATGGTCATTCAATCTATACAATATATAAAAACAGAAACATTTCAAGATCATACAACTCGCCACGTGGATTTCTAAGTTCGCTCTATGTTCACCAATTATTAGCCGCCATGTATCACATTAAATGAAGAGTTTTATTTTAGATTTTGATTTAAACACAAATTTTAGCTTTTAAATCCAAACAAAATATTTTTAAACGTAATAAATTCAAACTACAGCGGTTCAACTACTTCATCCGAAAGAATGTGATGGTGGTAGAAAGTAGAAATATTGTCTTGGAGCATGCACTGATTTCTCTTATCATTATCCCCCATATTAGATTTTAGATTATTAGATTAGTTTATTTTATTGGATTAAATTTGATTTGTTTAAATTGTATTATTCTCTCCATCCTAAAATGAATGATTTTTTTCAAAATTTAAGAATCATTTTAAAAAATTTAATTTTAATCTTGAAAAAATAATAAACATTCTTTTAATTCATTTTCAAAATTTTATATTTGTAAAAATATAATGAATTGTGAAAAAAAAATTAAAAGAACATTTATTTTGAGACAATAATGGTCATTCAATCTATCTATATAATATATAAAAGCTGAAACATTTCAAGACCATACAGCTCGCCACATGAAATTCCAAGTCAGCTCTATGTTCACCAATTATTAGCCGCCATGTGCCACATTCAATGAAGAGTTTTATTTTAGATTTTTTGATTTAAACACAAATTTTAGCTTTTAAATCCAAACAAAATATTTTTAAACGTAATAAATTCAAACTACAGCGGTTCAACTACTTCATCCAAAAGAATGTGATGGTGGTAGAAAGTAGAAATATTGTCTTGAAGCATGCACTGATTTCTCTTATCATTATCCCCCATATAAGATTTTATATTATTAGATTAGTTTATTTTATTGGATTAAATTTAATTTGTTTAAATTGTATTATTCTCTCCATCCTAAAATGAATGATTTTTTTTCAAAATTTAAGAATCATTTTAAAAAAAATTAATTTTAATCTAGTAAAAATAATAAACATTCTTTTAATTCATTTTCAAAATTTTAGATTTGTAAAAATATAATGAATTGTGAAAAAAATTAAATCAAAAAATTTAAAAGAACATTTATTTTGAGATAATAATGGTCATTCAATCTATCTATATAATATATAAAAGCAGAAACATTTCAAGACCATAGAGCTCGCCACGTGGAATTCTAAGTCAGCTCTATGTTCACCAATTATTAGCCGCCATGTGTCACATTTAATGAAGAGTTTTATTTTAGATTTTGATTTAAACACAAATTTTAACTTTTAAATCCAAACAAAATATTTTTAAACGTAATAAATTCAAACTACAGCGGTTCAACTACTCCATCCGAAAGAATGTGATGGTAGTAGAAAGTAGAAACATTGTCTTTGAGCATGCACTGATTTCTCTTATCATTATCCCCTATATTAGATTTTAGATTATTAGATTAGTTTATTTTATTGGATTAAATTTAATTTATTTAAATTGTATTATTCTCTCCATCCTAAAATGATTGATTTTATTTCAAAATTTAAGAATCATTTTAAAAAATTTATTTTTAATCTAGAAAAAAATAATAAACATTCTTTTAATTCATTTTCTAAATTTTAGATTTGTAAAAATATAATGAATTGTGAAAAAAAATTTAAAAGAATATTTATTTTGAGACAATAATGGTCATTCAATCTATCTATATAATATATAAAAGAAGAAACATTTCAAGACCATACAGCTAGCCACATAGAATTCCAAGTCAGCTCTATGTTCACCAATTATTAGCCGCCATGTGTCACATTCAATGAAGAGTTTTATTTTAGATTTTGATTTAAACACAAATTTTAGATTTTAAATCCAAACAAAATATTTTTAAACGTAATAAATTCAAACTACAGCTGTTCAACTACTTCATCCAAAAGAATGTGATGGTGGTAGAAAGTAGAAATATTGTCTTGGAGCATGCACTGATTTCTCTTATAATTATCCCCCATATTAGATTTTAGATTATTAGATTAGTTTATTTTATTGGATTAAATTTAATTTATTTAAATTGTATTATTCTCTCCATCCTAATATGAATGATTTTTTTAAAAATTTAAGAATCATTTTAATATATTTAATTTTAATCTAGAAAAAATAATAAACATTCTTTTAATTCATTTTCAAAATTTTAGATTTGTAAAAATATAATGAATTATGAAAAAAATTAAATCAAAAAAATTTAAAAGAACATTTATTTTGAGACAATAATGGTCATTCAATCTATCTATATAATATATAAAAGCAGAAACATTTCAAGACCATACAGCTCGTCACGTGGAATTCCAAGTCAGCTCTATGTTCACCAATTATTAGCCGCCATGTGTCACATTCAATGAAGTGTTTTATTTTAGAATTTGATTTAAAGACAAATTTTAGCTTTTAAATCCAAATAAAATATTTTTAAACGTAATAAATTCAAACTACAGCGGTTCAACTACTTCATCCGAAAGAATGTAATGGTGGTAGAAAGTAGGAACATTGTCTTGGAGCTTGCACTGATTTCTCTTATCATTATCCCCCATATTTGATTTTAGATTATTAGATTAGTTTATTTTATTTGATTAAATTTAATTTGTTTAAATTGTACTATTCTCTCCATCCTAAAATGAATGATTTTTTTCAAAATTTAAGAATCATTTTAAAAAATTTAATTTTAATCTAGAAAAAATAATAAACATTCTTTTAATTCATTTTCAAAATTTTAGATTTGTAAAAATATAATGAATTATGAAAAAAAAAATCAAAAAATTTAAAAGAATATTTATTTTAGATTTTGATTTAAACACAAATTTTAGCTTTTTAATTCAAACAAAATATTTTAAAACGTAATAAATTCAAACTACAGCGGTTCAACTAATTCATCAGAAAGAATGTAATGGTGGTAGAAAGTAGAAACATTGTCTTGGAGCATGCACTGATTTCTCTTATCATTTTCTCCCATATTAGATTTTAGATTATTAGATTAGTTTATTTTATTTGATTAAATTTAATTTGTTTAAATTGTATTATTCTCTCCATCCTAAAATGAATGATTTTTTTCAAAATTTAAGAATCATTTTAAAAAATTTAATTTTATCTAGAAAATATAATAAACATTCTTTTAATTCATTTTCAAAATTTTAGATTTGTAAAAATATAATGAATTATGAAAAAAAATTAAATCAAAAAATTTAAAAGAACATTTATTTTGAGACAATAATGGTCATTCAATCTATATAATATATAAAAGCAGAAACATTTCAAAACCATACTGCTCGCCACGTGGATTTCCAAGTCAGCTCTATGTTCACCAATTATTAGCCGTCATGTGTCACATTCAATGAAGAGTTTTATTTTAGATTTTGATTTAAACACAAATTTTAGCTTTTAAATCCAAACAAAATATTTTTAAACGTAATAAATTCAAACTACAGCGGTTCAACTAATTCATCCAAAAGAATGTAATGGTGGTAGAAAGTTGAAACATTGTTTAGGAGCATGCACTAATTTCTCATATCATTATCCCCCATATTAGATTTTAGATTATTAGATTAGTTTATTTTATTGGATTAAATTTAATTTGTTTAAATTGTATTATTCTCTACATCCTAAAAATGAATGATTTTTTTCAAAATTTAAGAATCATTTTAAAAATTTAATTTTAATCTAGAAAAAATAATAAACATTCTTTTAATTCATTTTCAAAATTTTAGATTTGTAAAAATATAATGAATTATGAAAAAAATTAAATCAAAAAAATTTAAAAGAACATTTATTTTGAGACAATAATGGTCATTCAATCTATCTATATAATATATAAAAGCAGAAACATTTCAAGATCATACAGCTCGTCACGTGGAATTCCAAGTCAGCTCTATGTTCACCAATTATTAGCTGCCATGTGTCACATTCAATGAAGTGTTTTATTTTAGAATTTGATTTAAACACAAATTTTAGCTTTTAAATCCAAATAAAATATTTTTAAACGTAATAAATTCAAACTACAGAGGTTCAACTACTTCATCCGAAAGAATATAAAGGTGGTAGAAAGTAGAAACATTGTCTTGGAGCATGCACTGATTTCTCTTATCATTATCCCCCATATTAGATTTTAGATTATTAGATTAGTTTATTTTATTTGATTAAATTTAATTTCTTTAAATTGTATTATTCTCTCCATCCTAAAATGAATGATTTTTTTCAAAATTTAAGAATCATTTTAAAAAATTAATTTTATCTAGAAAATATAATAAACATTCTTTTAATTCATTTTCAAAATTTTAGATTTGTTAAAATATAATGAATTATGAAAAAAATTAAATCAAAAAATTTAAAAGAACATTTATTTTGAGACAATAATGGTCATTCAATCTATATCTATACAATATATAAAAGCAGAAACATTTCAAGACCATACAGCTCGTCACGTGGAATTCCAAGTCAGCTCTATGTTCACCAATTATTAGCCGACACGTGTCACATTCAATGAAGAGTTTTATTTTAGATTTTGATTTAAACACAAATTTTAGCTTTTAAATCCAAATAAAATATTTTTAAACGTAATAAATTCAAACTACAACGGTTCAACTACTTCATCCGAAAGAATGTGATGGTGGTATAAAGTAGAAACATTGTCTTGGAGCAAGCACTGATTTCTCTTATCATTATCCCCCATATTAGATTTTAGATTATTAGATTAGTTTATTTTATTAGATTAAATTTAATTTATTTAAATTGTATAATTCTCTCCATCCTAAAATGAATATTTTTTTTCAAAATTTAAGAATCATTTTAAAAAATATAATTTTAATATAGAAAAAATAATAAACATTCTTTTAATTCATTTTCAAAATTTTAGATTTGTATAAATATAATGAATTATGAAAAAAAATTAAATCAAAAAATTTAAAAGAACATTTATTTTGAGACATTAATGGTCATTCAGTCTATATAATATATAAAAGCAGACACATTTCAAGATCATACAGCTGGCCACGTGAAATTTCAAGTCAGCTCTATGTTCACCAATTATTAGCAGCCATGTGTCACATTCAATGAAGAGTTTTATTTTAGATTTTGATTTAAACACAAATTTTAGCTTTTAAATCCAAACAAAATATTTTTAAACGTAATAAATTCAAACTACAGCGGTTCAACTACTTCATCCGAAAGAATGTAATGGTGGTAGAAAGTAGAAACATTGTCTTGGAGAATGAACTGATTTCTCTTATCATTATCCCCCATATTAGATTTTAGATTATTAGATTAGTTTATTTTATTGGATTAAATTTAATTTGTTTAAATTGTATTATTCTCTCCATCCTAAAATGAATGATTTTTTTCAAAATTTAAGAATCATTTTAAAAAATATAATTTTAATCTAGAAAAAATAATAAACATTCTTTTAATTCATTTTCAAAATTTTAGATTTGTAAAAATATAATGAATTATGAAAAAAATTAAATCAAAAAATCTAAAAGAACATTTATTTTGAGACAATAATGGTCATTCAATCTATCTATATAATATATAAAAGCAGAAACATTTCAAGACCATACAGCTCGTCACGTGAAATTCCTATTCAGCTCTATGTTCACCAATTATTAGCCGCTATGTGTCACATTTAATGAAGAGTTTTATTTTAGAATTTGATTTAAACACAAATTTTAGCTTTTAAATTCAAATAAAATATTTTTAAACGTAATAAATTCAAACTACAGCGGTTCAACTACTTCATTCGAAAGAATATAATGGTGGTAGAAAGTAGAAACATTGTCTTGGAGCATGCACTTATTTCTATTATCATTATCCCCCATATTAGATTTTAGATTATTATATTAGTTTATTTTACTTGTTAAATTTAATTTGTTTAAATTGTATTATTTTCTCCATCCTAAAATGAATGATTTATTTCAAAATTTAAAAATCATTTTAAAAAATTTAATTTTAATCTAGAAAAAATAATAAACATTCTTTTAATTCATTTTCAAAATTTTAGATTTGTAAAAATATAATGAATTATGAAAAAAAATTAAATCAAAAAATTTAAAAGAACATTTATTTTGAGACAATAATGGTCATTCAATCTATATAATATATAAAAGCAGAAACATTTCAAGGACATACAGCTCGCTACGTGAAATTTCAAGTCAGCTCTATGTTCACCAATTATTAGCAGCCATGTGTCACATTCAATGAAGAGTTTTATTTTAGATTTTGATTTAAACACAAATTTTAGCTTTTAAATCCAAATAAAATATTTTTAAACGTAATAAATTCAAACTACAACGGTTCAACTACTTCATCCGAAAGAATGTGATGGTGGTATAAAGTAGAAACATTGTCTTGGAGCATGCACTGATTTCTCTTATCATTATCCCCCTTATTAGATTTTAGATTATTAGATTAGTTTATTTTATTGGATTAAATTTAATTTATTTAAATTGTATTATTCTCTCCATCCTAAAATGAATATTTTTTTTCAAAATTTAAGAATCATTTTAAAAAATATAATTTTAATATAGAAAAAATAATAAACATTCTTTTAATTCATTTTCAAAATTTTAGATTTGTATAAATATAATGAATTATGAAAAAAAATTAAATCAAAAAATTTAAAAGAACATTTATTTTTAGACAATAATGGTCATTCAGTCTATATAATATATAAAAGCAGACACATTTCAAGATCATACAGCTGGCCACGTGAAATTCCAAGTCAGCTCTATGTTCACCAATTATTAGCATCCATGTGTCACATTCAATGAAGAGTTTTATTTTAGATTTTGATTTAAACACAAATTTTAGCTTTTAAATCCAAACAAAATATTTTTAAACGTAATAAATTCAAACTACAGCGGTTCAACTACTTCATCCGAAAGAATGTAATGGTGGTAGAAAGTAGAAACATTGTCTTGGAGAATGAACTGATTTCTCTTATCATTATCCCCCATATTAGATTTTAGATTATTAGATTAGTTTATTTTATTGGATTAAATTTAATTTGTTTAAATTGTATTATTCTCTCCATCCTAAAATGAATGATTTTTTTCAAAATTTAAGAATCATTTTAAAAAATATACTTTTAATCTAGAAAAAATAATAAACATTCTTTTAATTCATTTTCAAAATTTTAGATTTGTAAAAATATCATGAATTATGAAAAAAATTAAATCAAAAAATTTAAAAGAACATTTATTTTGAGACAATAATGGTCATTCAATCTATTTATATAATATATAAAAGTAGAAACATTTCAAGACCATACAGCTCGTCACGTGAAATTCCTATTCAGCTCTATGTTCACCAATTATTAGCCGCTATGTGTCACATTCAATGAAGAGTTTTATTTTAGAATTTGATTTAAACACAAATTTTAGCTTTTAAATTCAAATAAAATATTTTTAAACGTAATAAATTCAAACTACAGCGGTTCAACTACTTCATTCGAAAGAATATAATGGTGGTAGAAAGTAGAAACATTGTCTTGGAGCATGCACTTATTTCTATTATCATTATCCCCCATATTAGATTTTAGATTATTATATTAGTTTATTTTACTTGTTAAATTTAATTTGTTTAAATTGTATTATTCTCTCCATCCTAAAATGAATGATTTATTTCAAAATTTAAAAATCATTTTAAAAAATTTAATTTTAATCTAGAAAAAATAATAAACATTCTTTTAATTCATTTTCAAAATTTTAGATTTGTAAAAATATAATGAATTATGAAAAAAAATTAAATCAAAAAATTTAAAAGAACATTTATTTTGAGACAATAATGGTCATTCAATCTATATAATATATAAAAGCAGAAACATTTCAAGGCCATACAGCTCGCTACGTGAAATTTCAAGTCAGCTCTATGTTCACCAATTATTGGCAGCCATGTGTCACATTCAATGAAGAGTTTTATTTTAGATTTTGATTTAAACACAAATTTTAGCTTTTAAATCCAAATAAAATATTTTTAAACGTAATAAATTCAAACTACAACGGTTCAACTACTTCATCCGAAAGAATGTGATGGTGGTAGAAAGTAGAAACATTGTCTTGGAGCATGCACTGATTTCTCTTATCATTATCCCCCATATTAGATTTTAGATTATTAGATTAGTTTATTTTATTGGATTAAATTTAATTTGTTTAAATTGTATTATTCTCTCCATCCTAAAATGAATATTTTTTTTCAAAATTTAAGAATCATTTTAAAAAATATAATTTTAATCTAGAAAAAATAATAAACATTCTTTTAATTCATTTTCAAAATTTTAGATTTGTATAAATATAATGAATTATGAAAAAAAAATTAAATCAAAAAATTTAAAAGAACATTTATTTTGAGACAATAATGGTCATTCAATCTATATACTCCCTCCGTCCCATTAGTATTAGCACAAACACTGTTTGTGCGGGAATTAAGGAATATGATATTTTAATAAAATGTTGTGAGTGTAAAAGAATGAGTGGAGAGAGAATGAGTGTTGGTGTAATAAATTATAATGGTGTTGTGAGTATTAAAATAATGTAGGAGAGAGAATGAGTGGGGTTGGGTGAATATTTTATTAATATAAAGTTTCCTTTTTGGGAGTGTGCGGATATTAGCGGGACGCCCAAAAAAGAAAGTGTGCTAATATTAGCGGGACGGAGGGAGTAATATATAAAAGCAGACAGATTTCAAGATCATACAGCTCGCCACGTGAAATTCCAAGTCAGCTCTATGTTCAACAATTATTAGCAGCCATGTGTCACATTCAATGAAGAGTTTTATTTTAGATTTTGATTTAAACACAAATTTTAGCTTTTAAATCCAAATAAAATATTTTTAAACGTAATAAATTCAAACTACAGCGGTTCAACTACTTCATCCAAAAGAATGTAATGGTGGTAGAAAGTAGAAATATTGTCTTGGAGCATGAACTGATTTCTCTTATCATTATCCCCCATATTAGATTTTAGATTATTAGATTAGTTTATTTTATTGGATTAAATTTAATTTGTTTAAATTGTATTATTCTCTCCATCCTAAAATGAATGATTTTTTTAAAAATTTAAGAATCATTTTAAAAAATTTAATTTTAATCTAGAAAAAATAATAAACATTCTTTTAATTCATATTCAAAATTTTAGATTTGTAAAAATATAATGAATTATGAAAAAAAATTAAATCAAAAAATTTAAAAGAACATTTATTTTGAGACAATAATGGTCATTCAATCTATATAATATATAAAAGCAGACAGATTTCAAGATCATACAGCTCGCCACGTGAAATTCCAAGTCAGCTCTATGTTCACCAATTATTAGCAGCCATGTGTCACATTCAATGAAGAGTTTTATTTTAGATTTTGATTTAAACACAAATTTTAGCTTTTAAATCCAAACAAAATATTTTTAAACGTAATAAATTCAAACTACAGCGGTTCAACTACTTCATCCGAAAGAATATAATGGTGGTAGAAAGTAGAAACATTGTCTTGGTGCATGAACTGATTTCTCTTATCATTATCCCCCATATTAGATTTTAGATTATTAGATTAGTTTATTTTATTGGATTAAATTTAATTTGTTTAAATTGTATTATTCTCTCCATCCTAAAATGAATGATTTTTTTCAAAATTTAAGAATCAATTTAAAAAATTTAATTTTAATCTAGAAAAAATAATAAACATTCTTTTAATTCATTTTCAAAATTTTAGATTTGTAAAAATATAATGAATTATGAAAAAAATTAAATCAAAAAATCTAAAAGAACATTTATTTTGAGACAATAATGGTCATTCAATCTATCTATATAATATATAAAAGCAGAAACATTTCAAGATCATACAGCTCGTCACGTGAAATTCCTATTCAGCTCTATGTTCACCAATTATTAGCCGCTATGTGTCACATTTAATGAAGAGTTTTATTTTAGAATTTGATTTAAACACAAATTTTAGCTTTTAAATTCAAATAAAATATTTTTAAACGTAATAAATTCAAACTACAGCGGTTCAACTACTTCATTAGAAAGAATATACTGGTGGTATAAAGTAGAAACATTGTCTTGGAGCATGCACTTATTTCTCTTATCATTATTCCCCATATTAGATTTTAGATTATTAGATTAGTTTATTTTATTTGATTAAATTTAATTTGTTTAAATTGTATTATTCTCTCCATCCTAAAATGATTTTTTTTTTCAAAATTTAAGAATCATTTTAAAAAATTTAATTTTAATCTAGAAAATATTTTAAACATTCTTTTAATTCATTTTCAAAATTATAGATTTGTAAAAATATAATGAATTATGAAAAAAAAAATCAAAAAATTTAAAGAACATTTATTTTGAGACAATAATGGTCATTCAATCTATATAATATATAAAAGCAGAAACATTTCAAGGTCATACAGCTCGCTACGTGAAATTTCAAGTCAGCTCTATGTTCACCAATTATTGGCAGCCATGTGTCACATTCAATGAAGAGTTTTATTTTAGATTTTTATTTAAACACAAATTTTAGCTTTTAAATCCAAATAAAATATTTTTAAACGTAATAAATTCAAACTACAACGGTTCAACTACTTCATTCGAAAGAATGTGATGGTGGTAGAAAGTAGAAACATTGTCTTGGAGCATGCACTGATTTCTCTTATCATTATCCCCCATATTAGATTTTAGATTATTAGTTTAGTTTATTTTATTGGATTAAATTTAATTTGTTTAAATTGTATTATTCTCTCCATCCTAAAATGAATAATTTTTTTTTTCAAAATTTAAGAATCATTTTTAAAAAATATAATTTTAATCTAGAAAAAATAATAAACATTCTTTTAATTCATTTTCAAAATTTTAGATTTGTAAAAATATAATGAATTATGAAAAAAAATTAAATCAAAAAATTTAAAAGAATATTTATTTTGAGACAATAATGGTCATTCAATCTATATAATATATAAAAGCAGACAGATTTCAAGATCATACAGCTCGCCACGTGAAATACCAAGTCTCTACCCATGTTCTCACCAATTATTAGCGCCAGTGTGTCACATTCAATGAAGAGTTTTATTTTAGATTTTGATTTAAACACAAATTTTAGCTTTTAAATTCAAACAAAATATTTTTAAACGTAATAAATTCAAACTACAGCGGTTCAACTACTTCATCCGAAAGAATGTAATGGTGGTAGAAAGTAGAAACATTGTCTTGGAGCATGAACTGATTTCTCTTATCATTATCCCCCATATTAGATTTTAGATTATTAGATTAGTTTATTTTATTGGATTAAATTTAATTTGTTTAAATTGTATTATTCTCTCCATCCTAAAATGAATGATTTTTTTCAAAATTTAAGAATCAATTTAAAAAATTTAATTTTAATCTAGAAAAAATAATAAATATTCTTTTAATTGATTTTCAAAATTTTAGATTTGTAAAAATATAATGAATTATGAAAAAAATTAAATCAAAAAATTTAAAAGAACACTTATTTTGAGACAATAATGGTCATTCAATCTATCTATATAATATATAAAAGCAGAAACATTTCAAGACCATACAGCTCGTCACGTGAAATTCCTAGTCAGCTCTATGTTCACCAATTATTAGCCGCCATGTGTCACATTCAATGAAGAGTTTTATTTTAGAATTTGATTTAAACATAAATTTTAGCTTTTAAATCCAAGTAAAATATTTTTAAACGTAATAAATTCAAACTACAGCGGTTCAACTACTTCATTCGAAAGAATATAATGGTGGTAGAAAGTAGAAACATTGTCTTGGAGCATGCACTTATTTCTCTTATCATTATCCCCCATATTAGATTTTAGATTATTAGATTAGTTTATTTTATTTGATTAAATTTAATTTGTTTAAATTGTATTATTCTCTCCATCCTAAAATGAATGATTTTTTTCAAAATTTAAGAATCATTTTAAAAAATTTAATTTTAATCTAGAAAAAATAATAAACATTCTTTTAATTCATTTTCAAAATTTTAGATTTGTAAAAATATAATGAATTATGAAAAAAAATTAAATCAAAAAATTTAAAAGAACATTTATTTTGAGACAATAATGGTCATTCAATCTATATAATATATAAAAGCAGAAACATTTCAAGGCCATACAGCTCGCTACGTGAAATTTCAAGTCAGCTCTATGTTCACCAATTATTGGCAGCCATGTGTCACATTCAATGAAGAGTTTTATTTTAGATTTTTATTTAAACACAAATTTTAGCTTTTAAATCCAAATAAAATATTTTTAAACTTAATAAATTCAAACTACAACGGTTCAACTACTTCATCCGAAAGAATGTGATGGTGGTAGAAAGTAGAAACATTGTCTTGGAGCATGCTGCGATTTCTCTTATCATTATCCCCCATATTAGATTTTAGATTATTAGTTTAGTTTATTTTATTGGATTAAATTTAATTCTGTTTAAATTGTATTATTCTCTCCATACCTAAAATGAATAATTTTTTTTTTCAAAATTTAAGAGATCATTTTTAAAAATATAATTTTAATCTAGAAAAAAATAATAAACATTCTTTTAATTCATTTCTCTGCAAATTTTAGATTTGTAAAAATATAATGAATTATGAAAAAAAATTAAATCAAAAAAATTTAAAAGAATATTATATTTTTGAGACAATAAGTGGTCATTTCAATCTATATAATATATAAAAAGCGGAGGCTGATTTCAAGATCATACAGCCTTCGCCACGTGAAATTCCAAGTCGGCTTCTATGTTCACCCAATTATTAGCGACCATTACGTGTCACATTCAATGAAGAGTTTTTATTTTAGATTTTGATTTAAACACAAAATTTTAGCTTTTAAATCCAAAGCAGAAATATTTTTAAACGTAATAAATTCAAACTACAATGTGCTTCCAACTACTTCATCCGAAAGTAATGTGATGGTGGTAGAAAGTAGAAAACATTGTCTTGGAGCATGAAGCTGATTTCTCTTATCATTATCCCCCATATTAGATTTTAGATTATTAGGATTAGTTTATTTTATTGGATTAAATTTAATTTGTTTAAACTGTATTATTCTCTCCATCCTAAAATGAATGATTTTTTCAAAATTTAAGAATCATTTTTAAAAAATTTAATTTTAATCTAGAGAAAATAATAAACATTCTTTTAATTCATTTTCAAAATTTTAGATTTGTAAAAATATAATGAATTATGAAAAAAATTAAATCAAAAAATTTAAAAGAACATTTATTTTGAGACAATAATGGTCATTCAATCTATATAATATATAAAAGCGTAAACATTTCAAGGCCATACAAACTCGCTACGTGAAATTTCAAGTTTCGGCTCTATGTTCACCAATTATCGCGCAGCCATGCGTCACATTCAATGAAGAGTTTTATTTTTTAGATTTTTGATTTAAACACAGAATTTTAGCTTTTAAATCCAAATAAAATATTTTTAAACGTAATAAATTCAAACTACAACTAATTCAACTACTTCATCCGAAAAGAATGTGATGGTGGTAGAAAGTAGAAACATTGTCTCTGGAGCATGCACTGATTTCTCTTATCATTTTCCCCTCCATATTAGATTTTAGAATTATTAGATTAGTTTATTTTATTGGATTAAATTTAATTTGTTTAAATTGTATTATTCTCTCCATCCTAAAATGAATATTTTT